>CM035415.1:6506291-7106291 GCA_020310875.1 Ceratopteris richardii | reverse complement strand
TCTCTGACTTTCTATTAGCACATATTAGAGGATGCAAGACATCTCAAGAGACTTGGGATGCCCTGGAGACTTTCTTTTCTGCTAGTACCAAAGCAAGAAAGAATCACCTTTGGAACGAGTTCAACCAAATGAAGAAGACACCTAAACAAACCATCACAGAGTTTGTTACCAAGGTCAAGGAGGTTGCGGATCAGTTAGCATCCATTGGAGAGCTAATTGAAGAAGAGGTCATCATGAGGCAAATTCTCAACGGCATTCGAAGTGATAAGCAATGGCAATCCTTCACGACGGCTTACGATCTCATCATGGATGTGCAAACTCCAGACTTCAACATCTTTCTTGGACAACTCTTCAATCAAGAAGCCAATAATAGCATAAAGGAAGGTAACTCTTATCATGGTAGTTCAACTAGTGCTCTATATGCAGATAAGAAGGATAAGAAGCAGAAAGGCAAGAAGAAGGAAGAAGATGAAGAAGAGACTTCCCAAGCCAACTTCGCAAGCAAGAGCAAGTGGAAAGGGAAGAAGAAAGGACCAAAGCAAGACAAAGCCAAAGGTCAGAATGTTCAACCTTGTGCCATATGCGATAAGACCAACCACACCACTCAGAATTGCTGGTTCAATGGGAAGACCCAGAAAGGAAGTGGAAGAGGTGGATATGGCGGCAATAGAGGCAGAGGTGGACACAACTTCAACAACAACAATAGAAGCTATAATAGAAGGGACTACAACAATTATTCAGAAGATCAACCACATGAAGACTCATTACTTCTTATGAACCTAAGCCACAAAGAAGGTAAAGAAGATGATCATTTGTTCTACATAGATTCAGGATGCTCGAATCATGTTGCAGGCAACATTGCTCTTCTATCTGACTTGGAAAGTCCAAAGCATAGACATGAAGTGCAAACACGGGATGACACGAAGCACAATGTGGAGAAGATTGGTAATGTCAAAGCTTCCAATGGCAGGACAAACATTCTGAGTAAGGTTCTCTATGTTCCCACTATCACTAAAAACCTAATAAGTGTAGGCCAAATAGTTGAAAAAGGCTTGCAAGTTAGGTTCACCCAACATGGAGCTTTTGTGGAAGATCCATGTCAAGGCTTCAAGAAGATAGCCCGAGGTGAGAAGCATGGTAGGCTCTTTACTTTTGAAGTAGGAGATACCAGGAACATAGCTCTATTCAACTTTGGGTCTCAAACCCTAAGTGAGCTTGAAGTGTGGCATAAGAGACTTGCTCATGTGAATGAAAGAACCTTGAAGGATATATGCAGGGATCAAAGTGTTCTAGGACTGCCGAACATATCAAAGCAACACATGATCAACAGGTGTGATGCATGTCAGATTGGGAAGGCACAAAGACAACCATTCAACCACAAAGGCTACATCCACAACAACTTATTGGACTTAGTACATACAGATGTATGGGGACCAAGTCAAGAACCTTCATTGGCAGGATCAAGGTATTATGTCTCATTTATTGACGACCATAGTAGATGGACTGTTCTATACTTTATCAAGAGTAAGAATGAAGTGTTTGATTGCTTCAAGAAGTATCTTGCGCATGTGGAGAATCATACAGGTAGATCACTAAAGAAGCTCAGATCTGATGGAGGGGGAGAATACTTCTCCAAAGATTTTGATGAGTTCTTGCAGGATAAAGGTATCAAAAGGGAAGTGACCACCAGGTACTCTCCTCAACTAAATGGAATTGCAGAGAGAAGAAACAAGACATTGGTTGGATCAGCCCGAACAATGCTTGAAGAGAAGAAGTTGCCACATTATCTATGGGCAGAAGCTATTTCAACTGCAGTGTACCTTGTCAATCGACTACCATCCAAATCACTTCAAGGTATGACTCCTTATGAAGCATGGCATGGAAGAAAACCTAGTCTTGGACATTGCAAGGTTTTTGGTTGTTTAGCTTATGTTCATGTACCATCACAAATAAGAGGTAAGCTAGATGAAAGGGCAACAAAGGCAGTGTTTATTGGATATGATTCAACTCAGATGGGTTACAAGTTCTTCAATCCTTCAACCAAGCAATTCACTACAAGTAGAGATGTTGTGTTTGAAGAACACAGGTCTTGGTATGATGAAGACAAACAAAAGGTAACACTACCATATGATCTTGATTATGACTCTCATCAATTAGGAAGCAAGCATGATACACAGGTCCAGGATCCAAGAAGTGATACAGACGATGACCAAGATGAAAGAGAAAGGGATTACAAGCTATGGAAGTCAAGAGGCAAAGCAAAGATGCAAGAGGTTGGAGAATGCTCCAAACAAGCACCTAGAAGATCAGCAAGAGAGAAGAAACAACCAGAAAGGTATAGATATGATTCCACATTTGTTACAAAGCATTCAATCTACTTGGCAAAAGACTCTATTTCAGAGGAACCCTCAACCTATGAAGAGGCAAAGGGAAACCCTAATTGGGAAAAGGCCATGAACGAAGAGATAGATGCATTGAAGGAAATGGACACTTGGGATTTGGTTCCAATGTCACCGAATCAAAAGGTAATTGGTTGCCGATGGGTATATAAAGTTAAAAGAAATTCAGATGGATCAGTTTGCAGGTACAAGGCAAGATTAGTTGCCAAAGGATGCTCACAAACTCATGGTATAGACTATGAGGAAACATTCTCACCGGTTGCAAAGATGACTACAATCAGGACATTGATAAGTGTAGCTGCTGCAAGGAATTGGAGACTCCTCCAACTTGATGTGAAAAATGCATTCTTAAATGGTTGGATAAGTGAAGAGGTATACATATCACAACCACCAGGTTTTGAAAACCCTAATCATCCATCTTATGTTTGCAGACTTAAGAAAGCATTGTATGGATTGAAACAAGCTCCAAGAGCTTGGAATTACAGGTTGGTTACATATCTTCAAGACCAAGGGTTCAAAGCTAGGAGCTCAGATCCTTCTCTATTCATCAAAAGGGATCACAATGAGGTTATCTATCTATGTGTATATGTAGATGATATTATTGTGACAGGTGATGATCTAAATGGCATTCAAAGGATCAAGAGACACATGCAAGAGGAGTTCAAAATCAGTGACCTAGGTGAGCTCACATATTTCCTAGGTATGCAGGTGATATACACAGATGAAGGAATGTATTTGACTCAAAGAAGATACATTCAGGATCTTCTTCTCAAGTTCAAAATGGAGAACACTAAACCTGCAGGTACACCTTTGGAGATGAATCATAAACTTAGTGTTTATGAAGGTGAGAAAATTGAAGACATTAAAGAGTATCAAAGCTTGGTAGGTAGCTTGATATATGCTACTCACACAAGGGCAGACATCTCATATAGTGTGGGAGTGCTTAGTCAGTTCATGCACTCACCGAGAAGACCACACATGGATGCGGCTAAGAGAGTACTTAAGTATCTCAAAGGTACAATCAATGAAGGTATATTCTATCCTTACTCTTCCGATTTGGATATCAAAATCTACTCAGATGTAGATTGGGCAGGAGCTAAGGATGATAGAAAAAGTACATCTGGTTACTTAGCATTTGCAGGTTCGAAGCTAGTGTCATGGAGTTCCAAGAAGCAACCAACAGTTGCTTTATCCTCAACTGAAGCAGAGTACAGAGGCTTGACCATAGCAACTCAAGAGGCAATATGGTTAAAAGCATTGTATACAGATTTGGGACTTGTGAGTTCCAAACCTCACATATTTGGAGATAATGTAAGTTCCATGCATCTAGCGGCAAATCCTATTTTTCATGCGAGAACCAAGCATATAGAAGTCCATTATCACTTCATCAGGGAGAAGCTCATGGCAAAGGAGATCGACATTTCTTTTGTTCCGACTGAAAAGCAAGTAGCAGATATGATGACGAAGGCACTTGATGGAATAAAGCTTTGTAGATTCAAAGCTATGGCAGGTATTCAACCTATCAGAGAATGAAGACTCAAGCATACTTTAGCTTGAGGGGGAGCTGTTGGAACATCAAGCTTACACTATGCTTGAGGTGGATTTGATCTACATCAAAGGCTATCGCGTCGAAAGAATATCCGTTGGAGAGTTTTTTTTCATATGCTCATTTATTGTATTTTTTGAGAATATTTTGATGGCTCATTTACCGTTATAAAAGCCTTGAGTTGTACACATGTAAAGGTACAAATATAGGGCCAAAATCCCACGAAATTTTGGTGGTTGAAGTTGCATTCAATCAAGCAATCAATCACCTAAAAGTAGATCAATCAAGATCTTCACTTTTCCTAGATTGTAGGGAAGTGAATTGATTCCCTCCAACAACCATTCCCACCTTCATTTGAATTAAAATTCAAGTTGTAAAAGTCGTGGAACACTCTTAGAGGCTATATAAGGAGTTGAAATCACTTGTACATTACATGGAAGCAATATACATACACTTGTGACTATCATTGTCTTGCTCCTTCAATTTCTGCATCATCTTCTTCACCAACAGTAATCTTGCAGAGGCTGCTGCTCTCTCCTCAGAGCTCCAAATTGAGTGCAAGAGGACTCATTGGAAAGGTATCAGTGTCTAGTTTATGCCTGTAAATTTTCAAAGCATTTAGTTTAGCAGATTTGGAGAAATCTCAGTTTTTCTGCCTCAGGGTCAATCTCTGCGTATTCCTGAAAAATAGGAAGTACCACCGGTGAATGTCGCATTCATTCCTATAGCATATTTTGCTTATTCCTTATACTTTTGTGCATTTCATACACTCAACCCTATGTGTATCACTCCCATAAAAGGATTTTTTCTAATTGTAATCACGCTGGTCGCTATGGGCATTTGAAGTTCATTATCTCTTCCATAGATAGTAAGTTTTTTGAGCTAGTCGACCCGCGAACCTATCTGTTTTGTATCGACTCATTCTCCTTGATGCTCCAAGGTACATAGTGTGTTTCTTTGCACTTATAGCATGCCTATAAGGTCTATTTGAGTCTCCAAAAGCTCAAGGGCTGGTCTTGTGCCGGTTGGCTTGACCAAACTTCATCGCTTCGAAACGCACTTTTCTACCTTCGACAAGCTTCTCCAAGTTTTTTCACGTTTTTCAACACTTTGTAATGTTCCATAGTCCTTTTGCAACCAATACATGTCGCATCATACAAGCCCACAACGGTGTTGGTGCAAGTCAACCATCAAATGATGCTTTGGATGAAGGATTGAAGTCAAAGATTGAAGAAAAGATTAGCCTATGATGCTTGAAGATAGTGCACATTCAGGAAATGAAGACTTGTATACATATGTACATTAATCTTGTAGTTAGCTCACGTATACTTTTGTTATTGTCATGAGCCTGTACATATATGCCTATATATACAAGTAGAAACTCGAGACAAGTATGAGAGAGCATGAGATATGAAGAATTAGGGGTCGTAAGATTCATTAGACATTTTATGAATGAGGAAGATCTCTCTCATCATTCAGATGTAAAATTTTTCAGAGAAAGGAAAAATTGGGCCCAATCTTTTGTTGTGTTCTCCTTCTGTGCTTGATCATTTTAGGCATCCTTTTATAGATGTCTAATTCCATAGTTAATGCTTCTATGGTTAAGATTTTGAGAGCCTAATTGTAAACAAACTGAGAGAATTATGTGTAGGAACATTTTTATGTGAAGAAGTGATGAGTGTCTTTTGAAATAGGCGCAATCTCGATGGTCAAAGAATTGATCAATACTCAGTGCACAGTGTAAAGTTTCGCACAAATCAGGAGTCAAAATCTAAGTTGGAAGGTAAGCCATCTATGGCTAAAAGCATTTGATTAAACGGGTTCTAGTTTGGGAGAACCATGTGTTAGAAGTTGTAGGTGTCAAAGTCGACAATACAGGAGGACAGTTTTAGACATATGTGAATTGATCAGTCAATGAGTGAGTTATATGCAACGAACTTTGTGAGTAGTGACTCTCTTCATAGTTAGTTCAAAATTTTGATAATTTAGTATTGATCCTCAAAGGTTTTGAGTTATTCTCGATATAGAAGTGTTCTAACATCAAGGATAGCTTGTTCTTTTGGAGATTAACACTCTCCATCAGTGGTATCAGAGTAGGAATCATCAAAATAGAAGAAAGGAGAACCCTGACTGCTGCATTCATATAGAAATCAACACTTGAAGGTTCAAAAGGTGAAATTTTAAAGAGAAAGCTTGAGAAGGAGGCATGAAGCTATCAAGAAGGTCAAAAGGAACTTCATTCGAAGTAAAGGTACACTTATTCCTCATAAAACTTGAAGAAGTTAATACACAAGTCAAGAAAGGATGGGAGATTCTCTTCATATAGAGAAATTGGATAGAGAAAATTATCTAGCTTGGTCAATGAGGATGGAAGCTCATCTCGTGAGCAAAGACCTAATTGGTCACATCACAAGAGAAGAAGAAAAACCACAATTCAGAGATCCTAGTGTTCCAACTAGGGATGAACTGTCAGATTTGAAGACTTGGATGAATGAGGATGCTCAAGCAAGGAGCATTACCTACATGGGAGTCAATGACTACTTGCTACCTCATATTAGAGGACTTGAAAGTGCAAGTGACATATGGAATGCTTTGGAGGAGCATTTCCAAAACACTACAAAGTCAAGGAAGGCATCTTTGTGGGCAGAGTTCACTACATTCAAGAAGAAGGCCTCTCAATCCATTCTGATTATGTAACAAAGATGAAGGACATTGCAGATGCATTAGGAGTAGTTGATGAAGAAATTGAGGAGGATAAACTTGTAAGGCACTAGAGAGAGACCTGAGGTAAGTTTTGCACACACTGTGGGCAGAAATAGATCAGGATTTGAAAATGAAAGACTTGAAAGAGAGAGACATCAAGCACATAGGCAACAAAGAGATGAACATGATTTTCCATTGCCAAGACCCCGAGAGCACCCAAGAACCCTTAGACCTACTCAAGTAATCAAGGCAACGAAGACTCGCTAAAAGAAGAGCATACCAGCACAAGGGAGTATCATGCACAATCCAGTAACAAGACCTAATTATTTTTTCCATGAACTATTTCCAACTCAAGTGATTTTCATCACTACACAAACATTGTAAATTCCGTTCTTAGTAAATAGACTCCATTTTGTTCAATCTGAGGAGTCCTCAAGCTTGAGGAGTATTAGAATTAGCTACATACCAATTTTCGTAATTGTTAGACTTCGTTTGAGCCCTCAAATAAGCTCTAGAACCTAATTTTTAACTAGGCCAGACACTAGGTCTGGACAAGGCTAAAGCTAGTCAAAAAACTATAAAAAGAGCTAGAGAGTTCATTTTTGGGGTTAGATTGTTAGTGATTTGAGTTTATGTAAGAGACTTTTTGACTAATGTAAAGAACTCCATTGATCCTCTCCTCGTTCTTGCCTTGTGGGCGCATGTGTATGTGTGTGCATGTTTGTGTGCTTCTCACTCACGCACTTGTGCCATCACTTGCTCATAGTCTTCATACTAGTCCTCACGTCTCCATGGATTGACAGAGGTGGATCTCCTCGCATTGGTACTTGCCATTGTGCTAGAGTGACACCAAATTTAAAAATTGTTGAGAAAAGGGAACAACGGCCCCTAACCGCCTCGCATGGAAGCGAGAAGCTTCTCCAAGTTGGGACAAAGAATGAGAAGAGAGGCTCACCCACACTCATGGAGCAATGTCGACAATGGCCAACGTCACAAGGAGCAAAGGGGAACATCCTCCCAACCATGCACACACACATGCAAATCCATACACCAAGACCAATGCCATTGCACACAAGGACTTGGATGAAACCAAATGACACCCGTGGCCAAGGGACCTTCTCTTTACAAAATGAGCTCCTCCTTATATAAGAGAGGAGGAGGAATCCGTTGAATACAAGTGGCCAAAGGCTTCATTGACTAGGGACATTCTAAAAAAGATAGGTAGTTGGGAAAATTAAAAAGGGAATCTTCTTAGAGAGAGAGAGAGCTCTTGCACGTTTCCAAAAGAGAGCTCTCATTTCTAAAATAAGGCAAGAAGTCAAAAAGAAGCCTTTTACAAAAAACAAGGGTAACGTTGAGTTTTTATGGGTTTTATCACATAAGGAATCAAGAGAGAGTTCCTATGAATGAACTTATGGAAAAATTAAGTACTCCTTCGAAAGTCTTCAAGCTTTCTTGCTTCATCATAATCTGCAACACCCTCCCCCTCCTAGACTTTGTCGTCCTCGACAAAGCTGAGAAATAGGACCGTACATAACTGGACAGGTCGAGGTTGAGTCTTCAAGACTTCATGTCTGCAATTTGTCAAGTCTTCAGGTCTCCAGGTCTTCAGTGCTAAGTGACACAATCCCCTTGGAGGGCAGTCAATCCTACATACATCCCACTGAGCAGTCCGTTGTCAGACGGGAACATCTTCACAAGGATTTCCGAAGGAGTTCGAAAACTTGAAATTAACACATACGAAAGCAAGTAGACTGTATTTGATTGAAAAAATGCAGTCAGAAATTAAGTATTCCTTGAGACTTTAGTTTTCTACTTCAAAGAGCATCAAGTCCTACAAGACATTGCTCCACAACAATTAATCCATTAATATCTTCCCTCCAATGGTGTGTCATTCATCTTTAGCATATATGTTAGATATTGGACACAATCCCACAATGGGTAGTCACAAAATCAATGTATTTTGAAAATGAAGATCACATCCCTGAAATCCAAAGAAAAATAGATCCAAGGAGCCCATTAATAACCTTGACTCTCCATACATCAACCATGCCACAATCAATCCTAATGTGTTATCAAACAAGTGCAAATGCAACACATTGTATTGTAAAACATGAGATCAATGTTTCTTTTACTGCATTTAACGAGTGTGCAATTGCCTCTGCTTCTTGTTTACTGTAAATTATTCTCACACCAATATAGGGTAAGTTGCATAATAGAATGAGAAATCATGCGCTCAACAATGATTAGAGAGAAATGCATAGTATAGTACATATGAGATGTGTGAAAGTGATGGAGAAAGCAACCATGATCATCATTTGCTGAAAATACATGACTTTTGCTAATGCAAACACATGTGCGGAGTTGGTACTCCAACCACCAACAGGCTATAATACCTTACCAGATTGTTCCCCTTTGGAGATGTGGAGCTTTGGAACTCATCCCATAGGGGCAGTTATAAAAACTCATCAATAAGAATGTAAACCTATGAGGTTTTCAGGGAGAATTCAGAAGTAGATAATATTTCTAAACCTCTATGTACCCAACTTGTAACATCGTTAAACATAGTCGATTGCAACAAGGATGCACAAAAATAGATCCATTAGCATGTAACATGGATTTCAAGAATATTTATGTGATTCGAATGTTGAACATAATGCCCCTTGAGGAGCAGTCGAACTTACCACAACTCACCCAAGAGAACACCAATCTGCAACTGCAAGAAATACAAAGGTCATATGTAGCAATCAAGAACATGTAGGGCAAGCAAGTGACCAGCTCTCATTAAAGAGTATAGCTTCTCACTAGAAACAACAATTAACACATGCATGTCCTTGCAACCAGATTCCATCGATACCTAGTAGAGCCCCAACATATACGTGGTCCATAGTCTCCGAGAAAAACAGGGGCTGTGAACACAATCCCCTTTTGGGGGAGTCACATAACCCACCAGCAAATAAAATTATAGCGAGCACCTTAATACAAACAAAGTCCCTTTTTTCATAGAATCCACCACTCACTTGTGTAAAGAAGTGAAAGAGGTAACATATGCTAGTCATCGTACACACACTCATGTGAATAAGCATCTCAAACCTGAAGATAGTCGTCCTAGACCGATATCTCCATGAATAATGGCAAATTACCTCATTTGTGAAGGTTGAACTCAGCGGCCTTATGCCATGTACTGAGAGAAGAATAGGGACCACTCCACAATACGTTTGCTAAGTTTTTGAACAACTTGAAGAAAGATAACAGCCATCAAGCAACATAGGCTGTCCAAAACATATTGAAGAAGGAAACGATGCCATTTAATAAATGAATACCTGCATACTTTGGGAGTAGGAAGCTGGAAAAATAATCCTTTGGATCAAGAGGAGGGTGGATGATTCCACGAGGGGCAGTCATACCTCAAACCGCTAAGAGCTTCCACACCATGTAGCCCTCCATTTTTCTTTGTCTCTCCTAGGTTGACCTTGCAGTGCTCAATCACGCATATTATTCAAATCATGATTACAATATTGTGGCAGCTTTTCTTCATCATTATAAAGTCTTCCACAAATTTTTTCGGCGCTTCAAAATAATGAAGTCATATTCACTATGAGAATTAAATATATAGCCACACATGACCCCAATATGCACATGTTGATAGCAGGAAGAGGACACCATCCCCCAAACCCATGAGTCATTGAGTATCCAAATAGAGAGATTATGGATCATTATTTCAAACAAAAGAAAACATAATGCATTTCATGAATCCCCCTTTATGAATCAATATCAAAATCAAGGTTGCAAATCTGGTAACAGCTGAAGGCAATGGGATGGTGTCGAGTATTATGTCAACCATGTAGTATACCATGTAGTGGGAGGGCAACAATGCCAAAATTGTTGAGAAAAGGGAACAACAGACCCTAACCGCCTTGCATGGAAGCGAGAAGCTTCTCCAAGTTGGGACAAAGAATGAGAGGAGAGGCTCACCCACAGTCATGGAGCGATGGTGACAATGGCTAACGTCACAAGGAGCAAAGGGGAACATCCTCCCAACCATGCACACACATACATGCAAATCCATACACCAAGATCAACACCATTGCACACAAGGACTTGGATGAAACCAAATGACACCTTCTTCCATTACCAAAATGGAGGCCAAGGCCATGGCAAAGGGACCTCCTCTTTACAAAATGAGCTCCTCCTTATATAAGAGAGGAGGAGGGATCCGTTGAATACAAGTGGCCAAAGGCTTCGTTAACTAGGGACATTTTAAAAAAGATAGGTAGTTGGGAAAATAAAAAAGGGAATCTTCTTAGACAGAGGGAGATCTTGCACGTATCCAAAAGAGAACTCTCATTTCTAAAATAAGGCAAGAACTCAAAAAGAATCCTTTTACAAAAAAGAAGGGTAAGGTTGAGTTTTTATGGGTTTTCTCACATAAGGAAGCAAGAGAGAGCTCCTATGAACGAACTTATGGAAAAATTAAGTACTCCTTCAAAAGTCTTCAAGCTTTCTTGCTGCATCATAGATATGCAACAATATGCTTCTCCTATGATTGCCTCTCTCTTGGGCATTCGTACCAAATTTTTTCGATCCTCAACTTCATAGTTCTTGAAGTTTTTTGGTACTTCAAACAATGAGTCCTCCTCTTCTTGTTTCACTTGTTTTCTTTTCTTTTTCTTTTTACTACCTTCACTTCCATCCTTTGAATTTACCATTTTAATGTTTGTGAGAGGTTCTTCTTCTTGTTGGTTAAATACTCCTACATCTTCAAGATAGTGCTTCTCTAAATTAAAGCACCTCCATTACAATGGACTCTAGATCGTCATCGTTCTCTTCTTCTATGAGGTCACTAGGGTCACATTCTTCTAGCAAGGGCTGACACATGAACATTGAAATATCATAACCCTCCTCATCACAATGAGGTGTCCACTGTTCTTCATTGACAACAATGTCCATGGTGGCCAAGATTTCTACCCAACCATGAGGCTCAAATTCCTTGTCTAGAAAGATCATCGGTGTATAGGCTGGGTCCTTAACTAGTCTTTCTCCTGGGGGAGTTCCTTCTTCTCTTGATTTTAGGTGCTCTTCCTCTTCCTCTGCAACCTTGCACATCCACAAGTGAGTATCTTCATGCATCCATGATGGATCAAGTGAACTTCTAGAATGCACAGAGATAGAATCTTCTTTTGCTTTGTGGATAGGATTCCACTGTAGGGGTGGCACATCTCTGAAGGTGTAATCCTTAAAATTGACCTTGGTGGTGATCCCTAAGTGCTGCAAGTACAAGGAGTTGGTTCCCCAACCTTGTACAATTTGCAGTTGTCCTAGGAAGGGCCTTCCTAGGATCATCTCATAGACGTTATTTTTTTCAAAGTCACGTATAGCAAATTTGTGTTCAAACTCTACGACACAAGTGGTTAGAGTTATCCCTTCTAGCAATCCTAGAGGTCTTTCAAAATGACCGTCTGCCATTTGAAGCTTCATTCTAGTTGTTCTTAATGTGGGTTTGCCACATCGCTTCCACAAGGAGGTGGTCGCAAAAGCAATACCAACACCTGAATCTACGATTGCTTTGGTTGTGTAACCCTAGTAGGTGATCGGAAGATAAGTATTACCTTCTTCACCTTCGGTCATGTCTCCTATTTTATCGAGAGGTATCTCTGGAAATTTTTGTTTAGAGCCTGCTTTTGTCATTTTGGAATCAAGTTCTAGAACATGATCCTTCACATGATTCCATAGCTCAGGTTTTGCTTTGAGCAGCTCTTCTATAGTGAGATGACACTAAACCTTAGTGTTCTTCAGGATGTCAGTGTTTCTTGGGACCACCGAGTCTTCATTTCTTACCAATATTGTGGGAGCTCTAATCTAAAGAGATTTAGATTTCCCATGGGCCAGTGAACTGTGGTAATTCTTGCAGAGAATTAGATTCAAAATCTAATATTTCATCTTCTTGTTGTTCTGTTTGGCCTCCATAAATAGACGGAATGTCCTGGGGAAATTGATCATGAAGATCATCAATCTTAGGAATAGGAGGGGGATTACCCTTCTCCTTGGCCCATTTCTCTTCTTGTATTTCCTGCAAGAACTCTTGAGAGTATTGTTGAATTGAAAGAGGTGCTCCCTCATCTATAGAATCAGGAACGTAAACTTTCGTTGGTGGTAAGCTTTTTCTTTCAACCATTGGTTGAGCCTGTGGAGGTAAAGAAACCTCGAGCTTATTTACCAATTGCTCTAATCTTTCTAGTAAGCCCTGGAAATGCAAATCTAGCTTGACAAAGTTTGTTTGATAGAACTCTTGAATAGTTTCGAGCATAGCTTGAGCCTAATCTACCATTTTCATGCATATTTTCGTCCGTTCAATCTCTAAATCTGCTCTAGGGTAACTCTTTTCTAGGTTTGCCATTGTTGGCCCTTCTTGAAGTCGAGCCTGGCAGGCCCTGAACATCATGTCCAAGCCTTCTAGGGTTGTATCTGCAAGAACAAATCCTAGTTGTGGTCTATTTACAATGGGTGATGGGGTGCGATGAGGTGGAGTGGATGGAGCTTCGGCATGCGAGGGGGTTTGAGATGCAATGTCTTCTATTTTTGTTTTTGCATCTTCTAAGCTTTCTTCTAGTTTAGATAGCTTTTTATTCCACTTGCGATTGTCTTTCTCTCTGTTATCCTTCCAAGTTCTTGTTTTCCTCTTACTAGGCTCTCCTAATTCACTTGACTCTGATTGATCAGCTGGTTTTGCTTGTTGTACAGCTTGTGCCCTAGTGACAGCCTGTATAGGAACCACATTACTGCTACTTGAACTTGAATCCACCACTAAACCTACCACATTAATGGGTGTAACCTTGGGTGCACTAGAGGGATTATTGGGACAATCTCTTGGGAGATGTTCCTTGCCGCACTTAGGACAAAAAACTTGTATTGTGATGTTTTGTCCTTGTCCCAGAGTCTATGAGTGGGGACATTCATGAATGAAATGGTCGCCCTGACATCTAAAACATGGTCCTCTAGGGGCTTGTGGTCTTACTTGTCTTGCTTAAGACCTCGGGTTAGGATTCGTGTACATGACATTAGAGTATTCTAGCTCCCAATTTTGTCCCATAAGTGGTGTCTCGTATTGATAGGAATAACCCTCACTATGCTCTGGTGACTCTGTGTAATAAGCTTGTGGACTATCTTCATGGGAGTAGTCTGAACTATGAGCATGAGAGTAATTTTTTGAGACCAACGGTGTTAGTGGCACCAATGCTCTATTAAGGTTCTCCTCTTCCACTGCATACTTAATTGGGATCACATTGGTAGGAGCTGGTGGTTGGTTTCCTAGGACTGGTTGTGGCCTATATGGTGCCTGATATTGCTCTTGTGGCCTATAATATGGCTGTTGGTATTGATTCTGATACCTACCCTATGGATAAGGTTGCTAATAATTCTGTCTGACAGCCTGCCTGCTGTATGGACAACCTTGAGCCGTATGGTTCATGTATTTTCTCTCAATAGTCCAATATAGAGCATTATGGTTTTCCTTGGGGCTGAGCCATCATTAAGCAAACATTAGCCATGTGGTCTCCACCACAGTTGTAACATCACTTCAATGAGGTGACCCTTGGTGTATTTTGAATGCCTAGCTTCTTCGCAACCTACTCAGCTATCTCATCTATCTCATTGGAGGCTCTAGAGGTATGAGTAGTAGAACTATCAGAATCCTTGTAGAGTTTGGATAGTCCTAACTCCTCACCCAAGTTGTCTTCTATGTCAATACACATCTGCACACAATATTCTATGGATCTAGGATCTTTCAAGTACACATATCTTAACTTGGTGCTTAGTAAACCATCTAAAAACAAGGCCACTTGTTTGACTGGTGTGGGTAACTCGAGAACAGGGCATCTTTCCAAGTATTGTCTAAACCTTCTTCCTGCAAGTCGCACTCTTTCTTGGGGTGTCTGCTTGAAGCTGTGGATCAAGGATGATGTGTTATGCTTGATGCCACTCTTGGAAAATTCAAATGAATTATTCTTTATTTTTTTTGGATTTTCTTAGCATTTTTCTTTTTAATTTCAGGGTATTTATAACCCAAAAAAAAGTTCCCCTAGAGGCTATATTAATTTTTTCCAAAAACAAAATCCCTCTCCCTCTCTCTCTCTCTCTCTCTCTCTCTCTCTTCTCACCCCCCTTTTTTATTTTTATTTTTTTATATATTTTTTATTTTGTTTATTTCTTTATTTATTTATTTTAATTTTCTTTTATTTCCATTTATTTTTTTATTTCTATGTGCGTTCAGAAAATAAAAAAAAAACAGAGAGAAAGGAGGAAACATTTTAATTTTTCATTATAAATCATTAAAAATATATATATTTTTTTATTTTTCATGGTTCAAACCTTTTGGCTCTGGATCGTGCCTCGGATGGCCATTTCTTTCAAAAATGGGGTCATTTTCATGTATTTTGGCACCTTTGGATTCTTTTTTGCCTAAGTTTTCCTAAATCCCACCTTTTCTCTGACTTTTGGTAAAAAACCACATGTTTTGAGCACATTTATCACATGTTTTTATTTAACCACATGGTCCACATGGTCTATTCTCACTTTGTTTTACCTTATGTTTCACAATTTCCCATATGCACCCTCTATAGCTCGACTGTTTGATCATTTTGGCCCTCTCGAGACCCCATACTCCTACTCCCTCACCCTCTCTTTACCCTTCTGTCGATCCCCATCCTTACACCTCCCTGCCTATCCATCTCAGCCCCCTCAGTCCTCCCTTCCCCCTCCTTCCTACCCTCCATTTGCCCACCCTTGCTTTTCCCTGCAAACTATATACTTTTGGTTCTTCTCTGCTGTTGTTCTCTCCTGCTCCTGGTGGACTTGGTTGCTACTCTAGTGTCCTTTTGAAGATTTTGCAGCACAGGAATCATCATGTCATCTCTGCTCCAAGTTTTGGCTGTAGCTCTCCGGGACGGAGAGCCCACTGGGTGGTGGGCAACTATTGATCCCATAAAAGTAATATTGGTCAAAGTCAATTGTAGTCAAAGACAACTATAGTCAAAGTTAAAAGATCAAAGTCAACATCTTCAAGGTCAAAGATCAACATGGGTAAAGTCAAAGCATTTAAAGTCAGGTGTCAAGGTGCACACGTAGTGCACAGTTAATTGTTCACAAAGGGTAAAATTGCAGAAGTTGGTTGCACGTTGCAGAGGTATTTTTGTAATTTCTCTAAGGTTCAAAGTGTTTTAGAAGGTTTAGGTGAACCCTCTCTTAGGTGCACAATTGAAGAATTAAAAGGCAAAAGGTGAAGGTATGTGAAGCGGCAACATATGCAAAAGTGAACGTATGGCCCCGAATTAATTTTTTTTTTAGTGTAAAGTCACTACAAGACAAAAGAGGGATTTGTTGACTGCCCACTTTTGGAGATAATCTTGGGACATCAAAGTGAGCACCAAGATACTTTAGCAGTCAGGAGCGTACGTGAATCGACACTCAAATTAAGGCAAGGCATTATTCTTGAGGGACTAAGCAAGGGAGCATGGTCTAAGAGAAGCAAGAGAGAGAAGTGCAAGAGACACACAGTGTGCGACGTAGAGAAGTGAAGTGCAAGGTGTGCATGAAGAGTGACTAAGAAGTGTGCAGAGAAGTGCTAAGCTTACAACCAAAGATCCCAAGGTATTTTGTATTTTGTGATTGTGCACTCTATGGGATTTTGCACAGAAGCATTGGATTGTATTGTGCATCACCATTGTATTTGTCTTCTTAATCAATTGACAGAGGCTTCTAGTGTGTATCTTTCTTCTTATCTTTCCCTTTTCTCCTACAAACACTCAAATCCCTTTTGTACAAGAATCCCCCAACAGAGGTGTTCACTCACTTCCACAATTTTAAGACTATAGTGGAAAAGCAGACAAGAAAGTATATTCAGACATTAAGGTGTGATGCAGGAGGTGAATACATGTCAAATGAGTTCAACAGTTTTCTAAAAATTCATGGAATTCGACGTGAGTTTTCATCCAGGTACACACCACAAAAGAATGGCGTTGTTGAACATAAAAATAGACATATTGCACTCAAAAGTCCCAAAATATCACATGGACATGTGCCAAAAATTAGGCATAGTTACTTCTCGAATCATTGACCGATGTCCCTTTGTGACCATAGAGATAGGACAAGGAAAGAGTGCAAGGATTGTGAAAGCATTGATTGACTTAGGTGCAGCAACTAGTGCAGTTAGACTTTCCTACTACCAAGACCTGCAGTTGAACATCAATCCCATAGAAGCCTATCTCATAGGATTGGGAGGTGTGGAAACCCCTTGTTTGGGTGAGGTGGAACTTCCCATCTACCTTCAAGATGTTCCAATGATAGTCAAAATGCTAGTGTGTCATGATGAGGACCTTACAGAGCCACTTGTCTTGGGACAAGATTGGATCTATGACCCTGCAGTCAACTTAAATTTAAGAACTCAACTTCTTCAAGTTTGGGTTCATGAACAATGTATTACATTAGAGTTAGAAAACTACATGCTCACAGATCATGGTGTCACACATTCTCTTAGGACTAATCTTAGAGAAGAAGAAGTTGTATGTGTTCAAAGCTCTATGATGCAGAAGGATGTTGCCTCCAACAAAAGAGTCGGAGACCCATTAAGAATCCCTTCTTGTATGAAGTCTCATCCATCTGTAGTAGTTCAACCACACAGGCAAGAGAGACAGTACATGACAACTGCTATATCAAATAGCGAACGGGATTTCACAAAGAAAGTAGTGCCACGCATGAAGCATATTTGGATACGAAAAGGAGAGCAACCACCAACTTTGCCTCCACAACTCCCACCCAGGGAAGGAAACAATGTGCAGACCAGAATGAAGCAACCATGACCAGCTCAACAAGAAGGTCTGCGACAAATTTGGGTGCCTAAGAAATTGGTTGCAACTCAACAAGGGTGATTACACATGTGGGTTCCCAAAGGACTCTTACATGCACATAGGCCTATGCTCTCCACCATGCAAAAGGTCTCAACCAAGAAGCCAATGAGAGAAAAGGGAAAGAACCGAGCACAGAGACCACAAGAGGATAAACTCACCTCTTTGGCCATAGTTAGAAGACCAACAACAATGGTATGGGTATGGAAGCCAAAAGCACCGGTAGGCCCCACAGAACCAAAGAACCAACCACGAAGGATCAAACCCTCAAGAAACCATCCAAACATGAAGCAACAAAAGGAGATCACTAAACAGTCGAAGACCATTCTCAAATGGATCCCTATAAGGAGGAAGGATCAGTTTTCATCTCGAGAGCCAATGGATACCTCCAAGACAGATGGCATCAACATCCGGAAATAACATCGAAAGCCTCGACGAGCGACAACCATGTGCTCCTTGCACAACCCTGTCTTTTGCACCATTCAGGTCATGCATTTCCAAAGTATGCATTAATATAGGGCAATATTACATGGCCGTTCATAGACACAATTGAGAGTCCCATGCAGAAGAGCACATTGACACATGCAAACTATTTTTTTTTTATACTAACCTTTGTCTTCTTGTTTTTTGACATTGTTCCTTTAAAAAAAAAAAAGAGAGAGAAAAAGAAAAATAAGAAGAAGAAAAAAAGAGAGAGAAAGAACGTGTTCCCAGCTGTATATACAAGAGCATCCAAGGAGATATCTGCAAGGGGTAGTTTGGTACCCTGAAAATCCTTGTCCGTATACTCAGTGAGAAGACTCCTGCTTATGGTGAGCTAAAGAGAATATGTGAAACTAAGCTTGGTGTAGTTACCCCATGTTGTTTGTCAAGGAATATAAAGAAATTCAATTCTCAGTATTTGGCAAATGCTGCTTTGAAAAGAGGAGACAAGACCAAGCACTCAAAAAATTTCATCAGTGGACCATCAGCACAGACATTCATCGACAATGTTCCATCACAAATGTCGGGTGTACAACACAAAAAGATAAACATCCATCGACCCTTAACCATGGTAAGTATATTTACTTTGGCAACACCATAACAATGATAGATTAGGAAACCTCTTCGTCGGCATACCCTTGAGCACTTAGCTCAAGACCCCCAATTTTTGCACCATCCTTCTTCCAATGCATTTTCCAAGTAAGCATGCATAGGGCTACATTACAAGGCCGTGCACAAGGCACATATTTTACTCAACCCATGCACGACACACTTACCCATCATTCATTATGGGTTACAGGTACTTGGCATGACTCCTATGAACATCACCTTTGGAAGATCTAGAGGCCATCACTGGAGATTCACAACAACACATTCATGTTGGAATCCAAGGATGAAGCACATATCATGTGACTACAACTTGCACAGGCTCAAAGAGACAAATGAAGAACTCGCCAATCTAGCTCTTGCTCATACAGAAGGGACACTACCTCTCAAAGCATGACTTCCAACAACCACTACAACAAGGGTCTATCATGGACGATAGACTCGAGAGGGGGGGGGGGAGTGTTGAAGCTCAAGGTCAAGGACAAAGCATAGAAGCACATGAAGAAGTGGACACATAAGAACAAGGATCAAGTAGGGAGCTCCAAGAAGTGTATGTCAAATTTTGAGAAGAAATCCCTATAAAAATAGTGATTTTCATCACTAAAAGCCATTGTAAATACCATTTTATATTTTTATAACTTCATTTTGTTCAAGCCGAGGAGTCCTCGAGCTTGAGGAGTATTAGGAGTATCACCCTACCCATTTTCATAACTTTTAGATTCTGTTTAAGCCCTCAAATAAGCCCTGGAACCTAATTTTTAACTAGGCCGGACACTAGGTCTAGAGAGGGCCAAAACTGGTTGAAAAACTATAAAAAGAGCTATAGAGCGCATTTTTGGGGTTGCCTTGTTTAGAGAGTGAGCTTGTTAGAGAACAGAGCTTTTGTAAGAGAACTCTTTTGCAATCAAAGCTTTCTGTTGTTCCTCTCTTTGATCTTACCTTGTGTGCGTGTGTGTGTATGTGTGTGCATGTTTGTGTGCTTTCACTCACGCACTTGTGCTTTCACTCGCTCATGGTCTTCATACCAGTCCTCACATCTCTGTGGATTGAAAAGTAAAGGAGGTGGTGCTTACGCTTGAGCTATAGAGGTGAGGACCGGTATGAAGACTGTGAGCAAGTGGTGGCACAAGTGCATGAGTGAAAGCACACAAGCATGCACACACATACACACACACGCGCACAAGGTAAGAGCAAAGAGTGGAACAATGGAAGATCTTTGATTACAAAAGAACTCTCTTACAAAGCTCAAATCTACAACAAGCTGCCCCCAAAATGAGCTCTACATCCCTTTTTATAGTTTTTTGAGTGGTTTTGGCCCTGTCCAGACCTAGTGTTCGGCCTAGTTAAAAATTAGGTTCCAAGGCTTATTTCAGGGCTCAAATAGAGTCTAAAAAATATGAAAAATTAGTAGTATGATACTTCTAATACTCCTCAAGCTTGAGGACTCCTCGTCTTGAACAAAATGGAGTTGCAAATATGAAAATGGTATTTACAATGGTTTTTAGTGATAAAAATCACTATTTTTATAGGGATTTCTTCTGAAAATTTGACGTGTGCTTCTTGGATCTCCCTACACACTCCTCCTTCTTGTGTTCCCACTTCCTTGATGTGCTTCCATGCTTTGTCCTTAACCTTGAGTGTAAACACTCCTCCCCCCTAGAGTCTGTCGTCCCTGACAGACCCTTATTGGAGTGGTTGTTCCATGTAGTACTTTGAGAGGTAGAGTTCCTCATGTCTCCACCAGAGCGGTCTGTCTTCCACTTGTAGCGGGGTCGCTTGTCCCATTCTTCATGTTTAGTCCCTCTATTTATACTTCTTTCTTGATTCGAGCATGCGAGTGTATTGTTGAGCTTCCAAAAATTTTGAGCTGCTCAAAAGAGGTTATCACAGTTGATTGTGAGTAGCTCTCAACAGTGGATTGCTTTCTTGCTCTTGTTGTTGTCACCTTGATGTCCTCTGGTTTTCAAAGATGGCTTCCCTAGTTTTCATGCCAAGTACTCGTGACCCATAATGACTGATGGGTAAGTGCATTAGTGCATGGGTTGGAAGAAGAATGTGCCTTGTGCATGGCCTTGTAATGTAGCCCTATGCATGCATACTTGGGAAATGCATTGGAAGAACTATGGTGCAAGAAGCGGGGTCTTGAGCTAAGTGCTCAAGGGTATGCCGACGAAGAGGTTTCCTAATTGATCATGGTTATAGTGTTGTAGAAGCATACAATTCTTACCATGGTGAAAGGTCCAACGATCTTCATCTCTTTGTGTTGTACTTCCATCATGGTGATTGAACATTGGCTTGTCTTTCTTGTCGATGGATGTCCTTTCTGATGGTTCACTTTATGAGATTCTTCAAGCGCACCATCTTTTCTCTCTCATTTTTTTCTTTCTTTCTTTTTTTTGTTTTTTTTTGCTCGCGATGGCATAAAACAAGAAGAAAGAGGTTAGCATCAATAAAATATTTTACATACGGCAAGTGTGCCTCATGTCCCTGGGATTTCTCAATGGTGTCTATGCACGGCCGTGTAATGGCCTTTGGCCACTTGTATTCAACGGATTCCTCCTCCTCTCTTATATAAGGAGGAGCTCATTTTGTAAAGAGGAGGTCCCTTGGCCATGGCCTTGACCTCCTGTATCGCGGCATTTCCCTCTCTCTCTCTTCCCCCCTCAAACCACCCCCACCCCCTCAAACCACCCCCACCCCCTCAAACCACCCCCACCCCCTCAAACCACCCCCTCAAACCACCCCCTCACACCACCCCCTCACACCACCCCCTCAAACCACCCCCTCAAACCACCCCCTCACACCACCCCCTCAAACCACTCCCTCACACCACCCCCTCAAACTGCTCCCTCACACCACCCCCTCAAACCACCCCCTCACACCACCCCCTCCAACCACCCCCTCAAACCACCCCCTCACACCACCCCCTCAAACCACCCCCTCACACCACCCCCTCAAACCACCCCCTCACACCACCCCCTCAAACCACCCCCTCACACCACCCCCTCAAACCACCCCCTCACACTACCCCCTCAAACCACCACTCCCTCACACCACCCCCTCAAACCACCCCCTCACACCACCCCCTCAAACCACTCCCTCACACCACCCCCTCAAACCACCCCCTCACACCACCCCCTCAAACCACCCCCGCCCCCTCACACCACCCCCTCAAACCACTCCCTCACACCACCCCCTCAAACCACCCCCTCACACCACCCCCTCAAACCACCCCCTCACACCACCCCCTCAAACCACTCCCTCACACCACCCCCTCAAACCACCCCCGCCCCCTCACACCACCCCCTCAAACCACCCCCGCCCCCTCACACCACCCCCTCAAACCACCCCCGCCCCCTCAAACCACCCCCGCCCCCTCACACCACCCCCTCAAACCACCCCCGCCCCCTCACACCACCCCCTCAAACCACCCCCGCCCCCTCACACCACCCCCTCAAACCACCCCCTCAAACCACCCCCTCACACCACCCCCTCAAACCACCAATGCCCCCTCACACCACCCCCTCAAACCACCCCCTCACACCACCCCCTCACACCACCCCCTCACACCACCCCCGCCCCCTCACACCACCCCCTCAAACCACCCCCTCACACCACCCCCTCAAACCACTCCCTCACACCACCCCCTCAAACCACCCCCGCCCCCTCACACCACCCCCTCAAACCACCCCCTCACACCACCCCCTCAAACCACCCCCTCACACCACCCCCTCAAACCACTCCCTCACACCACCCCCTCAAACCACCCCCTCACACCACCCCCTCAAACCACCCCCGCCCCCTCACACCACCCCCTCAAACCACCACCTCACACCACCCCCTCACACCACCCCCTCAAACCACCCCCCCCCCTCACACCACCCCCTCAAATCACCCCCTCAAACCACTCCCTCACACCACCCCCTCAAACCACCCACGCCCCCTCACACCACCCCCTCAAACCACCCCCTCACACCACCCCCTCAAACCACCCCCGCCCCCTCACACCACCCCCTCAAACCACCCCCTCACACCACCCCCTCAAACCACTCCCTCACACCACCCCCTCAAACCACCCCCGCCCCCTCACACCACCCCCTCAAACCACCCCCTCACACCACCCCCTCAAACCACCCCCTCACACCACCCCCTCAAACCACTCCCTCACACCACCCCCTCAAACCACCCCCTCACACCACCCCCTCAAACCACCCCCGCCCCCTCACACCACCCCCTCAAACCACCCCCGCCCCCTCACACCACCCCCGCCCCCTCACACCACCCCCTCAAACCACCCCCGCCCCCTCACACCACCCCCTCAAACCACTCCCTCACACCACCCCCTCAAACCACCCCCTCACACCACCCCCTCAAACCACCCCTGCCCCCTCACACCACCCCCTCAAACCACCCCCTCACACCACCCCCTCAAACCACTCCCTCACACCACCCCCTCAAACCACTCCCTCAAACCACTCCCTCACACCACCCCCTCAAACCACCCCCTCACACCACCCCCTCAAACCACTCCCTCAAACCACCCCCTCACACCACCCCCTCACACCACCCCCTCAAACCACCCCCGCCCCCTCACACCACCCCCTCAAACCACCCCCGCCCCCTCACACCACCCCCTCAAACCACTCCCTCACACCACCCCCTCAGACCACCCCCTCACACCACCCCCTCAAACCACCCCCGCCCCCTCACACCACCCCCTCAAATCTCACAATTTCCCACGACCTCCCACAAAGTTTTCATGTAATTTTGGATGGATATTTAGAGGGTCATTTCTTATCCAAACCCTACAGTGTTATATATCCTTGGAAATCTCTCGATGAGTACTTTCCAATGGTGCAATAATAACTTTGAAATCTTGGATCAATTTTTGACCACACCCCAAAAACCACCACAACTCCCCATAACTCACTCCCTATTCCCCCCAACCCACAAACCCCACAAACCCCACACAACTCCACACAACTCTACAACCTTCCAGAATCCTCCAAAAACCCTGTAATCTCTCTCAAACTCGTCACAACTCACCTCCCACACCGCTCACTTAATATGAAGGATCAAAAGTTACTACAAAAATTAGGTGAAGGATGCGCTTCTCAGGGACATTCAAATATCACGGGCGGCACAAAGTGAGGATCTCAGCTTGCATTCAAAAGTGACAGTAAAGGCGTAAGTGGTAAAAGTAAAAGTGATGAAATGAGTGTTGCCGCCAACCATTCATGACGATTGCCTATTTTTGAGGATCCAATTCAAATCAAGTGGAATATTTGATCTACCCTTTCAATCTTGGCAATCAAGCGGCGCATGATCAGTGGACGTGAGGAATCAGCAAGGCCCTCTTGGCCTATTGGAGCCTATAAAAGCAATGGATTTGTGTTGATTTGGATACATTCAGAGATACATTGAGAGATACACACATTTACATACGTACGTACAGAGGTCCTCTCTTTGCACTTTGTGGCTTCAAGCCTACTGTAGGAAGTCACTCTATGGTGTGGATACAGAGTGTGGGCTTCCCCAGTGGAGGGCTAATAGCTCTATAGTGTGAAGAGAGTGGCTTGGTTTTGTCATTTTGTATGATTCAGTAGTATTTTCATGCTCTTTCTCTTAGAGCAAGTCTCCATACTTTGTACTGATCAGTACTAGTGTGCATCTAGTTGTGTTCATTATACGGATTGAATGAGTCTCTTGTATTGAGGTTGTTTAGTTCTGGAATGGCATATTAGCCCAGAGCATCAGCATTTGTAGCAGTTCCTTGGCTTATATTGTAATCATCTGTTCGAACTAAGGAATGGTTTGGGTCTCCCAGTATTGTCATTTGTTCTTAATCTTTTATCTGAGAAGTTAAAATTCTGTGCAATCATTGTTATCTACCTGCTCACAGAAGTGTTAAAGGGTATACTTCCCTAAGGAGAACCTCCCTTGAGTAGGTGACGTACTGGAAGTGCTTATTCTCTACTCTTGAAAAGGTGGATAACCCAGTACCTCCTCTACAGTTTGGCACGCATGGTGGGACCCTTGCATTTCTGTGAGAGGCCCTGAGGAAATAGGTACATGACCTATACGCGAGCAGATAAGGAGCCTCTTCGTATACGAAGGAGCCTTAACAAGTCGGCTATATCTTCAACTAGTGAACCTACCTCCCCTCTACCCTCTTTGAATTTATCTATTGAATTCGGTGCGACACCACTATCAAAGGAGAAGCATAGTAGAACATTAGACTTCTCCTCGGATACGTTAGAAGAAACACCAGTACAAATGGAGGATCTCTCTCATTTACTCTCTAGATTAAACAACAAATTCCCTACTTTCAAAGGACAAGCTTATGAGGATGCTGATGATCATGTGAGGAGATTCATCTCTTTATGCCGTGGACGAGGTCTGCAGAATAGAGAGGATGCAATGTTGGCACTTTTTCCATCCACATTGGAGGGTCTTGCAGATAAATGGTATAGTCAATATGCAGATGGCCATTTTACTACTTGGGAGGCTCTGAAGGCGGCTTTCTCACAAACATTCAGACCAAGTGATTCTTCGGAAAGAGCTCTAGATCAGCTAGAGAATTTGAAGCTAAGGCCATGTGAATCTTTTCATGAACTTCACACTAGAACAAAATCACTTGTTGCACGTCTGCCACATGCTCCAGGTGAATTTTTGGTTAAAAAGTGGATAGAGAAGGCTCTGCCCAGGTCATCTCAGCAGAAGCTTCGTGAGTCTCTTAGATTGGATGCCACCCTCAATGATTTTGTTGCAGCGGCATCACGCATAGAAGAAGCAAGGCAACATTTTGAAGAGGACACACAAAGAAATTATGCTGCAGACCTGGATCCTATTGGGCAACTGAGGAAAGAACTGGAGGCATTGAAAATGCAACAAAATCAACAAGAAGAGAAGGTCTTGCCGCCACTGCGTCGCACTGATGATGAAGTAGCCCAACTTCGCCGTGAGTTAGAAGATTTGAAGACCACTCAAGATATAAGGAGACAAATTTGGTGTACAATCTGTAACAACAATGGACATTCCAATGCTAATTGCCCTATTAAGGTAAGCTGTCAATTTTGTGGAAAGGACGGTCATGAAGCAAGGGATTGCTACTACCTCAAGGGTACACAGCAGAGAGGTAACCCTCAAAATTTGGATTCATATTATGCTAGTACTTCAAATACATCAAATAGAGAGGAGAATCGGCCTGCAAAGCCTAGATATAATAGACCTTTGATGTGCTATCGTTGTGGTGAGTACGGTCACATGCAAAATAGGTGTTCTCTTCCAGAAGATGCACCTCCTTGTCAACATTGTCCAGAGGCCAAGGATCATTATACCAAAGATTGCCCAAGAGGTCGTCCTGCTCCAATTCACATGATTACAGTCTCTCCACATGAAGAAGGAAAAACCACTCAGACTTATGATGTTTCATCCTCTGCAATGCCCATGATGACTAGAGCTAGGCAAGCAGCTGCAACCCAGAGAGATGAACAACAAGGATTTTAGGATAAAGAGGAAGAAAAGGAGTCTGGATGGAAGGACCAAGCAGAAATTGAAGGAGCTTATAATAAGATGACTGCTTCTCTAAAGGGCCAACCAACAAGCCTGCAAGAAAACACTCAGGAGGTAAACATTGAACAGATCTTGAAAGGTATTCATCACAAGGTTAGTCTATATGAACTTATAAGGATGGATTCAAAAATAAGAAGTGACTTACTGAAGATTATACACTCTGCTCACTTGATCCAATCACCTAGTACAGATGGTTTCATGGTTGATTTTCCCCCTGCACCCTTAGCAGACTACCAAAGCTCAAGATTATCTGTTTGTATAAAGGATGAAACTCTCACAGGTGTGATCATAGATGGAGGCTCTGGTATCAATTTGATGCCATATTTCACAATGAAGAAACTGAATTTGAACCCCACCAAAATGGCACCATTTACAGTTACACTAGCAGATCAACATCGGGTTGCGCCTCTTGGCATTATTGAAAAGGTACGGATGATAGTACAGGGTTGCCACTTTGTGTTGGATTTTGTTGTTATTGCACTTCCATAGGAGACTTCTTACCCTTTACTCCTGGGGAGACCTTGGCTGAGACAAGCAAAAGCTTTGCAAGATTGGGGGAAAAACAAACTATGGATTTCAACAAGCACCAATAGCCAACTACAATTACATTTGGAAGAGGGATTCGACTCAGGAAAAACCCTTGGATATACTGTGGATACTCAAGTAATGCCCTCTATACCCCAAGAAGATGATACATTGTTAAATTGGATGATGGGAAGTGCAGAGTGTTGCATAGTGGAGATCAATGAAATTGAGGAAGAAGTTGCAGATAAGGTAAATAAAGACCACAAGGTATTGGAGAATGAGCAATTGCAGGAAAATACTAGCTTTGAGGAGGCAACCAATATAAAAGTATCGGAAGGAGAAGGTTATGAATTTAAGAGCAGAGAAGATCTTCCTTTTGCAGATATACCTCAAGGATGGATGGAAGAACATGTTGCAGAATATAAATTAAAATCCACTCCTGCATATAGTGGAGATGATTTCTCAAACAAGACCAGTCCTGAAACATTGGTTCAAGAAGTAAATTTAGGGAATGAAGAGAACCCTAAAGTAGTCCACTTAGCATCTTGGTTGTGGTATTATCCTCCTTTGCTACAGAAGGTAACTTCTTTGCTTTTTACTTACAAAAGTGTCTTCGCATGGTGCTACAAAGATCTAACAGGGATACCAGAAGTAGACCATATAGACTCAATCCGAAATATGCAGAGGCTGTAAAAGCAGAAATTACAAAGCTAGAAGAAGCTGGTATAATTATTCCAGTAGAACATTCCAGGTGGCTTTCTTCCATGGTTATTGTATCCAAGAAAAATAGTGGAAAAATAAGAGTATGTGTTGATTTTCGTGCTTTGAACAAAGTGACTGTTCAAGATGGATTTCCTCAGCCCTTCACAAAGCAAGTACTTGAGGAAGTAGCTGGTCACACTTTGTATAGTTTCTTGGATGGTTTTAGTGGCTACAATCAGATAGTGATCCATCCTGATGATAGGGACAAAATAGCCTTTGTCACTCCCTAGGGAACTTATGTCTATACTCGCATGGCTTTTGGTTTGAAGAATGCGCCAGCTTCATTTAATAGAACGATGTATCTGATATTGGGCAAATGGTTAACAACCTTTCTACGCATTTTCATGGATGACTTTTTAGTATTTTCAGGTACAGATAGAAGGGCAGCAGTTCAAGATTTCCATGACCATTTGGAAAATCTAAAAGAAATTTTTGAGCAATGTCTCAAAACAGGTTTGAAATTGAATCCTGATAAATGTCACTTTTTGGTCACTAAGGGCACTCTTCTTGGTCACATAATATCTGCTGAAGGCATAACTGTTGACCCTGCAAAGGTTACAGCTATTCTTTCCATGCCAATTCCACAAAGCCCAAAGGAAGTGCAAAGTTTCTTGGGCCATGCAGGGTATCACAGAAGATTCATTAGGATGTATTCGGAAATTGCTAAGCCCTTGTCAAGGCTTACCAGCAAAAAGATCCCTTTCTCATGGAGTGCTGAAGCTGACAAAGCATTTTGTGAACTAAAGTTGAGGCTATGTACTGCTCCCCTTTTAAGTGTTCCTAATTGGTCATTGGAATTTCATGTGCATACAGATGCTACTCTTCATGCTGTTGGTGCAGTTCTAGCTCAACCATCATCTCATAAAGTGGATAGACCTATCTCTTATGCAAGCAGACTACTCAACCAAGCTGAAAGAAATTATAGTACAACGGAAAGAGAAGGTTTGGCTATTGTATTTGCCCTTCAGAAGTTCCGACATTATCTCCTTGGTGTACATTTCATTGTTATTTCTGATCATCAGCCCTTGAAGTATTTGATAAACAAGCCTAGAGTAGCTGGAAGGATTTGGAGATGGTTACTCCTATTTCAAGAATTTAATTTTGATATTCATATTAAGCCAGGAAAAGAGCACTACATGGCAAATCAAGTGTCCAGGACGACAATGAGCGAAAAGGCAACAGGTATTAATGATGAATTGGTGGATAGCAATCTTTTTCTAGTAGCAATTCGGACTGGTTGGTATGATGAAATTCTCCATGTTCTTACTACTGGAAAGATCCCAGAACACTTGACACCTGTAGAAAAGAGAAGATTGCTCCTGAAAACCAAAGCATATTCTCTTATAAATGGAAATTTATATAAATACTGTCAGGATGATATATTGAGAAGGTGTGTCTATCCAGAGGAGGTAAATCTTCTGCTAGAGGCTGCACACAATGAAGGACATCTAAAAGGGGAAGAATTGGCTCATAGAATCATCCACAAAGGTTTATGGTGGCCTCATATTTTCAAGGATGCAATCAAGTTTTCTAAAGAATGCCACATCTGCCAGAGGTGTGCTCCCGCGCCAACCAGATTGAATATCCAACCATTGGTCATATCTACAGGATGGCTCCCATTTGAACGATGGGGTCTTGATTTCATAGGACCAATTAGTCCAACTGGTCAACCTGGAGGAAAAAAGTATATTTTGATGGCCACATGCTATGCCACTAAATGGATAGATGCTAAAGCTACTATGGACTGCACGGCTTTAACAGTGGCTAAATTTGTGTATAAACGTATTTTCTCAAGCTTTGGTTGCCCACTGGAAATAACTAGTGATAGGGGCACACATTTTGTAAATCAATTGCTCCAGTTTATATTTGACAGGTACAAAATCTTCCATAAAAAATCTTGTGCCTACTACCCAAGGGCAAATGGCCAAGCAGAAAGCTCCAATAAGATTTTGATTGGATTGCTTCACAAATTATCTTTCGATCATCCAAGCTCCTGGCCGCTAGCACTGATCGGTGCAATTTGGGCTTTCAGAACCACGAAGAGGGGAACCACAGGCGAGACTCCATTTCGTTTAGTTTATGGGAAAGAGGCATTGGCACCGTTCGAGTTCATTATCAAAAAGGAAATGGGAACCAAAACCATTGGAATTGAACCTCCCATTGAGAGATTGGTGGCATTAGAAGAATACAGAGAAGGAGCAATGCAAAAACTTCAGGTAACACAAGAAGAGCGCAAAAGACTGCATGACAGGTATCTGAGGTCCAATGAAGTGCAGGAAGGATCCCTGGTTTTAGTGCATCAGGTCCCAGCAATTCCAACCAAACTGGCACCCAAATAGATAGGACCTTACACGGTGGTAAAGGTATTACCTCATGGAGCAGTACATCTGGAGGATTTGCAAGGTAAGAGGATACCCCTGGTCAATATTTCCAGGGTGAAGAATTACCTGAATTAAGGTAAATTGGAAGCATATCATTCACCGTACCTACTGTATTTCATTTGGTGATTGTAGTTATTATGAAAAAAAAAAGTAGTAAGAAAAAAAAAATTATTTTTCCAGGGTGAAGGATTATCTGAGTCAAGTCAAGAAAGAAGAACTTCCTTCACTATCTTGTTTTCCGCTTCGGGAATTGCACCGGGACGGTGAAAAGACTTGATGTGGGGGTCTGTATCGCGGCATTTCCCTCTCTCTCTCTTCCCCCCTCAAACCACCCCCACCCCCTCAAACCACCCCCACCCCCTCAAACCACCCCCTCACACCACCCCCTCAAACCACCCCCTCACACCACCCCCTCAAACCACCCCCTCAAACCACCCCCTCAAACCACCCCCTCACACCACCCCCTCAAACCACCCCCTCACACCACCCCCTCAAACCACCCCCTCACACCACCCCCTCAAACAACTCCCTCACACCAGCCCCTCAAACCGCTCCCTCACACCACCCCCTCAAACCACCCCCTCAAACCACCCCCACCCCCTCACACCACCCCCTCAAACCACCCCCTCACACCACCCCCTCAAACCACCCCCTCACACCACCCCCTCCAACCACCCCCTCACACTACCCCCTCAAACCACCACTCCCTCACACCACCCCCTCAAACCACCCCCCCCCCCCCCTCACACCACCCCCTCAAACCACCCCCTCACACCACCCCCTCAAACCACTCCCTCACACCACCCCCCAAACCACCCCCTCACACCACCCCCTCAAACCACCCCCTCACACCACCCCCTCAAACCACCCCCTCACACCACCCCCTCAAACCACCCCCGCCCCCTCACACCACCCCCTCAAACCACCCCCTCACACCACCCCCTCACACTACCCCGGCCCCCTCACACCACCCCCTGAAACCACCCCCGCCCCCTCACACCACCCCCTCAAACCACCCCCTCACACCACCCCCTCAAACCACTCCCTCACACCACCCCCTCAAACCACCCCCTCAAACCACCCCCTCAAACCACCCCCTCAAACCACCCCCTCACACCACCCCCTCAAACCACCCCCGCCCCCTCACACCACCCACTCAAACCACCCCCTCACACCACCCCCTCAAACCACTCCCTCACACCACCCCCTCAAACCACCCCCGCCCCCTCACACCACCCCCTCAAACCACCCCCGCCCCCTCACACCACCCCCTCAAACCACCCCGGCCCCCTCACACCACCCCCTCAAACCACCCCCTCACACCACCCCCTCAAACCACCCCCTCACACCACCCCCTCAAACCACCCCCGCCCCCTCACACCACCCCCTCAAACCACCCCCTCACACCACCCCCTCAAACCACTCCCTCACACCACCCCCTCAAACCACCCCCGCCCCCTCACACCACCCCCTCAAACCACCCCCTCACACCACCCCCTCAAACCACCCCCTCACACCACCCCCTCAAACCACTCCCTCACACCACCCCCTCAAACCACCCCCTCACACCACTGCCTCAAACCACCCCCGCCCCCTCACACCACCCCCTCAAACCACCCCCTCAAACCACCCCCTCAAACCACCCCCTCAAACCACCCCCGCCCCCTCACACCACCCCCTCAAACCACCCCCTCACACCACCCCCTCAAACCACTCCCTCACACTACCCCCTCAAACCACCCCGGCCCCCTCACACCACCCCCTCAAACCACCCCCTCACACCACCCCCTCAAACCACCCCCGCCCCCTCACACCACCCCCTCAAACCACTCCCTCAAACCACCCCCTCACACCACCCCCTCAAACCACTCCCTCACACCACCCCCTCAAACCACCCCCGCCCCCTCACACCACCCCCTCAAACCACCCCCGCCCCCTCACACCACCCCCTCAAACCACTCCCTCACACCACCCCCTCAAACCACCCCCTCACACCACCCCCTCAAACCACCCCCGCCCCCTCACACCACCCCCTCAAATCTCACAATTTCCCACGACCTCCCACAAAGTTTTCATGTAATTTTGGATGGATATTTAGAGGGTCATTTCTTATCCAAACCCTACTGTGTTATATATCGTTGGAAAGCTCTCAATGAGTAATTTCCAATGGTGCAATAATAACTTTGAAATCTTGGATCAATTTTTGACCACACCCCAAAAACCACCACAACTCCCCATAACTCACTCCCTATTCCCCCCAACCCACAAACCCCACAAACCCCACAAACCCCACACAACTCCACAACCCTCCACAATCCTCCAAAAACCCTGTAATCTCTCTCAAACTCGTCACAACTCACCTCCCACACCGCTCACTTAATATGAAGGATCAAAAGTTACTACAAAAATTAGGTGAAGGATGCGCTTCTCAGGGACATTCAAATATCACGGGCGGCACAAAGTGAGGATCTCAGCTTGCATTCAAAAGTGATAGTAAAGGCGTAAGTGGTAAAAGTAAAAGTGATGAAATGAGTGTTGCCGCCAACCATTCTGACTGCCTATTTTTGAGGATCCAATTCAAATCAAGTGGAATATTTGATCTACCCCTTCAATCTTGGCAATCAAGCGGCGCGTGATCAGTGGACGTGAGGAATTGGCAAGGCCCTCTTGGCCTATTGGAGCCTATAAAAGCAATGGATTTGTGTTGATTTGGATACATTCAGAGATACATTGAGAGATACACACATTTACATACGTACGTACAGAGGTCCTCTCTTTGCACTTTGTGGCTTCAAGCCTACTGTAGGAAGTCACTCTATGGTGTGGATACAGAGTGTGGGCTTCCCCAGTGGAGGGCTAATAGCTCTATAGTGTGAAGAGAGTGGCTTGGTTTTGTCATTCTGTATGATTTAGTAGTATTTTCATGCTCTTTCTCTTAGAGCAAGTCTCCATACTTTGTACTGATCAGTACTAGTGTGCATCTAGTTGTGTTCATTATACGGATTGAATGAGTCTCTTGTATTGAGGTTGTTTAGTTCTGGAATGGCATATTAGCCCAGAGCATCAACATTTGTAGCAATTCCTTGGCTTATATTGTAATCATCTGTTCGAACTAAGGAATGGTTTGGGTCTCCCAGTATTGTCATTTGTTCTTAATCTTTTATCTGAGAAGTTAAAATTCTGTGCAATCATTGTTATCTACCTGCTCACAGAAGTGTTAAAGGGTATACTTCCCTAAGGAGAACCTCCCTTGAGTAGGTAACGTACTGGAAGTGCTTATTCTCTACTCTTGAAAAGGTGGATACCCCAGTACCTCCTCTACACCTCCATTTTGGTAATGGACGAAGGTGTCATTTGGTTTCATCCAAGTCCTTGTGTGCAATGGCGTTGGTCTTGGTGTATGGATTTGCATGTGTGTGTGCATGCTTGGGAGGATGTTCCCCTTTGCTCCTTGTGACATTGGCCATTGTCCCCATTGCTCCATGAGTGTGGGTGAGCCTCTCCTCTCATTATTTGTCTCAACTTGGAGAAGCTTCTCGCTTCCATGCGAGGCGGTTAGGGTCCCTTGTTTCCTTTTCTCAACAATTTTGGTGTCGTTGCCAGGGAGAGAGCTTCGAGGACGAGCGTATGATGGTAAGACGTAGAGTTGAGACATTGGAGTCATAGGTAATATCCTTTATTTTCCTTATTTTTCTTCACTTTTTCTTCTTTTTGCATCACCATCATCATCCACACCATCTACCACCTCCATCTCCATCTTCACAAAAATTTCAATTTTTTGGTCATATTTCCCTCCCCACCTCATTTCCCTCATTTCACTTGTGAGAGAGAGCGAGAGAGAGCTTATGTGCGATTTTTTTGTGTGTTTTTGAGCTTTTGCTGGAGGTTTTAGCTGTACCACCATCTCCAACAGCTTGCATAGGTACGACAGAACTCCATAGAAGAGCCTTGATGGCTGAGAAGAACATGCCTCATTCCTATTGGGAAGAAGTTGTTCATACTGCTGTATACATCATGGACAAAACTCCAACTGTTGTTGTACATCAAGTTACACCTGAAGCGAAGTTTATAGGTAAAAAGCCAAAGTTATCGCATCTCAAAGTTTTTGGCTGTATTGCATATGTACATGTTCTAGATGAATTGAGGACGAAGCTTGATCCAAAAGCAGAAAAGTGTGTCTTCATTGGATAATCCGTTGAGCAAAAGGGATATAAATGTTATAAGCCACTCACACGACATGTGAAGGTGAGCAGAGATGTGGTATTTGATGAAATGTCGAGCTTCTATGGAGATGCCAAAGAAGGACAGAATCTTGAACCAAATGAGAAAGAAAATGCTGAAAAATCAAGTGCATAATCTCAAGCTTTGAGTAGACCGGATGCATCACCAAGCAATAGTTCTAACTCAAATCCATGGAGTGGAAGATTGCATGGAAATTTCAGTCTAGCAAAGTCATCAAATACATCCAAGAAAGGTAAAGAAAAGCTTTTTGTTGGTCATAAGACATGTGCAGGTTTTGAAGACGTAAATGGAGATTCAAGCGGTTCAGAAAAGATTCTTCATGAGGAACTTGGATTTCCCTTTGTGAAGACTCCAGGAGTAAGAAAGGCACATGCAGATGATACAAGGAGAAGTGACCCAGGACCCAAAAGTTCTTGGAGGATACATAATTCAGTGCAACAATTGACATATGATAGTTATATGGCTCATCATTGTGCCTACATGACAAAGGTAATACAAGATGCTGAACCTTCTTGTTTTGAAGATGCAATTGGAAATGCAAATTGGGAAAAAGCTATCGATGAGGAGATGGCTGCACTTTATGGAAACGATACATGGAAGTTGGTTCCATTGCCACAAGGAAAGAAACCCATAGGCTACAAGTGGGTTTACAAGGTAAAGCACAATGCTGATGGTAGCATAAGCAGGTATAAAGTATGGTTGGTAGCAAAAGGATATGCACAAGCTTATGGCACTGATTATGAGGAAACATTCAGCCCTATAGCTAAAATGTATACTATCAGAACAGTTGTTGCATTAGCTACATCAAAAGAATGGACTTTGCATCAGATGGATGTGAAGAATGCTTTCTTACATGGTGAGTTACAGGAAGAAGTATACATGGACGAGCCACAAGGATATGAAGATTCAAAGCATCCAAAATATGTTTGTAGGTTGCAAAAGGCTTTGTATGGACTGAAGCAAGCTCCTCGTGCATGGCATGCAAGGATAGCTGATTACTTAACCACCATTGGGTTTTCTATGTGTGATGCAGATCATTCACTATATGCAAGGAAGGGTGATGATGGCATCACAATTGTGGCTATTTATGTTGATGACTTGATTGTAGGTGGTGATAATGAAGAAAGCATCAAAGAGGTAAAGCAAGCTCTTATGCAAGAATTTGATATGAAAGATCTTGGTGTGCTGCACTACTTCTTGGGCATTGAGTTTATACATACAGAAACAGGTATATGGATGTCACAAAGGCAATATGCCTTGTATATGCTGCAAAAGTATGGTATGGCTGATTGTAAGCCAATTTCTATGCCATTAGATCAAAATTTGAGTTACATACTAAATCAAGTGAACCATTGGAAAATGCTACTATGTACTAGAAAATTGTGGGAAGTCTGATATATCTCACAATTACAAGGCTTGATCTTAACTACATTGCTGGACTTGAAAGTCAGTTTATGCAGGTTCTCAAGAAGCCACATTTGGATGCTCTGAGGTGCATTCTATGTTATGTGAGTGCTACTTTGGATTATGCATTGTTTTATGAAGTTGGTGTAGATTAGCAAGTTCATGGATACACGGATGCAGATTGGGCTGGTAGTATTCTAGATAAAAGATCTACTAGTGGTTTTCTATTCTCACTTGGGAGTAGAGCTGTTACATGGAGCAGTAAGAAGCAACCTACTATTGCTTTGTCGAGTATAGAGGCTAAGTATAGAGGTGCTGCAATGGCAACATGTGAGGCATCATGGCTGGAGATGCTACTTGTAGATTTACGTGTGGAAGTGCAAAAGCCTATCACTATCTATTGTGATAATCTTAGTAGTATAATGTTAGCACAAAACCCTATTTTTCATGCTAGAACAAAGCATATTGAGGTACATTATCACTTCATTAGATGGAGTGAATGAGTCGTGTGAGTAGAGGTAGTTTTAGTTAGTGGAAAGTCACAAAATACTTCAACACTTGTTACTTCACACTTTAGGAGTGTGTGTAATGAGTTTCTAAGGTTAGGAGTGAGGAAGTGAGGAAGATTAGGGTTTAGGAAAGAGAGAGAATCAGGATTAGGGCACGTCGGATAAAAAAATAAAAAAAATAAAGGAAAAAGAAAAAAAAAATTCCCTTCAGTTCACGTCCTTGGTCACCCAAGGCTTTAAAATTCAAAAAAATTTTAGTTTTTGAGTCACTTGTTTTGAAGCAAGTATCGTCTAAGAGCAATGACTAGTATTGCAGGTGGAGTATCATGGAGAGCGATGAGATTTGCTAATTTTTTAACACAAAATATGGAAGGTGTACTCTTGAAGGTGAGGATCTTGCTCCATTAATCTCTGAGAATCAAGAAAATACTCATAAATGTGACACGACATTGTAACAATATCGTGGGGGTGAAAACAAGGGTTAATGAGTAAGATTTTTCATCCACAAGGGGTTGCAATAGGGGAGGAGGGTGCAAGGATCACTTTACACTAAAAATTTTGAAATTTAGATCATTTTTGGCTATATTATCGTGGTCAATTGAATTCTGGTATCATGATACAAGAAGTATCGTGGTACTCACCAGGTATTGTGTATCACCTCCGTAAGGTATCATGATATTGAAAATGTATCATGTATTGTCAAGGTTAGGTATCGTGTATCGTGAGTCCAGTGGTATGGTATCGCACCAGTGGTATCAAGAATCACAAAAAACTAGTATCACTTTGGAGAGGTATCATGTATCACCCACATATGGTATCATGTATCGTCTGAAGACAGGTATCGTATCACTACAAGATGAGTATCGTGTATCGGTCGAGTGAGTATCATGTATCATAGAGTGGACCAAGTATCGTATCATCCTAGGTGGTATCGTGTGTCATCTATTAAGTGGTATCACATATCGCGGTAAGGTGGTATCATCACTGCAAAGTTATCATATATCATTTGATTCAGAGGTATCATATCCTTCTATAATAATATCGTGTATCACCAAAGAAACCAGTATCGTATTGCCCATTTCAGTATTGTGTATTGTCTTGGTGTGGTATCACCCCGAGCAGTATTGTGTATCGTGGGGAACCAAAGTAACCTGAAAGTTAAAAGTGAGAAAAAAGTGGGAGAAGCCAGGGGAGCCAATAAAGCCTAGAAAAGACCTAGCATCTACATGGTGAATGAACTTGAGATCTGAATGAGTGTTAGGTAGTCGAGGAAGTGTAATATCTTCTACGGGAAGTGCAGTCTAGCCAAGCCATCACTCTATGTACTCAGACACTTCTAGTGATTCTGAGGAGGAACTACTCATGGCTTCCGAGGACCTGCATATTTCACTACCCAGGGAAGGCTTCATGCCTACAATAGAAGGAGAGTATCGGACTTCCCTACATTATGTGTCTACTAACCTACAAGGAGTGCCCATCTACCTCAATGGCTTAAATAGATCGGTAGCGAGAATGATAAACACTACAGAGGCAAAGATAGTTCCAGACCAGCTGTTAAGTATGAAGGTGGCATTTACATGGACAAGATGGGCCATATATACATAGTAATTGAAAATCCTGACAAAATTAACAAAAGAAGAGATTTGGGGGGACAAGGAATGCCCAACAAACCCAATCATGGAGCCACTATGACTAACTCAAGGGGAAAGTGGATAGTGACTCAAGTATTGAGAGGGGATCTAATACCTCAAGATGACTACTTGATGGATGCGTATTTGATCCATGGATCACACCTACTCCTAAAAATTGATTCACTGACACAAAGAGAGGGCAAGAATCCAGTCACTATATATGAGTTAAGGAATCCGGAGGATTTATCTAGAGTCACTTATCTAGACTAGAATCAAGGTACTGGCTAGTAGATGAAGTGGATAGGTCACGGCTAAAGTATATGGGTTGCCTATATCCCCTCCTCGAGAGCAAGCAACTACCTCACAAAACCCCTTTGGAACCCATCAAGGCACAAAAAATGTGACATCAGGACAAACTAGCCAATGGAGTGTTCCCATCAGACCTCATGTGCAATTTGCTATCCTAGGATTGAATCCCCACAACCAAACTAGCCCAGGGACAGGAAATATGAATAGGCCAACCTTTAGAGCAAGACCACAACGAGGTGTAGGATCATGAATGCACCCATTAAGACCAATACTTCCTATAGTAATCAGACCCCCAGAGCCAGAGAGAATACTGAGAGCAATCCAAGTAGCCAAATGCATGCCGAATCATTACGACGGAACAGAAGAACCTTATAAACACATAGCAAATTTCAAACAAGTATTGCGAGGAGAGTAAGTGGATGAATTTTTCGTGCAATATGAATCCTTTGGGCTAGCCCTCATGGGAAAAAGCTTGACTTGGTTCCAACCCTTGGATCCAAATTGCTTTGGCAATATCAAACAATTCTTCCAAGAATTCATTGGGGAATTCACCATTCACCAAGCAAGGGATTAAGCATAATTCGTCATCCTTAATCCATAGTTTCAAGCAAGCTCCTAATGAAATAGTGAAAAATGCAGCTAGAAGATTTAATCAGTATGTGAACCAATGTCCAATGACAGAGAGACCTTCCCAACAAAAAATGATATCCTTATTTCTAGATGGATTGACTAATGGAACGTTGAGAACCATAGTCTATGTAAAATGGTTGCAGATACTAAGTGAGAGTCTCCAAGGATGTATAGATTTGGAAGATAATTTAGCAGACAATATTAAAACCCCACAAAATTTGACCAGATCAGAGGATAGAAGGAGCAATGTGACTTCTAGTTCAAGTAATGTGGAGGAACTAGCAGAGTTGGTAGCAAAAGAATTGGGAATGCAAGGATAGAAGAACTACCAGAACCCCCCTTTGAGAGTACCAATGCTACGAAGATGTACATTGTGTGGAGGAGATCATCCATCCCATGTGTGCACAGGAGGAGGTTTAGGGATGTCACAACCTTATCCCTACCATAGAAAACCAACTCAAGGACCTACCATGTACTATCACATAGAGCAAAAGTACACCAACCGCAACACCGACAATTGCCTATTTAACAAACAACCAAGACCAGTGGTACAACCACAACATATACCATATGGATATCCACTTAGGGAACAAGGTAGAGAAGATCCTAGGTATAAACCTTGCCTAGGACCATAGGGAGCACCTACACCATATGAGCATGGAGGATATGGTCAACCACAACCTATACTAGGACAACAACCACCCCATTCACAGAATGTAATGCTAGTTAAGTACACTCAATCGGAGGAAAACTTAGAAAGAGCTATAGTTCCAGAAACATCCTTGGCCAGTGCAAAAATAACTAACCAGGGATTTGACCAGACCCAAGGAGAGTATTACTCTTATGATCCAAGCCTAATAGAATATGACGAGACTTATGATAAACAATACTATGGATACAAGGGATATGAAAATTCCTATGGACTAGAGTATGCCAATCTCATGTACACAACATCGAAGGTGCAAGCTCCAATGAGACCACCCACTAGACCACCTACCCCTAGAGGACCATGCTATAGGTGTGGAGGAGATCACTTCATAAGAGAATGCACCATGCCATACCATCCACCACCACCCCCTGAGTATGGGAAGGCTATTGTAATGACTGCAGCAAGGAACATCTATTTAGAGATTGCCCTAAGAACCCTAACAAGGCTCCCACCACTACTCAAATCAATGTGATAGAAGTGATTGAATCATCAAGAAGTGATAAGGAATACACCGTACCACTAAATGCTATTACTAGAGCCCAAGCTAATGAGAATGCGGTAAAAGAAATGGTATATGAGCTTGGGTTGGATAAAAGATTTGAACCTGAGATTCAAGTAGTTGAGGACTTAGAGACCCTAGAGGGAACTAACAAGACAAGGAAGACACAAAGATGGAAGGCAAGAAGAGATAAACTAAATAATAAATGGATGAGGAAGAAAATTGAAGAAGAAGAGAAAGCTATAACAGAAAGGAAGCAACATTAAGAACGAAAGGTGCAAAGGACCCCTCATCAGACTACCAAAGAATCTAAGCCAAGAGAGGTAGGATCAATATTAGTAGACCCCATGCCAAAAGATTTGAACATGTGGTTGAAAGCTTATCAGTCTAGAATCAAGACGGGACCGCGTATAGATCAACATGAAAAACTCTATCCATGAGGAAGTTGGAAAAGGAAAGATTGGAGATGTGTCGTAAATGAATAGAAATAGCTCAAACCACACTTGAACATACTATCCCAACCCTCCCCGAGATTTAAGGAATGCATGGATACTAACAACTTAAACCCAGTTAGGGAACAACCAGAGGAACAGAAGAAGGAAGACATTTAGAGAAAGGAAGAAGAACAAATCTGAGTGATTCCCTAATTAGAGACAAATTGGCCTCACAACCTATGGGCTAGAATTCAAGATGAACGATGGAAAAAGAATGAGAACTCTATACCACCCTTTGAAGAACTAGACGCTTGGGAAAATCAATCTATAACAAACCTAGAAGGGGTATATGAGGAACTGTCCGTCCTAGATCAAAATCTGGAAGAAGCAAATAGCATATCCACACTACCCAACTACATGGGAGAGTAAGAGAGAAAATATGAAGTGTTCCATGTGCCCATTGTCAACGGCAAAGAGAAGGGATCACATAATGAGACCTCACAAAACTTATCACAACTCAAGCAAACTAAAATACAATGTTCATTGACGGCTGAAGAATTATTGCGAGTGAAACCCCAACTATGGAAACAGTTGGCTAAAGAATTGAAGGTGAAAATTGAAGAATCTATGAAAGAGAGAAAAGAAATGGAAGCTCCACCAACCATTCAAGTCCCAATAAATCTACCCATCACTTTTAACGGCTACATGACTAAAGTGATCTTAGACACTGGAGCAGGCATAGGTATAGCCACCAAGGAGATTTGGGAAAAATGCGGAAAGCCCATCCTATGACCCACTCACATGAAACTCTAGCTAGCAGATAGCCATGTGAGGAGGCCTTTAGGAATCCTCGAAAAGATGAGGTTGACCACTTGCGGAGTGGAATTTGAACATACTTTAGCCATATGCAAGTTTGGAAAAAGCTAGCAATTACGAAATGATTTTGGGATGACCATTCATGAGACAAGTAAGAGTTGTGCAAGACTGGGGAAGAGATGCATTGTATCTACAACATGAAGGTACGATGACAAAGATAAATTTACATACTTTCTCATATAGGGATGTACCCCCATTACAATGGAACCCACTCCGCAAAGAAGAAGATGATCTATCAATTCATAGCGGAGGATCTAGTGACCAATCATGGATGAAGAAAGATGTTCAGCTATGGATGTGTCGAGAAGCAGGAAGAGAAGAAAAGAGGGCACAAGAATTACAAACCTATAGATGACCCAGCTTACATACATGCCTCAAAGCTTTCTGGATGAAGCATTCGAGCCACATGGATGGATGGAGATATTAGCCACCCTAGATGTGTGTGTTAACAAAGAAGTCTTGACCATGAATGAATGTATAGATGACGAAGGATATGATGTGATCTCTATATGGTAATCCTCCAAGAAGTGGAAGATGGTGAATTATTTGAAAAATAATGGAGAGAGGATTATGAGAGTATTGAAATGGAACCAGAATTCGATTATGAAGAACTATACTTAAAAGAGATCCAACCCATCGAGAATCTAGAGGCACCAAAAGTGGTCACCATAGAAAAGCATCAAGAGAGACCAAACAATGAGGAAATGCAAGCTCAAACAGAACAACCATGGGATCTTTTTGAGGTTCTAGAACATTTCAAGAGGTATTAAATAGAAGAATGGAAAATAACAATTCAAATGCCAAAAAGAGAACCCCAGGAAGGAGGAGCATATGATTATGAGGAACAAACAAAAGAGGTGATAGTAACCATGGAAGAGGAAGAGGAGAGATGTAATTACATAGGGAAAGATGTATCACGAGAAGAGGAGCTAGAACCAATTGCACTAATTAGAGAATACCAAGATGTATTTGCCTGGACCTACAAAGACCTCAAAGGTTTTGATCCTTCTATTTGCTCCCATCGAATCCCAATGACCCTTGAGGCAAAACCCTCAAAACAAAGCCCATACATGTATAATGATGTATATTTTGCTAAGATTAAAGAGAAGATTTACAAACTACTAGCTATAGGATTCATTTATGAGATAGAACATACAGAATGGGTATCACCCTTACTAGTAGTACCCAAAAGGAATGGCAAACTTAGGGTATGCATCAATTTGAAAAAAGTTAATGCAGTGATGATTCGTAATAGCTACCCATTACCCATAACTAACCACTTCATGGAAAGGGTAGCAAGCAAGGAGATCTACAACTTCCTTGATGGATTCTCAGTTCGGGTGATGCCATTTGGACTCACAAATGCTCTTGCAACTTTCCAAAGATTGATGTGTCATGTTGTTGGCATCATACGAAAAGAAGCAAGTACGGGCCTACATGCAGAGCTAGTACTAAGGCAACCCATCAATTTTTTCCAATCCTTACATCCTTTTAAAATTGATTCTCATCACTGGAAACCCTTGTAAATACTGTTTCACCTTTTTGGAGCTCCATTTTGTACAAGCCGAGGAGTCCTCAAGCTTGAGGAGCCTTAGAAGTAATTGCCTACCAATTTTCATATTTTTTAGATCTCGTTTAAGTCCTCAAATAAGCGATGGAACCTAATTTTTAACTAGGCTGGACACTAGGTCTGGACAAAGCCAAATCTAGTCAAAAACTATAAATAGAGCTAGAGAGCTCATTTTTGGGGGAGCTTCTTGTAGTTTTGATCTTGTATGAGCACTTGGTTGCAATAGAAGTGATTCCATTGTCCTAGTCTCTTTGTTCTTGCCGTGTGTGCGCGTGTGTGTGTATGTGTGTGCATGTTGGTGTGCTTCTCACTCACACATTTGTGCCTTCACTTGCTCGAGGTCTTCATACCATCCTCATGTCTTCCCGGATTGACATTAAAGGAGGTGCTACTCATCACTGAGCTACACCAAATTTTGGCACCGTTGCAGGGGATTCGAGCTTTGAGGACGAGCGTGTGATGGTAAGACGTAGAGAGGACGCGTTGGAATGGTAAGTAGTAGGTAAATTTCTTGTTTTTTCTCCATCTTCATCTCCATCTCCATCTCCATCTCCATCTCCTTCTCCACTTCATATTCCCTCTTCCATTTCATTCTCCTCATTTGCTTTGTGCGAGTTTGAGAGAGATTGAGTGTGCATTGGTGTTTTTGTGTGCTTTTGCATGTTTCTTATAGGTTTCAGCATCATCACCATCTCCAGCAAGCTCTGCAGGTACGGAATCCTTCTGCGCAAGCCCCGAGGCATCAAGCTCGAGCTATCGCGACACATCGAAAAGTTAACCTAATCACGATTCTGAGTGCACCACGACACATCGCAGGCTGAGAGCTCCTAGAATCACTAGCCTGATCAGGAAAATTCACCATATCTCGACCTATCACGACACACCCAAGTATCACGACACTTCCACCTATCGCGACACACTCAAGTATCGCGACACACCGACCCGACCTATCATGACACTTACACCTATCGTGACACTTCCACCTATCGTGACACACCGAAGTATCGGGACACACCGACCCAACCTATCGCGACACTTCCACCTATCGCGACACTTCCACCTATTGCGACACTTCCACCTATCCTGACACACCGAAGTATCGTGACACACTGACTCGACCTATCGCAACATCGCGACACTTCCACCTATCGCGACACTTCGACCTATCGAGACACTTCCACCTATCAGGACACTTCGACCTATCGTGACATTTCCACCTATTGCGACACTTCCACCTATCATGACACTTCGACCTATCGCAACACTCCCACCTATCGTGACACACCGACCCGACCTATCGCGATACACAGGCTTAACGCATGAATTTTTAGGGTGAATTAATTTATTGAATTGAGGTACCTTTGGGATTAATTTTGGACACATTGGGATGATATTAGAGCCTTAGAAATGGGCAAAATACCTAAAAACCAAGGAGGAATTTCCTGAACCCTGAAAGCCTGTTTTGACCCCTAAATGCCTGAATGGTCATAACTTCACCATACAAACTCCGATTGATGAGATTTAGGTCTCGTTGGAAAGCTTGTTGAGAATCCTACGTGGACCTTGACTGGTTTTTGTAAGAATCATACGTGGAGTTTTAGAACATGTATTTTTAAGTTGACCTTTAGGTGGGACTAGGTGGTCATAAGATTTTGGGGGTACAGTGAGTTACTCCAAGGGGGCCATATATCTGTTGATGTGTGTCTTTCAATCCATTGTGGTAAAGGAGCTATATTAACTTGTGAACTTTTGCAGGAACATTGCGTGCACTCAAGGCATTCCAAGGCAAGCTAGCAAGGGTGAGTACCAAGCTTGGGAGAAGGCTTCCTGGGCTGGTGTAGCAGTCTAAGCAACCAGATGATTGAGGTTGGAACTTCTCTCAACCCTCCTTTGTCAATTCGTAGCTTAGGCTAGTACGATTTAGGTGTGGTGATTAATTAGAGCAACGCTAGGCACGAATCAAGCCCAAGAGAACTAATAAACAAAGTACAAGCATTAAGTAGAGCTTAAGTGCGAAAATTCTAAGGAACAAAGTGAACTAGAATCGAGCAAATATCAAGTGCGAAATTCACTTAAGTACCCCTGACGATGTGATTTCAAACAAGAGCTTAACACAATATTCAACTAAAAAGATCAAAGTGATTGGTGCAAATTAACATGCAACGAGAGTGTACTTGGGACCAAAGGGGTAGATAAACCAGGCATATGAACCTTAGGTCAGGAAGACACTTAGGCCAAGATAGACAAAGGCTCAGATCTTCTGAAGCTAGTGTCAATCACACTACTAGGTCTTGGGCCCAGCAGTTGAGTGACTACCCGTACACTCCCAGATAAAAAACAAGTGATTCTGAGATGTCCTATAACATGGAGAGACTAGTAGGTAGTTCAGGGGTGGTGTACCTAGAAAAGCCAGAAGGACCTTACAAGACTTAATTGGAATACATCAGGACCAATCGTCTAGGTGCTCGCATCTATGAAGACGGCCTGAGAAGATCCGTGGTCCAGATTAAGAACCCCGATCAACCCCATGGATTAGAACACTCGGTAGTCAAGTTCGAGAATGGATCATACCTAGATAAAGAAGGGACTATTTATGTAGTCACCACTCTTCCAGATAGAATAGACAAGTTTGGGAATGTGATCACAGAGACTGACATGGGTGATATAAAACAAGGGAACTTAGAGAGAGAGCCAAGAACTCCCCATGGTAAATCTGTCTTGACCAGAATCATGACTCCAGAGTGGATTCCCCAGGATAATAAAAGCATAGTTTTGCTTTTAAACTGAGAAACCGATGAGGCTTTTTGGAGATATAAGCCTGCCCAGCCTCAGGAAGTAGGAGCCCTCACAATTTATGAGTTTAAAGACCCTGATAGCCCAGGCAAAGTGACCTACCTTGACAATACATCAGAGAGGATCTTCGTGGTCTCTTACCATGGGAGACATGCCTACACTTGGAAAGGTGAATTTGTTTTTCCCCAACCTCGGTCCAATGTGTCCTAGAGTCACCAAGGAGCTGGGACCTCCCAGGCTCATAGAGCTCCAAGGGATAGAAGTAGAGACAGACCTAAGGTAAGCTTCGCCAACCCCCTGGGAAGAGAAAGGTTGAGAACAAAAACGGATAGAGAAGAAACCGAGAGACCTAGACCTCCAAGGAACTAAAGAAATGCTGATGATTTCCCTTTGCCAAGGCCGAGAGAACACACTAGGACCCTGAGGCCAACCCAGTTGGTGAAGTCCATGAAGAACTATTTCGATGGCACAGGAGACCCATATGATCATGTAGCTGAATTTAGACAAGTCTTGAGAGCTGAACAAGTGGAGGACCTATTCACACAATACAATGCTTTTGGTCTAACTCTTAGGAACACTACCCTTACATGGTTTCAACCCCTCAACGAGAGGAAGTTTAGGAGCATAGAACAACTTTTAGAGGCTTTCGTCACTGAATTCTCTAAGAGTGGCATACGGCATAATACCTCCTTCCTGATTCATAGCTTTAAGCAAACACCTCAAGAGATAGTCAGCCTAGCAGGAAGACAGTTTAGGCAATACCTAGAGAGGTGCCCAATGCCTGAGTTACCCACACCAGCCAAGCAAGTGGCTTTGTTCTTAGATGGATTGTTGAGCACCAAGCTCAGGTCATATGTATATCTGAAGGACCCTAGAACTATCAAAGAATGCGTGCGCATGTGCATAGACATTGAGGATAATCTAGGCGAGGAGTTGGAGCTATCAAAAATCTACAAGGATTCGGATAGCTCTAGTAGCCTTATGTCGGGTCAATCCACATCCATTGAAGAACTTGTAGAAAAGGTAGCTCAAAAACTAGGAGTCTTTAGCAAACAAATCCCAAGACTTGCCCTAGTTAAGCTGTGCTATACTTGTGGAGGTGACCATATGGCAAGTGTACGTCCCATTATGGCTCAACCCCAAGTGAATCCTAGTAGCTAGTACTGCACAATAGAGCAAAGGTACACCAACCACACCGCACAAGACTGCCCTTATAACAAACAAACTGTCAGGCAAAATTACCCTCAGCCATATCCACAACAAGGTAGATACCAGAATCAGTTTCCACCACAGCAATACTGTAGACCACAACAACCCTATCAAAACCAACAAAGCCCTCAACCCGTGTTAGTGCAACAACCCCCTGCTCCAACCAATGTGATTCCACTAAAGTACACAGCTGCACAAGAGAATTTGAGCAGTGCCATAGTCCCAGTCACACCGTTGCTATCAGACAGTGATCCAAGTGACCATAGTTTTGACTCCACACATATTGACAGCCCACAGGCTTACTACATGCAGTCACCCAAGCATAACGAGTCATACTATTATGAGGACCCAAGTGAAAATAGTGGGGAGCCTGAGTATGCTAATGTCATGTACACAAACCCCAACTCTAGAACTCAACCTAGGCAGGTACGACCGCCATTTCCTAGAGGACCTTGCTTCAGATGTCAGGGAGATCACCTCATACGTGATTGTCCACTGCCTGCCCCTACACAACCCCAACTAGTGACAATTCAGGGTTTTTGTCAAGATTGTGAGAAAGAGCATCTCTTACAAGATTGCCCGAAGAACCCCAATAACCTACCAAAAATCACTCCTATCAACATCATTGGGTTAGTGGTAGACTCTACGGGAAGTATAACTTCCACAGCCCCCGTGCATGTGGTCACTAGAGCTCAAGCCTTGCAGCAAACCCAAGGAGTAGGACAGGAAAAGAGTTCTGAGGTTAGTGAGACAGAGAGCCTAACCAAGAAAAGGACAAGAGCTTGGAGAGATAGCCGGGAGAGAATGAAAAGACAATGGTCACAAAAAATGAGCGAACTTGAAGAAAGCTTGAGAGAAACCTAAGCAAAGATAAGTGAACTCACATCTCAAAACCACTCTCACACTACACCACCACACCCCTTTCCATCGCCCTCCAACCCATCACCTTCCATTCCCCAAATTTCTAATCCACCACACGTAGCCCACCCACCACCCAGAGTAGGATCAGTCCTAGCCGATCCCACTCCTGAGGATCTAGACATGATGCTTAAAGCATATCAGGCTAGAATCCAGGAAGGGCCAAATGTGACAGATCATGAGAAATGTTACCCTAGGGCCGATCTAGAGTTAGAGCGAACAAAGCTTTGTGCTAAGATGGTCGAATTGGCGCAAGCCATGTTTGAAGCCAGTCGCTTGTTCAGTGGCTCTAGCTCCACTAGGACAGCATTGCATTTTGATGGTCTATTGGATAGATTGGAGAGGTTACTTACAAAGTCTGGAAAAGAAGCCACCTTCCAGGCTAAGGAGAGGGCAAGAGATAGAACAAGAATTCCTCCCCAGGAAGTGTATGTGCCTGATTCCAACGAACCGGACACCTCTTCTTCTATGAATAGGTATTCACAAGAGTTCTTGAGAGAGATTCAAGAAGAGAAGTGGGCAAAGGAAAGTGAAGTCCCTCCTCCCATTGAACTTGTGGATGATGCACATGATCAATTCCCACAAGACATCCCTTCTATTTATGAAGAACAGGAAAGTGCCCACTCTCATGAGAGGTTAGACTTTGAGTCTAATTCCTTGCAAGAGTTACCACATTTCACAGGCCCATGGGAAACTAAGTCTACTTGCATGAGAGCACCCACGGTCATGATAAGAAACGAAGATTCAATCATACCTAGGAATACTGAGGTAGTAAAGAACACTAAAGTGCAGTGCAATCTCACTTTAGAAGAGCTACTCAAAGTTAAGCCAAAAGTGTGGAAACACGTAGCCAAACAAGTGCTAGACATAGCAAAATCGCGTTCCCAGGTAGGATCACATAGAACAGTGCCAGAAATACCATTGGATAAGATAGGAGATATGAGTGAAGGAGAAGAAGGAAATACCTATCTCCCAGTTACCCATCAGGAATACACAACCAAAGCAATTTTGGACTCAGGTGCAGGAGTTGCAATTGCTACCACTTCCCTATGGAAGCATTGGGGCAAGCTAGCACTCAGGCCGACGAGAATGAAATTGCAAATGGCCGATGGTCATATTGAGAGACCTTTGGGATTGCTAGAAGGAATAACTCTCACTACATGTGGTGTAGAGTTTGAGCATACATTTGCTATATGTGACTTTAGCAAAAACCAGGCCTATGAGATGATTTTGGGGAGACCATTTATGCGGCAGTTGCAAGTGGTACAGGATTGGGGAACCAATTCTTTGTACTTGCAACACTTAGGTGTTACAACCAAAGTCAATCTCAAGGATTACTCTCATAGAGATGTACCCCCCATCCAATGGAATCCCATCCATAGAGCCAAAGATGATAATGAGTCAGTGCATTCCATAGGATCAGGATCCTCATGGATGCATGAAGACACTCACTTATGGATGTGTAAGGTAGCAGTAGAAGAAGAGAAGAGAGAGAAAGCTAAAGAGGTAGGTGCAAAAGAAACCCATAGATCAATTCAAGACCCAACCTATGCACATGTAGTTTTTCCTGACGAAGAATTTGAGCATCACGGCTGGGCTGAAATTTTAGCAACAATGGATGTAGCCATCAATGAAGAACAATGGAAACCCCACTGTGATGAGGATGGCTATGACATTTCAGTCTTTTCAATAGAACCAATCATGGGAGATGTAGTTTTAGAAGAATGCGAACCTAGCCCTGATGCATTTGAGGATGCAAGTGACTCCGACTTAGAGTCAATCATTATGGACCCACCTTTTGCATCACATGAAGAATACTTCTATGAAGTATAAGTTCACCTTTAGAGACATGAAGAGATCATTAATGATATGAGATTAACCACACAAGTGACCACTAAGAGTGAAGGAAAGAAAAGGAAGAAGAGAGAAGTCATACCAATAGAGGAAGAGTCCTTGTTTGAGGTCCCTGAAAACTTTAAAAAATACGAGATAGACGATAGGAGAGTCATGATAAGAATTCCTAAATGTGAGGCACAATCAGGAGAGGCCTATGATAGCAAGGAAACTACCAAGAAAATATTGGTAGCCATAGAAGAGGGAGAAGAAAGATGCACCTACATAGGGCATGACCTATCGGAAGAAGAAGAGGAAGAGTTGATAGCGTTGCTAAGGGAATATAGAGACATTTTTGCTTGGAGTTACAAGGACCTGAAAGGTGTAGACCCTGACATATGCTCACACACGATCCCCATGACCTCAGATGCAAGACCCTCTAAACAAAAGCCCTACACATACAATGACAACTATGCTTCCAAGATCAAAGAAGAGATAGATCGCTTGGTTGAAGCTGGATTTATCTATGAAATTGAGCACACTGAATGGGTATCCCCCATTGTAGTGGTTCCCAAAAAGAATGGCAAATTACGTGTATGCATTAACTTGAAGAAGGTTAACGCAGCCACTATCAGAGATAGTTATCCGCTTCCTATCACTAAGCATCTATTGGAAAGGGTAGCAGGCAAGGAAGTGTATAGCTTCTTTGATGGATTCTTGGGCTACAATCAGGTAGCCATAGCTCCAAAAGATCAGCATAAGACGGCTTTTGCCACAAAGTGGGGCATATTTGCCTTTAGGGTAATGCCATTTGGACTTACCAATGTGCATGCCACCTTTCAGAGATTGATGTGTCATGTATTTAAAGAGTTCTTGAGGAAGAATTTGGAAGTCTATGTTGATGACCTCTACGCACATTCCAACATTAGACAAACACATATACCGGAGCTCAGACAAATCTTTGACAAATGTGAGAATATCAAGTCTGCTTGAACCTAGAAAAGTGTGTTTTCATGGTCAGGCAAGGCAAGATTCTAGGACACATAGTGTCAAAGCATGGCATATCCACGGACGAGGAGAAAGTGAGAGCTATTGCAGAGTTACCTAGGCCAAAGAATGTCAAAGAAGTGCAAGCTTTCATGGGGCATTGTGGTTACTACCATCGATTCATTCACATGTATGCTGTCATTGCAAAGCCCATGTACGGACTTTTGACTAACTTTGAGTGGACTGATGAATGTGAGAATTCCTTCAAAGAGCTCAAACGAAGATCGTGTTCAGCACCAATCTTGACCACACCAGATTGGAACAAGCCATTCCATGTTCATGTGGATGCCTCCAATTATGCTATTGGATGTGTGCTAGCACAACCTACAGGTGAAGGTAACATGGATCTTCCAATTTCCTATGCCAGTAGACAATTGAATGAAGCTGAACGAAATTATAACACCACTGAACGAGAAGGGTTAGGCATGGTATATGCAGTTAAAAAGTTTAGACACTATTTGCTTGCAAATAAGTTTAAATTTTTTACTGATCATCAAGCTCTGTTGTACTTGGTAAACAAGCCATGCAATACAGGCAGGTTGGTAAGATGGTTCCTCTTACTAATGGAATACGACTTTGAGGTTGTGGTGAGGAAAGGCAAGACCCACCTGAGAGCAGATCATCTCTCAAGGCTCACATCAGGAGAGGCCTCACAAGGAGTGTCAGATGACTTACCTGATGCTTACTTGTTTAATTTGGAAGTTTGTAGCTCAGTGGGCTAAGCCATTAGTGCCAGTATTGACATACGGGCCTAATCACCTGGTAATACACACAGAAGATAGAGAGATGGTAAAAGCTCAAAAGTATCATATCTTGGCAGGAAGTATGTACAAACATACGGAGCAAGGAGTATTAGCCTGTTGCATGGAAGAGGACGAGTACGCTAAATGGTTGCAATTAGCACGTGTAGGTGCATTAGAGCAACACTACTCAAAACAATGAACCCTACAGACAATGAGGAGACTAGGAGTGCATTGGCCAACTATGGAAGTTGATGTCCATAGAATGTGCAAAGAATGCCCAATCTGTTGCACTAAACCACTAGTGGAACATGCTACTCTTTATCGAATATCTTTAGTACCAGATTGGAGTGAACCATTAGTAGCCTTTCTGAGGACGAAAACATTCCCTCAAGATGACTTTGGCTAGACAAAGGAGTTTGGAACAAGAGACCTTAGATTACACAATCATTGGTGATAATTTATACAAACGTGGTAAAGATGTTTACCTTAGACTATGTGTCCATGAGAGCGAATATTTGAAGATCTTGGACAGTGCTCACTAGGGTCTAGCAAGAGGACACTTTGGGCCAGATCGGGTGATCAAAGCAATTTTATTTGCAGGTCTTTGGTGGCCAACTCTTCACATGGATGCACATACCTACGTGAAGAGATGTGATGTTTGTTAGCGAACCCAGTATCCCATACGCAAGGATGAGATGCCATTGAAGCCTATGATGGGTGGACGTGCATTCTCTAAGTGGGGAATAGACTTTGTTGGTCCTATTAATCCCCCAGCTAAGGGTTCACATGCTGAGTATATCATTGTGGCCACAGACTATCTAACCAAGTGGGTAGAAGTGAAAGCCACTACGAAGAATGATGCTCAAACAACAACAAAGTTCTTATTTGAAAATGTGTTCACTAGATACGGATTGCCAATAGAATTAGTGAGTGATAGAGGCACACACTTCTTGAATGAAGTCATAGAAAACCTTCTCCAAGAATTCTTGGTGATACATAAGAAGTATGACCCCTATCATCCACAAGCTAATGGCCAGGCTGAGAGCACAAATAAGATCTTATCCAATGTGCTGACTAAAGTGGTGAATAACAAACGCTCTGATTGGGACAAAAAGCTACACCACACTGTTTGGGCATACCGAGTTGCCTATAAAACGGTACTCCAAGCCACACCCTTTCAGATGATGTTTGGCCAGAATGCGGTGCTACCATTGGACTTTTTGATACCTACATTAAAAGTGGCACAAGAGCATGAGTGGACAGGCCATGAACTCTCCTCTAGAATCTTTGATCTTGAACGTTTAGGTGAGACAAGATTGAGGGCTGCAGCAGGAATCTATGCAGCCAAGAAGAGGCAAAAGGCGTATTTTGATACACATGTGAAGGATAAAGGCTTGAAAGGAGGAGACCTAGTCCTAGTCTACACATTGAAGCAACATGCACAAAAATTAGAGAAAAGAGGCTCTGGATCAATGATTATCAATAGGATCTCCACAAGTGAAGTAGTACAACTAGCCACTCTAGAGGGTGACGTACTACCAAGTTACATAAGCGGATGTAGAGTCAAGCTATATCAAGAACCCCTAACTGAAGAAATGCTCAAACGACTTAATACTGCAAAGAAACGTAAAGAAGAGGAAAAGCGAATGCGAGAAGAAGCATAGGTCGAAGCTTTAGAACGCATCCGACGAATGAAATTGAGAAGGAAAGGTAGAGATCAACCCATGACTGATGCTCATGAAGCTCTAGGTTATCACATAGCCATGTGCAAAGCTTCTGGTGAACGGTCTCATAAGATAGTTGATCGACGACCTTTTGTGACCCTAGAAGTAGGACAAGGAGAGAGTGCAAGGACTGCGAGAGCTTTAATTGATTCAGGAGCAGCCACTAGTGCAGTTTGGCTTTCTTGCTGCCAGCAATTGCAATTGGAGGTAAAACCCCTAGAAGCACATCTGATAGGATTAGGAGGAGTTGAAACCCCTTGCATGGGAGAGGTGGAACTTCCCCTCTACATTCAAGAGGTCCTCATGCCCGCAAAAGTGCTAGTATGTGAAGACGAGGATCTTACCGAACCTCTTGTTTTGGGCCAAGATTGGATCTATGATCACGCAGTCAACCTCAACCTAAGAAGTGGACTTCTTCAGGCTTGGGCAGGCCAAAGCCGTCTTACGATTGAATTAGAAAATCAAGCACGCAAACAAGTAGAACAAGCACCAACTCCTGGTCCCTCCAGGAACCCACATGAAGATAACAATGTTGTTCTTGTCCAAAGTTCTATGGTGCATAAGATTGTCACTCTTGACAAAGGAACAGAAGTCAATGAGGAGTTCCCATTTGTTCCAAAGAAGATTCGAGAAAGGCAGGCTCATCAACACACGACACTAAGGAGACCGATGATCAAGAAGCATGTGCACCAACTTGGGCAATATGAAGTACCTCATGGCATCAAGCAGATCTGGATACGCAAAGGGGACAAAACCACGACTCCAGAGACAGGTTCTCAGAAAAGCATCAAGCGAGCCACACCATCAAGGACTAAAACAAAGGAGTTCCCTAGGCAACACCCTAGCTATACCATTTCTATTTGGGTCCCTAAGCGGTCAATGAAGGCTATCCCTAATGCTAGATGGATATGGGTGCCCAAGGCCTGCTTACAAGCCTAAATAACTTCAACTCCAGTCACTAGCGTAAATCAACACTCACAAGTACCCTTGGCAAATAACTCAAGGAAGATACCTACACCTCACACTGCTACACCTTCAGTTGAACCTAGACATGTCTGGAAATGGGTGCCCAAAAGGTCCCAAATCCAGCACCATCTAGTTCATAAATCTTTCCCTGTCATCAGCTCTAAAAGCTACAAATCCTCAGTCAAAGTTTGGAGACTTAAAACCTGTATCAAACCCCTAGACCCAATTTTGCCAATCCATCCACTCTGATGTAGGTGCATTCTGAGTACATTGCATATCCAAAGTATGCATCTAGGATGACACTAATCACTAACCACTAACCACCACTCACATCTATCACAAACACTTCACCTCTAACCACTAACCATCTAGGTTGTCATGATAGTATTGTGGAGGGAACACCATTACATCCTGTTTCCTATGCAACACTAATGTGCCTCTCTTCTTCTAGCAGATAAGCATCAACTGCTGCAAGGAGTCTCATGGTAGCAGCACCAGGAACAAGCTCCCAGGCGGGCACTAGTACTCAAAGCAATTGGGATACCATGCCTGTGGAGGCTCCACTGACAGCGAGGCCTGAAGAGTTCCTGAATGTGCGAAGAATTCCCATCTCAGATCCACCGAGTGACCTAACAGAAAGAGTGAAAGGACATTCTCATTGGTTCAATGAGATGCTAGGAGATTTGGGAGATGCTGATCATATTTGGGAATCCAAGTTGGAATTTGGAGGAGTTTGGTGGACCTTTCAGTTCTTCTCATGAGACTTTGAAGCATTGCAAAATGTAGCTCCTCTTCAAGATATCTGGCAGAAAGCGGGATTGCAAGACTATTTTAGGGCAGTGCTGCCTAAACCTGATTTCCTTAGGTGCTATTACTTGATTGCAACTCTGAAGGCGACAGGAGATAAAGATCATTCAGGCACGTTCTTGGTGCCCTCTCTATCAAACCAGGAGGAAATGAAAAAGTTTGAGTTGAACATCACTTTGATCAGGGAGGCCCTTCAGATGTATGGCACCCATGTACCCTCCGATCTAGATCCTTTGATACCGGAGTCTATGAAGAACAATAAACTCAAGAAGTTGAAAGAAATGTGTGCCCTCACCTCGAACATTGCTATACCCTTGCGAATGTGTCTTCAACATTTTGCATTTCCGGCACAAGACCGATTCACACAGCCTCATAAGAAGATCTGGTATGGGTTATACCTAGCGGAGACTGGGAGCTTACCTATCAAAATGCCAGTATGGATCCTTGACCAGTTATATGAAGCAGGCAAACGAGGTGTGAGAAAGCCTACTTCGAATGGTTGTTGTGCGATTACAAGAATTATCTATAGATGCCTTGCCTATGATGTGTCGATCGCACGGGCCCTTAAGTACTCACAGTTGGAATTCTTCCAGGGGCGAAAATCAGGAGTTCAACCCACTAAAAGAATGCATGGAGCACTTTCACAGGTTCTAATTCCTCGTGAGGTCACTAGAGAAGCCTCCTGTAGAGAAGAAGAACAAGTAGCCCCTTTCACGATCCACCTCCAAGGACCACAATCAAGGGGCATGGTACAACCCACTCCATCAGCCCCTCCACTACCCTCGGATGCTGAGCTGGCATCCATGGCTACATTAGGAGAGGATACATCCTTCGACTTTGAGAGATTTTTGCAAACAATACACTTATTTGAGAGTGAATTCTTTTCTGACAATGACGGTCCAGGATCATCATCCCAGAGAGAACGACCACATAGCGCAGCACGAAGAGTACATTGGGAGGATGAGGTACAACACACTCAGGCAGGAGGCACGCATGAACAAGAGGAGATGCAGAGGAATGAACTAGAGGAGAGTGAGGAGGAAGCCCCTGCCTACACTGCACAACTCAAACGACTCTACAAAACGATCAAGCAATTGCAGAAAAGGCATAAGTTTTCAGAAGAGGCAAATAGAGCACTGGTGAACCAGATGCTACAAGCGGAGAATGTAGACCCTCATTTTGTAGAATCATTGAATATTTTGGCAGATACCTGTGGAATCGTGGAAGCCATGAGGACCATGGTATATCGTAATACCCCTCAATATGACCAACGAAGGATTGATACGCGACCACGAAGGGGAAAGATGATCCAAATGGGAGTCTCTACCTCACTTCCTACCACCACTCCAGAAGATGTTCACATGGCTAGCCCAAGTAATAGTGATGAACCAGATGTAAATATACAGAGACCATCTCCACCATCACCTCCCATCCAGCCCTCAGAACCCCTCACCACTAGCCTTCCTGAACAACCAGTATCCACCCATAGTGAACCCATACGACACACCACCATTTCTCCATCCTTCCCTTTACCTACATCAACCAGTTCCAACCAATTTTTAGAACCTCAAATAGGTCACCCCGCCACCCAACAAACCATCGTCGGTCACCCTTCTTATCTACCGGCCCTCGAACACCCACATGGCCCTACCCAGATGTTAACACACCCAATTTCCCTCACTATTCCATTTCCTCTTTCCCAACCACTACCCACTATACCCCTTTTAACCCCCTCGGAACCAACACACACCACCCTATCTCCATTCTTGGCAAACCTTGTAAATATAGTTCAACAAATTGAGAATCATAATAGAAAGTCCCTTCCCCACCCCACTTCCCCCACATTCACGACCACCACTAACACGCCACCAACCATTCCAGTATTCACGATTCACACTTCACACACAATCACGTCCGATCCCATGGACATTTCACCATCCACAGGACCACCTACCACCACTGTTGTTCCAACATCATCACATTTCACTTCACTCACGTCACCATTTCCAATCACTATAGGCACAACATCTACTTTTCCCTTCCCCATTTCCTGACCCCTTGCATCTTCCATCTCTACCCTTGCATCCACCTCATTTAGTCAGGCACTAGACACTATGTTCGAAGCGGCCGCCCAGCTTAAACAAGAATACAGATTATTGGAAGAAAACAATAAGGAGCTGTGTACTCTGCCATCCCATCTCCAGGCACGTGTCAATGCCTTGGAATTGAGTAATGCAGCATTACAACAAGAAGTTACCACCCTCCAACAATCGAATGCAGAGCTTGAAGCCAAGTATACAGAGACGGGTAAGGCTATGGAAGAACAACTCAGAGACCAGCTGGCCCGCAATGCTAGACTACAAAGAAACATGGCCTTACTTCGCCGTCACTTAGCAGCTGCTCAAGAAGAGAACAGAAGACTACAGCAACAAAACCAGGAGAACTTAGAAGCAGCCATTGAAAACACCCCAGGGGCTCCTATAGACCCTGCCAAATTCCAAGCTATTCCCTCAGAACACATTCAGCAGGTGTTAGAAGATTATGCGACCCTCTTGGAAGCACATGACCAGTTGGCAGATCACGTAAAGGAACTACAGAGATCCCAAGTGCCCCCACCACACCCATCAGAACCTAAAGAGATGGTCAATTCTACTACTTTACCAGAGCCCGAATCTTCAACGGCCAATGAGGTACTTCAACTACGCCAGCATGTTGTAGAATTAAAGATTAAGCTGTTACAATATGAACGACCCCCCTCTCCACCCAATCAACCAACAAAAGAGGAGGCCATTGTCATTCCAGTGGAAGATACATTTGAAGATAATTATGAGCCTCAACCTCTTCCAGGAGGCAGAGTCACTGACAAGGGACAGGACACTTACGAAGAACCCCCTGCTGCTTGGATGAAGCAAGTAGAAGAGATGGGCCACACTCACGAAGAGCGCATAACAACTCAGATGCTGGCCATGAAAACCATTGAGGAGACCATACTCAAATCTGAATATTTCACGCACTTGGCTCCTAGGCGGTTGATAACCAGTTCAGAGTTACAATATAAGCCCTACTTTGTACTATTGGCGGACTACAATGCTGAGATCAAACGCATAACCAACAAGCACCCCACCTTCGCAACACAGTTTGAACCAGAGGATATTCCTGAGGCAGCCAAAAAAGCGGCCATATTTCAACCCATCTGGAGGCAAAAATTACTTGAGACCTATCCGGAAATGCTAAGAACATGGGATCACGCTCCCATGCATTTGAAATATAACCCTTGCTTTGGGCCAATGGAGAGAAGAAGATCATGGAAAGCATTTGCTATAAAGGTTCAGAACAACGTAAATTGCAAACAGTGGCTGAATTACCCCTCCATCGCACCCCCAACAGGCACGCCAACAGTAGCATACATGATGGCCACTATCAGACATAGGATGCCACGCCTTCACCCAATGCCAGATGTAGCTGCCCAGATGATGTTCAAAATCTTGGATATGATGCAAATTGTGCTCAAAACCTTCTGTAATGTATGTCATATTCAGCCTCCGATTCCAAGCTTCATAAATGGTAATTATGACTCACTTTATGATATGAGCACCACCCCGAGTATATGAGTTGCTTATGCATGGCACACAAGAATCAGATATCTCCCTGCTTGCTATAAGCAAACCTTTGATGACATGTTCACCACGGGGTTTTAGGAGTCACACTCAGAAGTGTTTGCACCACGCCCAACCCACCTGCTACAATTATTCGTGTGCGAACAAACAATGCATTCCGAGCTCTACACCATGCCACAACCCGACATGCCTGGCGCAATTAATTGGGATGCCCTTCAAAGAGACCTGGTGAGGGGACTACGGATCAAAGAACATGAATTGGCAACCGACATCCTCCAACGCTACATTGATCAAACCGTAGAGCAAAGGTCTGTCAGAGGCAACAAACGCTAGGGGGGGAGTGTTGGCATCATACAAAAAGAAGCAAGTAGGGGCCTACATGCAGAGCTAGCACTAAGGCAACCCATCAATTTTTTCCAATCCTTACATCCTTTTAAAAGTGATTCTCATCACTAGAACCCTTGTAAATACCATTTCACCTTTTTGGAGCTCCATTTTGTACAAGACGAGGAGTCCTCGAGCTTGAGGAGCCTTAGAAGTAATTGCCTACCAATTTTCATATTTTTTAGATCTCGTTTGAGCCCTCAAATAAGCCATGGAACCTAATTTTTAACTAGGCCGGACACTAGGTCTGGACAGGGCCAAAGCTAGTCAAAAATTATAAATAGAGCTAGAGAGCTCATTTTTGGGGGAGCTTCTTGTAGTTTTGATCTTGTATGAGCACTTGGTTGCAATAGAAGTGATTCCATTGTCCTAGTCTCTTTGTTCTTGCCGTGTGTGTGCGTGTGTGTGTGTATGTGTGTGCATGTTGGTGTGCTTCTCACTCACACATTTGTGCCTTCACTTGCTCGAGGTCTTCATACCATCCTCATGTCTTCCCGGATTGACATTAAAGGAGGTGCTACTCATCACTGAGCTACACATGTATTCAAAAAATTCCTAAGAAAAAGCATGGAAGTTTACATAGATGACTTATGCATGTATTCTTGTAGAAGGATTGAACACATTCCCGAGCTATGGAAGATATTCGAGAAATGCAGACTGTTGGAAGGTGTATTTTTGGAAAGCATTTCTGATGTAGAAAATTAGTAAAAAGCCAAAAAACTTGTAAAATATTTATGTAATGGTTGTAAAAATAAGGAAGAGTCTTCCTTATGTAGTCAAGGACCTCATGTAATTTTTGTAGAATTTTTAGAAACTCTTAGATAGCATATTTTTAGAAAATTAGAGAAAAAGACCTAATTTCAAGTGTGAAAAGGGACACTTGAAAATGTATATAAGTCAATTTTCTCTACTTTGGAGAGGTTGGTTAGTCATTTGCTCATGCTATCAATAGAGAAGAAAGAGTTTCTGCAAAAATCGTGTTTTCTCCTGTTGAGTGTATTTTCTTTGATGTGAGAGCTTGTTTCTTGTTTAATCATGGAGATTTGTGAGTTACATTTGTGTATTACTGAGTGAGTTGTATGAAGGAAGAGGTTTACTGATGTAATGAGAGGAAAAGGATTGAAGAAAGTTCCAGAATTGTGAAAATCGTCTGAATGTACAGAATCGCGATTGTCTCGTCTCTATGATACAGGTGATATTTTTCAATTTTGAGTTCATATTTGTATTCTGCTGATAAAATAGCATGGTTTTGACATAAAGATCATAGAAAATGATGGAGATTTGCCTTAGATATGGTAAACCCTAGATTTTCTCTTCATCTTCAATTTCTCTCAGCAATCCAGCCATTAATCTCTTATTTCCTTGAATCTATTATCTTGAAGGGGCTGTGGTCTTATGGATATTCCTAGGATTGACAAAATAAAGATGATTTGTTGATTCTTTGTTACTTCATGATTGGAGAGGACAACTTGGAGTCCAAAACAAAACATTTTTTGGCGCCGTTGCCGGGGAACATTCCAAGAACTTCTTTGAAGTTGGACCTTTGCTGGATCTTCAGTTGATGATGGTAACCAACACAAGAACAAGGTAAAGCTCATCAATTAGGAAAAGTGCACATGAATAGGTAGATATCATTGTTTGTCTTTAGGGAAGAAGAAAGCAATGGATGTCTTGTAGAAGTGGAAGTGCTGAAATCTTTGTAAATTGATAGTTGCTCATCATATTGGTGAAGTAAAAGTGCAGGTGTGTGGAGGATTTGAGCCAAGAAGCTGAAGATGGAGGTAACTTGAATCTATTCTTGCATTTCTAGATTTCTTTTTGCCCAAGTACTAGAGACCATGGGTGATCTTGGGAAGATAACATGGTGATATTAAGGAAAGGACAGTTAAAGTAGCTAGATGTAAGAATGAGGGATTCAGTTGTTGACCAAATCTGAGCATTAATCTTGAGTTGTTCTGCATTTTGAAAAAATATATGATTGAGCTTATCTTTACAAAAATTGATTGCCTTTCATAACACTTTTTCATTTGAGAAACTTTCTTTGGTACTTTAGTGATAGCTAAGGACATAGAAACTCACAATCAATCAAGAACCATGGGATCAACTGATCTCCAAAAACAGAAACCCCAAGTAAAGTGTTCTCCTTTATTTTTAGGGCAAAAAACACCAAACAAATTCACAAAACTCATCAAAAATCATCAAACAAATTTCTTTTCTTGTTAGAAAGTTGGAGTAAGGTGTTGTGGATAAGAGTGATTGTGGAGAAGTGAAAAAAGAAACCAAAAAAGGAACAAAAAATCAAAAAATTAGAAAACACGATTCTCTGAACAGAATCGCGATTTTCTGTAAAAAGTGTTGCTTTTGGAATAACATTTCAAGTGACTATTGAATTGAAGTTGTTGAAGGGTACTAAGAGGAAATAGAAGAGAAGACCACTCAATTTGAAAAAAAAAAAAAATCATCAGAAGTTTAGAGAAAACACGATTTCCTGCACAAAATCGCGATTTTCAGGGAAAGATTGTGATTTTGGTGCAAAAGTAATAGAGTCTGGTAAATCACAAAGGAAAGAGGGTCTTGATTGGAAAAAAGAAGAAATAACACTCAAATTTGCACAAGATCAGATTTACAGAAAAAAACACGATTTGCTGCAGAAAATCGCGATTTTCTGTAAAGGGAAGTATTGGAAATTGTGGCTTAATTGGGCAATTTGAGGAAGTTAGTTGCAACAATATCATCAAATTGAGCAAGAAAGATTGAACAAATCAAAAAGTGAGAAAAAAAGGGAAATTGTACAGAATCACGACTTTCTGAGTACAAAATCGTGATTCTTTGGGCACTATATAAACTGGGAATTGAGGGGGAATTTGTGAGTGAGAGTGAGAGAGAGAGAGAGAGTGAGCAGGGCTATCAAAATCGCGACTTTCAGCAAACATTGGCCATTGGAGACATTTTCACCCAAGCAAGAAAGGTAAGAATCCTAACATCATTCTTGAGTACATATTTTTGGTTTTGAGTGAAAAATAACACCAAAAAATAGAAAAAATAAGAGGAGAACAGAATCGCGATTTTCTGATTTCTTGAGTTTTTACTAAGAAATCATTAATTTTTGCTTTATTTGCTTTATTGCATGTTAAAATTTTGACAAGGCGATTCTATAGGTGAAAAGAAAAATTGAAAAATCAATAAGTTGAAATTCTGACAAAAATTGGACAAAATCGCGATTCTGAGTTTTAACTCAAAATCGCGATTCTGTGAAAAGTGCCATCAACATCGCGATTCCCAGAACGCGATTTTCATAAGAAAATCATGTTTTTTACAATCTGTGAGCAATCACGATTGTCTGAGAACAAAATCGTGGAAAACACGATTTCGTGAACAAGATCGTGAAAATCACGATTTTCACACAAAATCGTGAAAAACACGATTTCGTGCACAAAATCGTGAAAAACACGATTTTGACACAAAATCGTGAAAAACACGATTTTGACACAAAATCGTGAAAAACACGATTTTGACACAACATCGTGAAAAACACGATTTTCACTCAAAATCGTGGAAAACACGATTTTGACACAAAATCGTGAAAAACACGATTTTGACACAAAATCGTGAAAAACACGATTTTGACACAAAATCGTGAAAAACACGATTTTGACATAAAATCGTGGAAAACACGATTTCGTGAACAAGATCGTGAAAATCACGATTTTCACACAAAATCGTGAAAAACACGATTTCGTGCACAAAATCGTGCAAAACACGATTTTGACACAAAATCGTGAAAAACACGATTTTGACATAAAATCGTGAAAAACACGATTTTGACACAACATCGTGAAAAACACGATTTTCACTCAAAATCGTGGAAAACACGATTTTGACACAAAATCGTGAAAAACACGATTGTGACACAAAATCGTGAAAAACACGATTTTGACACAAAATCGTGAAAAACACGATTTTCACACAAAATCGTGAAAAACACGATTTTGACTCAAAATTGGGGAAAACATGACTTTGAACACAAAATCGTGAAAAACACCAAATCCATCAGAAAATCGTGGAAAAACACGATTTTCATCAGAAAATCGTGAAAAACCCCAAATTCATCAGAAAATCGTGGAAAAACAAGACCTAAACAGAAAATCGTGGAGAAACACGATTTTTTCATCAAGAAAATCGTGGAAAAGTCTAATTGCATCATAAAATCGTGAAAAACACGATTTTCATCTGAAAATCGTGAAAAACACGATTTTCATCTGAAAATCGTGAAAAAAAACACTACTGGCAGTAGAAAATCGTGAAAAACCCTAATTTCATTAGAAAGTCGTGAAAAGCACAAAACCTAGGAAGAAAATTAAAACACACACAATTTTGGACAGAAAATTGTGGAAAACCAATACATTGGTTAGGAAACTGTGACAAACACTCTTTTGAGTACTAGAAATTTGTCAAAAATAGTTGAATGATACTAAGGTCTGGAAATAAAATAAATTCACTTTCTAAACAAGACCTAACAAGGAAGGAAAAAGAGCCAGGAAGTAGTAAAAGATCAGAAAGAAGTTTAGGCCAAAAAAATAACATGGAAAACCTAAATGAAACAAATGAGTCAATAGAAACTGGGGATTTTGGAAACATCCTTAAATACATGTATACAAATAGGTTTGGAGCCTATGTATATCAGGATGGAATGCATAAATTCCTCATTAGATTGAGAAATTTAGAAGTTCCCCTGAATATAACCCCAGTAGCACAATTCAAGGATGGAAGATATGAAGACAGGCAAGGATGTATATACATCTTCTCTCAAGACCCAGAAAATTCAAATGATCTAGGGCAATGTGCTGACAAGGGACCTTGGGAACATAACATGGGACAACCAGATATACCTAGACCAAATGAAAACTACACTAATAATGAGCAACATCATGGGAGGACACATGCTTCACCAAATCCCTTTGACAAAGAACCAGATGGATACAATGACTTCCCACTTAGAAGAAGACCTCATTGGCAGCCTCAGGGTAGAATGCTTAGACCATACCAAGTAGCCAAATGCATGAAGAACCAATATGAAGGGTATTCAGATCCTCATGCTCATGCAACAGAATTTAGACAACTAATTAGAGCTGAGGAAGTAGAGGATTACAAGGTGCAATTTGAAGCATTTGGATTAACCCTAACAGGACCAGCCTTATCCTGGTTCATTCCCCTGAGAAAGGAAATGTATCTGGACATTGAATCTTTTTTAGAAGCTTTCATTGGAGAATTTTCTAAGACTGGGATAAAACATAGTACAGCCACATTAATACATAGTTTCAAACAACAAAAGGAGGAAAATGTTAGAGAAGCAGCCAGAAGATTTAAACAATACATTGATAGATGCCCAAGAGAGGAAGTACCTTCCATGGCAAAACAAGTATCCCTATTCATTGAAGGTTTGAGAAGTGCTCAACTAAGAACCCTAGTGTACTATAGGAGATGTCCTGACTTAGCAGCCTGTGTGAAGGAGGCAATAGACTTGGAGGACAACAGAGGTCAAGATCTGTTGGCATTTGATCAACCTAGATCATATGAAGACAAAATTCCTCCAGCAGAAGAATTGGCTCAGGCCATTGCTAAAGCCCTAGAGGAAAACACTAAAGCTAATCTGATTAACTCTAGGATAAACACAAACAAAAAATGTTACATTTGTGGAGAAAATCATCTGGCACAACAATGCCCATATCAGAAGCCTCCACACTTGCAAGATAGGAAGACACTCAAATACTGCACACTAGAGAGAAAATGGACAAACCATACCAGGGAGGAATGCTTCTATAACAAACAACCCGTCAAGGAAAGAGACTACATGGCTCAGAGGGAATCAGGATATACTGAGCAACCAAGACCAGTGTTGGGACAACAACCTCCTATTCCAACTAATGTGGTACCAGTCAAATATACACCCATAGAGGAAGGAAATTCAAGATTCAGATCACCTTATAAGGAAGAGTATCAATGGAGTGAGGGACATCAGGAAGAATGGGAAGATTATGAAATAAGAGAACCTGAGCTTAAAGCCCTAGATTTGGGAAATGGAAAAATTGAAATGGACACAGCAACATTCATGTACATTACCAACAACTACATGTCCAATCAAAAACCTCAATTCAAAGGGGGACCAAAGATAACATGTTATAGGTGTGGGGCAGAGCATTTCATCAGAGACTGTCCACAACCTCCAACATTCAGGATAGAGGGAGCATACTGCAAGGATTGTGGCAGAGAACACCTGATCAAAGACTGTCCAAAAAATCCCCAAAAACAACAGAACACACCCAATAGCATACCACTAAAAACAGTCAATATTATGGAACAAGAGGAATTGAGTGACAATGATCAAGTTGGAATCAATGTTATAACAAGGGCACAAGCTAAGCAACAGGAAACAAATAAGGAACAAAGTGAAGGTTCAGCCTCAAAGGTGAAAAGGAATAAACAAAAAGGGAAGTGGGAAAAGAAAAAAAGAATGGGCAAAAACTTGGAAGAAGACAATAAGGAACAATCAAAAAGTACTCCTCCCCAAAACACTCAAAATCAGTCTGAAATAGGACACTCTCAGAGTCTAGAAACCCTAATCAAAGCATATAAAGGAAGAATCCAAGAAGGACCAAGTCCTGCAGATCATGCAGTGGCTTATCCTATACCAGAGTTAGAGCAAGAAAGAATGCTAAAGTGCAAACAAATTATCCAGGAAACACAACTCAGATTAGGGGAAGAAGACAGTTCTCAGAGAACAATTGAACAAATTGAGAAAACAAGAACATGGAAAAGTGTTAACAAAGAGGAAAATCCACAATTAACATTCCAAATGATCATAGATGAACAATGTAGCATTACATGTCATACAACATGGGAAAACTTGTTGAAACAAAATCCTCACCTACAAAACAAAATGAATAAAAGGGAAACAATACCTGGAAACCTTCATTCACCAACACAAGAATTAGAGGAATTATGGTATATTCCTATTGATAAAATAGGAGGATATTGTGAAGGAGAAGAAGGGAATTCAACCCTAAAATTACAATATGGAAAAAATTCAGCTAAAGCCATTTTGGATAGTGGATCAGGAGTGGCCATAATGACTAAACAAATTTGGGAGAAATGGGGAAGAAATGAATTACTACCCACCAAGATGAGGTTACAACTTGCAGATGGGCATATAGAAAAACCCCTAGGAATTTGGGAGAAAGTGATTGTGGACATATGTGGTATAGAAATAGAGCATACCTTTGCCATAGTGGAATTTCCACAAGCCACTTCATATGAAATTATCCTAGGAAGACCTTTTATGAGACAAATGCAAATTGTACAAGATTGGGGTAATGATTGTTTATATCTCCAAAGTAAAGGAAGAATAACAAGAGTGAACTTGAGAAATGGGCACTACTGTGATGTATCTCCTCAAGAATGGTATAAAATACATCAAAATCAACAAGAAAGTGAGGAATCAGACATGGAGGATCAGGAAGCGAGTGAATCAGCAATATGGAAGTGCAACATGATAAGAAATCTCACCAATAGAAAGAAAAGACTGAAAAGAGAGGAATGTGTGGAAGAAAGAGAAGTACAGGATGAAAGCTATGTGCCACAACAATTTAAAGATGAAGAGTTTGAGCCTTATGGGTGGAATCAAATCTTGGCTACTATGGATCTGGCCAGTGAAGAATATGTAGGAGTGAAATTCCAAAACGAAGAAGGCTTTGATGTTTTCCACATTAGCATACAAATGATAAGTGTACCAAAAACAGAAGAGGAGCAAAATAAAGAAATAATATTACAAAAAGGAAAAACACAGTATTTGGAAACAGTAAAAGCCGAGGATGCAATCAAAGACAAAATCTCAGGCAAATACAAGGAACATAAACACAAGGAAATAGAAAGAGATCAAACAAAAGAGAAGAAAGAGAAAGAGATCAATAAGGATCAATATTTTGATGTACCAGCAAATTTTAAAACTTATGAGGTAGAAGACAGACTACTCCTGAAAATGAAACCAAAAAGGGAAAAGAAAAAAGGAGAAGCTTATGACAATGAAGAACAAACAAAAAAGATGGTGATTACTCAGGAAGAAGGAGAAGAGAGACAGATAGTGATAGCTGATGATATGACCACACAAGAAGAAGAAGCCTTAAGGAGTCTGGCAAAGAACTATAGGGATGTATTTGCTTACAGTTATAAAGATTTAAAAGGAATTGATCCAAAAATCTGTGAGCATAAGATTCCTATGACACCTGATGCAAAACCAAGCAAACAGAGACCCTACACATTTAATGATAAATACTCTGCCAAAATAAAAGAAGAAATTGACAAGTTGTTGGCGGCTAATTTCATTTATGAAATAGAGTACACTGAATGGATATCACCTATAGTTGTGGTGCCAAAGAAGAATGGAAAACTTAGGGTTTGCATCAACTTGAAAAAAGTGAATGCAGCAACTATAAGGGATAGTTATCCACTGCCAATAACAGATCATCTTCTTGAGAGAGTTGCAGGAAAGGAGGTTTACAGTTTCCTAGATGGTTTCTCAGGCTACAATCAAGTGCCAATAGCCTTAGAGGACCAACACAAGACTGCCTTTTCTACAGAATGGGGGGTTTATGCCTTTAGGGTTATGTCCTTTGGACTAACCAATGCTCCAACAACCTTTCAAAGATTGATGTGTCATATTTTCAAAGAATTCCTGAGAAATGTAATGGAAATCTATGTGGATGATCTGTGCACTTTTTCTTTAAAAAGACAAGATCATTTACAAGATTTAGAAAAAATATTCAGGAAATGCAGGACATACAGAGTATGCTTAAATCCTGAAAAGTGTGTATTCTTTGTGAGACAAGGTAGAATGTTAGGTCACATAGTTTCAAAAAATGGAATTTCTACAGATGAGAAGAAGATAAAAGCAATAATAGAACTTCCAAGACCTACAAATGTGAAGGAACTCCAAACTTTTATGGGACATTGTGGGTACTATAGAAAATTTGTACACAAATTTGCTGATATAGCTAAACCCTTATATGCCTTAATCACAAAGTTTGAGTGGACTGAAGAATGTGACCAAGCCTTTGAAACATTAAAAACTTGTTTGGTGACAGCACCAATTTTAAAAACACCTCAGTGGGATAAAATTTTTCATGTACATATTGATGCTTCAAATTATGCTCTGGGATGTGTGTTAGCACAACCTATAGAAGGAAGCAAATTAGATTTCCCAGTAGCATATGCAAGTAGACAATTAAACATTGCAGAAAAAAAATACACAACCACTGAGAGAGAAGGATTGGGAATGATCTTTGCTGTCAAAAAGTACAGACATTATCTATTGGCCAACAAGTTTAAATTCTTTGTGGATCATCAAGCTCTACTCTATTTAGTAAATAAACCTTGTCATACAGGAAGAATAGTAAGATGGTTTATTTTACTGATGGAATTTGAATTTGAGGTGGTGGTTAGACAAGGAAAAACACACTTGAGAGCAGATCATTTGTCAAGAATCCAGTCAAAAGAGCCTAGTTCACCTATAGATGATGATTTGCCAGATACATACTTATTCAAGGTGGAAAGTGTTCCTGAATGGTCTATGTCATTAATTCCTTTGCTAACCATGGGACCGTGTAGCACATTAGGGAATAACACACATCTGGTGTTACAAAGCAGAAATTTCATGTTGTTAGCTGGACATTTGTATCACCTTAGTCAGTCAGGCATACTGGAATTTTGTACTCCAGAGGAGGAGCAATATGAATATGTAAGAAGAGCTCATCACTGGAACCCATGTACTCATGCTTCCAAGATAGTCACTTTAAGCAACCTTAATAGGATGGGAGTACATTGGCCAAACAAGATTCAAGATGTGGAGAGATATGTTGATAATTGTAAAAAATGTCAAACATTGAAGGAATCAGATTTGATAACTTTATATTGGTTTCAAAAAAACCCTGAATGGAGTGAACATATTGTAGAGGAATTGAAGAAAAAGAGGAAAGGGAAACAGGTAATAGCTGGTGCTGACTCAAGAAATTTACAAGTGATCTCGGAAGAATATCAACTCATAGGAGAACAACTATATAAGAGAGGAATGGATGGATATCTGAGAATTTGTGTTCCTGAAGGAAAGTATTTAGAAATGTTGGAAATGGCACACTCAGGAGTGGCAGGAGGACACTTTTCAAGTGATAGAACAGCCAAGCTCATATTGTACTCTGGCTTTTGGTGGCCAACCCTATTTGCTGATGCGAGAATTTATGTAAAAAGATGTGATGTCTGTCAAAGGGTGAGTCAACCAAACAAAAGAGATAATATGCCGTTAATTCCTTTAATTTCAGCCAGAGCTTTTAGCAAATGGGGATTGGATTTTATTGGACCAATACATCCTCCAGCCAGATAAACCCATGCAGAATACATAATAGTAGCTACAGATTATTTGACAAAATGGGCTGAGGCCAAAGCTACTAAAAGAAATGATGCTCACACCACTGCCAGATTTTTGTATGAAAACATTATCACTAGATTTGGACTACCAATTGAACTGGTAAGTGATAGGGGAACTCATTTTTTAAATCAGATCATAGAAAATATGACCAACCACTTTTTGATCAGTCATAGAAAATCAGCCCCATATCACCCACAAGCTAATGGCTTAGTAGAAAGTACTAATAAAGTACTCTGTGCAGTATTGTCCAAACTAGTCAACACAAATAGAAATGACTGGGATTCTCAACTTAATCATGTTCTCTGGGCCTACAGAGTGGCATACAAAACTGCAATAGGAACTACCCCATTTAATTTAGTATATGGCCAAAATGCAGTTTTACCCATGGAATTTCTTATTCCAACATTAAAAGTGGGTAATCAATATAATTGGACAGGACATGAATTATCCGAGAGAGTCATAGATTTGGAAAAACTGGGAGCTTCTAGACTCCAAGCAGTGATGAGTATATACGCAGACAAGAAAAGACAGAAAGCTTATCATGATGTTCACATTAAAGACAAAGATCTACAAGAAGGAGACCTGGTCTTGGCTTACACAGTTAAGGAACATCAAAGAAAATTTCAGAAAAAAGGTCATGGGCCATACATTATACATCAGATAAGTAAAAGTGGAGCCATTCAACTAGCCAACATTGATGGGGAAATCATGCCAAATTGTATAAGTGGATGCAGAGTTAAGAGGTATGATTGTCCATTAACACCTGATGAATGGAGAAGACTGCAAAAGGCCCAAAATAGAAAAAAAGAAGAGAAGAACATCAGAAAAGAGGCTCAACAAGAAGCCAAGGAGAGAATAAGGAAATTGAAAGAAGTGTGTTTATGTGAAAACACTCTAAAGCAAAGAGAACATTTGCCTATGATATTGATGGATTATTAGAATAAAAATATTAGGGTTTTAATAGATTCAGGAGCTCAAGTGAATCTAATTAGCTCAGCCTTGGTCAATAAATTTAACCTTAAGAGGGCTGAAAGCAGAATTCTGATCAAAACCCTGGGAGGGAAAATGATTCAGAGCATATCTTCACTTTCTATTAAAGTTAAATTTAATGATGAATATATGGATATAGATTGTGAAGAATGGCCAGACCAATTCATGACTGAAAAGTTGATTTTGGGACAACCTTGGCTCAAACAAGGTAAAGTTGTTTTGAACTTTGAGAAAATGAAGCTTAATTTGACCATAAACGACAAAAAGTTTTTAATGTTTTTTCTGAGTAATAAAGGACAGGAGGTTTATCTAGATGTTCTTGACCCAGATATGGAAGGATTTACTTTCTCAATGAAGGACAGGAACATATTACCAATACCAAGTGCTCAAGCTTCATACAATCAAACCACACAAGAGATCTCGGGAGTAAAAACAACTGGTGAGACAAAAATAAGAAGACAGTTATGGACACATCAACAAAACAGAACTACAAACACATGGAAAAAGGACACGCACAGATGGTATCCACCAAAACAGGAAGAGGGAATAAAATGGGTATGGAAACCAAAAGAGGCTACAAGAAGTTTGTCTATGAAACATGGATACTTGTATGATACAAAGACATTGAGGGTGAAGCATTGTTGGGTAAAAAAATCAGAATTGAGTCAATGGAAGAGAGATCATCCACACTTAACCTATTTTCAGATCGGTGGAACAAAATACTATTAAAAAAAAAAAAAAAAAAAAGAGAGAGAAAGAAAAAAGAAAAGGAGGGAGAATGAATGACAAAAGCAACATGTTCTTCTAAATGCTTTTTCCTTGAAAGGGAATTAGGAGGGGAAGGAAAGCAGAAAAAATGTCATTATTATTAAAATATATATATATATATATATATATATATATATATATATATATATATATATATAGAGAGAGAGAGAGAGAGAGAGAGAGAGAGAGAGAATAAATTGAAAAAAAAGAGGATAAATTGAAAAAAAAAAAGTATTTTAATTTCTATCTAAAATTAAAAGCACAAAAGCAAGATATAGGGAGGGAGAAAGTAACTTATCATGGAAAATCTGTATTATTTTGTTCAAAATTTTGTGTGACCATCTTTTTTATTTCTATTTTTTTTAAGTCTTTACATTAATCATCTTTTCCATCATCTTCTTCCTATTGAAGAATTGTTTTCTTTTATGAGTAAGGAATTGACAATTGAAGAGAGCACATTAGATATCTTGCTACACCTGTATTGCTCACTTAAAAATTGAGTCCTTTGAAAAAAAAAAAAAAATTTGATTGGAACTTGTCTCTTTCATTTGTTTATATCAGTGACATACCAGAATGAGACAGTATTTTTCTTGTGAATTCTTGTGACTCATGTGGGTGGAGTGTTTTTCTTTTCTTTGATATATAAACACAGGATGGTGAATACAAAAGAATTGACCATTCATGACTTCAAAGCTGACTCAGTAACCTTGTCAAGAGGACATTGGTTCTTGGACAGTGAGACCACAGTGGAGCAGGTGGACCTGGAATCAGATGAAGATACAGGAATTCCAGAGGCAGAAGGAGCAGTAAAAGAACTGAAGGAAATTCTGGGAGTAATAGGTCAGCACATCTTCACAGTAGCAGTGGGAGGTTATAAATACACCATGTTGTGCCAGGAGTTTTATAGGTTCCAAAGAACTACTGTCAACTTAAAAAGATGGAAAGCTGTGGGATTGCATAAACTATTGGAGGAACCAATCTTCTTCATTGACTTTGAAAGAGTAGCACAGGTAATGAACAGTTTGGAAGAAGTTGGAACAAAGAATGATGCTTATTTCAGGTGCAAAGTGAAGAACAAAGATGATCAGGAGGTGCGTATTACCATTAAGGCAGAACATATTAGAGCTGCTTTACAATTTTTTCCAATGGGCACCAAACTGGATCAAAGCTTTGTAAAAAAGAATAAGGATACTTATACAGGATATGGAAAGTTCACGGATTTTAAAGGAAAAGAGAATGAAGAATATGCAATCAGAATGTTTTTGCAATATTTTTGTTTTCCCAAGCTGCCTAGATACACCATGCCTCACAAAACAGTAACTCTGTTGATGTTCAACAATAAGGACAACACCAAACCATTTGGAGTTATGGATGTCTCACCATACATCCATGAACAGTTAAAGGAAGCAGCCAAACATTGGGAGCAGAAGAAATTTATGAATGGAGCCCAGTTTTTGACAAGAATTATTTATCATATCTTGGGTATGGAAGAACAATTGAAATTAGCTCCAGAAGCCCAATACTTTAGAAATTTGATGTCAGGAGTAAAAAGTCCTCCCAAAAGGATGCAAGCTAAAGACACAGTGGGACAAACCAGTATGAGGGGAGCTGGGATGAAGAGGAAAATTATCTCTGAAGAAGTAGTACCTGTTAAGAAGAGGAAAGTGGATCCAAGAAAAATAGAAATGGAGCAGATTGAAGCAACAAAAGAAGAACATTTGGCAGCCCAAAAAGGAGTACAATCCTCTAGTGAACCTCACCCTCCACAGACCAGTAAAGAGCAATTATTTACTTATTTAACTCAGGGAAACAATAAAAGAGCAATGTACGAAGCCCAATATCAGAAAATGCTGGAAGACTATTCCTGCAAGGCTACAGATTGGATACAGGAGGAGGTGGAGCATTATGAAGTTTTACATGAGGAAATGATGGCAGCCGAGACCGAAGAAATATTTGTGAGAAAAGAAGTAGAGTTGCTGGCATACTTCAAAGAGTTGCAAGGACCTCCAGAGGCCAGGACTACTGTTGTGGTAAAAAAGAAAGTGCCAAAAAAGCAAGTCCAAAAGAAGAAACTAGTCAAGAAGGGAAAAGAAAAAGCAGTAGCTAAAGTTACAACAGTTGAAGACATAGAAGCAACAGTCATTGAAGCAACTCAGAAGTCTACAACAGTGAAGGAAGTATCAAAGTCTACAGAGCAAGAAGTAGGAGGATCCTCACGATTCTCATCCGAGTCAGATAGTGACATTGAGAGTTTTTTGTTGAAAAGTTTAAACTTGTCAATACCCAACACTCCTAATGTAGCTATACAGGCTGTAGAAAAAATGAAGACACCTGAGGATACAAATAAGAAGTCTAAAGAAAGGCAGACTCATGAAGAAACTGTCCAACAGATGAGTGCTGAAGAAGAAAGAAGACTGTTAAAAGGAAAGGCAAGAATGACAGAAGAGGAAAACCAAAGGAGAGATGAAGATAGCTTTGGAATAGTGAATGTTGGTATAAATTCAATATGGACCAAGCCTTCACAGACACATTTCCAAATGAATGCAAGTTTAGAGGAACTAGCAAAGAAGGTATTCGGCAGTTCATATATTCAGCAGAAGGATGCACCTAAAGAACAGGAAATCAAGAAGTTAGAACCAGAAAAGAGTGCTCAAGAGGTCTTAGGACAGGTAATGGAGGAAGGAATTATTCAAAGTATAAAAGATGTACTGCAGGAGATAAACAGTAATAAGGAATCTACATACAATGGTGAGCAGGAACAGGAAGAAGGAATAGATTCTATGGATATGGATGAGCAAGATCATGAATATACAAATCAGGGGAGTGATGATCAAGTAAAAGTTTTTCATGCAAATGTATCAGATACAGCTCAAGAAACGGGAAGACAGGAAATGCAGAAAAATGATGATCAGGCTATCCATGTGGAGGATATTGAATCAATAATAGTTCAAGAAAAATTGGTACAGGGAGAGCAACTTAGGGAGGATCAATCAGGCCAGGATGAAAAAGAGCTAGAAAACAATCAGGAAACCCTAGGACAGGGAGAAGAAATGCAAGGTCAAGAAGGAAGGAATTCAGTGGAAGAAAATAGAATTTCAAACCTCTCAGATCAGAAAAGTGCAAAGGACAGAGTATTGGAGCTTGAAGAAGATGATATTAATCAAGAAACAGAGAATGATGCTTCCAGTAATGAAGAACAAGATACAAAGGATATAGAGGATGAAACAAAAGCAGGTGAAGATGAGGAAGGTAAAAGAGATAAGCAAATTGAAATCAGACAAGCAGAAATGGAAGTTGGTTTGGAAAGGATACCCAAGAATATAAGGTCAGCCTGTCAAATAATCATGAATAATATTGAACAGTTCAGACCATCTAGCAGGAATATGATTATATCAGGTATGGTGGCTGAATCTGAATTTGAAAAAGGGAGTATGATTATCAAAGAACACAAAAAGGAAAAGGAGAAGATGTCAGAGCAACTAAGGTCAATTCAGAAGAAAAATGAAGAGTATGTCAATAGAATAATTGCTTTGGAAGAAATTGAAGTTCAGAAGCAGAACAAAATACAATATTTGGAGGATAAGAGTGTGAAGTTATCAGAACAGAATGCCAAGATGGAAATGGAACTAAAAACCATAGGAGGAAGATACAGAACACTACAAACCTCATATAAAATTTTGACTAGGGCCCATGAAGATATTAATAAGTTGCTGCTAGAAGAAGGTCTAGTAAAAGATGGAAGTAAACCTGCCCAATTGACAGAGGAAGAAAAAGATGAAATGTATCAAGAAATTCAGAAACTTCAAGAAGAATTAAAGGAAGCCAAAGAACTAGAAAAGCAGGAAAGTACACATGCTGCTACAGCTATGAGGGGGTATAACAAGTTGTTTTTGAATACAGAGCAAGAGAGGAAGGATTGGCAGGACAAGTTGGAAAGAGAAAGAATGGACTGGATGAAAGAAAGAGAAGATTTGATAACTCAGAATAAAAGCTTAAGGATGACCTTAGAAGATTTACAGAAACAACTGGAGAAATCAAAAGCTCGGGAAGAGGTTCAGAATCAGGTACATGCAGAAGATACCAATACAAGAGAGTATGAAACAGGAGATGCTGATAAAGAACAGGAAAATTATGAAGCAGTAGCCAAAAGATCTGAGGAAGAATACACTGAGGAATTTGTTCAGAAGTTGCTGACTAGCAGAGAATCAAGAATGGAGTTTATGAGAAAAATGCATGATGATTATGAAAACCAGATTGTCACTTTTGCTTTAAATAAAGGCATCAATCCAGATCAGCACCATTGGGCTGCAGATGGATTAGGAATTCCTTTTTGTATAGTATTGGAAAGCATAAAAAATTATCAGTTGGCCAGAGTGGGATTAGCTCCAAATCAATATTTTGAATATGAAGAGGATATTAATGTTACAAAGGAATTATTTGAAAGAGCTAACCCAAAATGGAGGAATAAATGGTTGGATGCTAATAAAGAGTGTAGGAGAATCTGGAAGGAGGCACCTTTGCACTTAAAGATTAACCCAGCTTATTGTCCTATGGCCAGAAGAAGGGAGTGGACTGTTTTTTGGGAAAGAAGAAAAACAGGGCAGATTCCAGCAAAATGGCTGAACTTTCCAAAAATAGCAGGTCCGAAGGCAGGAACTTGGCCTACTAAAAGTTACATGGTGAATACTGCTGAGTCGGTCATATCAAATTATAAAGATGTCAATGACCCTGCTTGTATATTACTTGTCAGAATAATGAGGTTAATTCTAGCCTGCATAGAAACCTACACTGATACAGATGTCAGAATTTTGAACTACATAGGTTTTAATTCGCCAACAGATGCTCTATTGTTTGATCTAAGTGAGACACCAGACAGGATTTGTTTGATGGCCTACTACAGTAGAATAATATTTTTGGGCAGTCATTTTTTGCAAATATTTGAAGATGCTTTTGATTATGGATTCTTTGAAAGAGAGTCAGAAATTTTTGGAAACTTATCTGTTGTTACAAAAGCAAGACTTACTGCCTATGAAGCTGCTTACACAGAATACTTGAAGAAGGATGTCATAGATAAGCCTGAAGCTGCAGTACAATGGAGGAAAGCCTTGTTTGAAATGGTCAATAACTTGAATGTCACAGAAAGGAAGAGCCATGATTTGGTGTCACAAGTGTATCAAAGGAAGAAGAAATAAAGCTGAGCTCACATAAGGAAGTCTTTTGTCAGGATCCAAAAGCTCTAGGAGGGGAAGAATGTTGGAAGGTGTATTTTTGGAAAGCATTTTTGATGTAGAAAATTAGTAAAAAGCCAAAAAACTTGTAAAATATTTATGTAATGGTTGTAAAAATAAGGAAGAGTCTTCCTTATGTAGTCAAGGACCTCATGTAATTTTTGTAGAATTTTTAGAAACTCTTAGATAGCATATTTTTAGAAAATTAGAGAAAAAGACCTAATTTCAAGTGTGAAAAGGGACACTTGAAAATGTATATAAGTCAATTTTCTCTAATTTGGAGAGGTTGGTTAGTCATTTGCTCATGCTATCAATAGAGAAGAAAGAGTTTCTGCAAAAATCGTGTTTTCTCCTGTTGAGTGTATTTTCTTTGATGTGAGAGCTTGTTTCTTGTTTAATCATGGAGATTTGTGAGTTACATTTGTGTATTACTGAGTGAGTTGTATGAAGGAAGAGGTTTACTGATGTAATGAGAGGAAAAGGATTGAAGAAAGTTCCAGAATTGTGAAAATCGTCTGAATGTACAGAATCGCGATTGTCTCGTCTCTGTGATACAGGTGATATTTTTCAATTTTGAGTTCATATTTGTATTCTGCTGATAAAATAGCATGGTTTTGACATAAAGATCATAGAAAATGATGGAGATTTGCCTTAGATATGGTAAACCCTAGATTTTCTCTTCATCTTCAATTTCTCTCAGCAATCCAGCCATTAATCTCTTATTTCCTTGAATCTATTATCTTGAAGGGGCTGTGGTCTTATGGATATTCCTAGGATTGACAAAATAAAGATGATTTGTTGATTCTTTGTTACTTCATGATTGGAGAGGACAACTTGGAGTCCAAAACAAAACACAGACAATATAGAGTGTGCCTGAATCCAGAAAAATGTGTCTTTATGGTAAGGCAAGGAGAAATTTTAGGGCATATTGTATCCAAGGATGGTATCTCCACTGATGAGGACAAAAATAAAGGTCATCTTGGACTTGCCTAGACCAAAAAATGCACAAGAAGTACAAGCTTTTATGGGACATTGTGGATACTACCGAAGGTTCATCTACATGTATGCTATAATTGTAAAACCATTGTACGGGTTGCTAACACAATTTACATGGATGGAGGAATGTGAAATGGCTTTTAATGAGTTAAAATGATGATTAAGTTCAACACCTATCTTGAAAGTGCCTAATTGAAACAAACCATTCCACATCCATGTAGATGCATCCGATTTTGTGATTGAATGCATACTAGCTCAACCTGCCAATGAAGGAAAGTTAGACTACCCTATTGCATATGCGAGTAGAAAACTAAATCAAGCAGAAAGAAATAACACCACAACTGAAAGAGAAGGTTTAGGAATGGTGTACACAGTAAAAAAGTTCCAACATTACCTAGTAGCCAATGAATTCAAGTTTTTTATTGATCATCAAGCTTTATTGTATTTGTTCAATAAGCCATGCAATACGGGAAGATTAGTGAGATGGTTCCTGTTACTCATGGAATTTGATTTTGAAGTAGTAGTGAAAAAAGGAAATACACATATAAGAGCTGATCATTTATCAAGGCTGACACATGGAGAACAACCCACTGGAGTAACGGATGATCTACCCAATACATATCTATTTAATTTGGAAGTGTGTCCTAAATGAGAAAAAAAATTGGTATCAATCCTCACACATAGACCACACCATAGGATCAGTCGAGACAATAGAATGGAGTTCATGAAATCATGAAATCTACATATTGTGGTTTGTAGTTTATATTACAAAGAACCTAATGGAATATTATTCAGATGTGTAGAAGATGCAAAACAGAAAAACCTACTCAAACAAGCTCATGTGATTCGATGGAGAACACATAAGGGTGTTATGGAACCACTAGGGAATTGAAAAGATTAGGAGTACACTGGTCGGACATGCAAAAGGATATACATGAATATATTTTGAATTGCCAAGAATGCCAAGAGAATGTCCCTGATGACCATTCATCCTTACATTTCTCCACCATAGCACCTGAATGGAGGAAAGCATTGGTGAAGTTTCTGAAACTGTGAACGCATGAAGAAGGATCAAGTTTGGCAAGAAAGAGGGCTCTAGAAGAAATGAGTAAAGATTACACTATAATTGGATGAATAAAGGGGAAAGGATGATCAACTACAGTTGTGTATTCATGAAGGAGAATATTTACCCATATTAGAGATGGCACATGCAGGTGCAACAGGAGGTCATTTTTAAGCTAAGAAGACTATAAAATGATTCTCTTTGCAAGCTTGTGGTAGCCAACTCTATATATGGATGCCAATACGTATGTAAGAAGTTGTGAAGTGTGCCAAAAAAACAAATATCCTACAAGAAGAGATGACATGTCTAGTTGCCAAGAAGCTAGGAGTTCAAAATAGACAATACCAAGAGTCACCTCATTCAATCGGTGTTATACTTGGGGAGGCGACCACATGGCTAATGTATGCCCATTGCACAACCAGAACATGAGAGAAAAGAATGCTCCATATTGCACTATTTAGAGAAAATACACAAACCATACGGCTCAAGATTATCCATACAATAGACAGGCTGTTAGACAGAATTATCAACAACCTTACCAACAAGGTAGGTATCAGAACCAATACCAACAGCCATATTATAGACCACAACAACAAAATCAGGCACCATATAGGCCACAACCAGTCCTAGGAAACCAACCACCAATGCCTGCTAATGTAATTCCAGTTAAGTATGTAGTGGCAGAAGAGAACCTTAATAGAGCATTGGTGCCAGTGACCCCACTGATCACAAAAAGTGACTCTCATGCTCTTAGTTCAGACTACTCCCATGAAGGTAGTCCACATGCTTATTACACAGAGTCGACTGAGCATAGTGAGATTTACTCGTATCAATATGAGACACCACCTATGGAACAAAATTGGGAGCCAGAATACTCCAATGTCTTGTACACAAATCCTAACCCTAGGCCCCAATTGAGAAAAATGAGACCACAAGCCCCTAGAGGATCATGTTTTAGATGTCAGGGCAACCATTTCATTCGTGAATGTCCCCACTCACCAACTCTGGGACAAGGAAATAACATCACAATACAAGCCTTTTGTCCTGAGTGTGGTAAAGACCATCTCCCTAGAGATTGTCCAAGAAACCCCTCTAGTGCACCCAAGGTCACACCCATAAATGTGGTAGGCTTAGTGGTGGGTTCAAGTGCAAGTAGTAGCAATGTGGCTCCTATAGAGGCAATTACCAGGGCACAAGCCTTAAAACAAGATAAACCAGCAGAGCAATCGGAGTCGAGTGAATCAGGAGAGCCTAGTAAGAGGAAAATAAGAACATGGAAGGATACTAGGGAGAAAGCCAATCGCAAGTGGAACAAAAAGTTATCCAAACTAGAAGAAAGCCTCAAAGATGCAAAAACAAAAATAGAAGACATTGCATCTCAAAACCCCTCGCATGCTGAAACTCCATCCACTCTACCTCATCCTGCCCCATCACTCATTGTAAATAGGCCGCAACTAGGATTTGTTCTTGCAGATCCAACCCCATAAGGCTTGGACATGATGTTCAAGGCCTACCAGGCTCGACTTCAAGAAGGGCCAACAACTGCAAACCTAGACAAGAGTTACCCTAGAGCGGATTTAGAGATTGAACGAATGAAAATCTGCATGAAAATGGTAGAAAAAGCTCAAGCTATACTTGAGACTAGTCAAAAGTTCAATCAGACAAACTCTATCAAATCGGATTTGCATTTCGAGGGCTTACTAGAAAGATTAGAGCAGTTCGTAAACAAACCATAAGTTTCTTTACCTCCACAGACTCAACCAGTTATTGAGAGAGGAAGCTCACCACCAATGGCAGCTTATGTTCCTAATTCCACGGATGCTAGAATACCTCCTTCAATTCAACAATACTCTCAAGAGTTCTTGCGGGAAATACAAGAAGAGAAATGGGCCAAGGAGAGATTGATGACCTTCATGATCAATTTCTCCAAGACATTCCATCTATTTAGGGAGATGAATCAGAACAACAAGAAGATGAAAGATTAGATTTTGAATCTAATACTTTAGAAGAGCTGCCACAATTCACAGGCCCATGGGAGTCTGAATCTCTCCAGATTAGAGCTCCCACAATATTGGTAAGAAACGAAGGCTCAGTGGTTCCAAGGAACACCGATGTCGTGAAGAACACTAAGGTTCAGTGTCATCTCACTGTAGAAGAGCTGCTCAAAGCAAAACCTTAGTTATGGAATCATGTGAAGGATCAAGTCCCAAGACTTGATTCCAATATGCCAAAAGGAGGCTCTAAGCAGAAAGTACCATAGATACATCTAGAAAAAATAGGGGACATGTGTGAGGGTGAAGAAGGTAATACTTATCTTCCAATCACCTACCAAGGTTACACAACCAAAGCAATCATAGATTCAGGTGTGGGTGTTGCTATTGCGACCACCTCCTTGTGGAAGCAATGGGGCAAACCCACATTAAGACCAACTAGAATGAAGCTTCAAATGGCAGACGGTCATTTTGAAAGACCTCTAGGATTGCTAGAAGGGATAACTCTAACCACTTGTGGGGTAGAGTTTAAGCATACCTTTGCTATATGTGACTTTGAGAAAAATAATGTCTATGAGATGATCCTAGGAAGACCCTTCCTACGACAATTGCAAATAGTACAGGATTGGGGAACCAACTCCTTGTACTTACAGCACTTAGGGGTCACCACCAAGGTCAATTTGAAGGATTACACCTTCAGAGATGTACCACCCCTACAATGGAATCCTATCCACAAAGCGAAAGAAGATTCTATCTCTGTGCATTCGGGAAGTTCACTTGATCCATCCTGGTTGCATGAAGATACTCATTTGTGGATGTGCAAGGTCGCGGAGGAAGAGGAAAAACGCTTAAAGGCAAGAGAAGAAGGAACTTCTCCAGGAGATAGACAAATTAAAGACCCAGCCTATACATCGATGATCTTTCGAGATGAGGAATTTGAGCCTCATGGTTGGGCAAAAATCTTAGCTACCATGGACATTGCAGTCAATGAAGAACAATGGACACCTCATTGTGATGAGGAGGGTTATGATATTTCAGTGTTCATGTGTCAGCCCTTGCTAGAAGAATGTGACCCTAGTGAGTTCATAGAAGAAGAAGAGAATGAGGATGATCTAGAGTCCATTGTGATGGATAGTTGCTTTAACTCAGAGAAGCACTATTTAGAAGATGTAGGCGTGTTTAACCAGAAAGAAGAAGAACCTCTCACAAGCATTAAAATGGTAAATTCAAAGGATGGAAGTGAGAGTAGTCAAAAGAAAAAGAAAAGAAAAGCAGTGAAACAAGAACATGAGGAATCATTGTTTGAGGTACCAGAAAATTTCAAGAAATATGAAGTTGATGATCGAAAAATTTTGGTATGAATGCCTAAGAGAGAGGCCATTACAGGAGAGGCATACGATAATAAAGAAAAGACCAAAAAGATTGTGGTAACCATTGAAGAGAACGAAGAACGATGTACATACATATGAGATGACCTAAGTGCAAAAGAAGAAATGGATCTTGTAGCTCTATTAAGGGAATATAGGGACGTGTTTGCATCGCATTATAGAGACTTGAAGGGGGTGGATCCAACGATATGCTCTCATACGATTCCCATGACCGGTGATGCCAAGCCCACCAAACAAAAGCCCTACACATATAATGACACTTATGCTACAAAGATAAAAGAGGAAATTGATAGGTTGTTTGAAGCTGGATTTATCTATGAGATTGAGCATACTAAATGGGTGCCCCCTATTGTAGTGGTGCCCAAGAAGAATGGGAAGTTGCGAGTGTGCATTAACCTTAAAAAAGTTAATGCTGCTATGATTCGAGATAGTTACCCGCTTCCAATCACTGAACATCTATTGGAGCGTGTTGCAGGCAAGGAAGTTTATAGCTTCCTTGATGGATTTTCGCATTACAACTAGGTAGCCATTGCCCCAGAAGATCAACACAAAACAGCATTTGCTACAGACTGGGGAATCTTTGCATTTCATGTGATGCCATTTGGGTCACCAATGCACCTGCAACATTCCAAAGGCTCATGTGTCATGTCTTCAAAGAGTTCTTGCGAAAGAGCTTGGAAGTATATGTGGATGACTTATGTGCTCATTCCCAAGAAAGAAGATATCACATTTGAGCTTAGACAGATCTTCAACAAGTGTAGAGAATATCGAGTTTGTTTGAACCCAAAAAAGTGTGTATTCATGGTACGACAAGGTAAAATCTTAGGTCATATTGTTTCCAAGAACGGAATATCAACAAAGGAGGATAAAGTAAGAGCCATAGCAGAGTTGCCAAGGCCAAGGAATGTTAAAGAGGTACAAGACTTTATGGGCCATTGTGGATATTATCCTAGATTTATCCACATGTATGCGATCATAGCTAAACCTCTTTATGGTTTGTTGACAAATTTTGAGTGGAATGACGAATGTGAAAATTCCTTCAATGAGTTGAAGAAATGTTTGTGCACAGCACCAATATTGACCACTCTTGATTGGATAAGCCATTCCATGTCCATGTGGATGCCCCCAATCATGCCATAGGATGTGTGCTAGCACAACCCATAGGTGGAGGAAATCTAGATTTGCCTATAGCATATGCCAGTAGACAGCTCACTACAGTTGAGCGAAATTATACAACAATAGAGAGAGAAGGTTTAGGCATGGTATATGCCCTTAAGAAGTTTAGGCACTATCTATAGGCCAATAAATTCAAGTTTTTCACTGATCATCAAGCTTAGATATATTTGGTCAATAAACCTTGCAATACAGGATGTTTAGTAAGATGGTTACTCTTACTAATGGAATATGACTTTGAAGTTGTTGTTAGAAAAGGTAGAACCCACCTCTGGAGAGATCACCTTTCTCGCATTACTTCAGGAGAGTCACTGCAACGAGTGTTTGACGACCTACCGGATGCTTGTTTGTTCAATTTAGAAGTTGTTCCTAAATGGGCAAATAAGCTGGTACCAGTCCTAACCTTCGGACCTGCAAATAAGAATGTGAAAACATCACAAGAAGAAATTGTAAAATCACACAAATATCACATATTGGCAGGAAGCATGTACAAAAAAGGTACTCAGGGTGTATTAGCTTGTTGTGTTGAGGTCGATGAACATAGTAGTTGGTTGCAACAAGCCCATGAAGGATTGCTAGGAAATCACTACTCTAAACAACGAACATTGCAAAATCTAAAACGTTTAGGAGTGTATTGGCCTAGCATGGACAAAGAAAAACACGAGTGGATTAAGAATTGTCCAGGGTGCAAAGAGAGACCCCCAGTGGAGCATGCTACTCTTTATCATGTATCGTTAATACCAGATTGGAGTGCTCCATTGGTAGAATTTATGAGATCGGGGACATTACCCAAAGAGGCTAGTCTAGCTAGAAGAAGAAGCATGGAGCAAGAGGCTCAAGATTATGCCTTGGTTTGAGACAACCTATATCGGAGAGGAAAAGATGGTTACCTAAGATTGTGCGTTCATGAATCAGATTATTTGAAAATCTTAGAAACTGCACACAGTGGTGTTGCAGGTGGACACTTTGGTCCTGACCGAGTAATTAAGACCATTCTATTCTCAGGACTTTGGTGGCCCACTCTTCATATGGATGCACACACCTACGTGAAGAAATGTGACACATGCCAACGTGCACAATATCCGATTAGAAAAGATGAGATGCCTTTGAGGCCAATGATGGGGGGACGTGCATTCTTGAAATGGGGTATAGACTTTGTAGGTCCTATTAACCCCCCAGCTAGAAACTCCCATGCAGAATACATTATTGTAGCCACAGATTATCTTACAAAGTGGGTAGAAGTCAAAGCCACAACAAAGAATGATGCTCAGACTACAGCTAAGTTCTTATTTGAGAATGTGTTCACTAGATTTGGATTACCGATAGAGTTAGTGAGCGATAGAGGCACACACTTCTTGAATGAAGTCATTGACAATCTTCTCCAAGAATTCTTGGTGATACATAAGAAGTCTGCCCCATATCATCCACAAGCCAATTGACAAGCTGAGAGCACAAACAAGATCCTCTGTAATGTCTTGACTAAACTAGTAAACAATAAACACTCTGATTGGGATAAATAGCTTCATCATGTTGTTTGGGCTTACCGAGTTGCTTACAAAACAGTACTCAATGCCACCCCATTTCAGATGGTCTTTGGACAGAATGTTGTGCTACCATTAGATTTCTTAATCCCAACTTTAAAAGTAGCACAAGAGCATGAGTGGAATGGACATGAATTGTCCTCTAGGATCTTTGATCTAGAACGCTTAGGTGAGACGAGGCTACGAGCGGCAGCAGGTATCTACGCTGCAAAGAAAAGGCAAAAGGCATACTTCGATGCACACATCAAGGATAAGGGGCTGAAAGAGGGAGATCTAGTGTTGGCTTACACACTAAAACAACATGCCTGTAAGTTGGAAAAACAAGGATATGGACCCATGATCATTAATAGAATTTCCACTAGCGGTGCAGTTCAGTTGGCCACAATAGAAGGAGATATCTTGCCAAACTACATTAGTGGATGTAGAGTCAAGCTCTATCAAGAACCTCTTACTGAGGATATGCTAATGAGACTCAACACTGCTAAGAAGCGAAAAAAAAGAAGAGTTAAGAGTGAGAGATGAAGCACAAGCAGAGGCTAGAGAGCGTATTAGGCGAAATAAGTTAAGGCGACTAGGCCTCGATGTCAACTCAAAAGCCCCAAAATATCACATGGATATGTGCCGAAAATCAGGCATAATTACTTCTCAAAGCATTGACCAACGTCCCTTTGTGACCATAGAGATAGGACAAGCAAATAGTGCAAGAACTGTGAAAGCATTGATTGACTCAGGTGCAGCAACTAGTGCCGTTAGACTCTCATACTGCCAAGACTTGCAATTGAACATCAATCCCATAGAAGCCTATCTCATAGGATTGGGAGGTGTGGAAACCCCTTGTTTGGGCGAGGTGGAACTTCCCATCTACCTTCAAGATGTTCCAATGAAAGTCAAAATGCTAGTGTGTCAAGATGAGAACCTTACAGAACCACTTGTCTTGGGTCAAGATTGGATCTATGACCATGCAGTTAACTTAAACCTAAGAAGTCAAATTCTTCAAGTTTGGGTACACGAACAATGCATTACATTAGAATTAGAGAACCGCATGCTCACAAATCCAAATGTTCCACATTCACTAAGTTCTTCAAAGACTAATCATATGGAAGAAGATGTTGTATGTGTCAAAAGCTCTATGATGCAGAAGGAGTCAATCATGGAAGAACAGGTTCGAAGGCAGGCGGATCCCTTTTCTTCTCCAAAGACTTAGATAGGCAAAGACCACACAGGCAAACACAACCGTTCACGACAACTGCTATATCAAATAAAAAGACACCATTCAACAAGAAAGTAGTTTCGGGTATGAAGCAGATGTGGGTACGAAAAGGAGAGCAGCCACCAGCCTGATCAACACAATTCCCACCCAGGCAAGCCAACAATGTGAAGACCATAACCAAGCAACCACGACCAGGTCCACAAGAATGTCTGCGACAAATTTGGGTACCCAAGAAATTAATTGCACCTCAACACGGGCGATTACACATGTGGGTTCCCAAAGGACTCTTACATGCACATAGGCCTATGCTCTCCACCATGCAAAAGGTCTCGATCAAGAAGACAAGGAGAGATAAGGGGAAGAACCGAGCATAGAAACCAAATGGAGATAAACTCACCTCTTCAACAAGAGTTAGAAGACCAGCAACAATGGTATGGGTGTGGAAGCCGAAAGCACCGGTAGGCCCCACATAACCAAATAGCCAACCACAAAGGATTAAAGCCTCAAGAAACCATCCAAACATGGAGCAGCCAAAGGAGATCACTAAACAGTCAAAGACCATTCTCAAATGGATCCCTACAAGGAGGAAGGATCAGTTATCATCTCGAGATCCAATGGATACCTCCAAGAAAGATGGCATCAACATCTGCAAATAACATCAAAAGCCTCGACGAGCGACAACCATGTGCTCCTTGCACAACCTTGTCTTTTGCATCATTCAGGTCATGCATTTCCAAAGTATGCATTAATATAGGGCCACATTACATGGCCGTGCATAGACACACTTGAGAATCCCAGGCTCAAGAGCACATTGACATATGTCAAATATTTTTATTTGATACTAACCTTTGTCTTCTTGTTTTGTGACATTGTTCTAAAAAAAAAAGAGAGAAAAAAAAGAAGAAATGGGAGAAAGAACTTGTTCTCAGGTTTGGCTCATGGAACATGAATGAGTCATGCTTAGTTGAAAAATGGAACCGTTGATTCCTGGGCATTTATGAGTTTGAATAGAAGTGTGTCTCGGCTAGGAGATGATATTATTGCTACCTTATCTGGTAGATGTCAAGCACTTGGCATGGACATGGCATCCACAACTTTGTTTCCCCTTACCTCGGTAGGAGGGAAGATCTCGACAGCCCGCAACTTGAGAGATGCTTAACTACTGTATGTTTGAGAGCATCCAAGGTGGTATCGGCAAGGGGTAGTTTTGGTACCCTGCAAATCCTTGTATGTATACCGGATGAGAAGACTCCTGCTTATGGTGAGCTAAAGAGAATACATGAAACTAAGCGTGGTGTAGTTACCCAATGTTGTTTGTCAAGGAATATAAAGAAATTCAATTCTCAGTATTTAGCAAATTTTGCTTTGAAAAGAGGAAACCGGACCAGGCACTTAGGGACCATCAACACGGACATTCATTGACTATGTTCCATCACAAATGCCGGGTGTACAACGTGAAGAGATAAACATCGATCGACCCTTCACCATGGTAAGTATCTTTACTCTGGAAACACCATAACCATGATAGATTAGAAAACCTCTTCGTCGTCACACCCTAGAGCACTTAGCTCAAGACCGCCAGTTTTTGCACCATACTTCTTCCAATGCATTTCCCAAGTAAGCATTCATATGGCTACATTACAAGATCGTGCACAAGGCACATATTTTCCTCAACCCGTGCACGAACACACTTACCCATCACCCAATATGGGTTATGAGTACTTGGCATAACTACTATGAACATCAACTTTGGAAGATCTAGAGGATATTAGTGGAGACTCTCAACGACATAGTCATCCTGGAATCCAAGGAAGAAGCACATACCAAGGGACTACAACTTGCAAAGGCTCGCAGTGATAGATGAAGAACTTGACAACCAACCCTGCCACATCTGGAAGTCAGAGGACTTTTGTTCATACCGAAGGGACACTCCCTCTCAAAGCACTACTTGGAACAACCACTACAACAAGGGTCTGTGAGGGATGACAGACTCCAGAGGGGGGGGGGAGTGTTGGAACTCAAGGTCAAGCACAAGCATGGAAGCACATCAAAAAGGTGGACACACACAAGAAGAAGGAGCAAGTAGGGAGCTCCAAGAAGTACATGTCAAATTTTCAGAAGAATCCCTATAAAAATAGTGATTTTCATCACTAAAAACCATTGTAAATATCATTTTCTATTCTTGTAACTCCATTTTGTTCAAGCTGAGGAGTCCTAGAGCTTGAGGAGTATTAGAAGTATCATCCTACCAATTTTCATAATTTTTAGACTTCCTTTGAGCCCTCAAATAAGCCTTGGAACCTAGTTTTTAACTAGGCCACACACTAGGTCTGGACAGGGCCAAAACTAGTCAAAAAACTATAAAAAGAGCTAGAGAGCTCATTTTTCGGGTTAGCTTGTTAGAGAATAGAGCTTTTGTAAGAGAAATCTTTTGCAATTGAAGCTTTCCATTGTTCCTCTCTTTGACCTTACCCTGTGCGCGTGTGTGTATGTGTGTGCATGTTTGTGTGCTTTCACTCACACACTTGTGCCTTCACTTGCTCGTGGCCTTCATACCGGTCCTCACGTCTCCGCTGATTGACAAGTAAAGGAGGTGGTGCTTACGCTTGAGCTACAATCAACCATCTACATAATGTATTTGAAGATTGTCTTCTACATGAAGATTTCGGTGTACTTCAAAGACATTGGATGGAGCTTAACATAAGATTTGCATCTTATGTTAAGAATTGATGTACATATTCTCTTTATGCACACAGGTACTACTTAGAGTTTATGGAGGCAGTGGCATCCATATCAGGAGGAGTCCTATTCGGCATATCTAAAGGAGAATGAATACATGCATGCTACATGCATTCAGATGAGGTGTTAGAGAAGGTGTTTCCATATGAGTATGAGGATTTTTGGCAGCAACATGTTAGCATTCTATGCTAATTCTATAAGTATGTGATGTATTACACACACATCTGATTTAGGGTCTTCCATAGCCAAAAATCAGATTAGGGTTTATTGAATATCATATTCACATAGATATGTCCTCTTTCTATCACTCATATTCACTCTTCTACAACCTATCATGTCATACACCTCATACATATTCATATTTATGTCCCTACATCTGAATATTCTTGTAATTTTGTATATTCACTTTTCCATCTATCTTTGCTCACATAGAGTGGTTGAGAGTTTTGCTCCCACATTGTAATTCTACATTTGTATATATGATTGTATGAGTAAGCAGTGGCTTACGTAACACTTTACACATGTTGTCTAATCTCTCTCTATATTTGTCTCATCATTTGTATGATAAAATGTGGTATGTTCATGTTTTGTCAATATTGGAAGATTGTTGGAATCTATGTTGTAGATCTCGGACCTATGGAACTACGGACCTGTGGTATTAGTTATGGACCTACTAAATTTCCAACATTTGGTATAAGAGCAATCAGACTCTCACATTCCTAGGTTCCAAGACTTCTAGGTTTACAACATATGATTTAAGAGCGTCTTCTAACATTTGACATTTGACATACACACTTAATCTAGATGAGTAGAGATTTGAGAATTAGACAATTCAATCACATGTTTATTTATTACTGTGGAGTATGAAGTTGATAATCTGTTAGTAGCCAAAATAATTTTGGAAGAGTAAAGATACTCTACAGAAGTATTGCTTGAAGACCAAGACTTGATGAAGAAAAGGCTACTTCAAATTTAGGAAAAACAATGGTTTGGAGAAGATGAAGGAACCAGATCAACATCAAATCACAGGTATTAGTTTCTACTATTAGATTGTCATTTGCAGGTCATATCTTAGAAGAGCAGTTATGAAGAGATTTGAAAGATTGAAGAAGTGCTTTCATACACTTTCATTCTTTGAAAGTAAAATCATTAACTACATCAAAACGGGTATCTAGAGGTTGTTCTTGACAGTTTTGATAGATCTCTTTCATGGCAAGAAAGCTCATCTAAGAAGACAAATTTGGAGATGAGATGAGTTTTGTTTTCAGCCAACCTTGTGTTGTAAGTTGGTTGGAAGTTTTTTGATCACATTATGTACCTAAAGAGGTAATTCAGCATTTAGCCAAAAGGTTGGTAAATTCAATCATATCAGTCACATTTGAAGTAGAGTTTTGATTCAGAGATACGAGGAGATGGTAAAACATGATTCTATGTTCACTTTCATTTGTATACCATGTTTATTTTGTCTTTTACTCTTAGCACTAGAGGAAGAGAAAAGTTCATTTGAAGAAGTCAAGAGTACTTGCTACTTCAAGATGAAGAGAACAAAAGGTATGGAAGAGAAGTTTGAAGATGTTGACATCATTAGGTGGAAGAAAGATGTAGAAGAAGAAAGTCCAACATTTCCAAAGGGAAAGTAAGACTTCCTTTTCTCTCATATTTTCCATATTCTTTTCCTACTTTTATCCTCTGCACCCAAAGAAAAGTCTTCGAAAACATCTTGTGAAGAAGATAGTTTAAAGAAGAAGCAATTGCTTGTTTTGCACTATACTTGGTCATGTTTTAGTAGGTTTTGACAAAGAATTACATTGAGAGAAAAGCAGTAGATACCTAAGGCAGCTTATATGTTTTGACTCATATGTGTATGAGTCATGTATAAGTTGAAGATTTTGAGCAGGCAGCTATATGTTCCCTCAAAGAATGCTTGGAGTGTCAATACAAAGCTACTTGGTAAATGACAAGTTGTAGAGAAGTATTTTTCTTCTTGACCTAACTCTTGAGGTAAAAGAGTATTTGTAGTAGATGTTGGAGACTTAGAGCAAGGTTTTCATTTGGAAAAGGTACCTCATATTCTATATATTGAGTATATTCAGAAAAATCAGAGTTTTTTAGGATAAAATTTAGAAAAATGAGTATTTTTAGAATTTTAGTGTTTTCAAAAAATTCAGAATTTTAGAATTTGCAAGAAAATTATGAAATTTTAGTATTTTCAAAAAACTCAGTATTTTCAAAAAATTTGAGAAATTTCAATATTTTGAGAAAATACAAAAAATTCAAAAAAATCAAAAAATTCTGAAAATTTAAGAAAATTCATATTTTTGTGTTGTACCGGTTAGTTGAAGAATTTACATTCTATAATTGTCTAGATTTTTGGATACATGCTTGTATACAAAAAGGTGTTCCATTAGATCCTATCACTTGATTGAGAAGTGGAGTTAGCCAAAGAAAGTCAAGCAGATACTATCACATTTCACCCGGGTAGAATATGAAAAGATGAAGTATCAACTTGCAATTTTTGGAGTTCTCAAGGTGAGAATTTTTCCACTTATGTTCCAGCAGGAGTTGCAGATTCTAGGGAAGGATTTGGTTAAAGACAAGTTTTACAACTTTATGTAAGAAGCATGGACACTTAGAGACATTCAGGTAGCAAATCAAACATTCAGCCATGAAGGTTTGATGAGAGCAGATTCTACATAGGTATTTTGTTGCAGAGATCATAGATCTTGGATAGATCTAGAATGATCTTGTAAGATCTTGATAGATCTTGAATGATCTTGAAAATCTTGAGTATTTATGAGTCAATTGTCTATCCTTTGTTTGAAAAGTTCTTAGCATTGGAAGAAGTAAGTCAAAGATTCAGGTTCTATCAGATTTGTGTTGCAGAGAAAAAGAAGAAGATACTTGTTATGTTGCAGAAGATTATGGATCCTAAAGTTTTGTTTCAGATACATGTATTGATCACTGAAGATCAGATTTATTGAAAGAAGGAAGACGTTCCAGATTTCATAAAGTCTGATATAATTTGAAGAATTATGGATACTAGTGTTAAATCATCCAGGGGGGTGATGAAACATGAAAACTTATTTTGAGCAATATATGAAAGAATACAAAGTAATACCTACAGGTATTCCTATATCAGGTATTCCTATATTTCCTTTATTAGTTTCTCTTTATGTTCCAGCTTTGAAAGAAGAAGGAAGAAGAAGAATGTTTGGAGAAAGTTCCTTTTAGGTGTTCCTGTTCAGGAGAAAGTTCCAGAGTTCTATTACAGAGAAGCTTGATATTTCAGAGAGGTATCTTATGAGGTGCACACATTTATTTTTATACCAGATTCTAAAGGAAAGAGGTATGAAAGACTTACAGATAGAACAAGGATGAAGACAAGATGACATCATAGATATGAAATTTTGGTGAGACTCATGAGTTGATTTGAGTTGAGTACAGTCAGAGATGAACCAGCTAGTGTTCATAATACACTAAGTTGTGAGTTGTGAGTCACAAGTCCCAGGATTCAGTCCCTCATTCTGTTTAGTGTATTTACATGACACAACAGAAGTACATTGAGAAACATTTTGTAAGGTAAAAGCAAATATGTGGATGCTAGTGTATGCTTACAGGTTTGAGAAAACATATTATAGGAGATACCAGATTCTTGCTACATATGTTTTCAAGTAGTGATTGCTTGATGTATGCTAACACTATTGGATATCTAGTTTGCATATTTTCTCAGGTAGTATGGTTCATATTCAACAAATTTAGATTTTTGAAGTTTGAAGAAATTCAAATCAGTTTTGAAGAAGACTTTTGAAGAAAAGGTTTGAAGGTCAATTCGAGAGCACAAGTTTGAAGTTTATGACAGTTTACAGATGAATGAAGTTTCTTATCCAGTTCAGTTTGTACCAATATGACATTGTAGGGGGGATTGTTGGAAAACAATGTCACATCAGTCTAAAATCCATTTAGGGCAAAAACCCTAATTTTGGTACTTAGTCATTTTTGGCACGAAAATGGGTAAAATGTTTATGAGCTTTATCTTGTAGAGCTTGAAGAGAACTTTCCAATGGTATATGACATGCAATCATCAGAGATCAGATTTGGGAGAAAACCCAAACCCTAGTTTTTTGCTGATTTAGGGTTTTTACCTCATATGATAGCTCTTAGCATAAGGATCATAAAAATGTTTTCAGATCATTCATCAGGTAGTCAAACGTGTGAGAAAGCAGGTCAAGAAGCTATTTTTAAAGTTAGCTAAAAGCGACTTTAAAAATAAAGCAAACTCACTTTAAAATAGCGATTTAAGTTTAAAAAGCAACTTTTCATTGAAAAAAATTGTCCAAGCTTTATTTTGACCGCTAGACATTGTGAGGGCTATATAAACAGTGCCTTGGGTCACTTTTAAGTTATCACATACCAATTGGCAATGCTAGTTTTTGGTCTCTCATTAGAGGTGGTGCTCTAGCACACATGGGGCAGCCATGGTGCACTCCAGGAGCATGTTGAGGAGAAGCTATGGAGTTCTTCTTGGAGAAGAGTATGCTCACACTCTTGCTTATGAAGAGGACTTGTCCATCAACAGCTTGGTGGTGTGGATCAGCCATCTACGTAATGTATTTGAAGATTGTCTTCTACATGAAGATTTCGGTGTACTTCAAAGACATTGGATGGAGGTTAACATAAGATTTGCATCTTATGTTAAGAATTCAGGTACATATTCTCTTTATGCACACAAGTACTATTTGGAGTTTATGGAGGCACTGGCATCCATATCAAGAGGAGTCCTATTCGGCATATCTAAAGGAGAATAAGTACATGCATGCTACATGCATTCAGATGAGGTATTAGAGAAGGTATTTCCATATGAGTATGAGGATTTCTGGTAGCAACATGTTAGCATTCAATGCTAATTTTGTAAGTATGTGATCTATCACACACACATCTGATTTAGGGTCTTCCATAGCCTAAAATCAGATTAAGGTTTGCTGAATATCAGTTTCACACTGATCTTTCCTCTTTTTGTCACTCATATTCACTCTTATACAACCTATCAGGTCATACACCTCATACATATTCAGATTTTTGTCCCTACATCTGAATATTCTTGTAATTTTGTACATTCACTCTTCCATCTATTTTTGTTCACATAGAGTGGTTGAGAGTCTTGCTCCCACATTGTAATTCGACAATGATTGTGTGAGTACGTAGTGGCTTACGTAACACTTTACACATGTCTAATCTCTCTCTATCTTTGTCTCATCATTTGTATGATTAAATGTGGTATGTTCATGTTTTGTCAATATTGGAAGATTGTTGGAATCTGTGTTGTAGATCCTGGACCTATGGAACTATGGACGTGTGGTATTAGTTATGGGCCTACTAAATTTCCAACAGCCTTTACCTCCTTGATTCCATTGATGTCATTCCCTGTAATTATAATATAATCTACATATACACAAAGATATATTACTTGTGAACCATTTCGTTTTATGAATAATGATGTATCTGCCTTGCTAGCCTTGAAGCCTTGGTCCTGCAAGTAGGTTACCAATCTGTGATTCCAAGCTCTTGGAGCTTGTTTCAATCCATATATAACTTTCCTCATTTTGCACACATAATTAGGATGATGTGCATCTTCATAACCAGGAGGTTGTGCCATATAAACTTCCTCTAAAATCCAGCCATTCAAAAATGCATTTTCTACATCAAATTGGTATAACTTCCAATTCCTAGATGCGGTAATGCTAACAAGCACTCTGATGGTAGGCATTTTAGCTACAGGTGAGAAGGTTTCTCCATAGTCTATCCCATGGGTTTGAGCAAAACCTTTAGCTACTATCCTTTCCTTATGCGTATTGATACTACCATATAGATTCTTCTTAACTTTATAAATCCATCTTGAACCAATTATCATCATAGATGGTTTGCTTAGAACAAGTTCCCATGTGTCATTGTCCATGAGAGCTTCCATTTCTTCATCCATTGCTTCTCTCCATTCTTTCTTGCTTTGATCTTCTTCATAGGATGTAGGTTCTTCATGGTTGAGCTCATTGCCCATGTAGATTGAATGCTTTGTAACTAAGGATGTGTCAAATCCACATCTTTTTAGCTTCTTCTTTTCTCTAGGATGTGTCAAATCCACATCTTTCTAGCTTCTTCTTTTCTCTCATTGACCTTCTAATTGGTTGTAGAGATCTTTCTGGTCCTTGATTCAATTCTTCCATTTTAGCTTTGCATTTGTTCTTCCATAGCCTTAATTTCTCCAACTCTATGATGTCATCTTCAGAATCACTATCTTCAAGTTGCTTTGGCTCCTTTGTTGGAAGAGATAGAAAGTCCTCTTCCAGGTCATATGGTAGCTTCACTTTCATATCATCATCAAACCAAGATTTATTCTCATCAAAAACTACATCCCTACTAACTAGAAAACCTTTGTTATTGGGATTGTACAGTTTGTAGCCCTTTTGATTTTGATCATATCCAATAAACACACATTTTTTTGCTTTGGGATCCAAGTTCCCTCTTACTTGAGAAGGAATATGAGCATAGGCTAAACATCCAAAGATTATGCTATGTTCTATGCTTGGTCTCCTTCCATGCCACACTTCATATGGAGTCATACAATCTAAGGATTTAGATGGGAGTCTATTTACAAGGTATGTGGCTATTGATAAAGCCTCTACCCAAAGGTAATAAGGTAGGTTCTTCTCATTGATCATAGATCTAGCTGCTTCAACTATGGTTTTGTTCCTCCTTTTTGCTACTCCATTTATTTAACGGGTATACTTGGTTGCTATCTCCCTTTTGATGCCTCTTTCTTGAAGGAAAGCATCAACGTCTTTTGAAAAATATCCTCCACCACCATTTGATCTGAGTCTCTTAAGACATTTACCTATTTGGTTCTCTACAAGTGTAAGATATCTTTTGAAGCAATTGAAAACTTCATCTTTATGGTTCATGAAGTATAAGATTGTCCACCTACTGCAGTCATCAATAAAAGATACGTAATATTTGGAACCTAAAATGGAGGGTTCTTTGCTTGGATCCCACACATCTGTGTGTACAAGTTCCAATAGCTCTTGATGTATGTAGCGTTTCCTATTGAAGGGTTGTCTATGTGCCTTGCCAAATCGACAAGCTCCACACTTGTAGATCATATATTGCTTTGTGATGTTGGGCAATCCAAGTACACTTTGGTCCCTCTATATTTGTTTTAAAGTCCTTTCACCAATATGAACAAGTCTTTTATGACATACCTCTAATTCACAGAGAGTTTGAGATCCATATGCTATGTTCTTGGTATCTTCCACTTCAAATGTGAAGAGCCTTCTTGTCTTTTCTCCTTAAATTAGCTATCCTTCTGAATCCTTGCTTTGGGTCTTCCACATGGGCTCCATGTCTTGTAATCTGACCTACAATCCTTTCTCCAGAATTTGTTCAACACTTATCAAGTTCTTAGTTATTGTAGCTACATAAAATACCTTACTCTGAAGGTTCATGTTCCCATATGATGTCTTGACATTACCTATCTTTTCTACTAAGTTCCTTGTATCATCTCCTATCTGCACTTCATGTTTGTTCTTGGGATCTTCCACGTCAGATAGCAATGCTACATTTCCTAATACATGATTGAAGCATCCTGAATCAATGTAAAAAACATGATCATCATCCTTACCCTATTTCGTTGATAGGTTCATGAGAAGAAGTGAGTCTTCTTGACTTTGATCCCCAGTGTAGTTGTTATAGTCCTTCCTTCCTCTATATCAATTTTGGTAGTTGTTGTTGTTGTTGTTGTGATAGTTGTTGTAATAGTTGTATCCTCCATTATATCTGCCTCTATTTGATCCATAGCCACCTCTATTGAATTCTCTTCCTCTTGAATTTATTGGGTTTCTATAACACTCTTCAGTAGTGTGATTAGAATAACCACATATGTTGCAAGGTTGAGATGTTTTGGGTCTCCCCCTGCCTTGCTTTTCACCTCTACCTCTGCCTCTGCCTCTAACTTTTCCTTTTCTATGAAGTAAGCTTGAAAACAACTTCCTTCATATTCATTCTTCTTTGAATTTGATTTATCCTTAGCTTTAGCTTTGTTAGAGTACAGGGCAGAAGATTGATTACCCCTTGAGGATTCACCATTTTTTTCAGCTTTGCTTCATGTGTGAAGAGGTGGCCCATTAGAGTATTAAGATCTGGTACCTGCATGTCCATGTAAAGATCCATGGCAGTTGTGAAGGATTCCCACTTGTCATCTGCTTTAATGTCCTTGATGATTTGCCTTATGATTTTCTCTTCTTCAGTCACCTCTCCAATGCTTCCTAATTGATCAAAAATGTCCTTCATCTTTGTGACATAATCAGTCACACTTTGCTTGGGGCTTTTCTTCAATGTAGTAAACTCCATCCACAACTGATTCTTCCTTGCTCTTGCTAATGCATCCTTTGAACACCAGGTTGTGAGTCTGTCTTGCTCTTCAAGTGATGGTTGCCCTTTTGCTTCTCATTGTGGGCATTACTTCATCTTCAGATATGAATCCAAAGAGATTTCTTCCTTGAAGGTAGACCTCCATCCTCAAAGACCATGTTGGGTAGTTATTCCTATCCAATTTTTCAATGATAGAAGGAAAACCATATCCCATGTTGATTTGACAATGTTCTGATACCACTATGAGGAGAGATGGTGATACACTCCAAAGATGATGTTGGTGCTGCAATACCCTGCTCCACACCTGCCAAGGTTCACTCCAGGAAATCTTAATAGAAACATTGAGCTTTCTAATGATGCAATAAAACCTCCTTATTTCTTTGAAATATCATTCTCTAATTGACTCATCAAAGCAGATAACTAACACAAAACATATGATCAAAAACTTGTTATTTTGGGTTGAAGATCACTCTGGTATTTTACTTACAGCTCACAATTTGCTAAAACTTAACTAGAGAAACTTTGCACACATTCAAGTGAAAAAATAGTGAATCTAAAACAAAAAATGTTATGAATTTTAATGGACTATACTGAGAGAAATCAATCTAGGAACATCGGGGTGTCATCCCGACTTTTCAAGAGTACACTGCCTGCATACATAGGTCACTTGAAACTAATGTAGCTCACATAGTAAAGATCCAAATGTAATGGAAATTGAGATCAAGAAACTAGACATAGCACTTTACCTACAGAAATTTAAATCACTTCAAAAGAATAATTACGTTAAGAGAAATCAGTGATCAAAGTTGAGTGAAAAACATAGAGTAAACTTAAGACAACAGTTGTGGCAAACTCCAAGTATGATCAAGGAAATCAACTTGTATTGCACATATAGTACATGAAATTGATGGGAATGAAGCATGGGAAGGAGGAGCACAATGTGTGCTTCAATGATGATCCAAATCTTGATTCTAATCTCCTCTAAAGGACTCCTCTACTCTGTGACTCTTTTCATGAGTTTTTATAGAAGTTTTTGAATTCAAATTTGGCGGGGATTCCACCTAAAATTTCCTCCATTCTAGGGAATCTCATCTAATTGATTCCTCCTACTAGGATTTCATGATTTACACCTACCAAAGTTGTGGGATTCCTTTTTCCCTTTCACATTTGAAGATTCTAAGTTTTAACATTTACAAGAGAATGGTTTTATGGCTTCTCTCATTTAGAGTTCATACATAAATGATTTTAATCAAGCACTAGGCTTGGAGAAATGCACCAACAAGGATTACCCTAGAAGATTCACGAATGGTGATCATGAAAGTTTAGGTAAAAGAGCAAGTACTGTAACTAGACATTGAGGAGATCTTAAAAGTCCAATGGATACATGGAAAGTCACAATCTTTTGATAGTATGGAGAAACAAACAAACTTTGAAAGGGGAAGACAAAACGAACATGGAAATGAAAGTTAGTAGAGTATGAGATTCAAATCCAATAGTTAGAAGAAGACAAAAGAGACAAAGAGGAACAAGTAGATTCATGATTAATATGCAATGAGCGATCAAGGTAGAGAATCCATGGAGTTACAAAGTTACAACCATAAAAGCTAGAGACTTAGAAGGACCGACAATAGTTTAGCATGATAAATGCTTTTCTAGAGGGACCTAGTGTGGATCAGATGGATCTATGTACAATAATGTTCAAAGTCACTTAGCAACTATTGGATAGAATCTCTTTGATAGTTCCTCAAACAAGAATCCTAGAGGAGGTAATCAATAAGCTCTTATAATAGAAAATAGAGCATACATGAAAACCTACTATAAACTCAAAAAAAGGAAAGCTTGGGATTGTAGATGTGTGGATTCATGATGCAGAGTTCAAGAAGGAACATCAATGGATTTGGGATCAAGCATAGGATCTTAATGGAAAAACGAAAAGGACAAATACCACCATTTACAAAGCTAGAATTTGAAAGCAAAAAGACCATATATGATGGGGATTTACGACATGATAAATCAATTAGTTTAAAAGAAAATAGTGATGTAACCCCAAATTTAGATATTTACAAGCATATGAAGATATGCAAGTTTGCAAGGAAATAACTAAATTTCTTTTTAGAGGGGAAAAAGACATCAACAAATTAAGCAATAATAGGATGAATCACGATTTAACCTCATGTGTCTCACATGCTCCTATGCCACTAGGATTTCTCTTTGATACAAAATTGTCAATGTGTAGATAAGCTAAAAAAAAAGGAGTTAAGGTCCTTGCAATATTCTACCAGCATGCCCTATGTGTGTGTTCAGTGATGAAGAAGGCAAACCACTTAAGTGGCAAGATAACCTAGAAAAAGTGGAAAATTTAAGATAGTCAATCGAAAGATATTGGGGCCCTCCTTGCTAACACAAGGTTGACTTATGATGAGGTTGAGGAGGGAGATTTAAAGCCTCTCTTCTAAAATATCCAAAGAAGTAGATACTCCCCAAGATGTTAGTTATGTTGGAAGTGATAGTGGGCCACAATAACAATATATCACAGGTTTATAGGATCTTCAAATAGATGAACCTTAACATACACACCTTAAGACTCAAAAATAGATGATTGAGAGATAGAGAGAGAATAAACAAGATTTCAAGTGTAACGGTAAGCTATGAGGCTCACCTACATTATCTATATATAAATGTCAAATTACAATGTGTGTATATGATATAAACTGACAACATTTTTATCTAGGCAAAAATAGGAACTAGATACAAGAGATTGTGTGCCTAGGAGATATGAAGAGAGTGTGTGTGAGAATATGGAGAATACAAACGGTTTAGAACTATTTTATAGCAAACCCAAATTCAGATCGACCTAAATAAAAAACGAGTGACCTAGCAAGTAAGAATGGAAATAACTTTCTACTCATTGTAAATCAACAATGGATGTTGATGGTAAGGTGGTAGAATCTCCTCCAGATAATCACCAAGATGTAGACCACAACTCCTCAAAGAGTGTGAGAACTCCTCCAAGATGACCTCTGTTGAAGCTCAAGGTCAAGGAAAATGCATGGAAGCGCATGAAGGAAGTGGACACACAAGAAGAAGGAGCAAATAGGGAGCTCCAAGAAGCACATGTCAAATTTTCAGAAGAAATCTTTATAAAACTAGTGAATTTTACCACTAAAGACCATTGTAAATACCATGTTCCATTTTTGCAACTCCATTTTGTTCAATTCGAGGAGTCCTCAAGATTGAGGAATATTAGAAGTATCACCCTACCCATTTTCATAATTTTTAGACTCCGTTTGAGCCCCCAAATAAGCCCTAGAACCTAATTTTTAACTAGTCGAACACTAGGTCTGGATAGGGCCAAAACCACTCAAAAAACTATAAAATCGGGTGGAGAGCTCGTTTTTGGGGTTAGCTTGTTGTATATTTGAGCCTTTTTTAAGAGAGCTCTTTTGTAATCGAAGTCCTTCCATTTTTCCACTCTTTGTTCTTACCTTGTGCACGTGTGTGTATATGTGTGCATGCTTGTGTGCTTTCACTCACGCACTTGTGCCATCACTTGCTCACGGTCTTCATACCAGTCCTCACGTCTTTGCGGACTGACATTTATGAAGTGAAACTCCTCACATTGGTACTTGCCATTGTGCTCGAGTGACACCAAATTTGATGCCATTGCTAGGGAGACAGCTTGGAGGATGAGGGTGTGACGGTAAGACATAGAAAATGGTAAAAAATCATCATTTTCATTTCAGTTTCTGAGTTTTTATTCACCTTCATCATCATCACCACCAGCATCTCCTCCCATCTTCACCTTCTCTGCTTTTTTTGCTTTTTTGATTGTACATTCCCTATTTTTGCCTCTTCTTCTTCATTCTTGGCTATGCAAGGAGTTCAACGAGATCTTAGAGCTAAAGCGTGGATGAAAAACTGAGTTTCACATGCCCAAAACACCAAAATTTGAGTGACAGTATCGTGAAGTGAAAAGACCTGCATCTGGTATCGCGAGTGGAGTATCATGGGTTATGAGAGTGACCTTGCATCTACAGGCACATAGGAGTGACAAGGAGAACATAAGGTACACATATTTGCAAAAACTTTTGAAGTTGGACCTCAAAAACTCCAAGTATCGTGTCCGGTTGAGTGTTGGTATCACGATACTAGAACTCTTGTGTATCGGGATACTTGTCGAGTATCGTATCGCCTCTTTGAGGTATCACGATACCATCAAGGTATCATATCGTTAAGGGTTGGTATTGTGATCACGGTCATCCGATGGTATTGTATCATGGTCCACCTCGTATCGTATCATGTTGATCACAGTATTGTATTGTTGATTGAGCAGTATCGTATCGCGTGCATGATTGGTATCGTATCGTGCACTTAGTATCGTATTGTCTCTTATTCTGGTATCGTATCGTGCACCTTGTGGTATTGTATCACGTAACACAAGCAGTATCGTATCACGGTTGGAGTGGTATCGTATCGTGAGCCTAGTGGTATCATATCGTCTGCCTAGTGGTATTGTATCATCGAGAAGGTATCGTATCATTTACAGACTGGTACCATATCATCCAGAGAATTCGTTGGTATTGTATCGTGAGGTTGGTATCGTATCATGCCAATCAGAGGTATCATATCGTGACCACTTCCAGTATCGTATCCGGGAAGTTGGTATCGCCGAAGGACAAGTATCATATCATGAAAATTTGGTATTTTATCGCCTGTTCTGAGGTACTCCGAGAGAGATCCTATTTCCCTGTTTTAACCCCTAGAACCCTGGACTGGCATAACTTCCTCATAGGAAATCCATTTGTTGTGATTTTGGGTCCATTGGAAAGCTCGTGGGGAGTACTAATATGAGGATTATTAGATATAGTATTTTGAAACCGACCCTCAAGTGGGACTAGGAAACCAAGGAGTCCCAAAGGATTTTGAGCAATACAAGAGAACCTTTGGACTAGAAGACAAGGCTTATGAACCTGAGATCTGGTAGACACTTAGGCAAGGATAAGCAAAGCATTAGATCATCTGAGGCCAGTGTCAACCATACAACCAAGTCTTGGGCTCAACAACTTAGTGGTTATCCCTACACATTAAGTTTTGAAACAAGTGACTCAAAAATGTCTTTTAGCATGGAAAGACCCACACGTACATCAGGTACTGCCTATTTACAAACACCAAAAGGTCCCTATAAGAAACAATTAGAATATATCAGGCCCAACCGATTAGGTGCTTGCATCTATGAGGATGGTCTAAGATGATTAGTTGTCCAACTCAAAAATCCGGATCAATCCTTTGGACTTGAATACCCAGTGGTCAAGTTCGAAGAGGGTTTGTCACAATATAATCCTTGGGTGGAACACCTTTTGGATGAGGTGGCTTGATTTGCCACATGGCATCAAATTGATGCATCTTTCATATATATGGGTAGAAGAGATGAAAGAGAGTAGGTATGTAAGAGATTCATTATGAGTAGTCTCTCATGAGGTAAGCTTGGCGGCTGGGAGGACACAAACTTCGAAGAACTTCGTGTGTGTGTGTTCGAGGTCAGTTTGCGATGGCAAAGACATGAAAAACTAAGGCATGCGACATTGGTATCAGAGCACCAAAAGATTCTGACATTTTTCGTGCTGCAAGGCACGGGTTTTGAACCCACACCGTCCTACTAAGAAGGAGACAACCTATCCAACATGTCAAAGCTCTATGGCGGTACATATTCTCCTTCGATTTATACACATTGTCGCTTTTCCACTGAGTATGCCCGATTGGAGAAAGATCACTGCCTAAGTGCCTTGGAAGAGGGATAAAATTTGTTCCTCTCTCACTACCTCCCTCAGATTTTTTCAGAAAAAGCTTCTCCTCAGCCATAAATGCCCATGAAGTGGGGCAAAAGTTCATTTGAGGAAGAAGTATGATTATGATTATATGGATGTGAGAGACAAATGATCATCACGACAACGAGAGGTAGAACGAGAAGATGATGCTCTCTGCTATGACATCTTACATTATTTACCAAGGAGGATTTATGGCTTCAAGTTCCAGGTTTGAGCATTTTTGAATTTCTGTAAGAATCTTTATTTTTGAGTAAGGATAAGGAAAGGCTAGGGGGTAAGTCTTTCGATGAAAATCATATTTATGGAGAGTATGAGATATATACTCTCACCTTAAGTCAAGATTTCCTCCAAAGTACAAGAAATAATAGGCTTTGGGTATTACAGAATAGCCCTCTTGCATAATTTTGCATAAATTTAAGGTGCTATTTTTGATAAGTAGCTATTTTGGGAAAGGGATATGAAGTGGATTTTTTCATAGATTTATGGAAAAAACCATGCACACATATAGTATGATATATGGAATTCCATATAAGACTAAGAAATACAAAGGATACCTCAGTATGATGGGAGTTTGAAGCTCCACACAACCCCCTTCCATTACTGTAGAAAAAATTTCAGCACTTGAATTTAAGAAATTCCCATTTTGGAAGAGGGAAAACGATGTGCGGTAGCTATGGATGGATGGGAAAAAGTATATATAGTGAGAGTATGATGTATAAACTTCTTAGGTGAATCATTAGATTCATCAAAATGATAAGTTAAGGAGGCATTTTGTATCCTCAAAGACCCCCTTTCCACACTTTTTGAAAAAACTTCAGATGTTAATTTTTATCAAACTCCACTTCTAGGAGTAAGGAAAAAGACAATTTAAGAGGCTTCCTATGGATTATTGTATAAAATCCAAGAGAAATCCACCTTTAGAGTGGATTAGAAGCTTGGTAAGAGCTCCCATTTAAGTTTTTACATGAAAGTAAAAATCTTGATTTAGGCCTCTTTTGGGGAGCAAATTAGCATGCACGAAGGGAGGATTTGGAAAATTGAAAATAGGCCAAAGCCATCTTCATATGTTTCTCTCTGAGATTATGGAGATAATTTTAAGATTTTCTTGATAGAAGAATGCTTTTGGGCCCCCCAAAAATCACATTTTTACACTTTTTCCAACCCCTCCAACAGTCCACTAGTTAGGCATGTCCCGATTGGAATGGCCATATCGTGGGCTAGAAAACTCCAAATTGGACGTGCTGTGGCTCATTTCGAAGAGCACAAGGTCTAATTTCAGTTTATGAAAAGAAATTTTTGAAAACAAGTATTTTTGCAGGTTTGAACAGGTCTGCAAAGTCTGAACAGTTTTTGGTAACTACCTTCTGGGAGCCATATCTTACAAACCGGGAAGGCGATTTGAGTAATTTCACCTCGAGCTCTTTGCACATGCTATATATTTCAGTTTATGAACATTTGCAGGTCCTAAAGTGGTTCTTGCAGGTCTAAAGAAGGATTACTAATGCATTTTTTTTATTAAATTTGCATTATTTTGGTAATCACCTGACCATGCTTTATGATTTGGGAAGTGATCCGATGTTTTCAGACACTTCAAAGCTTATGTTAGGACCTGAGGAGGAAGGTGCAGAGGTCTCGAAGCTCATCCAGAAGAACTCGATGCATGCAACTCCAATACAAAATCATTCAGGGACATATGCTTTATGCTTTCAGGCATTTTATTTATGTTATGGCATTTCTGTATCTACATGCATGAATTGGATTGCATACATCAAATGTTGATCATTGTTTAAATTCTTAAAATATGGATCGATAGGCAAGAAGTATACTTTTTGATTGTTTGCAGGAAAGAGGATTGCAGAAACTATATGGCTATGCAACACAGGGAATTATTGCTAGCAATTGCTCTTATGTTTTTGCACGTTATGGAATTCATATATAAGTTTATGGCATGCATGCCATGGGCCTGTCAAGCCCTATGTTTTTGGGTGGCCTGAGTGCCATTGAGCTTATGGTAAAAATTTTTGGGGATTCCATCTCCTAGGGAAATGCTGTCAAAATTTTTCCCACCGTATGGTGTTATATACGCACTTGCCTTTAGGTAAGAATGTTATGGCATGGGAACATGCCTGTCTGCAAACATCAATAAGTTTTAGGCATGCTTATAAGCATGTATTTGATGGACTTAGTACCATCAGAGTATTATACATCAAGAAACTTCAGTAGCAACAGGATCCCTACTCATAATCCTTATGGATTTAGACTATAGGATTGCTAAGGGAAGGAGCTACACCTTCACCATTAGTAATGTGCACGCACAATCCTATAGGTTTTAGGAAGTTGCATATAGGTACGGGAGATACATATATGATACTCTCCAAACAAGTGAAGATTTACTTATCTTCACAAGAGTCTCACAGTATGATTATGAGACTATGGGGTATTATCAGGAATACCCAAAGAGTGACTAGTTTCACTCATGCACATCACTTGAGCAAGTAGTGAAGCATTTCTGCTACACTACTAAGGAAACCAAATAGTTGGGATCACAGAGATGGGTTTCATGAGACAGCATCGATGGGTGCTTATGTGATTCGAGTGATGGTTAGTAAGGCCACAGGGATGGCACTAGCTCTATGATTTAGAGCATAGATCCCTTAGTTAAGAGTAATTGGGGTACCCAATATATATATATGTATATCGGGATCTACAGAGAGGTACTTAGACCTAGTCTTTGTACCTAGGAACAAGTTGGTTTGGAACAGAAAGGGATATCCATTGTCACATACTTACTAGAACCAAACTAACTAGTTTAAGGACATAGGACTCACTTGAGTCCTCCGACATGATTTTAGGATATGGGACTCATTAGAATCCACTTGTATATTCCATCACATATATATATGGAATATATATTCCGTTTAGTCTAGGTATGGTACCGTGAATTGGAAGAAATTTTCACTAGTATGGGAAGATGGAAATGACTTCCCTTTGAGCACTCTTCTTCTATGGCCAGGAAGAAAAGGACTCATCATTCATGGCGTCATGTCTCAGTAGATCAGAGGAGAGCTCTTAGTAGAGATCTCCTTAGGATTGGGAGTTATCCTTGATAGTTTAGGGAATATTTATTCTTCCAGTAGAGAATGGGATAGGTGATTTTATCATCATTGGTATCACATACTCATTATGAGTTTTCAAGAAGGATAATTCCATCAGTTTGATTGGATCGTATAGATCCATGCTCAGAGTACGGTTGGCAGAGATAACTTTTTAGTATGGATACACGTGTTTACGGTATCATGTCACATCATTGCTAAACATTTTAGTAAAGGGCTTGGACCCTTATTACCAATTTATTTTCTCCACTCTTCACTACATACATCTTCATTATTTAAGGGACATCTGTTCTCGATCTTCATAGGAATAATGGCAATGAGGAATTATACATTAGTTATGGAAGAGAGGACTAAATAAATTCATTAGTTTCTCTTTTAAAGAAAGGAGAAAGTGGGAATCAGCTCAGAGATCCATAAGAAATCTCACTTTAGCTCAGAGGTGTCACTTTAGCTCCTATTCTTTGAAAGAGAAAAAAGAAAGGAAACAATGATTTCTTCATAGGAGAAGAATAGAGCATATTTTTCCTTTAGATAGAAGAGATGTTTAGAAAACATCTCTTAGTTTATATTTCATAAAGAATTCATTTGCTCTACTTTTTCAGTATCATTTTCCTTCACATGGGAGTCTCTTTCTCCACTTTTTTGGAAGGAAAAGTATAGACAACTTATGTGCATGTTCTCAGTTATGGATGAGTAGAGAAAATGATTCAACAAAATCTCTTTCAAAGGGAAAGGGAAAGTGGAATAGGTTCCACTGCTAGAGCTCTATTCCTTAGAAGAGATTGAATAAAGAGGGAGAGAGAGTTTCACTTTCTCACTTTTAGGTTGTCTAGATAGAAGTGGCACTCTTCTATCAAAGGCAAGAGGGAGATCAGTTATTCATGATGGTTAGCTTAATTCTCACATGGAGACTCTAGAGAGGAGTAATTATGTTACTCCAGTGATGGTCTTTGACTAGATGAGATGATCTAGTTATTGACATTAGTTAGACTCGGAGTAGACTTATGACTCTTCTCTTTAGGGTTTATAGGAGATAGAGATATATCTAACCTATTATGGTACCAAACTCTTAGTTGGTGTTACATCATGAGTATGATGAGTAAACATCAGTTATGAGGATGGGTACTTAGGGATTATCTGAATCTCAAAGGGAATGCTTTCTGCATTCATATGGCAAACTACAGGGAAGAGACCTTACAAAGTGGATGGAAGTAAAAGCCACAACAAATAATGATGCTCAAATGACGGATAAGTTCTTATTTGAGAACTTGTTCACGAGATATGGGTTACCAATAGAGTTTGTAAGTGATAGAGGCACACACTTCTTGAACGAGGTCATTGAAAACCTTCTCCAAGAATTCTGGTGATACATAAGAAGTCAGCCCCCTATCATCTACAAGCTAATGGACAAGCCGAGAGCATAGATAACATCCTATGTAATGTAATGACAAAATTGATAAACAATAAATGCTCTGATTGGGACAAACAGCTTCATCATGTTGTTTGGGCTTACCAAGTTTCTTACGAAACGATACTCAATGCCACCCCATTTTAGATGGTCTTCGGATAGAATGTTGTGCTACCATTGGACTTCCTAATCCCAACATTAAAAGTAGCACAAGAGCATGAGTGGAATGGACATGAATTGTCCTCTAGGATCTTTGATCTAGAATGCCTAGGTGAGACAAGGCTATGAGCGGTAGCAGGCATCTATGCTACAAAGAAGAGACAAAAAGCATACTTTGATGCGCACATCAAGGATAAAGGATTGAAAGAAGGAGATCTAGTGTTGGTTTATACACTAAAGCAGCATGCCCGCAAATTGGAGAAATGAGGATATGAACCCATGATCATTAATAGAATTTCCACTAGCAGTGTGGTTCAATTGGCCACTCTAGAAGGTGACATCTCCCCAAACTACATTAGTTGATGTCAAGTCAAGCTGTATCAAGAACCTATTACAAAGGATATGTTAATGAGACTCAGCACTGCTAAGAAGCGAAAAGAAGAGTTGAGGGTCAAAGAAGAAGCACAGGTAGACGCTAGAGGGCGCATTAGGTAAAATAAGTTAAGGCGACTAGGCCTAGATTTCAACCCGAAACCCCCAAAATATCACATGGACATGTGCCAAAAATCAGGCATAATTACTTCTTGCATAATCGATCAATGCCCCTCTGTGACTGTGGAGGTAGGACGAGGAAAGAGTGTAAGGACTGTGAGAGCCTTGGTTGAATCAGGTGAAACAAGTAGTGCAATTAGACTTTCATACTGCCAAGACCTACAATTGAACATCAAGCCCATAGAAGCCTATCTCATAGGTTTTGGAGGTGTGGAAACCCCTTGTTCGGGCAAGGTGTAACTTCCCATCTACCTTCAAGATGATCCAATGAAAGTCAAAATGCTAGTGTGTCATGATGAGGACCTTACATAGCCACTTGTCTTGGGTCAAGACTAGATTTATGACCATACAATCAACTTGAACCTAAGAAGTCAACTTCTTCAAGTTTGGGTACAGGTGTTGATGTGTGAAACATCACAAGAATGAATTAATGTGACACTAGACAACCTCTATGGTCACCATTAACTCATTGCCACTCAAAACTTTGAGAAATGATAGCCAAAACCAAGAACTTTACTTCTTCAGATTTAATGGTAGAAGGTTCATTAACTTGCAAAAACTTCTTGTGAATTTTTCTTGACTTCTTTCCATTGAATCTTTACCTGACTATGTATGAACCTAGGTACTTGAGAAACTACAAACTGAATGTTCGGATGTGTATTACATAGATAGACCAAGCAACCTACTGCTTGACTATATAATGTAGCATCAAATGGTTCTGAATCTGCTTCCAATTGACATCCATAGGTGTTTGCATCAGCTTAGAATCTATCATCTCAAACCTTTTTAATAATTTCTCAATGTATTTCTATTGTGTCATGTAGATACACTCATCTCTATCTTTTAACTCAATCCTGGGACTTGTGATAATCACATCACTTTGTAGTGCATTTTGAACACTAGCTCGTTCATTCTCAACTCAAGTAAGAGCTAAAATATTATGACTCTCAAAATGTTCTGCATACTTTACTTGGTCTTCTTGTTGTCTCTGTGTCCGACTTCTAGTTCTTCCATTGTATTCCTTTATGCCACTATCCTTCCAAGTTTTATATAACCACTTTGGTGGTGGTATCTTTTCTGGTTCTTCACTATCTCTTTCTTCTAGAATTCTAGAACCTTCTCCAACTTCATAAGTTGGAACTTCAAGAGGTACTGATGATGGACTAGGTACTAGTGTAGGTAATGAAATTCTCTCTTCACTTGTATCTCTTAGGGTTTGAGATGGATCATCACCCCCCTTGTATGGCTGAATGTAAGCATCCAAATTCCTTCTGAAAAATGCATAGTCATCTGCCTTTATGAAATCTAGAATCTCTTCCTTTGTATGATAAATCTGACTTTCTGTAATATATGCATTGCATGAGAGTAGGATATCACCTCTATCTGGAACATAGAATCTGTATCCTTAACTTTCAATTGTGTAACCAATAAAGACCGCTTTAATGGATTTTACATAAAGCTTACCACGATCCTTCTTCTCAATGTGAACATAAGCTGGGGAACCAAAAACTTTGAAGTAACTCACATTGGGCTTCTTCCGATAATAAGCTTCATAAGTTGTAATGACCTTCAAAGCTTTTGTAGAAGACCTATTTAGAATGTGATTAGCTATATGTACTACATAAAACCAAAAATTGGGTGAAAGCCTTTTGGATGACATCATACTATGCATCATCTCAACAAGTATCCTATTCTTTCTCTTTGCAACACCATTCTGTTCAGGTGTATAAGCAATAGTGAGTTGATGAGAGATATCTTTGTCTTCAAGAAAAGACCTAAAGTCTTTAGACATGTACTCTCCTCCTCTATCACTTCTCAAAGTTTGGATTTTTGACTGACTTTCATTTTCGACCATAGCTAAGAACTTCTTGAAAGTAGGAAAAACCTTTGACTTCAGTTTAAGACTGCAAATCCATGAATATTTTGGGAAATCATCAATGAACATAAAAAAATACATAAAACCTTGAATAGAATCTGTTCTCATCGGACCATTCACATCTAACTGTATGATTTGCAACTTCCTTGTGGCCATGATCTATCCATGGTTCTTGAAAGGTATTTTGTGAAGCTTTCCTTCAAGACATCCTTCACATGACTTTGCATCATCTGGTGAAGCAAAAGTAGGCAAACTCTTCACCATACCTTGATCTTTGATATGCTTGAGATCTATGTAACTGATATGACCAAATCTAGCATGCCATAACTTCATGTTCTCCTTAGGTGTACTAGATCTAGCAACATTAGCATGACTTATTCTGGATAACACAAACATGAAACTTCTGTTTTCACCTTGAAGTAGACAATGCTCCTCATCACATGAGAGAATCTGACATGAATCTTTCTTAAAAACTACTTTATAACCATCTGACAAGAAAGTCGAGATAGAGAGCAAATTCTTCTATATTTCTAAAACATAAAGAACATTTGAAATTGTGAAATTTCCACCTTCTCTTGACTTAAGGTTTACTTCTCCAACACCAACAACATCCAAATCATGACCATCTGCAATGGTCACTCTTCTCCCTGAAGAGTTAGAAAGTGAGGAAAATACCTTTATGCAATATATCATATGCTTAGTAGCTCCATAATTAAAAATCCAAGGATTATCTCATATTGCATTTAATGCTGCGTGATCAAAAGCTACATCTTCAATAGTAGCACATGCATATGAATGAAGATTTAGGTTTTGGATCATCTTCAACACTATTACCCGATGCTTTCTTCTTCTCATTGAAAATCCGTGCTTTGCATTCTACTATGAAATGACCTCATTTCTTACAGTAATGGCATACTCCTTTCTTTGATCAGTTGACTGAGAAAAACTGAGAGTAATGGCAGTGAGTAGTACACTTCACAAGAACATCAAAAGATGAACTCAAATAATCATGAAAATGAAATTATATTGTTTGTACAATACAATGACTTACTGATACATATGTGTGCCTTGTAATCACACCTTGATATGGCATAAAGCTCAGCTCTTGGAGGTCTTCACATAGGTCTCTCTAACCACGACTAAAACTGCCATCTATTTATAATTGAGTTTGGGAGGCTAACTTCCCTCAATCACTCTCCAATCAATCAATGATCGATTTGATTCTCTACCTTCCACAAATCACGAATTCGTGGCTCCTCTTTCCATTTTTGATCATGTCGACTCAACCACTTAAGATTCTCTTACTTTTACATTAAGTAAACTCTCCAAAAAATTACAAGAGGTAGTTCACAAGTGAACTTTACATAGTCTTCATTTTGAAGCTTCTTTTATGACTTTGTGGGACTCAAGCCAATATTTAGGCTTGTCATAGACTTGCTCCAACACTGTTGAGCAAAAATAAGAACAGTAGGCCTTGTAGAAGATGAAGTAGCCTCTTCGTTGACTTGTCTTGGCCTTGGATAAGTCCATTGACAATATTCCACAAGTCCTTTGTTACTAATAGATTCATCATCATAAAACTCCACATTGGATAATTAGACATGCCCTCAAGCTTGTCTTCATTCTCAAGTCTATAGTCACTCATATTGTTAAGGGTGTATGTTAACTATGCTCTGATATCAAATGTTGGTATTCGAAGCTCTGATACCAAATGTTGGAAGTGGTAGTGGGCCATAATAACAATATATCACAGGTTTATAGGATTTTCCAATAGATGACCTTAACATACACACCTTAAGACTCAAAAATAGATGAGTGAGAGATAGAGAGAGAATAGAAAAGATTTCAAGCACGTGCTAGAGAGATGACCCTCCTCCCAACCAAATGCCTCTATATATAGCTCTCTCTAGGGGATTGCCTTCTTGGGCAGTGGATACTAGCCATCCATGTGTCTGCCATGTAACTGCATGTGCACCAAGTGTCCTAGTTAGCTCAAGTTAACTCAAGTGGATGCTTCTAGAAGGCTCTAGATCTCTTTGGGAAAAATACTCTTCACATGTCTCCCATGGGGATTGAACCCAAGACCTCCTCCTTCACATCCTTGAGACTTAACCACTAAGCTAAGTGGATCACTTGTTCACAAGACCACAAGACCTCCTAGTAAGTCTAAACTCGAGATCTTTTGTCATACACGCGAATTACCAAACGGTGTCCAATTTTAGATCTGTTTGAACCAACCGGACCCCTAGATCATAGACTTACTTTATTACATTCTTCCCCCCTTTGAAAATATTTTCGTCCTTGAAAATAGAGCTATATATCTACTGTAGGCAACCCCCGAGCCTCATGTTCTAAAACTAGAAGAACATGATCATGTTCTAGAACTGGAAGAACATGTCTCATCTCTGTGGTGGCATCCCTACCCAAATGATTCAAAACACTATCTTGCTTTGCACTTTGATAAACTAGTCAAAGTATAAAGTAGTGAATTAATAATAAGGGTGGATCTAAAAATGTGCATGGCCAATTCACAGTTTCTCGATGTGCGATCTAGGCACAAACATGTGAACTGTGTGGATTCAAATTACTAGTCCATTTCTGGGCATGACTCGTGCATGGACTTAGTAAGAAAGGCATGATTCTTATCCCTCGTAAAACTTTGAGAACTCTCACTTGAATTTGGTTTGGAAAACTTGAAGTTTGGTTGTCCCAAACATCTAACTTGAATGTTTGTACAATGGTTAACTCCTATCCAATAGTTACTTGATTTTTTCACCCGACTAGAGGACTACTTTGTCCTAATGAGTTTAAAAATCCTCTATAAACTATAGGAGAAATTTTACCATTTTTTTTGAGTCAACCGTACTATAACTTGTCCCACTCAAATTCAAAATAAAAATTTTCCAACTTAGGACACTTTTCTCAAAGACTTTAGTGGAAAATTATTGGGAATTGCCAATCTGATGAGCAATTCCTAACTTGTCTATTCTAGAGTATACTTGACTCTAGGAAATCATTTATGCTATAACTTGAAGCAAACTCAAATAAATAAGTCCACTTAGACTTATTATCTTTTGAAGATTGAAAAGGTTCTTGTACATAACATCTATCTAGGATGTTCAATTTAGTTATCTAGTTCTAACCGGCTAACCCTAGTCTTTTGCGAAAGGAATCAGATACCATATCTGAGCCAATTCCTAAAGATTTGGAAAGTGGAAAGAAATAACTAAAACTCTGTACAACTAGTTCAAACTCCAAAGATATGTAAACTTGCTTTGAGTCAAAGTCTAGATGACTCAGGACTTTAACTTCTCAAAGATCTATTTCAATAGAGTATTGAAGCATTTTTCTATCTTTAAGAGTAATAATTTGGTTCCTCAAAAAGATTCAAAGCAAATTGAAAACATCATCCAACCGCAAGATACTAGTGTCGTAACCAATATCAGTGTGTCGACCCACTGAGGTTCTGTTGATGAATTTTGTATTCAAATAATGCTTCACTTGAGACTAAGTTCAGGTCATATTCAGTCTTTCTAACTCCTTAGTGGGAATGCAATTCTTGTGCATTTCTTTGAGTCAAAAGAGTGAATTTACCAAGTTACACTAGGAACTTGGTGCTTGACCTAGTCAATCAAATCCTTGGTTGAAAACATCAACTCAAAGTCAAAGTTTAACTTTTTCAGAAATTTATGAAATATTTTCGAATTGACAACACTTTATCTTGAAGTGTTTCAAGAAGATCTTGGAAGTTACTTCATATCTTATATTTCCTTTATCTTAAGATAATCTTGAAGTATCTTGAGATTGTCTTGAAATATCTTGAGATAATAAGTTTATCCTTCTTGAATTAAAACTACTTCTTTGAAGTCTTAATTCCCTTGAGGATCAAACCTGACTTCAAGATCCAAACTAGGACTAAAAGATAATTATCATCTCATGGTCCAATGTCCCATACCATCTTTCCTACATCAATCCAAATATAAAATCTGGTGTCCCATACCACCCTATATTATACTCACATTGACGTGTGAGTGAATTTTATCCTAAAGTCTAAACATCTCTTGATATAGTAAATTATTGCTTCAATTCTCTATTAGAATTTTGAAGTTTAAGGCATTACCTCTAACTAGATTTTCTAGGTTTTGATCCCTTCACAAGATCGTTTCACGATCTTGTGATTTCATTTGGGAATTTGAAAACCTTTTGATGAAACATCCATCCTTTTTGGCTAGGGTTCCAATGAAAACCAATCAAAATTCCAAGTACTTGAATTTTCACAAATTCAAGTTCAATTGGTTGATTCTTGACGAATTTGTAGTGACAAGAGCTTTTGACGTCTTGTCTTTAGATTCCTTTCTTATTGATGCTTTAGGCACCTACCCCTGGGACTTTATATAGTGTAATCCTCGTTTTCTTGCACTAGAGAACTTTAGGAAATATAAAATAGAAGATAGAAGAATCATGCTAAGAATGCCTAAGAGAGAAACAAGCACTGGAGAAGCATATGCCAATCGAGAAAAGACTAAGAAGATAGTAGTGACAATCGAACAAGGAGAGCAAAAAATGCACATATATAGGGCATGATTTGATAGCAAAGAAAGAAGTAGAATTGATATCCCTACTGAGAGAGTTTAGAGGTGTTCACATGGAGCTACAAGGATTTGAAAGGAGTAGATCTAGACATATGCTCCCATAGAATTCCGATGACTCAAGATGCTAAGCCTTCAAAAGAGAAATCATATACTTAAAATGATAATTATGCTACCAAGATTAAAGAAAAGATAGATCGTTTGATAGAAGCCATATTGTCGATGAGATTGGGCACACCAAATGGGTATCCCCCATTGTGGTGGTGCACAAAAAGAATGGAAATCTACATGTGTGCATTAACTTGAAAAAAGTCAACGTAGCCACTATTAGAGATAGTTATCTGCTTCCTATCATGGAACACCTGCTAGAACGAGTAATGTGCAAGGAAGTCTATAGCTTCCTTGATGGAATCTCTGGCTACAATCAGGTAGCCATTGCCCTTGAAGATCAGCATAAGAGAGCTTTTTCCATAGAATGGGGCATATTTGCATTTTGTGTGATGCCATTTGGGGTGACAAATGCACCTACTACTTTTCAATGGTTGATGTGTCATGTCTTTAAGGAGTTCTTACGGAAGAACTTGGAAGTATATGTTGATGATTTATGTGCTCATTCCAATGAGATAAAACTCACATCCCTAAATTGAAACAAGTCTTTGACAAATGTCAAGAATATTAGGTTTTATTGAACCTAGAAAAGTGCATTTTCATGATTCTACAAGGCAAGATTCTTGGACACATCGCGTGTCAAAGAATGGGATATCTACAGATGAAGAAAAAGTTGGAGTGATTGTAGACCTACCTAGGCTTAAGAATGTTAAGGAAGTACAAGCAGGGGCATTGTGCTTACTATCGATGCTTTATACACATGTATGCGATCACCATAAAGCCCCTCTGTACACCCTATTGATTAAGTTCGAATGGGTGGATGAATGTGAGAAATCATTTAATGAACTTAAAAAAAGCTTGTGTTCAGCACCAATTTTGATGACACTTGATTGGAGTAAGCCATTCCATGTACATGTGGATGCATCCAATTATGTTATCAGGTGTGTGCTAGCACAACCTATAGGTGAGGGAAATATAGACCTTCCTATAGCATATGCAAGTAGGTAGTTGCATGCAATAGAAAGGAATTACACCGTGACTAAGCGAGAAGGATTAGGAATGATTTATGCAGTGAAGAAATTTAAACATTACTTATTGGCAAACACATTCAAGTTCTTCACAAACCATCAAGCATTGCTATACTTAGTCAACAAGCCTTGTAACATGGAAATGTTAATAAGATGGTTTCTACTTAGTCTATTAGTGGAGTATGATTTTGAAGTAGTAGTCAAAAAAGGGAAGATCCACCTGGTTGCACTTAGCACATGGAGATATATTAGAGCAACACCACTCGAGACACCACACACTATAGACTCTGCATAGATTAGGAGAGTACTGGCCTTCCATGGAAGCACACATCTATAGGACATGCAAGGAATGCCCAGTCTGTCATGTTAGACCACCAATCAAACATGCGACCTTATGCTATGTGTCTGTAACACTAGAGTGGAGTGAACTAGTGATAACTTACATGAGGACAAAAACATTCCCTCAAGGAATGATGCTATCAAGACAAAGAAGTCTTGAGGAGGAAGCTTAAGACTACCCACTCATTGGCGATAATTTGTACAAATGAGGAAGAGATGGATATCTGAGATAGTGTGTTCATGAGAGTGACTACTTGAGCATATTAGAGACTACACACCACGGTGTTGCACATACATATGGATGCATATACATATGTAAAGAGATGTGATGTTTGCCAAAGAGATCAGTTTCCAACACACAGAGATGAGATGCCACTCAAACCCATGATGGGAGGATGTGTTTTCTCTAAGTGGGGTATAGATTTTGTTGGACCCATTAACCCCCGTGCTAAAGGCACTCATGCTGAATATAGCATCATAGCAAAAAATTATCTCACCAAGTGGGTAGAGGCTAAGACTACCAAAAACAATGATGCACACACAATTGCAGAATTCTTATTTGACAATGTCTTTACAAGGTATGGATTACCTATAGAATTAGTGAGTGACAAAGGGACTCACTTTCTAAACAAAGTCATTGAATATTTGTTACAGGATTTTATGATGATTCACAAGAAGTCCACACCATATCATCCTCAGGCCAATGGACAAGTAGAGAGTACTAATAAGATCCTTTGCAATGTATTGACTAAATTCATAAACAACAAACATTCGGATTGGAACAAATAGTTACATCATGTTGTTTGGGCATATCCAGTGTCCTACAAGTTAGGTACTCAATGCAAGTTCCTTTCATATGGTTTTTGGTCAAAATGCAGTGCTTCCCTTGGGTTTTGATACCCACCCTTAAGGTTGCAGAAGAGAATCAATGGATTGGCCATGAGTTATAATCAAGGACCATGCACTTGGAACAATTAGGAGAAACTAGGTTAAGAGCAGGAGCAAGAATATATGCATCCACGAAGAGACAAAAAGCCTATTTTGATGCACATGTGAAGGACAAAGGCTTCAAAGAAGGAGATTTAGTTCTAGAGTATATGCCGAAACAACATGCACAGAAGTTAGAGAAATGTGGTTATGGATCCATACTTATAAACATGCTTTCAGCGAGTGGAGCAGTACAATTAGCCACTCTAGAAAGAGAGATAATGCATAACTTTCTAAGGTGTTGTTTTCAAGTTTGATTTTTGTATAGATGGAGATTTAATATAGCGATCATGCTTTTTGTATTTGCTTTTCACGGATCACTTCAATACTATATAAGAGACCAAGGGATCATTGTTCAAAGTATCACTCAAGCAATCACTCAAGGAGCGTTCAAGATACTTGGTGATCAAGGAGATATCTTCTCACTCTCAAGGAGCAAGGAGAAGATCTTAGAGGTCACCTTGGAGGAGGAGTTCTCACACTCTTGGAGGAGTTGTGGTCTACATCTTGGTGATTATCTAGAGGAGATTCTGCCAGCTTACCATGAACATCCATTGTTGATTTACTATGAGTAACAAGTCTATTTCCGTTCTTACTTGCTAGGTCACTTGTTTCTGATTTAGGTTGATCAGAATTTGGGTTTGCTATAAAATAGTTCTAAACTATTTGTATTCTCCATATTTTCTCACACACACACACTCTTCATATCTCTCACGTACACAATCTCTTGTATCTAGTTCCTATTTTTGCCTAAATATAGATACTACTCCATAACTCTAAGCATCCACTTATGCTTTCTGAATTTGTTCCAAAATCCCTTTAAGGATAAGTAAACATTATGTTTTACCTTCCACAGACTTACGTACCATCTTCACGGTTGCAGACTACATTCTTGGAATTTTCGCACTTTGTTCAGACTCGGAACAACTTACTCTTTTCACACTTTTCCATTGGATAAATGGAACTTGAGTGAATAATTCCCAAAAGGAATTTTATTACCAATACTTGGTCAATCTATAGAGTAGTTCCAATCGCACATTCTTGGGCAATCATGGCCAAGCTTGATCAAGTCTGATTGACCTTCGAACTAGAATAAAGACCTAGTCTTTATCTTTGAGATCTCTTGAACTATCAAAAGCTTCTTTGCTTACCCATGGGATTCTAGAGATCTTTCCCTCAAGTTAAGTCCAAGCATGCACCGATGCCTCTCAAATTCCAAAGCTAAGAATCTTTGATATACCTTTAGGTTATATTACTATTTGGACTTAAGTACCCATACCGGTGGTTTGGGAATTCTAGGAACTACTTGCTATCAACTTACTTGAAAGATCCGAGTCTCACATCTAGGGAGATTTTTCTTTCAAGAACTTTAGATTCCTGCCAAGGAATCAAGTAATACTAAGCCAATGATTCATCTTGGAATCTTTTTCTTTCCAGTCCAATGATTCATCTTGGAATCTTTTTCTTAACTGGAATAATCTTCAAAAGAAATTCTTGACTTTTGGACAAGACCAAGACTTAAGGATTTATTGCCTATCCAAAAGATATTTCTTTTAATCCAAGGAAATAGTTAACCAGACCATTTTCTTTGTTGTCTTATCTATAGGAAGTAGCTTAATTCTTAAAGATTACTTTGATGTATCTTTTAGGAAAATATCTTGATTCCTAAAGATTACTTGGGTTTCTTCTTTAAGCTCTATTTATCTTAAACAAAACCAAGAAAAGCTCTATTTTCTTGCCATTCCAATGAGCAAGAAAATTGAACACTTGACTTTCGAAGGGCTTGCATTTCCTAATCAAGAATCCTAATTTGTGATACTTAAGTATCACATCTGGGAAAACAAAAGAGCTACTTGAGTTGCATGGCAGCCACGAGCCTTGCAACTATCTAGTTTGCTATTTTCCTAGCTATCTAAGTCAAGTTAGAAAAAGGAGGTAACGAAAAGTATAAGTATTTAACAAACAATCAGGCATGTGCAAATGCATGTTCTTGCATGCAAATGCATGTGAGTACATGCACATGTTGGCATTCTCCTTTCATGCACTAAACGTAAATCAAGCAATTCTTGAGCTTGAAAATGCAGTTCCCAATCATCCATGCACAAAAATTCTACTTGCTAGCTTTTCTTTAAAAATATATAAGCATTCATGTGCATAAACTTGAGCACTAACTATCTTTTTAAAGCAACAAGAAAATGTGTTTTGTGCATGAAAACATTCCTTGAAAATGATAAATGCACCAACATTCTTGCATAGATGCATGCTTGTGCTTAATGAGTGTTTCAATATGTGTATTCTCTTTCATGTATGTTTCAACAATTTGCATCAAGATTATCAAGAATGAAGTTTACTACCATACTTTAGTGATAAAAATGCATTCTACATGAAACCAGAGAGCAAAAACAAATATTGAAACCAATCATTAACTTGGAAAATACTTATCTCCACATCAAGCTATGTCCTTCCCTTGATCCTTGAGAAGAGCCAACCTCCATCTTTTGGTCCATGAGGAAAATTTACATACTCCTTGAAGACCATGGCTTTGTCTTGTCCTTTTCCGTGGTGAGCAGGTCGCAAGGTGATAACTAGATCTTTGCAAGTCTGCACATGTCACTAACCACACATACTTTTACTTCTCTATGCTCAAATGGTCAGCGATCGCAGGGTCATTCAAAGCTTTATATTGTTTCAAGTTGAGGTTGATGGTCACCGAGCATGTCTAGCTCAACGGATAAATATTATAACTAATACAAGATGATGAGAGTTCAAGACTCAGATGTTACCATGTGCATATCTCACTTTTTGCTTATGCATGAGAAGGTTCTACAGTATGTAAAATAATAATGAAGTCGAGATTCATTGAGCACTACTTGCTCTAGTGGATAGAGCATATTCGCTAATTTTAGATGGCGTGAGGAGGATCCCCGCCTGGCACCTTCTCAGGATTGAGCTCTCCTTTTTGCTTCACATACAAGCTTCGACTATCAACACTGCTATGAGGGAGAGTCAGTCGCCTTGCCAAAGATTGTATTTCCGTGTATTTCCGTTCTTTAATAGAAACAACATTGCCGTTTGATCTTGCAGCTATACCAGCTCTATGTCCCGAGTTAACAAACCTATTTTGGAACTCTCTGAAGCTTGGTCACGTGGAGAATGGAGTGTGTATTCTCCTTCTTGCTCCGTCAACGTCCACCAACTACGACTGTTTCTTTTTTTATGGATATCACTCGGGTAAATAATTCCTTTTTGGCTAAGGCTCGGAGACAGATATAATTGCAGAGAAATCTATGGATTTGTAGGCACAATCAAGCGGCTATGGCAGCGTGGCGATCACATCAGACTACTTAGGCGAGGTTAAGGGTTCCAAACCCGCCAACCTTAACTTTGAGAAATCTGAATAACATAAAGCGATATTCTTTTTACTTCTTTATGAATACATGAGTAGCGCCCGAACGGTATATTTCCTGAATAGCGCCCGACCTATTGCATATACGAATTTGCCACCAGCCGTTGTGGCTTCTTGGTTCAGGCATGATATGCTTATGTTATTACATCTATCCTAAAGATAGAAGACAGTGTGTGGGCACATTGGCCTAGCTCTCTTGCTGTAAGAGCAATGCCATGAAACTGGGTTCGATCCTCTTTGGCCAGCTTCTACAAAAAAAACGTTTTTTTATTTCCTTTTCCCAGCTTCTATAGCAGCACGACGCTGGCTCTTAAATCAATTTGCAATATTGATCTCTACAACACCGACCATAAAGGTAAAATGAATGGCGGGTGAAGAGATCACAAATTCTCTTGTGCTATTGGATAGAGCAGGAGAATCCAGTTCAAGACTCCATAGGTTCAAGATCAGGCCTCTGCGATCGGTAGTTATCAACGTTGTTTTTGCCTATGCTAGAGGTTCTTCCATAAGATATTAATAATCTGTTCATATGCCCATGTACTCGGCTGTTCTAGTGGACAAAGGGCAATTCACCTCACCATGTTGTCACAGGTTCTAGCCCCCTCAACGTACAAAACTTGCCGATGTCCTTTTTGCACTGCCAAGAGGGATGCGAAGGAGCTTATGCACATTCAAGCATAAGAGATATGCCACTCACGAGTGGTTGAATCCTCAAGAATGACGAGGAAGCTAATCAAGAAGAAAGCATAGCTCAATGAGAAGCCTAGCTCTGATACCAATGCAAGAGAACGAGGATTACGATCACCACCATGTGCTAGAGAGATGACCCTCCTCCCAACCAAATGCCTCTATATATAGCTCTCTCCAAGGGACTGCCTTCTTGGGCAGGTGGATACTAGCCATCCATGTGTCAGCCATGTAACTGCATGTGCGCCAAGTGTCCCAATTAACTCGACTTAACTCAAGTGGATGCTTCTAGAAGGCTCTAGATCTCTTTGGGCAAAATACTCTCCCCATGTCTCCCATGGGGATTGAACCCAAGACAAGTCTAAACTCGAGATCTTTGGTCATACACATGAATGACCAAACGGTGTCCGATTTCAGATCTGTTTGAACCAACCGGACCCCTAGATCATAGACTTACTTTATTACATCTAGTACTTCCAATATAGATCCTTCTTCTTCTAACCTCAGAGAATTGTTTCTTTTTTTTTCTGTTTATTCTTCTTGGTGTCTAGGAGTGTTGTGATCTGCTCAATTTGATTCTCCTTTCTTACCTCAGGGGTGATAGCATCTACAAAATAAATATATTCTTCCTCTAAAGAACAAAAGGGTTCCATAATAATGGACTCTAGATCTTTATTACTTGCCTCTTCTGGCTCGTGGATCCCATCCATACACTATTCGAAAATAGGTTTTTCTTCTATGGTTTCTATCACAAAGATAGAGACATCATAGCCATCCTCATCATAGTGAGGGGTCCATTGTTCTTCATTTGCCACTATGTCCATGGTGGCTAAGATCTCTACCCAACCTTGAGGCTCAAATTCCTTGTCTGGAAATATTATAGGTGCATATGCGAGATCTTGAAGAGTATGTGAGAATCATTTAGAGCCTATGGTTCCAGCTGTTTAGCTACCTTATACACCCATAAATGAGTGTCCTCCTGCGACCATCAAGGGTCTGACTCTAAAGATTGAAGTGAGTAATTTTTTTTAGGTTCTTAATGGATGGTATTCCACTATATTGGGGGTACATCATGATGGGAATAGTATTTGAGATTGACTTTAGTAGTTACTCCCAAATGTTCAGGTACAAAGATTTGGTTTCCCAATCTTGTACAATTTGTTGCATGAATTGTTGCATGAAAGGATGTCCCAAAATCATCTTGTAAGTGTGGTTCTTTCCAAACTCACAAATGAAGAATATGTGCTCAAACTCTATACTATAAGTGGTGAGAGATATGCCTTCCAGTAAGTCTAATTGTTTCTCAATATGACCATCAACCATTTGTAGCTTCATTCTTGTGGGTCTTAGGGATGGATTGCCCCATTGTTCCATAGGGAAGTGGTGGCAATGGCCACTCCAGCACCTGAGTCTAGGATCACTTTGGTGATCTAGCCTTGGTAGGTGATAGGAAGATAGTGCGTAGTAGTTGTCTCTAGTAACTGGTTTGCGACATGCTTCCACAAGTTGGGTTTAATCTTCAACAACTCTTCTAAAGTGAGATGACACTGCACTTTAGTGTTCTTTATTACATTCACATTCCTTGGAATTACGGACTCTTCATTCCTTACTAGTATGGTGGGTGTTCTCATACTAATTGACTTTGCTTCCCAAGGACTAGTGAAGTGAGGCAATTATTGCACAGAATTAGTCTCGAAATTGATATGTTCATTAGGCTGCTCTTCTTCTTGTTCATCTTATATAGAGGGCATGTCTTGGGAAAATTGTTCATGTAGGTCGTCTATCTCTTGAATCGATGGGTGAGATTCTTGTATCGAAGAAAGATTCTCCCAATTTGTGGTCTTAGGCACTTGTGACAAGGATAGTGTAGCATCGACCTGTGCCATTCGGATAGTATAGGCCCTCTCTCTAATAATCCTTGAAAGTGTAGCTCTGGTTTCACTAGGTTACTCCAATTGACATAGTGAGATGCTTCAAACATATTTTGAGCACATTCTACCATTTTAATGAAGAGCTTGGTTCTCTCAACTTCTAGGTCTGTTGTGGAGTAGTTCTTACTTAATTCTCCCATCTGGGGTCCTTCTCTTAACATTGCTTGGTATGATTTGAACATCATGTCGAGATTCTCGAGGATAGGTTTAGCTAGAACAGATCTTGGTTTTGATGTCTGGTTTACATGATTTGACTCTTGTGATGCTAATTCTAAGATTTTGGCTCTAGTCTCCTTTAAATTCCTTCTAATTCCCTTATTTTCTTACTCCATTTTCTCTTGATTCTTTCTCATGAATCCTTCCAAGATGTGGTTTTTCTTCCACTTGACTCTCCGACTTCACTACTCTTAGCTATTTTATGAGGGTTTGGCTATTGATTTTGCAACAATGCCTAATCTCTCATTACAACTTGGATAGGTAAACAGATTGGTGTGGATCCATTTGAAGCATGCACAATGCCTATCACATTAATGGGGGTTACTTTAGAGGCATTGGTGGGGTTTTTAGGACATTCTCGTATGACATGCTCTTTACCACAATCAGTATAAAACCCTCGAAAGTTATAATATTGTGGTTGTCCCGCTAGTGGAGGATGTGGACTGTTGTGAAAGGACTCCATAGCCTCCACAACTGAAGACTAACTAGCCACAGACTAGGAATGAGAGATGTGTTTCCACCCAACCAACCCCTCCAATATATAGCTCCAAGTCCAAGGGCGCAAGTCCCTCTCAAGGGGACATGTGTACCTTCCATCACATGGGTCCCTAAGGTGGTCACATGGTTTCCAAACTTAGGATATCACATGAAATCACATGGCTTCTAAAAGAAGACTCTCCAAGCTCTCACGTACAAACCAAGTGGCTAGGAGAAGCTTCCAATCAAGCCTAATGTACTCAACCTTAGAGAATCAGCCCTAAGGTTCAAGACCCATCTAAAAGGGGTAAATAAACCATAAATCCAAAGGGTTTCACACCTAGAAACCCAAGGGTTCTACCCCTTAGACCCATGTAATTATACAACATTCTCCCCCCCTTAAAAGCATTTCCATCCTCAAAAATGAGTGGAGATATATACCTTGGGGTATTCCCCCGTGCTCCATGATCAATCTCAAGCATCATGGCTTTCATCTCTCTAAGTTCGCCTCTTAATTCGAAAGGGGAATTCTACCCTGACTGAATCTAAAAAGAGGAGAATCCATGTGTGGTTTAATTCCTTGCCCCAATCATTCAAAGTTCCATCTAGTTTGCATACCAAAAAGAACTGAGTCGAATGCAAAGTATGGAAAGAATGAAAAGGGTGGAAGAGAACATCCCTGCATATTTCCTTTGTTTAAGCTATGTGTCATCTGGGTCTCCATAGTTCGAACATGTGAATTAGGTGGATACAAAGTGACTTCAACTAAATTACTACCTTGGTCCATTGCTTTGCATCACTTGTGCATGGACCTAGCAAAATAGATGAATGCTACTTAAGGTTTCCTTATCAGATTCATCTCTCAAGTTAGAATCCAACTTTTTCTAAAAGGAAGATGAATCTTACATAATCCCTGCCCAAATCACTCTCGTTTAGTGAAATGGGTGGATTTTCTTGTTTGCAATTCGCCTCCAATAAATAGAGGGGAATTTCATTATAGAATCCCTACCTAACCAATAGAATGGTAAAGGTGGATTATATAACATCCTCTTTATCTTCAGAGAGAGCTTACCAAAAACTGGATGCAATATTCTTTCAAAACTTTCCGTAGTTTTGAGAATCCACTTTAAGGGACTAGAATCCATAAGAGTTAATCTAACTATTGTAGCCTTTGATTGAAACCTATTTTACTTGTTCTTCCAAAAAGATAAGATCTTTATAACTACGTCCCAAGATGGGAACTCATAGTGTAAAAGATCGTGTTATCTTTAAAGTCATAAGTAGAAATAGACTATTTCAATCTTTTCTTCAATGTTTAACCTTTATGGATCTTTTAATTAGATCTCAAACCTTAAGGGTCTCTTGATCCTTCTAGAGTTCTCTCCCTTATATTCTCAATCTGTTAAAGATGTCTTATGTTGACATCTTTCTTATTTCTCCAATTGTCTTGAAATATCAAGTATCCAAAAGATGATCTTTCAGAGCTTTCTTTCAAGCTTGGTCTAAGATCATTTTTATGTTCCTTGAATTTCAAATCATACTTTGGCATGAAGCTTTTAGGGCTTCATCCTTTGGACTTTACCTTCAAACTCAAAAAAGTTGATCCTCTCCTTATTTCTAACTCTCTATAAGAGATAGATACTTTCATATCTTCTTGGAAGAATTCTTCTTCCCTTTGAGAGGATAATTGAAGAAGATGCCTATTCCTAGACATTGTCTTCCTGATGTTTTCCATTGGATCATGAGTCCCTTTTTCTTCTGGCCATCAAGAAAAAGTACTCAACGGGATTCAGTACCCACTGTCCCATACCAGTGGGTTCCTCATCCAATCCACATAACTATGTCTCTATATCTTTTCACCTTCTCAGTCCTTTTTAGATGCCCTTCATACTATGGTACCAAATTACAAGAGCAAGGACTAAGGTGCTTAGATACACCACTACTAATCTTACTTAAATATTTGGTTAACCATTTAATGTGGTGTGACTCATCTTATCAAACTTAAAGTTTGACTTGATCTTTGCCTTACTTGGTCTTTTGGCTTTCTTCTCTTCTTTAGCCAAAATAAGAGATAAGACTAGGTCTTTCTCAAATAGATCCCTTTATGTTCAAAGCTCTACCCATGGGTTTTACTTGGGGATCTAGCTATTATGCTTCATACAAGAAGCCATATTCCTTAGGTCTACATTATTGGAATCCATAACGTATGTTATGTTATCCTTATGAAGCATCAAAATATCTTTAGGTTTATCCTTTATAGTTTATCCAACTTCTTTTCCTAACCCACTTAGGATTTATACAATCCTTATAGTGTATGCAAGTCTTCTCTTGCATTGGGGTTCTTTTGAGAATTCCCAATCTTTAAGAACTTCATTAAGTTGGAAGATGTAATGAAGTACTAGAATACGAGGAAGTACTTCAACTTTATCTCTTTCTTGCATATCTTTTTACCTTGCAATACCCTATTCGGTCTTTTCAAGGTATAAGATATAAGTTCTTGGGGATTTTCTCCCCTCCTTAAGAGTTTTCGTCCTCGAAAACTACCTGTGAGTAAATTGAAAATTGTGCTTCTTTCAAAAATATTTGAAAGTGTTTATTTTCAATCCTTTATTGTTCTTCTTGGTTAAAAGAACTATTCAGAGCTTTTTATGCTTTCTTTTCTCCAAGCATACAGAACAAATGTCCCAAAGTTCAAGTTGAGGTTACCCACAAATTCGATGTCCCATACCACCGAATTTACTTCAGTGGTAGTGTAAACCTAGATGTCCCATACCGTCCGGCTCACACTTCCACTTTAGTAAAGGTAACTTTAGCTTGAGTTTTGGGATCAAACTTAATCAAGTCAGATCTATTACTTCTTGGAGTTGTAAGTGTTATTTCCACTGCAAAGCATTTGCTTATGCTACAGTGGACTTTCCACTTACCAAGTCTCAATTGCAACTTAGTCTCAAAAAATTGGCTTTTCAATTATACCTTGATTGAGATATACTCTACAAGATCCCTTTTGTGTCACTTGATGATAGAGCTATTTTATATCTCAACTAGATATCATCTCTTATGAGTAATCTGAGAAAGAATAATTGATTTGCCACTCTAATCTCTATGTGGAAGTAGATGGTAATTCCATTTACTATATAGTCCTTTATTTCTAGGACATTAGAAAATGGTACTTAGGGTTTATTACCACCCTTGAGTTTTACCTTCTCTTCATGCCTTGCATTTTCTTGGAAGAAAAATGTAAAGCTCCAAATAATTCTGTAGTTCTTTCAAACAAAGAACTTTTTTGAACAAAAATACTAATACTTTCATCTTCCCAAACTAAAATTCTGTTATACCATATTTTCTCTTACTTAGAGCTTTGAGAAGATAATGCTCTAAGTTACCATGATTGTATCATGGTTTCAAGAGAGAAAATTTTTGTACTATGGACTTGCTGATCAGGCATGCCATGGGTTTTTTATGGAGTTTGATGCTCCATAAGAGGGATTTTAAGCTTAAGGTATCTTGCCAATGTACTATTTCTTGGCCTATAATAATCCAACTATATAGAAATAAATGATAGTCTCTCTAACCTTGTTCTTTCCATGATCTTGGTGAAGAGTCTATCCTGCCTTTGAATTTGGTCCCATGGAAACTTTGTTCCATAGTTTCTTTCAAAATCTCTTATAATAAAACTACACATTAGCGGGTTTATTCACATGTTAAAAAAAAGCTCATATGAGCAACATTATAGCAAGTAAACCCATATGCAATATGTAAAATGACATTAAAAAATGTATAAACTTATCTTCTTGAATTTCTTATGCATCCATCAAAATTGTCGAATAGGAGCTAGAGGTGTGCTCTTCATCTCGTCTCTCCCGCTTAGCTCACCACCGTGCCTCGGTAGTAAAAAAGAGTGGTGAAAGAAGAGGAACATTGCCGAGAAGCAACACCTCTTCGTTCTCGATCCTTTCTTCCTGCAGATGAAGAAAATACATGCCAGGAAACAAACGAGGTCTTGTTCACAATCGATATCGAAGGCTTCTGTACTGAAAGAGGCAAACCATCCGAGATCCATGATGGTTGTTGCGGTGTCCATCGGCAAGGCGAAGATCTTGAATGAAATAATTGTAGAAGATGTGAGAGCGTTGTCTCTCTATATAGCCAGAGGGTTGGAAAGCCATGAGGGCCCAATAAAAGGGAGCAGCAGCTTGAGGCCTGACTACGGAGAATTCGACGGGGCTTTCTTCATGAAGAACATGAAAGCGCTCTCTTCTGAGTGTAGAACGCCTTCCATAGGGAGTCTACAAGCGCCTGCAGAAGTTGTGGGTAGAACAGGGTGAGATGCCCATGTCTGCATCATAATATCCATGAACGATGGATGCTTCAGAGTTGATGGGGACACGAGAACTCATCCATGTGCCTGAGCACATATGTGCATCAGTCAGGCCTGGGATTAGAGACGCTTAGAAGGTTGCGCACGTTATTGTACAGTTTCTAAGATCAAACGTGCAGGCTGGAGAAGAACAAAAACTACAAGGTTCCCTCGACAGCTTGGACGGAGAAAGCTATTGCAGCAGCACAGGAGAGTTTGGAAGCGAGGGCAACGAAAAATGTGTCCACAGAATTGATCATCTTCCTCACCAGCGTCGATTCTCGAACCACTCTTCTCGTCATTGCTCAGCGCGTCGTCTAACAGAATTAAAGATGTGGCTTAGGACCCATCAACTGTCTCGGCTGTTGCAATGGATAACATCCTTCCGCGGGTACTGATAGGTAGCGGGTTCGAACCCCAGATTCTACAAGTGCTGCACATAATAATTTTGGCTAATCTAACCAAAAGCAATGACTGCATACGGCAAGAAGTACTTCGACAGAGATGAAGAAGTGCTACCAAAATACAATTTCGACGCATCTCATCAAGAGCTTACAAGCAAAGTGACGAAGATAAAAGTCTCCATAGATCTCAACCTAAGGGCTCTGATACCACTGTTGTGAAAGGACTCCATAGCCTCCACAAATGAAGAATAACTAGCCACACACTAGGAATGAGAGATGTGTTTCCACCCAACCAACCCCTCCAATATATAGCTTCAAGTCCAAGGGGGTAAGTCCCTCTCAAGGGGACATGTGTACCTTCCATCACATGGGTCCCTAAGGTGGTCACATGGTTTCCAAACTTAGGATATCACATGAAATCACATGGCTTCTAAAAGAAGACTCTCCAAGCTCTCACGTACAAACCAAGTGGCTAGGAGAAGCTTCCAATCAAGCCTAAGGTACTCAACCTTAGAGAATTAGCCCTATGGTTCAAGACCCATCTAAAAGGGGTAAATAAACCATAAATCCCAAGGGTTTCACACCTAGAAACCCAAGGGTTCTACCCCTTAGACCCATGTAATTATACAACATGGGCACTCCCTTATATAATGGTCTCCTTGATAACGCATGGTCCTTTAGGGCCCTATGGTCTTGTCTATCTCAACTGGGTCATGGGTTGGGATTGGCATACATGACATTAGTATAGTCTTGCTCCTAGCTAGGTTCCATCGGTGGGCTCTCATACTGATATGTTTCCAAATGTTTGGGTGACTCAATGCACTATGCGGGTGGGCTATCTAGATGGGTAGAATCAAAACTGTTGGATTTAGGGTCATTTTTTGTGATTAATGGGGATGAGGGTACTAATGCTCTATTGAGATTCTCTTTCACCGCAGCATACTTAACAGAGATTACATTGGCACGGGGTGGTGATTGTTGACCTAGGATTGGTTGAGGTCTAGGTTGTGTCTAGTATGGTACCTTGTAGTTTTGTTGGAGCCTAAAATAATGAGGCTAAGTGTTGTATTGGCCAAGATATCTACTAGGTTGTTGATATGCATACGGGTAGTTTTGCCTAACCACTTGCTTGTTGTATCGACAGTCTTGGGCAATATGGTTAGTGTACCGCCTTTCTATCATGGAGTACTAGCCACTTGAGTTGCCTTGAGGTTGTGTCATGTTTGGGCTAGCATTTGCTCTATGTTCACCACTACAGGTATAAGAACATTTGATTGAGGTTATCCTAGGGGTCTGTTTGCTTGAGACCCCTAGTTTTTGGGCTACTTTCTTGGCTAGTTCCTGTATGGAACTCGAATGTTTAGAGGACAAATGAGTGGAACTATTTATATCCTTATAGAACTTGGAGAGTTCCAACTCATCTCCTAAGTTGTCATCAATGTCTATATAGATCCTCACACATTGCTCTGGTGTTTTGAGTTCTTTTGGCTATACATATGATCGTAGTTTAGAGCTTAGTAGCCCATCCAAAAATAGTGATACTTGTTTAGCCTGAGTGGGAAACTCTAGCATTGGGCATCTCTCGATTTACTATCTGAACCTATGTCCCAGTAGTCTGACTGTCTTCTGTGGGGTTTGCTTAAAACTATGAATCAAAGAAGAGGTGTTGTGCCTGATTCCACCTTTAGAGAACTCTCTAATGAATTATTCTAGTAAGTGATGGATGTCTCTAAATTGTCTTTGTTGTAAAGGTTAGAACCAAGTTAAGGCAATGTTTTTCAAGGTGATTCCAAATGTATTATATTGGGTGAACATATCGTCCACTTGTTCAGCTTGTAACACTTGCTTGAACTCGACCACATGGTCATAGGAATCTCCTATCCCATCGAAATAGTTTTTCATGGATCTCACTAGTTGGTTGGGTCTAAATATTCTTGGGTGCTCTTTGGGTCTAGGTAAAGGAAAGTCATCTCTACCATAGTGGAGTCTTAGTTCTCTTCGTCTCTCCATCCTATCTATTTCTACTGTTGATCAATCTCTCCTTACCATGTTAGCAAAGCTCATTTCAAGGCTTTCTTTACCCTTTTCTCTTTGGGAACCAAGCACCATGGATGTTCGTGCCCCTGGGTGGCCAAAGGCAGCATTAGTTCATGGTGGGGGGAATACCAATTCACCTCTCCATGTATAGGTATGCCTCCCATGCTCGGACACTACAAACACTCTTTTTAAAGTGTTGTCTAAGTACACCACTTTTCCAAGTGCCTTTGGATCCTTGAACTCATAGATTTTGACTATTCCTACTTCACTTGGTATCTTAGACTTGTACCTCTAGAATGCCTCGTCTGTATCCCTATTGAGGAATAACTCAATACTCTTGTTTGTTGATATATTTAGGTAGTGATGTGTGTGAACACACTAGGACCGCCGATGCACTTTTTTCCCTTTTTAGGAGGTTTTTTTCCCCCGGCTTGTATATACGCCTATTGCCCTAATGGGCTACTTATCTTTGTACATTCTCTAGTAATACATTCAGTATTGTGTGTTTGTGCTCCAAGCTTCTTCTTCTTCCTTGTGTTGTTCGCGTGCTTCTACAGACATCTAACTCCAACAATTGGTATCAGAGCAGGTCATCGCTTCATCTAGGGCGCCATCGACACTCCTTCGTTTGCACTCTCAGAATCGTACGAATTTTGGTGAGCATACTCAGTGTGTTTCCGAGATCAAAACTGCTTCCCTTTGTGGTGCCGAAATCGCGATCTGAGCTCGTTTTGGCCTTCGAACGCACTATCACAGTGCTTATGCAGGCTATTTTTGAAAGAAAACTTGGAGAAGCTTGTCGAAGGTAGAAAAGTGTGTTTCGAAGCGATGAACTTTGGTCAAGCCCACCGGCACAAGACCAGCCCTTGAGCTTTTGGAGACTCAAATAGACCTTATAGGCATGCTATAAGTGCAAAAAAACACACTATGTACCTTGGAGCATCAAGGAGAATGAGTCGATACAAAACAGATAGGTTCGCGGGTCGACTAGCTCAAAAACTTACTATCTATGGAAGAGACAATGAACTTCAAATGCCCATAACGACCAGCGTGATTACAATTAGAAAAAATCCTTTTATGGGAGTGATACACATAGGGTTGAGTGTATGGAATGCACAAAAGTATAAGGAATAAGCAAAATATGCTATAGGAATGAATGCGACATTCACCGGTGGTACTTCCTATTTTTTTAGGAATACGTAGAGATTGACCCCGAGGCAGAAAAAATGCGATTTCTCCAAATCTGCTGAACCAAATGCTTTGAAAATGTACAGGCATAAACTAGACACTAATACCTTTCCAATGAGTCCTCTTTCACTCAATTTAGAGCTTTGAAGAGAGAGCAGCAGCCTCTGCAAGTTTACTATTGGCGAAGAAGATGATGCAGAAAATTGAAGGAGCAAGACAATGATGGTCACAAGTGTATGTATATTGCTTCCATGTATTTTATAAGTGATTCCAAGTCTTTATATAGACTCTAGGAGTGTTCCACGAGTTTTACAAGTTGAATTTGAATTCAAATGAAGGTGGGAATGGTTGTTGGAGGGAATCAATTCACTTTCCTACAATCTAGGAAAAGTGAAGATCTTGATTGATCTACTTTTAGGTGATTGATTGCTTGATTGAATGCAACTTCAACCACCAAAATTTCGTGGGATTTTGGCTCGATATTTCTACCTTTACATGTGTCAAGCTCAAGGCTTTTACAATGGTAAATGAGCCATCAAAATATTCTCAAAAAAATACAATAAATGAGCATATGAAAAAGAACTCTCCAACGGATATTCTTTCGACGCGATAGCCTTTGATGTAGATCAAATCCACCTCAAGCATAGTGTAAGCTTGATGTTCCAACAGCTCCCCCTCAAGCTAAAGTATGCTTGAGTCTTCATTCTCTGATAGGTTGAATACCTGCCATAGCTTTGAATCTACAAAGCTTTATTCCATCAAGTGCCTTCGTCATCATATCTGCTACTTGCTTTTCAGTCGGAACAAAAGAAATGTCGATCTCCTTTGCCATGAGCTTCTCCCTGATGAAGTGATAATGGACTTCTATGTGCTTGGTTCTCGCATGGAAAATAGGATTTTCCGCTAGATGCATGGAACTTACATTATCTCCAAATATGTGAGGTTTGGAACTCACAAGTCCCAAATCTGTATACAATGCTTTTAACCATATTGCCTCTTGAGTTGCTATGGTCAAGCCTCTGTACTCTGCTTCAGTTGAGGATAAAGCAACTGTTAGTTGCTTCTTGGAACTCCATGACCTGCAAATGCTAAGTAACCAGATGTACTTTTTCTATCATCCTTAGCTCCTGCCCAATCTGCATCTGAGTAGATTTTGATATCCAAATCTGAAGAGTAAGGATAGAATATACCTTCGTTGATTGTACCTTTGAGATACTTAAGTACTCTCTTAGCTGCATCCATGTGTGGTCTTCTTGGTGAGTGCATGAACTGACTAAGCACTCCCACACTATATGAGATGTCTGCCCTTGTATGAGTAGCATATATCAAGCTACCTACCAAGCTTTGATACTCTTTTATGTCTTCAATTTTCTCACCTTCATAAACACTAAGTTGATGATTCATCTCCAAATGTGTACCTGCACGTTTAGTGTTCTCCATTTTGAACTTGAGAAGAAGATCCTGAATGTATCTTCTTTGAGTCAAATACATTCCTTCATCTGTGTATATCACCTGCATACCTAGGAAATATGTGAGCTCACCTAGGCCACTGATTTTGAACTCCTCTTGCATGTGTCTCTTGATCCTTTGAATGCCATTTAGATCATCACCTATCACAATAATATCATCTACATATACACATAGATAGATAACCTCATTGTGATCCCTTTTGATGAATAGAGAAGGATATGAGCTGCTAGCTTTGAACCCTTGATCTTGAAGATATGTAACCAACCTGTAATTCCAAGCTCTTGGAGCTTGTTTCAATCCATACAATGCTTTCTTAAGTCTGCAAACATAAGATGGATGATTAGGGTTTTCAAAACCTGGTGGTTGTGACATGTATACCTCTTCACTTATCCAACCATTTAAGAATGCATTTTTCACATCAAGTTGGAGGAGTCTCCAATTCCTTGCAGCAGCTGCACTTATCAATGTCCTGATTGTAGTCATCTTTGCAACTGGTGAGAATGTTTCCTCATAGTCTATACCATGATTTTGTGAGCATCCTTTGGCAACTAATCTTGCCTTGTACTTGCAAACTGATCCATCTAAATTTCTTTTAACTTTATATACCCATCTGCAACCAATTACCTTTTGATTCGGCGACATTGGAACCAAATCCCAAGTATCCATCTCCTTCAATGCATCTATCTCTTCGTATATGGCCTTTTCCCAATTAGGGTTTCCCTTTGCCTCTTCATAGGTTGAGGGTTCCTCTTAAATAGAGTCTTTTGCCAAGTAGATTGAATGCTTTGTAACAAATGTGGAATCATATCCATACCTTTCTGGTTGTTTCTTCTCTCGCTGATCTTCTAGGTGCTTGTTTGGAGCATTCTCCAACCTCTTGCATCTTTGCTTTGCCTCTTGACTTCCATAGCTTGTAATCCCTTTCTCTTTCATCTTGGTCATCGTCTGTATCACTTCTTGGATCTTGGACCTGTGTATCATGCTTGCTTCCTAGTTGATGAGAGTCAGAATCAAGATCATATGGTAGTGTTACCTTTTGTTTATCTTCATCATACCAAGACCTGTGTTCTTCAAACACAACATCTCTACTTGTAGTGAATTGCTTGGTTGAAGGATTGAAGAACCTGTAACCCATCTGAGTTGAATCATATCCAATAAACACTGCCTTTGTTGCCCTTTCATCTAGCTTACCTCTTATTTGTGATGGTACATGAACATAAGCTAAACAACCAAAAACCTTGCAATGTCCAAGACTAGGTTTTCTTCCATGCCATGCTTCATAAGGAGTCATACCTTGAAGTGATTTGGATGGTAGTCGATTGACAAGGTACACTGCAGTTGAAATAGCTTCTGCCCATAGATAATGTGGCGAATTCTTCTCTTCAAGCATTGTTCGGGCTGATCCAACCAATGTCTTGTTTCTCCTCTCTGCAATTCCATTTAGTTGAGGAGAGTACCTAGTAGTCACTTCCCTTTTGATACCTTTGTCCTGCAAGAACTCATCAAACTCTTTGGAGAAGTATTCTCCCCCTCCATCAGATCTGAGCTTCTTTAGTGATCTACCTGTATGATTCTCCACATGTGCAAGATACTTCTTGAAGCAATCAAATACTTCATTCTTACTCTTGATAAAGTATAGAACAGTCCATCTACTATGGTCGTCAATAAATGAGACATAATACCTTGATCCTGCCAATGAAGGTTCTTGACTTGGTCCCCATACATCTGTATGTACTAAGTCCAATAAGTTGTTGTGGATGTAGCCTTTGTGGTTGAATGGTTGTCTTTGTGCCTTCCCAATTTGACATGCATCACACCTGTTGATCATGTATTGCTTTGATATGTTCGGCAGTCCTAGAACACTTTGATCCCTGCATATATCCTTCAAGGTTCTTTCATTCACATGAGCAAGTCTCTTATGCCACACTTTAAGCTCACTTAGGGTTTGAGACCCAAAGTTGAATAGAGCTATGTTCCTGGTATCTCCTACTTCAAAAGTAAAGAGCCTACCATGCTTCTCACCTCGGGCTATCTTCTTGAAGCCTTGACATGGATCTTCCACAAAAGCTCCATGTTGGGTGAACCTAACTTGCAAGCCTTTTTCAACTATTTGGCCTACACTTATTAGGTTTTTAGTGATAGTGGGTACATAGAGAACCTTACTCAGAATGTTTGTCCTGCCATTGGAAGCTTTGACATTACCAATCTTCTCCACATTGTGCTTCGTGTCATCCCCTGTTTGCACTTCATGTCTATGCTTTGGACTTTCCAAGTCAGATAGAAGAGCAATGTTGCCTGCAACATGATTCGAGCATCCTGAATCTATGTAGAACAAATGATCATCTTCTTTACCTTCTTTGTGGCTTAGATTCATAAGAAGTAATGAGTCTTCATGTGGTTGATCTTCTGAATAATTGTTGTAGTCCCTTCTATTATAGCTTCTATTGTTATTGTTGAAGTTGTGTCCACCTCTGCCTCTATTGCCGCCATATCCACCTCTTCCACTTCCTTTCTGGGTCTTCCCATTGAACCAGCAATTCTGAGTGGTGTGGTTGGTCTTATCGCATATGGCACAAGGTTGAACATTCTGACCTTTGGCTTTGTCTTGCTTTGGTCCTTTCTTCTTCCCTTTCCACTTGCTCTTGCTTGCGAAGTTGGCTTGGGAAGTCTCTTCTTCGTCTTCTTCCTTCTTCTTGCCTTTTTGCTTCTTATCCTTCTTATCTGCATATAGAGCACTAGTTGAATTACCATGATAAGAGTTACCTTCCTTTATGATATTTTTGGCTTCTTGATTGAAGAGTTGTCCAAGAAAGATGTTGAAGTCTGGAGTTTGCACATCCATGATGAGATCGTAAGCCGTCGTGAAGGATTGCCATTGCTTATCACTTCGAATGCCGTTGAGAATTTGCCTCATGATGACCTCTTCTTCAATCAGCTCTCCAATGGATGCTAACTGATCCGCAACCTCCTTGACTTTGGTAACAAACTCTGTGATGGTTTGTTTAGGTGTCTTCTTCATTTGGTTGAACTCGTTCCAAAGATGATTCTTTCTTGCTTTGGTACTAGCAGAAAAGAAAGTCTCCAGGGCATCCCAAGTCTCTTGAGATGTCTTGCATCCTCTAATATGTGGTAATAGAAAGTCAGAGATAGAGTTTAGTATGTACGACCTTGCTTGAGCATCCCTTGCGCACCAAAGTGTGAGCTTATCCGTCTCCTCTTGTGTAGGTCCTCCTTTGGATCTTGGAATAGGCATAGCTTCATCACCTGCTACAATTCCATAAAGATTTCTACCTTGCAAATAGGCCTCCATTCTGATTTGCCAAGCCGCGTAGTTGTGTCGATCAAGCTTCGACACAACTAGCTCTGATACCACTGAAAGAAAACTTGGAGAAGCTTGTCGAAGGTAGAAAAGTGCATTTCGAAGCGATGAAGTTTGGTCAAGCCAACCGGCACAAGACCAGCCCTTGAGCTTTTGGAGAATCAAATAGACCTTATAGGCATGCTATAAGTGCAAAGAAACACACTATGTACCTTGGAGCATCAAGGAGAATGAGTCGATACAAAACAGATAGGTTTGCGGGTCGAGTAGCTCAAAAACTTACTATCTATGGAAGAGACAATGAACTTCAAATGCCCATAGCGACCAGCGTGATTACAATTAGAAAAAATCCTTTTATGGGAGTGATACACATAGGGTTGAGTGTATGGAATGCACAAAAGTATAAGTAATAAGCAAAATATGCTATAGGAATGAATGCGACATTCACCGGTGGTACTTCCTATTTTTCAGGAATACGCAGAGATTGACCTCGAGGCAGCAAAACTGAGATTTATCCAAATTTGCTGAACAAAATGCTTTGAGAATTTACAGGCATAAACTAAACACTAATACCTTTCCAATGAGTCATCTTGCACTCAATTTGGAGCTCTGAGGAGAGAGTAGCAGCCTCTGCAAGATTACTGTTGGCGAAGAAGATGATGCAGAAAATTGAAGGAGCAAGACAATGATGGTCACAAGTGTATGTATATTGCTTCCATGTATTTTACAAGTGATTCCAAGTCTTTATATAGACTCTAGGAGTGTTCCACGAGTTTTACAAGTTGAATTTGAATTCAAATGAAGGTGGGAATGGTTGTTGGAGGGAATCAATTCACTTTCCTACAATCTAGGAAAAGTGAAGATCTTGATTGATCTACTTTTAGGTGATTGATTGCTTGATTGAATGCAACTTCAACCACCAAAATTTCGTGGGATTTTGGCTCTATATTTCTACCTTTACATGTGTCAAGCTCAAGGCTTTTACAATGGTAAATGAGCCATCAAAATATTCTCAAAAAAATACAATAAATGAGCATATGAAAAAGAACTCTCCAACGGATATTCTTTCGACGCGATAGCCTTTGATGTAGATCAAATCCACCTCAAGCATAGTGTAAGCTTGATGTTCCAACAATTTTGTCTTTTTGTGCCAAAGGTATATACCAGTTTCTGTTCGCCAGTTTAAGCGTCTCGAAGTCTGCTACAGGTCTAGCAGAACTCGTCTGGGCAGTTCTATTCAACTTTTTGAGATACAGTCAATTTTCTGCATCAAGGTATTTTAGTCACCGACCATGGCTGAAAGCAGTGATGTATTCCGTATGTTGGCTGTTGAGGATAAGTTGGATGGTACCAACTACCCATTATGGGCTTATATGATGTGACATGTTTTGGTTGCAAAAGGATTGTGGAACATTGTGCAGGGTGTTGAAAGACATCCTGTTACACCTATAATGACAAGTACTGCAAATACAGGTGCTGGAGCTGATGAAGATGGTGTCAAAGATGATATTTCACAGACTCCTATTCGTGCTGTTGTTTCTGTTGCACCTACTGCAGAGCAAATTTGTTGGGATGGCAGAGATGCCCAGGCACATGGATTGATAGCTTTGTCTGTCAAACGTGCCATTATTCCTCATATTCACTCTTGCAGAACAACTAGGGATGCTTGGCATACACTTACCACATTGTACCAAGCTAGGAATGAGGCTCGTATTGCTTACCTCCGAAAACAGTTGGAGAGTGAGCACATGAATGAAGGTGATTCTATGGACAGTTTCCTAATGAAGATCAAAGATTGGAAGGAACAATTGATTTCTGCTGATGAGGTTATACCAGATAGCTCACTTGTGTAGACCGTTCTGAATGGTCTTCCTAATTCATATCAGAGTTTTGCTTCTACTCTTCGGTTGATGATGAAAGGCAATCCGAATGCCTTATCATTTGAGGAGTTAGTCTATGTTCTGTTGCAGTAAGATCAGTCCAGGCAGAACAGGTCCATTATGCGTGTTGCAGATCAAGCTTTCCTAGCTAGTCAGAAGGGCAAAGGAAAATGGAGCTCTTCTATTAGTAAGCAGAAATCAGCAAATGCTACACATTCGAAGAACCAGGAAAAAGATGAGAAGAAATCAAAAAAGCAGAAATTGTTTTGCAAGTACTGTAAAGGGAATGATCATATCATAAAGAGCTATCCAAAACTAGCTGCAAAAGAGGCAAAGAAAAAGGAGGCTGGAATGGTTGTTGCAGAAGCCTCTACACCAAAAAACAGAGTCTGCTAATCTTGTGCAGGAAGAAGAATGGGTGTTTACTACTATTTGCAGTTTTGACCCATCTTCTCATGAGCAATGCATGTCTGCAGTGGACTCAGATGTTTGGTACTTTGACAGTGGGGCGACCAAACATATTACCTCGCAGCGCAGTTTCTTCTCTTCACTCGAGCCTGCTCCTACCGGAATACTGTCACATGCGCCAACAACTCCTCTTATCCTGTTATGGGAGTTGGTAAGATCATTCTGACTACTGCTGATGGAAGTTCTTTCACCTTATCACATGCCTTATTTGTGCCAGGGATCAAGAAGAACCTGTTATCAGTTTCTGCATTAGCCAAGATTGGCTTGGTTGTGAAATTCGTTGATGATAGATGTACAGTTCATGATCTATCAAATGGCGATGTGATTATTGCTTCTGGCATTTTATGTCGTGGGCTGTATAAGCTCATAGACTATGAAAGATCTGTGAATGATTCGGCATGTGCAGTTCATGATTCTCAGGCTATGTCAGATGCAAAGCTTTGGCATGCATGCTTTGGTCATCTGAATTTTGCTAGTTTTCTACACCTACAGAAATCTGATATGGTGTCTTCTTTGCCCAATCTTGAGGCACCTGGAAAACATGTATGTGAAGGTTGTATTTTGGGCAAAATGCAGCGTTCCTTCTTTCGAAAAGATGGTTCAGTTCGGGCTACGCAGAAATTGCAGCTTGTACATAGTGATGTCTGTGGTCCTATGCAGACACCCTCTTTTGGGAATTACCTTTACTTCGTGACTTTCATTGATGATTTTTCCAGGCATGCATGGGTATATCCACTCAAAGCAAAGTCCGAAGTGTTCATGTGCTTTAAACAGTTTTTGGTTTTGGGGTAAAATCTGTTAGCATGTAAAATGGGCACCCTCCGTTCTGATCGAGGGGGGGAATATATGTCTTCTAATTTTAATGCATTTCTGGCTTAACGTGGGATAAAACACCAATTTATAGTGTCGTATACACCTCAACAGAATGGAGTTGCTGAACGAAAGAACAATTCACTCATGGAGATGGCGAGGTGCATGGTCAAGAGTCAGGCTTTACCACATAGTTTCTGGCTTGAGGCTATCATGTGTGCAGCATATGTATTGAACAGGTGTCCCACTAAAGCACTGCACTGTATCACTCCATATGAGGCTTGGCATGACCGCAAGCCATCTGTTGCTCATCTGCGTGTTTTTGGTTGTTTGGCATATGCATTAGTGCCTGAACAACATTGCAGAAAAGTGGATGATAAGGCAGTAAAATGTATTTTTGTTGGGTACAGTTCTGAAAGTAAAGGCTATCGTCTGTATCATCCACAGACTAAACGCATTCTGGTTAGCCATGATGTTGTCTTTGTGGAAGATGCTATTCAGCCATTGCTTTCATGTACTAAGGAGACATATGTTAGCTCTAAAGACATGTATGATACGTTGATGCCTCTTTTTACAGGTGGACACTCTAGTGCTGGTCCTAATGAGGCAACTTCTTAGCCTTTGCAGGTTTCATATGATGATACAGATCATTCTATTTTTTATGCAGATTTACATGATGCACTTTTGATGAGAGAGCTGATATTGAGCAGGCAAAAACTATGCCAAAATGGCTGGTGCAGACTTTGTGTGACAGCAAATTAGATGCACCTTTGTCATATGGTACTTGTTCAGGATCTCATAGTGCCTCCTTTGCATCAGATTGCTATGTTATGGCTGTGTCTAGTCTCTGTGATGAGAATGAGCCTGTTTCTCTTGATGAAGCATAGAATTCAAAAAATTGGATGGCTGCCATGCAATCTGGATATGATGCTATAATGAAGAATGGTACATGGTCTTTATGTGACTTGCCTCCTTGCAAGAAGGCCATTGGCACTAAGTGGGTATACAAGCTGAAGTGTAAACCTGATGGTACAGTTGACAGGTATAAGGCTAGGCTTGTTGGAAAGGGTTATGCGTAGGAAAGAGGCATTGATTTTGATGAGACCTTTGCACCTACATGCCGTATGACTACTGTTCGGAGCATTTGTGCACTTGCATCCCATCATGGTTGGAATGTACATCAGTTGGACATTAAAACAACATTTCTGAATGGTGACTTGCATGAAGAAGTGTATGTTTTTCAGCCCCGTGGCTTTGTGCAGAAAGGGCATGAAAACCAGGTGTGTAGGTTAAAGAAGGCATTATATGGTTTAAAGCAAGCACCACGTGCTTGGTATGAGAAGATACATGCCTATCTGGTTGCACATGGTTTTGTAAACAGTCCAACTGAAAGCACCTTATATGTTAAGCGTGCTAATGATGTGCTTCTGATCATTGTTGTCTATGTTGATGACATGCTGCTCACTGGTCCTATTGAGAAGCATATTGCTGATTTCAAGGTTGATTTGCATGCCTCATTTGAGATGCCTGATTTGGGGCATTTGCATCACTATTTGGGCATTTAGTTTATGCAAGTTGATGGTGGAATGGCTTTGTGTCAAACGAAATATATTGACACATTATTGCAGTGTTTTGGCCTTGAAGACTGTAAGCCTATTGCCACTCCTATGGAGACAAGTTTACGATTGAGTCTTCATGATGTTCGAGATGCATTTGATGTTGTTCTCTAGCAGCAGGCTATTGGATGCTTGATTTACTTATGCATTACTCAGCCAGATATTCAGTTTGTTGTCTCACAAATGAGCAGGTTTATGCATTGCCCAGGAGTCACGCATTGGAAGGCGGTTAAGCGCATCTTTCGCTACTTGAGTGGTACTCGGCTACTTGGGTTGTTTTATCCCAAGGGGGGATCACTACCGCCAAATTTGCATGCTTTTTTTGACTCAGATTGGGCTGGTTGCTATGACACTCGTGTGTCCACCAGTGGTTTTTGCTTCATGCTTGGTAGCTCATGTATATCTTGGTTGAGCAAGAAGCAGCCTACTGTGGCCACTTCCACTTGTGAGGCTGAGTATAGGGCAGCTTTCACAGCGACTCTTGAGTGTGTGTGGCTCAGCCGCCTTTTGGCTGATTTGGGTGTTGGCCAGTCTTCTACCACCACCATCTTCGCTAAAAGTTTCAGCGCATTGGGAGTTGCGAGGAACCCTGTGTTCCATGCTCACACTAAGCACATTGAGGTGCATTATCACTATGTCAGGGAGAGGTTCTCTGCTGGGGAGATCAGCTTGGCATATGTGCCCACGCAGGAGAACATTGCAGACCTTTTCACAAAGGCTCTGCCTAGGGAGAAGTTTGAAGCTTTCTGCAAAGCTTTAGGCTTACTTCCTTTTGTGGAGTGATTTCCACATAGCTTGGCACTTCCTTATACATGAGTGCCAGCTCCTTGTTCACCACATCACTCCTAGGGGGGATTTGTTGATATATTTAGGTAGTGATGTGTGTGAACACACTAGGACCGCCGGGGCACTTTTTTCCCTCTTTAGGAGGTTTTTTCCCCCCGGCTTGTATATACGCCTATTGCCCTAATGGGCTACTTATCTTTGTACATTCTCTAGTAATACATTCAGTATTGTGTGTTTGTGCTTCAAGCTTCTTCTTCTTCCTTGTGATGTTCGCATGCTTCTCCAGACGTCTAACTCCAACATTGTTATCTTGAGAGATCTGTTCTAGGTTGAGCATCCATGTCAATACAGATTTACCTCTTGGTGTTCTAGGTTCACCATCTAATTGTTCATGTTCTAAGTCACCTCTTTCTGCTTTGAGAATTACTACCCCAAATTCATTGGTCCTATCAGGTTGATTGGAAATTATGTGCATTGTTCCCTCCTTATCGATATATGCATTTTTCTCAAATTTAACCACTAGATGCTCCAATCCAATGAGTTGATCACGATTTCTAAATTGAACTACAGACCTCCTCAAACTGTCCTCATAGATGTGAGCACCTAATTGGTTGGTTCGAATGTACTCTAGTTGGGTTTCGTATGGCCCTTCAGGTCTTTCTAAGTATGCTAACCCTAAACCACCTTCTATTCTCTCCATATTGTAAGAAATTTTTGATTCACTTGTTTCTAAGCTTAGTTCGTATCGATAACCACTCAATTTTTTAGCACAAGATCGTGTTGTGTTTCTAACACTCGCTTCAGATGACCTAATACTATGTCAATCGGCCTTTCCTATGTGCTTTCCTAATCTAAGGTTCATGAATTATACTCCTTCAGGCGATTGATGTGAATTTTTGTTACACAAATTCTTTCTTCCTCAGTTACTTGATTTTTTTTTCTTTCCTTAATCTCTTGTCTTGTCCACGTATATATGTCAGGTATCATTTTTTGTTGTGTGTTTAAGTTATTGCACAGTTGAAATCAAGTTCTTTTCTTTAGGGTTTATCACCTCAATATCCTAATTTGAGCTTGCACTTGAGTGATTACGGTTTCTTGCACTTATATTGTTCCTGTCAGGGGAGCACTAGATTGTGCTCTCTGACTACACAAGACAAGATTTCGGAAACACAGTTCTGATTACAAGAATACCCACGAAGGGAAAATGCTACAAGAATATACGATCGATACAAGATGTCCCACAACCCGGGACCAATAGGTATGGAAAACTCGACTAGAGATGATACAGGAGATCCCACAACCCGGGATCGTAGGTAGGAAACAAGATATCTCGATTACAAGAAATCCCCTCAGGGATATGAACTGGATACAAGAAATAACTAGAAAGGATCTCGTACTACGAGATTACAATAGGACAAGAAAGGATGTCCACAATACAAGACTAGACAAGACTAGAGCTAGAAACAAGACTAGAACTTGAACTGGAACTTGAATGTACTTACTTGGAGGTCACGACTCCTTGAGCTCCCAAGACTGGCATTGGCAAGACTGATTATGAATGTGGCCAACCCCTCCTTATATAGGTTTTCAAGGGCGGTTCCCAAGGCGGTTGCGAACTGATGATGTCATCATGATGTCATCGATTTGTAACAAGACCTCCCAATGTCAGAATTCAGCGAATAGACAGTCGATCTTGGGGTTTTGGCACATTCCGGACGCAATGGAAGCATTGGTTTCTCCTAATTCTGAACCAATCATGAGATACAGGGTTCACATGGAATCTTAGGTTCAGGATGGTTTCCTTCGTCCATGACATCACCTCCCCCTCAAGCGACGAGTTCCACGAGGAGCGGTCATGTTATCTGGTCTCGGCTTCGTTGGATTTTTCTTATGGAATTCTCGAACCTTGATTGGTGCTCTCTGAAGGTTTTCTGCAGGTTCCCAAGTACGATCACTGATGTCATACCCTTTCCAATGAATAAGGTATTCCAATCTTCCCCGGGATATTCTGGAATCTAGGACATGCTCGACTTCAAATTCTTCATGATCATCAATCTCGATAGGTGGTGAAGGACTAGGTCTCTCCCCCCTCAATGGTGAAATCTGATATGGTTCCAACATGGATACATGGAAAACTGGATGTATTCTCATGGTACTCGGTAACTGGAGTTTGAAGGTGACTGGATTAATCTTGGCCAAGATGGTAAATGGTCCAAACTTTTGATGATCTAACTTTGCACAAGGCCTTGAAGTTTGTAAATTGTTTCGGAGTAACCATACTTTATCCCCAATTTGATACGATGGATTCTGGACACGATGTTGATCTGCATAGTACTTATATTGTTGTTGAGCTTTATGGATCTCTTCCTTCAGTTCTTTGTGAATGTCCATCAGGTACTGGGCCTTGTCTCTGGCAGCTGGGTTCTTGACATGATTTGAGAGTTGTATATCCATCCTTGGATGTTGTCCATAGTTTGCAAAGAAGGGAGTTTGCTTAGTAGATGCATGAACACTATTGTTATAGGCAAACTCTGCAAAGGGTAACAACTCAAACCAATCATTTTGGTGATAGTTGCTAGTGCAACGGAGATATTGCTCCAGGACTTGATTCACTCGTTCTGTTTGTCCATCAGTCTGTGGATGATTTGTTGTAGATAGTTTAACTTGAACACCAAGGAGCTTGCAAAGACTGTTCCAAAAGCTGGATATGAACTGTGGACCTCGATCACTGACAATGTCATCAGGCAATTCATGAAGCCTAAATATGTACCTAAGAAAAAGTCTGGCAGTGGCTGCACCTGTGATTGCCTTGGTAGTTGGAATGAAGTGTGCCATCTTTGTAAATCTATCCACAATAACAAGAATGGCTTCATACTTATCTGACTTTGGTAGATCTGTGATGAAATCCATCGACAATGAAGCCCATGGCCTTTCTGGAATAGGTAGAGGTTGCAAGAGGCCATGAGGTTTATGTCGGGGTACCTTAGATCTATTGCAAGTATCACAGGTTCGAATGTATTCTTTGACTTCCTTCCACATCTGAGGCCACCAAAAGTCCCTTGATATGAGTTCTATTGTTTTATTTACTCCAAAATGTCCTGCTGCAAGGTTGTCATGGCGTTGTTGAAGTACTTGGATCCTGGGCTTTCCTGGAGGGACATACAATAGGTTCTTATAGAGTAGTAAACCATCCTTTTCCTGAAATTCGTTTACTTCTTGGAATTTTCCTTCTTGAGCTTTCTGCTTAACGTTACAAAACAATTCATCCTGTGGTAGATTCTCACGGATCAACTGATTCAAGGCTGAATCTTCATGATGGCTTGAAGAGATAGCTGCTAACTGGAGATGCTCGGGCTTGAGTAATACACTCTCTTGTTGATCAAAGGCCTCTTCACCCTTCTTTGGTGCAAGGTAAGATCTTCTGGATAGGGCATCTGACTGACATTGATGATGTCCTGGACGGTATGTGATGACAAAGTCGAATCTGGATAAAAAGTTACTCCATCGAGATTGCCTTCTATTGAGGATCCGGGTGGTCATAAAATACTCTAGGTTCTTGTGATCTGAATATACAATGACTTTATGAGCTGCTCCTTCTAGATGGTGACGCCAGGTATCAAACGCGTCTACTATGGCAAGGAGTTCTTTATCATGAATTTCATAATTAATTTCTGGAGGGGAAAACTTCCTTGAATGATATGCAACTGGATGTAGTTGTCCATCATATCCATATTGGGAAAGAATGGCCCCTAGAGCAAAGTCCGATGCATCTGTCTCAAGGAAGAAGGGCTTACTAGAATCAGGATGAACTAGGATTGGAGCAGTAGTGAATGCTGATTTCAAGGTCTGAAAGGCCTTCTCTGCTTCTTCGGTCCATGAGAATTTGGAGTTCCCTGTAAGCTTGGTAAGAGGTGTCACTATCTTGGAGTAATCTCTGATGAATATCCTATAGAAATTGGCAAACCCCAAAAAACATTGTACATCTCGAACACATGAAGGTGGTTGCCAATCAAGGATTGTCTCAATCTTCTTAGGGTCCATAAAAATTCCTTTATCTGATACTATGTACCCTAAAAATTCCACTTCTGTCTTATGAAAAGAACACTTCTCCAATTTCGCATACAATCCTTTTTCTCTTAGTTTCTCTAGGACTATCTTTACATGATCTTCATGATCCTCTAGATTTTTTGAAAATATCAAGATATCATCAAGGTATATTACAACAAAATCATCTAAATATTCTCGAAAAATATCATTCATCATATGTTGGAAGACAGCTGGAGCATTTGTAAGACCGAAGGGCATAACTACATATTCAAAATGCCCATACCTTGTTCGAAATGCTGTCTTCCATTCGTCTCCTTCTCTGATCCTGACAAGGTTGTAAGCTCCTCGAAGATCAATTTTCGTGAAGAATTTTGCTTTTCCAAGGCGTTCCAAGAGCTCTGATATGAGTGGTAGAGGGTATCTGTTTTTTATAGTGACTTTGTTCAATCCACGATAATCTACACACATCCGGAGAGTCCCATCCTTCTTCTTTACAAATAGAATAGGAGCTCCTGCTGGAGACTTCGAGTGTTTGATAAACCCCTTTGCTAGATTCTCATCAATGTTCTTGCGTAGTTCTGTAAGTTCCTCTGGAGATAGTCTGTAGATTGGTCCAAAGGGTGGTTGTGTTCCCTCTTGAAGATCTATGGGACAATCATAAGGTCTATGCTCTGGAAGGATATCTGCATTCTTCTTTTCAAAAACATCTTCAAAGCCGTTGTACTGATTGGGTAGCTGTACTGGATCATCTTTCTTGGATTCTTGAGCTGATATGGCATAGATCATATATGTAGGTTCCTTCCTTACTGCATGTATGAAGGCTTTAGCTCCAACATATGTTGGGTTCTTCTGGATATCTCGACGGGTGATTTTATTCTTTTCCCAATTAATTTCTGGATTATGTTTCTTTAACCACGGCATTCCGATGATAACCATATTTGCTGGACTCGATATTACATTGAAACATATGTGTGAATCATGGTCACCAAGGTGTACTCTTAGTGGTATGGTTTCCATGGTTATATTCCCCGATGCTAGAGGCCGTCCATCTACTACTTCGGCTACTACTGGTCTGTTCTTTCGAAGTACTGGAATTCCATGTTTCTTAACGAGTCCTTCATCAATGAAACATGAGGACGCTCCTGAATCTACTAGAGCTATGAGGGAAAGGGTCTTCTTAGACAGGATTAACTTGACAGGGGCAAGACATGTTTCTACGGGTGTGGATGGAATTATGAGACCCTTTCGTATATCATGGTCCGGCTGTATGGTCTCTTTTACAACTGGACTTCCTTGTTTCCCTGCTCTACAAGGGTGGCTGCGACTTTGGAGTTTGTTCTCTTGTTGGGACAATTAACTGCAATGTGGCCAGGGTTTCCACAATATAGACATAATTTGTTATCCCTCCTTCTTTGTTTCTCTTGTGGTGTTAGAGGCTGGAACCTAGTTACATCTATCTGCATAGGTTCGGGCATAGTGTCATCTCTAGGAGTAGGCTGGAAAGGTTTCCATTGGCGAGGTCTTCCTTCTACTTGTTTTTCTTGTTTCCTTTCAAAAAGACGGTTATCACATTGAATGGCTTGGTTGATGTATTCATTCAATGTCTTCACCTCTGGCATCGTGAGTAGAAGGTCCTTCACGTCATCCCTTAAGCCCCATCTAAATTGGCTAATGAAATAATCTTCATGCCAAGTGAGGTCACATATCAACTGCCTAAATTCTGATGCATAGGTAGAGGCAGGGCGGTTACCTTGACGTAGCTTTCGAAGTTTTGTTTCTGCCACTCGACTCGTGTCTGCATCTCCAAATGTGGCGACAAGCTCTCCAAGAAATGCCTCATAATTATGAAGTACGGCCATATCCTTCTCCAAGATTGGGGCGAACCATGATAAAGCTTGACCATAGAGCAAGGTTCCAATAAAACCGACCTTGGATGCATCATCAGGGTATCTATCAGGCTGCATGCGAATGTACAATTTGACTTGTTGCAAGAATCCTCGAAACTTTGTACGATCACCATTGAACTTTTCTGGCATGCAAATCTTGGGTTCCTTCACAAATGATGTACTGGGCCGTTGGTTCACTTGAATACTCCCTTGATTCGCTTGAAGACTCCCGATTCGTTCTTGTAATTCTTGAAGGAGTGTACCTACATGCACTGGATGTCCCATCTCGACTTGTGTCTGTCGATGACTTAGGTCTTCGACTTGTTGTTGGAGACTCTGAAGTGATGCTACGATCTGTTCATAAGCGTTCTCCATGATGTCTGGTCTTGGATAGAAGATAGTCTTGCCAAAATGTCAGGGGAGCACTAGATTGTGCTCTCTGACTACACAAGACAAGATTTCGGAAACACAGTTCTGATTACAAGAATACCCACGAAGGGAAAATGCTACAAGAATATACGATCGATACAAGATGTCCCACAACCCGGGACCAATAGGTATGGAAAACTCGACTAGAGATGATACAGGAGATCCCACAACCCGGGATCGTAGGTAGGAAACAAGATATCTCGATTACAAGAAATCCCCTCAGGGATATGAACTGGATACAAGAAATAACTAGAAAGGATCTCGTACTACGAGATTACAATAGGACAAGAAAGGATGTCCACAATACAAGACTAGACAAGACTAGAGCTAGAAACAAGACTAGAACTTGAACTGGAACTTGAATGTACTTACTTGGAGATCACGACTCCTTGAGCTCCCAAGACTGGCATTGGCAAGACTGATTATGAATGTGGCCAACCCCTCCTTATATAGGTTTTCAAGGGCGGTTCCCAAGGCGGTTGCGAACTGATGATGTCATCATGATGTCATCGATTTGTAACAAGACCTCCCAATGTCAGAATTCAGCGAATAGACAGTCGATCTTGGGGTTTTGGCACATTCCGGACGCAATGGAAGCATTGGTTTCTCCTAATTCTGAACCAATCATGAGATACAGGGTTCACATGGAATCTTAGGTTCAGGATGGTTTCCTTCGTCCATGACAGTTCCTAACGTGACCCTAATTAATCAATGACACTAATCGTGCTTAGCCTCTACTAGCAGTTGACTGAGGGGATTGAGAGTTCTTCCAACCTCATTTTCGATGCTTTGTTGATTGCCCTTATGCCCAATTCCCAAGCCTTTCTTTGCTCTACACATCCACCCTTGCTGAGGGTGCCCTTAATAGACATGTACAAATCTTAAGTTTAGATCACACTTTAATTGAAAAGAAAATAGTGAATTCTTCAAATATATGCCAGGAGACCCCCAAAAAAGCACCAATTGCTTGAAAAATCACGAAAAATTGACTCCAAATTTGCAAGAAAATCAAAACCCTAATTTTTACATTTTAGTTAAATCATCATAATGTCATGGCTGGATCTGGATGGTCACGAGCCATCATGATGGCGTGAGCCCATCATGATGATGTGGGACAATCGTGATGACATGCAGGGTCATCGTGATGGTATGCAATGGCACGATGGTCAATAGTCATCACGATGTCGTGAGCCAATCACAATGTTCAATGGTTGAGAAAGTTGTTGTGATGGTGTGATCCCGTTGTAATGGTGAGGCACGATCAAGATTGCTTGAACAAGTTTTCACAATGTTATGAACCAATCATGATGGTCAGTGGTCATCGTGATGGCATGAGCCAATCACGATGGTCATGAGGCACGATGGTATGAAGGCATCGAGATGATATGCACCAATCCTGATGGTGTGGTCAGGGTGGTCATCGCGATGGTATGTGCGAATTATCCCGATGGTACATTAGACTTGTCACAATGGCTTGAACCAATCACAATGGTCTGGATGACGATGATGCCTCATCGCGATGAGCCCATCATGATGGTTCAAAAAATTACAAATTTTTGGACGGAGATGTAGATTCCTTCATGCGTTAAGATGCTCTACACCCTCACTATGATGCATTCACAAAAAATATGATCTTCTCAGACCATCTGGATGGTCTAAGGCATTTAGAAAAAACGGTGAAATCTCAAAAAAATTACCTGTAGAGTGTTGTAATCTTGTGAAGCAATATCCTGCACAAAAAACTCACAAACACATGCAAACTCACTCTCTCACTTGCTCTCTATCTCTCTCACTCTCTCACAAATGAGGGAAATGAGAAGACAAGGGTGGATATGGTGAATTTCGGTGAATTTTCACGATAGATGGAGAAGATGTGGGGATGAAGAATGGGTGTAGGAGAGGTGAAAGAAGATGAAAACAACACAAAACCAACAACAAAACACTAATTAATTACCTTCCAACGCTAATCTCCAAATAGTCTTACCATCACACATTCGTCCTAGAGCTCATCGCCAACAATGACATCAAATTTGGTGTTGTTCTAGACATTGGAAAGTACCATGTCAAGAATCTCCACCTCCTTAGTTGTCAATCCACGAAAGAGGTAGGGTGATGTGAAGATTGTGAACGAGTGATGTGCATGAAGGTGAAGGTGAGAAGCACACAAGTGCACACACACATACACACAAACATAAGGCAGAGACAAGAGGAGATACAATGGAAGGTGAGAATCACACTTGTATTTCTCAAAAGTAGCTCTTACACTCACACTCTTATGATGTCACTTTGTCTAATCCTTCTAACCTCTCAAAATATAGTTTTTTGACTAGTTTTGGCCGGTTTTGAACCCACTATTTGGCCTAGTTAAAAATTAGGTTCTAAGGCTCATTTGGAGGTCCAAATGAAGTCCAAAAATTACAAAATTTGGCATAAGCACTCCATCTAGGCTCCTCAAGCTCAAGGACTACTTAGCTTGCATAAAATGGAGCAGCTTATGAAAAAAATGGGGTTTTCTATATTACATGTTACATGAGTGACAAAGATCACCGTTGAGAGTTTGGTTACTTATAATGGGACAACCTATTTTGAAGAAAGAATGAGTCTCCCCCCCCCCCATCTTCATGCATTCCCCTTTACATGCTTCCTCTATGCCAATCTCTATAGCTACTGCTAGTTGCACTACCAACGATATGCATTAGTGCGTGAACAACAACACAAGAAATTGGATGATGAATAAGTGAAATGTATTTTTGTTGGGTACAATTCTGAAAGCAAAGGCTATCGTCTATATCATCCATAGAATAAATGCATTTTGGTTAGCCGTGATTTTGTTTTTGTGGAAGATGCTATTCAACCATTACTTTCACATACTAAGGAGACATCAATTAGCTCCAAATATGTGTATGGCACTTAGCTGCCTCTTTTTATAGGTGGGCAATCTAGTGTTGGTCTAAATGATGCAATTTCTCAGCCTTTATAGGTTTCACATGATGATGTAGATCATTCCATTTTTTATGCAGATTCACATCATGCACTTATTAATGAGAGAACTTATATAGATGAGACAAAAACTATGCATCAATGGTTGGTGTGGAACTTGCAAGATAGAAAATTAGATGGAGCTCTATCATATTGTACTCATTCAGGCTCTCATAGTGCTTCTTTTGCATCAGATATCTATGCTATGGCTGCCTCTAGTCTTTGCGATGAGAATGAGCCTATCTCATTTGATAAAGCACAAAATTCTGAAAGTTGGATGGCTTCTATGCAATCAAAACATGATGCTATTATGAAAAATAGTACCTGGTCTTTATGTGACTTGCCTCTTGGCCAGAAGACCATTGGCATTAAGTGGGTATACAAGCTGAAGCATAAGCTTGATGGAACAATTGATATGTATAAGGCTAAGCTTGTTGCAAAAGGTTATCCTCAAGAAAGAGTCTTTGATTTTGATGAGAACTTTGCACCTACATTCTGAATGTCTACTGTTCGTAGCATCTGTGCATGTGCAGCTCATAATGGTTGGAACGTACATCAATTGGACAATAAAACCTCGTTTCTAAATGGTGACTTGCATGAAGAAGTGTTTTTCAGCCGCATGGTTTTGTGCAAAAAGGGCATTAAAACAAAGTGTGCAGATTGAAAAAGGCATTATATGGTTTGAAGCAAGCACCACATGCTTGGTATGAAATGATACATGCCTACTTGATTGCACATAGTTTTGAGAACAGTCCAACTAAGAGCACCCTATATTTCAAGTGTGCAAATGATGTGCTTCTGATCATTGTTGACTATGTTGATGACATAGTGCTCACTGGACCTAATGAGAAGCATATTATTGATTTTAAGGCTGATTTGCATGCCTCATTTGAGATGCAAGATTTGGGGCATTTGCATCATTATTTGGGAATTTAATTTATGCAAGTTGATTTCTGACTAGCTTTGTGTCAACAAATTATATTGACACATTATTCCAACATTTTGGCCATGACGACTGTAAAACTATTGCCACTCCTATGGAGATAGGTTTATGATTGAGTCTTCATGATGCTTGAGATGCATTTGATATTGTTCTCTATCAGCACGCTGTTGGATGCTTGATTTACTAATGCATTAGTCGACTATATATTCAGTTTGCTGTCTCATAGATGAGTAGGTTTATGCATTGCCCAAGTGTCAAGCATTGGCAGATGGTTAAGTGAACAATCATTATGTCAAGGAGAGGTTCTCTACTAGAGAGATGAGTTTAGCATATGTGCCCACACAGGAGAACATTTACTTGTTTATCTCTACCTAGGGGAAAGTTTGACTCATTTACTCGACACGCTATAGCTACCCAAAAAATGACACACCATAGGCGATAGCATGGGACAAGCTGGAAGCTAATTGAGCAAGGGGCATACATGTAAATGAGCACACCCTTGCACATGAACCCTTACAGAACTATATCGATCGCTTATGCAAAAAGGTTTTGTCCGGGATGACAGATGTCAAAAGGAAGGGGGTGCTGGCAGTAGTTCGCGACATTGATAAAGACAAATCATGCAAGAAACAAGGCAAGCAGACCAAAGGGGCTTCATACTCAACACTCCCTCCTTCTTAGATGCGCATACTCTTTGATACATTCATTCGAGGTTATCTTCCAAAATGCAGATACTCTTCGATACACTCATTCAAGGTGGCATGTCTACAGATGTAGAGCAGTAGCCTAAGTTTCTTATCCATAATTCCATCCTAAAAAATGAAATGAGTTTCTTCTATGATCATCTTTCTATGACAGGCCACCTATAATTGTACTGCTTGTATCGTTTGGCACTTACTATGACTAGGTCATGGCTCCCTTGTTTGGACCTATAAATTACAAAGAAAGATTCATGCTTCACTCTACATTCATGGAATTCTCCTAGGAATCCTTCGATAAGAACATCTGGATTTCCAAATGGCATTTTTGTCAAGGGTTGGAACAGGGCAAGGGCTCCTCCTACAAGAGTTAGGCCAAAAGCTTCATGTTGAGTGAATAGATATGAGATTTCTTTCTTTGGGGAATTAACACCAATTTCAATTTGGCTACATGGCCATAAGGATTTCTAGACCTTTCATAATAATGTTTCATGCACCTTTCCACTTGGAATGCTCGAACGCTTCTTCCAAGGTCTTGATGGCATTGGCATAGGTTTGTTTCTAGAGCTTCTTGCCTAGCTAGACAATTTTAGGTTTCAAGGTCTTTTCTTCAAAGCGTATTTTCTTCTTCTTTTCTTGTCTATAAGAGTGAGAGTGGGATTTCTTGTCCATAAGAGTGCGAGTGGGATTCATCAACATCCCTTGTCATTCGTTTGCTTAGAGCCATTTGCAAGCAAATACATTGTGATGTAAGTGATTCACGCAAAAACAAGTGGCACTTCAATTCAAAAGAAAATGTTTTACAAATATACATGTAGGCTTCCAAACATTTCTGTGCATTGCCTACTTCTCTTTGCCTTTTTATAATCTTCCTTCTGTTTGACTTCATACTCAACACTCCCTCCTTCTTAGATGCACATACTCTTTGATACATTCATTCAAGGTTATCTTCCAAAATGCAGATGCTCTTCGATACACTCATTCAAGATGGCAAGTCTACAGATGTAGAGCAGAAACCTAAGATTCTTATCCATAATTCCATCCTAAAAAATGAACTGATTTTCTTCTCTAATGGTCTTTCTATGACATGCCACCTATAATTGTACTGCTTGTATCTTTTGGCAACAACTATGACTAGGTCATGGCTCCCTTGTTTGCACCTATAAATTACGGAGAAAGGTTCATGCTTCCTTCTACCTTCATGGAATTCTCCTAGGAATCCTTTGATAAGCATATGTGGATTTCCAAATGGCACAATTGTCAAGGGTTGGAACTAGGCAAGGGCTCCTCCTACAAGAGTTAGACCAAAAGCTTCATGTTGGGTGAATAGATATGACATTTCTTTTTTCGGAATTAACACTAATTTCAATTTGGCTACATGGTCATAAGGATTTGTAGACCTTTCATAATAATGTTCCATGCACCTTTCCACTTGGAATGCTTGAATGCTTCTTCCAAGGTCTTGATGGCATTGGCATAGGTGTATTGCTAGAGCTTCTTGCCTAACTAGACAATTTCACGGTTTCACTCTAGCTAGGGGAAAATTTTGTTGGAATTGAGAAATCCCATGATTAACATCATTACTTGATGGTTTTCTTGTGGGATCTACTAGATTTTGATTACCTCTTACATTCAGATTCTCTCATTGGCATTCTTGAAATACCTTGAGCACCACTAATTGAGATCCTTCAAAGTGTCTTTTCTTCAAATGACTTTTCTTGTCTATAAGAGTGAGAGTGGGATTTCTTTGAACTCATCTTGTTCATCAACATCCCTTTTCATTCGTTTGCTTAGAGCCATTTGCAAAAAAAACTGGCACTTCATTTTCAAAAGAAAACGATGCATCGAAAGGTTTTGGATTATACATAAGGAATACCAAAAGGAGTCAAGCGGCCAAATTTCATCAAGTAAAGGAAAGGTAAAAGATGTTTTAGTGGGAGGGAAGGCATAAGGCATCTCTTTTTCTTTTTCTCTTGCCCAAAGAGCTCCCACATCTGGAAGAGTGTCAAGAAGCCTAAAACTAGATCAACCAATCTGGTAAAATCAAGCTCTACTTGGCAAGGCTTTTGGTCGATCTTCTCCTCTCTTGAATGTGAGTAAAAGCAAAGTCCCCTAGGAAACTTGGAAGGAAAGATGTGCAAACAATGTGGGTGGAACCCTCCAGAGAATGGCCCATAGAGAAATCCCTAGACTATCTTGATAGAAGGACTTGGAACTATAGGGACTACTTCCCCCCTTTAGACACTTAAGGGTACTACATAATGCTTTCGTTTTATACAACGCAGCCCATATGCATCATTGGCGAAAGCATCACAAAGCTTTACAACTATAAACTCTCATCTAGGATTGTTGGCAACATCTCAAAGCATTAACGAAGAGGAAGCATGTGAGAAGCAGAGCAAGGAGACCAAAGGGGGATCATTAATGAAATTTCTAATCAATATTGATTTAGATTAATCAAATCTTGTCTAAAACATCAACTATGATTCTTTTCACTAACCATTGTAACATAGAACCACCCAATCTTGCCATGCAAAGCTCAATTTTGTGCAAGCTGAAGAATCTTCATGCTTGAGAAGCCTAGATAGAACAATCCTACCAAGTTTCACATTTTTTGGACCTCATTCGGTCCCCCAAAAGGACACAAATTTTAACTAGACTGGTCATTAGATGCAAAACCGGTCACTTCACCTCAAAAACTACAAACAGAGCTAGAGAGATCATTTTTAGGGTTAGCTTGTTCTCAGGTATGAGCTTGGTATGAGAGTTCTTGTACTTTGAGTAATGAGAAGAAGCAATTTACCTTCCATTGCCTCTCCTATTGTCTCTTCCTTGTGTGTGTTTGTGTATGTGTGTGTATAGTAGTGTGCTTTTCACCTTCACCTTTGTGCACCTTACTTATTCACGATGTTTAGATCATCCTTACTCTTTCGTGGATTGACAATTAAGGAGGTGGAACTCCAAGGTGTGGTACTTGCCCTTATTTAGAGCAACATTAAGTTTGGCACCATTGCTAGGGACATGCTCAAGGGCGAACGTGTGATGGTAAGAGTGTTAGGACATAGGCATTGGAAGGTACATAGTTAAAGTTTTTGAGTTAATTTTTAGTTTTTTGTTGTGTTGTTTTTTCTTCATTTCACCTCCCTTACATCTAGTATCCATAGCAACACATTCCCACCATCTCCCAAAATTTTCACTTTTTTCCATATCCACCCACATTCCTCCATTTCCCTCGTTTATGTGAGACACCGAGAGAGAGAGGGAGAAATTCAGAGCTTATTTTGTGAGTTTTAGGGCTTTCTTGCAAGATTACCCTTTAGAATAGTGCACATGAAGCTGCAATAGGTAAGAATTTTGTGTTCTTTCCATCATCTTGTCCAGAGCTTTAGACCATCCTGACAAGCCACCATGCCTCAAATTTACAGAGCATGTCTGTAGTTTCTTGCACCTCTTAGTAACCACCAAGGATTTATCCAAATTACTCATTTTGCATGTAATCACAATTGGCTCATGAACATCGCAAGAGGTTGTGACCATCGTGATTGGGCATACTTTCGTGACGATTAGGCAAAATCATGATTCGCTCATGCCATCATGATAGGTTGAGCCATCACGACTCCCTACATCATCATGATTGTTGTAGAACATCACGGACATCTAATTCAATCCTGATCATTTTCCCATCGTGATTGGATTGCACCATTGTGACTACCTAGACCATCGTGGTAGTCCCTAACCATTGTGATGGCTTGAACCATCGCGATTGACCCATGCTATTGCAATTCTAGTAGACCATTGTGAGCCTTTGACCGTCTATGACAACCCCCAACCATCACGATTGCCTCAATCCATGAGGATTGTGTCATGTCATTGTGAGAGTCCCTATATATTGGGAGAAATTAGGGTTTTGAAAATTTTGATCAAATTTTCCACTTTTTGAAGTAATTTAGGTGCTTGTAGGACCTTTGGTGCTAGCGGTTGGAGATATCATGAAGGATTCAAGCAAGGAACAGTGTTGAGAAGATGCCCAAACGAATTGCGAGCAAATTTGGGAACATAATAATAGCAGGAACCCAAGGTTGGAAGCTACTATATTCCCCTTCTTTGTCAATTCAATTTTCTACAAAGTCATGGTACTAGTACCCAGACTCAGGTGGTGATAGGAATGTAAGTCCAAGAACTATAAGGGATTAAAGTCCAAGAATAAACTCGTTAATATGATAAGCATAAGGGGAAAGAAAGATTGACGCCACAAAAACTTATTAAAGAATCAAAAATTTGATCAGTGGGTATAAGTGGGACAATACAAAAACAAAAAGGTAGTAAAACAAACAAGTAACTCATACCTAAAGGAATATTGCTATTTTGTGTACATTGAGATAACAAGGGAAGTAAAATTCATGAACCTTAGGTCAAGAAGACATGTATGAAAAACAAATCGACAAAGTGCAAGATTCTGGACACAATAGTTGAGTGAGTATTTGTACAAGGGGAGCTTAGAGACTAGCGAGATAGATATGTTGTTTAGCATGAAGAAACCCAGAGATAAAATGGGACTTGCTCATTTGGAAATGCCGGAGGGTCCTTATAAAACCCAAATGGAGTATATCAAGATCAACTCATATGTAGGTCCATTGTTCAACTTAGGAATCTAAAGCAAACCTTCGAAATTCAGCATCCTATGGTCAAATTCGAAAATGGGGCATATGTAGATAAGAAGGGAGCCATGTATGTGGTGATTAGCTGATCTGACAACACAGATGAATTTGGATCCATTATACCTAATTCAGACATTAAGGACATAGATCAAGAGCACAAGGAACAAGAACCTAGGACACCTCAAGGGAAATTAGTCTTATCAAGGATCATCACCCCTGAATGGATACTCCATGACAACGCTAGCATTGAGATCTTTATAAGTAGAGAGATAGAGGTGGCCTTTTGGAGGTTTAGATTGGATAAGCCTAGCAATGTTTTTGGAATCATTATCTTTGAATTGAAGGGTCTAGAAACCCAAGGGAAGATCATTTATGTTGACAACACTTCAGAAAGGGTGTTTGTAGTGACGGAATATAGTAGACATGCTTACACATGGAAAGGTCAACCTCTCTTCCCTTCACATGTCTAGTAACCCCCATAATCAAGCGTGGGCACGATCTTTGCATATACAAGGAACCCATAATGAGAAATCGAAAGAGCAGCCAGAGATGAGCTTCGTACACACTATAGGAGAAGAAGGGATGGACATGAATAGGATAGAATGAGTTTCTTCTCTAATGGTCTTTCTATGACATGCCACCTATAATTGTACCGCTTGTATCTTTTGGCAACTACTATGACTAGGTCATGGCTTGCTTGTTTGAAGCTATAAATTAGGGAGAAAGATTCATGCTTCACTCTACATTCTCCTAGGAATCCTTTGATAAGCATGTCTGGATTTGTAAATGGCACAATCGTCAAGGGTTGGAACTAGGCAAGGGCTCCTCCTACAAGAGTTAGGCCAAAAGCTTCATGTTGAGTGAATAGATATTGTTACACTTATGTGTTCCTCGAGTAGCTTTGATGTGAACCTTTTCCCTATACATGGGCACTTTTTACTCTAGTGTTGGCTAGAGGTTTTTCCCCATGTTACCACATACTTGATACTCTCATATATGGTGGTACTTTATACTTAGGGATATTATTCAGCACTTACTTCAGTTTAGCTCATCATTAATAGAGAGAGCTATTCCAACCATCATCTTCTCCGTGTGTCTTGCTGCATTTGTGCTCCTTGTGTGTGCTTCTCGTGTGTCTCTCGCACTTCTACACACACCCAATAGTGGTATTAGAGTAGGTTCAGCTCCTTCTCAAGATTCAGTTTTTTGTGTCACGGTGCGCGCGCACTTTTAACAATGCAAATCGACTTCGGAGCATAGAAGAGTGAATTTCAGCAGCCAAGAAACATTTCCATCAGGTACGCTTAGGTTTTACCCCCATTTTGAAGCCATTCGTGCAGTCAGAATCACCATCAGAGTGATGATTTGTGAGCTGAAATTTCAGCATTCATTTCAGCTTTCCTCGAAGTGAAGATTTTGTCACATTCTTATTCCTTAGTGAAATGGCGGGCAGCAATGACTTGTTTGGCATGCTTCAAGCTGAAGATAAGCTTGATGGGACCAACTATCCGATGTGGTCTTACATGATGAAGCATGTTCTTGTTGCTAAACAACTTTGGAACATAGTAGCAGATGTAGATCAAAGACTCGCAGGTTCTTCTACTTCACAGTCTACTGTCACAGATGGAGCTTCTTCTTCGAGTACAGTGGTTTCTTCTTCCCCACCTACACAGGAGCAGCTTGATGGGATGGAAAAGATGCTCAAACTCATGCTTTGATTGCGCTTTTAGTGAAGTGTCATATAGTTCCACACATTCGGTCATGTTCTACATCAAGATAGGCATGGGACACTTTTGCTTCTTTGTATGTTGTGTGTAATGAAGCACGTGTTGCATACGTGAGGAAGCAACTTGAGGATGTATGTATGGCTGAAAATGAGTCGTTGGATGTGTATGTGACACGCATCAAGGACTTGAAAGAGAAATTGGCAAACATAGATGAGATCATTCCGGATGTGTAGCTCAGTGATGAGTAGCACCTCCTTTAATGTCAATCCGGGAAGACGTGAGGATGGTATGAAGACCTCGAGCAAGTGAAGGCACTAATGCGTGAGTGAGAAGCACACTAACATGCACACACATACACACACACGCGCACACACGGTAAGACAAAGAGTGAGAAGCAATAGAGTTCTTAGATTACTTTCAAAAAGCTCTTACAAGTTCGAATCAATTACAAGCTAACCCCAAAAATGAGCTCTCTAGCTCTATTTATAGTTTTTGACTAGGTTTTGGCCTTGTCCAGACCTAGTGTCCGGCCTAGTTAAAAATTAGGTTCTCTACCCTATTTGGAGGTTCAAACGAAGTCTAAAAAATGTGAAAACTGACAGGTAGATACTTCTAAAGCTCCTCAAACTCAAGGACTCCTTGGCTTGCACAAAATGGAGCTACAAAAATAAGAAATGGTATTTACAATGATTGTTAGTGATGAAAATCACTATCTTTGTAGGGATTTCTTCTAACATTTTGACATACATTTCCTGGAGCTCCCTACTTGCTCCTCCTTCTTGTGTGCCCAACTCTTTGATGCCTGAAAAATTTAATTGGCCTACTTGCCAGATCTTCTTTGACTACTGTGCCTGCTTGTGCTGTCTCTTCGCTCCGACTCCCTTCGTAGGCTTCCTTGTCTTGTGACTCCTTCGGTTCCTTGACTACTGCCAACACCCCCCCCCCCTCTCTCGCGTCTGTCGTCTCTGACAGACCCTTGTCTAGCAGTGCGTTGGACATAATATTGGACGACATCGGCAGCGAGGTGGTGTTCTTCTAATCGTAGCCCCCGTGCTAGATCTGTTAACAATGCATCCCAATTCACTGGTCTTGGTACGTCCGGATGTGGCACCCGCAGTTGTTCTGAATGGATGGTTCTCTCCACAGCAAATAAGTGGAGGAGATGTGAGGGCCTGGGTACAAATATTTCTGAGTGATATTCCCAGAATCCTGTTACGAACATCTCCTCGAATGTCTATTTAAAGCAAGCTGGGAGGTACTTTATTCTGGCGTGCCAAGCATATATTACCTCTATTGATGGGGTGGTGCTCATGTCGTATACCAGATCTTGGTTTCCTGTAAGAAATCCGACACCTGAGAAGTGGGGGGTCTTTAATATTCTTGAATGTCCTGAATGTGATTAGCATTAGTTCAAAAATTTTCATGCACATTTGGGCCATCAGATCGGGGGTATTCCGTAGTCGAGTGCTCCAGTGACGGATGGTAGAAATCATTTAATTCATAGTGGGAGGGCCTTGTGCCGGTGCTAGATAAACATAGTTTAACCACTTTGCACAACCTTTGATGTTCTTGACAGCAATTGTAAACTCTGGCCAGGTGCGCCTGCGGAAGACTGGAACATAACAAGGATTATATTTAATAAAAAGTGGCATATTAGTCCAAGTACGAACCATCTCTGGGTAGGTTTCAAGAAGACGGATCCTCCAGGTGGGTTGATGAATGGATCCTTTCTTGGCACTTTCTGGGATATCATCAGGCCCAAATTGTGTGGCGAAAGTTGGAGGTTTGCCACATCTGCGTTGGGTCTCTGCGTTGTAATCTACAAGGAGTACACAATATGGCACATATTGGTCGTCGTTGGTGCCGATCCATCTATGATGAGACATGCTGCGGAAATATTCGGACTTTATGATAGTGTCTTCTATCTTTCCCATTGATTGGATTTGAATTGCCACTCGATCTTCATGGGTTGTTGCTGTTTTCTCTAGTGTCTGGAGCCATTCAGGTACTTCAACTTCTAAGGTATCCATTCCTTCTGAGGTCTGTGCACCACCTGGCATTGGCATAGGAACGTATGGTTCCTCATACGTTTCGTCCACCTCAATAGGTACTAAGTCCTCAGGCTCTGGTTCTACCATTGGAGAGGGTTGCCTTTCATATTCCAGTAACTTCTTCTGCAGCTCCGCCACCTACTCTGTCAATGCCTTTACTTCCTCTAAAGTCGAGGTCGTTTCTATGACTTTGGGTTGTGCCTCCCGTTCCCTGAGTTGGCTACGTAGTTCATCCCGTTCCCTTTCCAAATCATCATGTGCTTCTAATAAATCCGCATAGCTTTCCAAGATGGTTTTCATGGTTTCTGAGGGAACCGCTTTGAATTTTTCTGGGTCGATTTCATGGGGGGAGCCTTCCATGGCAGCTTCCAGGTTTTCTTCATTTTGTTTTTGCAGACGTTTGTTTTCTTCAAGGGCCGTAGCCATGTGTTTTCGGAGTAGAGTTAGATTTCGTCGGACTCTCAGGTTATCTGTTTGGTAAACCTCCAGTAAGGCTTCGAGTTGTTTGACACCTGACTCTTTTGATGGTTGGGGTGTCTCCAGGAGGGTTTGATGAGCTTGCTCGAGAGTGGTGTAGCGTTGATTGAGTTCTGCATTTTCTTCTTCTACACTTGTAAGCCGTCTTTGTAGTTGTTGATGATTCGTCGTCAGTTGATGATGACGGTCTTCAAGAGCCTGGTACTCACTCTGAAGTTGATACACGCATTGATGTAATGCTATGAATATACTATTTACGTTAAACGATGCAGGGAAAGATGAAGATGCAGGGGGAATGGGGAAGGGGAAGGGAGTTGTGAATGCTACGGAATCAAGTGGTGAGGTAGGTGGAGGGGGTATGGGAGATTGAGGTTGTATGGGGGGTGGGAGTGGTGCTGTGACTGGTGATGTCTCCATTGTGTCGAATGTGTGTGTGACTGTAAAGATGGGAACAGTGGGTGGGGTGGATGTGATATTTGTGAAGAGTGTAGTGAGGGTGGGCATGGTAACTCCTCCGAATTGGATGCCGGGGGAGAGAGGAATTCCCATGACGACTGTGGTAATGGCAGAAATAGGTGTGGTAGTGCCAGGTGGTGATGTGACATGTGTATTGAGAGGTGAGGTGGGTGGTGAGAGTGGTTCCTCCTGGTGTTCTTCTGTGTGTGTGTGTGGCCTCCTGGTTCTGATACATTGATGTGTATTTGTTTGCCAGATCGCATGGGACGGGTAGGCACTCGCTTCTCCGATCGATGAATATAAGTCATGGCTGCATGAACAGCCTCATCTAAGCCCACTGCATCAGCGTGTAGGTTCATTGATTCGATGAACATGTCATCCACACCTTCCTCAGCTAACATTTGACTCATGATCATCTTTCCTGTTTCGAGTGACAATTTGTGTTGCTCTTGGACCCGCTTCATGGTTTCGTATAATCTTTTTATTTGGGCTGAGTAGGCCGGGGCACTTGCTAGTTCTGAAAGTTCTTCATATTCTTGATCATACTCTTCGTGTGCCTCTTGTTCTTCTGTCTCTTCTTCATCGTCTTCTACTTCTACTACTCCCGGTTGGGTCGGTGCTGAAGTGGTAGTCATGGGTTGTTGTCCTTGGGTCTGTTCTGCTTCTGTCTCCAAGTTAGCTTCATTGATCAATCGGGCGATTTCTTCATCTGTTAGGTCAGCAAGGGTGTAGCCTTGAGAGAACTCCAAGTCTGAAGGGATAGGAGGAAACACCAGGTTGGGTCCTTCTGCACTTGGTCTGGGTAGGCGAATGGTGAATGGTCGGACACGCCTCGTTTGTGGAGGAGTCACCTCGGGTGTGGTAGTGGCTCCCCTTGGTTGAGCACATGGTAATTGAACTCCCCCTCTCATCTTCTTTGATGGAGGACCCGCTGTTGATAGCCGTCTTTGGAACTCTTGGGCCCTAGACCAAACTAGTGCTCTTTGAATGGGCACGTCGTACGCTAAGCACCTGTAAATTATTCTTGTGAGAGCACAACATCCATGAAGTACATTTTTCTACTTCTTATTCCACCGTTGATGGGCTAGGTGTATTTGATCGATGACCTAGTGCGGTATGTTGATGGTGAGATTCTTTGTCTCCGCCAAGTACAAGCTGAACCATATCTTTTTTGGCGGCATAGTGAATCGTTCTTGTGCGGGAAAAGCAAAATGTTGCATAATAGTTCGTAAGTGGAGAGCAATGGTAGGTGTCATTGCCACCATGTCCTTCAGTTTGTTGAGATCCTTATGCTTCATCCTGCCTGGAACCATCGTTTCTTTCTCAGTGGGGATATGCATTCCTTGCATGTTCAATGCCGCTCATACCAAATTGAGGGTCAGTTTGAATCTCTTGAGTTCGTGGCCTGGCAATAGTGAGGGGAGTACAAAAGTACTATCGCCTCCCTTGGCCCTGCTAGGAGTGATGGTATTGATAAAATAGGAGTAGCGGAGGAAATCTGGCTTAGGCAAATGTGCTCTGAAGTAGCTATCCAATCCCGCTTTGGTCCAAACCGATCGCATTACTTCTGCATTCTGATAGTTTTCAAATTCACGAGTGAAAAAATGATAACGTCCCCATTTGCCATTGAATTCAATTTCTGCCTCCCAGAAATAGGTGCCATCCCCCAATGGCCCTACGACGTCACTAAACCAATGAGCGTGTTTCCCCACTTGAGAAGTGTGTCCCTGAGGAGGGTCTTGAATCGGGAGGACATGCACCGCTTGAAGTTCTTGAGGCCTTTTGGTGAGTGGTGGCTCCAGGAGGAGGGTTTCAATGTCCACAATCTGTGCGCTAGACCCTGCATGGGAACTGGTGCCTCCTGCTTCTGCCATTGTTATTGCTTGCTTGCTAGTTCTGTGAGAATATAGATCATGCGTTAATATTGTAATGGACAAGATAGAACACTTTTTGTCCCCGTTGCAACATTATCATGAGGTAAGTAATGGGTTAGGGGGTCAGTGAGTGCTCGATGACTGTGTGTGTAGTTAATGAATGGATAGTCCTAGGAGCTAGATGGAAAGATGCAGTGTATGAGTGACGTAGTTAGCAAGTGGAGATGAATTTACAAATGGGGGTCGGGGGGTTTATTACAAGTCTTAGGTTGCCAAACACAATGGATGGCTTTCGGTTTTGGTTTTGTGGATACTCTGGAGGGTTTTATGGGTAATTCTGCTTGGGGATGATACGTTTTTGGGACCCATTTACAAGTAAGTCTGTGCGTGCTTCTGGGTGACTGTGTGTTCGTGCGTATTAAACAAGAGTGGGTAACGGCTCCTTGAGTGAGTGAACCGTGTCGTGTATGATGTGATTCGTGCGGGACTAGTTGAGCCCGCAAGCAAGCCTTAGGCACCCAAATTTGTCTTGATTGTGGGCCAGCCTTCATCGACTTCTTGGGTACCCAGATAGTCTTCACTTTCTCAAAAGAAGTTCTGGAAGTCCTCTTATTAGTATCATGTCGCTGATTACTAATAAGAAGTTGAGATAGTTGTTGTGACTTGACCGTAATAGGCCGCTTGCCTTTCCACACCCACAATTGTTTCAATGACTGAGTCATTCTGCTTCGCTCGTTCTTTTGGCCTCCAGCATAGGTAGTCTTCCGTAGTTGATCTGCCTTTGGTTGCTGCCTCCCTCTAGCCTTTGGAAAAGAAGGGAGTTCCGTCGAAGTCTTAACTTCTTTATTGAGATCTCCATTCCTCTGCATCACATAGCTTTGGACAAGAACAACATGGTCAACTTCATGTGTACCCCTGGAAGGACCAGGAGTCTGTGCCTTTTCTAATTTCTTGAGTGCTCCATTATTTAACTCAACTGTAATTCGACTCTGATTCACCCATACCTGAAGAAGTCCACTTCTTAGGTTTAAGTTGATTGCATGGTCATAGATCCAGTCTTGACCCAAGACCAGAGGCTCAGTGAGATCCTCATCTTGACACACTAGTACCTTAACTGTCATTGGAACATCTTGAATGGAGAGGGGAAGATCCACCTCGCCCAGGCAGGGGGTTTCCACACCTCCCAATCCTATGAGATATGCTTCTATAGGATTGACTTTTAATTTCAATTCTCGACAGTAAGAAAGTCTCACCGCACTAGTGGCTGCACCTGAGTCAATTAATGCTCGCACTGTTTTTGCACTGTTCCCAAACTGGAAGAATCTTGACATCATGACCCTGCTATTCTCCCCGATCCCCGTCTTCCCGAAAGGCTCCAATCTCGTGTGCTCCCTTTGGAAGGGCTGGAATAAAGTCAAACGCTTCACAAGAATTAGTGAGGACTGGAAGTGGGCGGCCGGAATCAGACAAAACGACTCAATCTGGTTTTCGATACATGGCATCCGGAGTGTGGAGTCGTGGAACACTCAAAATGCCAAGAAGTTATGGAACAAAGGATTCAAAAAATGGAAACACCTCTGGAAACATGACACCAACAGCTGGATCAACTTCGAGGATATTGACCCTCGCATAAACATCTCCTACGAAGAATGGAACACTTTGCAAAGCAGATGCCTCGCATGGGATCGTCACAAGACTCGCCTTCTCATGGGACACGACACACCGAACTCGCTTGGTCTCAAATGGCACAATGGAAATAGCCTACTCAAAATCCCGAACATCAAAGAAACGGCTGACCACCAGATCAGCCTCAACAAGAAGTGGTGCCTGTCTTGGACGCGGCTTCAGTGGGACATGAAATTCATGGGTATCTGGCACCCCCTTATAGAGATTAAGAAGTCTGTCCTCTTATGGCAAATTCTTCATCGTGGAATTTGGACCAACCATAAGGCTAGCAAACTTTGCGGGATCCCTCCTTGGTGCAAACGCTGTCACCGGGCTATCGAAGATGTCCCACACATCTTCCTTACTTGCCCCAACTCCTACAGAATCTGGCAGACGGTTGGAATGAAAATCAGACTTCAAAAACAGCTTAGTTGGAAACAAGTCCTCTTGGGAGAAGCGATCGGCTGCTCTGCGACGCTCTGGAACGCCATCAGAGGAGAAGTCCTGTGGAAAATATGGCGGGAGAGGTGTGCTCTCAACTTCGGCGATCCCCCCAGAGAGTGGTCGATTGAGAAATCACTATTCCTCCTTGGCAAAAGGATTGTTAACAGTAAGAAATCCCCCCCCTTCAGGCACCATCAAGTCCTCCTTTTGATCAACAACAAGCTCAAACCCAAGTGGGCCCCGCATGAGGGCGATGAGAGGGTGATTAACCTTCTCTGTAATGCAACCTAGGATTCAATCAAGCTTCCCCTGCTTTGTGGGATTTGGGGGGTCCCGTGGGCACTAGTCCCCTTCTATTGTACCTTTGTTTCTTAATTTAATTCAAGTCCGGGAGAGTAGGCTATTGCCGAACTTCCTTTATATTAAAAAAAAAACTCCTTGTCCTATCTCTAAAGTCGCAAAAGGACGTCGATCTACTATTCTTTGGGAACTTATTCCCGAGACTTCACACATTGCCACATGAAATCCTGGATCCTCATAGGCACCTGTCCTAGGTTGATCCCTACCTTGCCGTCTCAACTTCATCCTTCTGATGCGTTCTAAGGCTTCTGCTTGAGCTTCTTCTCGAACTCGTTGTTCTTCTTCTTTGCGTTTCTTTGCAGTGTTGAGTCGACTGAGCCAAATACCATCTGAAAGGGTGTGGCTTGGAGTACCGTTTTATAGGCCACTCGGTATGCCCAAACAGCATGGTGTAGCTGTTTGTCCCAATCAGAGCGTTTATTATTCACCAATTTGGTCAGCACATTGCATAGAATCTTGTTTGTGCTTTCGGCTTGGCCACTAGCTTGTGGGTGATAGGGGGCAGACTTCTTGTGTACTACCAAGAACTCTTGGAGCAGATTTTCAATAACTTCATTCAAGAAGTGAGTGCCTCTATCACTAACTAGCTCTATAGGTAGCCCATATCTTGTGAATACATTCTCAAACAAGAATTTAGCTGTGGTCTGAGCATCATTCTTTGTCGTAGCTTTTACTTCTACCCACTTGGTTAAATAGTCTGTGGCAACAATGATATATTCAGCATGTGAACCCTTAGCTGGGGGATTAATAGGACCTACAAAGTCTATTCCCCACTTAGAGAATGCACATCCACCCATCATAGGTTTCAGTGGCATCTCATCCTTGCGTATAGGATACTGAGTTCTCTGACAAACATCACACCGTTTCACATAGGTATATGCATCCATGTGAAGGGTTGGCCACCAGAAGCCCGCAAATAGTATTGCCTTGATCACCCGATCTGGTCCAAAGTGTCCTCCTGCTACACCTTGGTGTGCAGTTTCCAAGATCTTGAGATATTCACTCTCATGGACACATAGTCTCAGGTAACCATCTTTACCACGCTTGTATAGATTATCACCAATGAGTGAGTAATCTAGGGCTTCTTGTTCTAGACTTGTTTGTCTTGTCAGGGTCATGTCTTGGGGGAATGTTTTCCTCCTCAAGAAGGCTACTAATGGTTCACTGCAATCTGGCACTATGGACACTTGATAAAGAGTGGCATGTTCCACTGGTGGTTTAGTGCAGCAGATTGAGCATTCCTTGCATAACTTTTGGACATCAGCTTCCATAGTCGGCCAATGCACTCCGTCTATAGGGTTCGTTGTTTTGAGTAGTGTTGCTCTAATGCACCTACATGTGCCAATTGCAACCATTTAGCGTACTCATCCTCTTCCACACAACAAGCCAAGATCCCTTGATCCGTGTGCTTGTACATACTTCCTGCCATGATGTGGTACTTCTGGGCTCTTACTACCTCTCTATCTTGAGTGTTTATGACTGGGTGGTTAGGCCCGTATGTCAATACTGGCACTAATGGCTTAGCCCACTGAGGTACAACTTCCAGATTAAACAAGTAAGCATCAGGAAGGTCATCCGACACTCCTTGTGGGGCTTCTCCCGATGTGAGCCTAGAGAGATGGTCTGCTCTTAAGTGGGTCTTCCCTTTCCTCACCACAACCTCAAAATCGTATTCCATTAGCAAGAGAAACCATCTTACTAATCTGCCTGTATTGCAAGGTTTGTTTACCAAGTACAACAATGCATGATGATCAGTAAAAAATTTAAAGTTATTTGTAAGCAAGTAATGTCTAAACTTTTTAACCGCATAGACCATGCCTAATCCTTCTCTCTCCGTAGTATAATTTCGTTCAGCTGCATTCAATTGTCTACTCGCATAGGCAATTGGAAGATCCATATTACCTTCACCGGTAGGTTGCGCGAGTACACATCCAATAGCATAATTGGATGCATCCACATGAACATGGAAAGGCTTATTCCAATCTGGTGTGGTCAAGATTGGTGCTGAACATAATCACCGTTTAAGCTCATTGAAGGAATTCTCACATTCATTAGTCCACTCAAAGTTAGTCAAAAGTCCATACAGAGGCTTTGTTATGATGGCATACATGTGTATAAACCGTCGGTAATAACCACAATGCCCCATGAAAGCTTGTACTTCCTTGACATTCTTTGGCCTAGGTAACTCGGCTATGGCTCTCACTTTCTCTTCATCAGTGGATATGCCATTCTTTGACACTATGTGTCCTAGAATCTTGCCTTGCCTCACCATAAAAACGCACTTTTCTAGGTTCAGGCAGACTTGATATTCTCTACATTTGTCAAAGATTTGCCTGAGTTCTGGTATATGTGTCTGTCTAATGTTGGAATGAGCACAGAGGTCATCAACATAGACTTCCAAATTCTTCCTCAAGAACTCTTTAAACACATCGCACATCAGTCTCTGAAAGGTTGCAGGGTCATTGGTAAGCCCAAATGGCATTACTCAAAAGGCAAATATACCCCACTCTGTGGCAAAAGCCGTCTTATGCTGATCTTCTGGAGCTATGGCTACTTGATTGTAGCCTGAAAATCCATCAAGGAAGCTGTACACTTCCTTGCCTGCTACTCTTTCTAATAGATGCTCAGTGATAGGAAGCGGATAATTATCTCGAATTGTGGCTACATTGACCTTCTTTAAGTTAATGCATACACGCAGCTTGCCATTCTTCTTGGGCACCACTACAATGGGGGACACCCATTCAGTGTGCTCAATTTCATAGATGAATCCAGCTTCTACCAGTCTATCTATCTCCTCCTTGATCTTAACAGCATAGTTATCGTTATATGTATATGGCTTTTGCTTAGAGGGTTTCGCATCTAAGGTCATGGGAATTGTGTGCGAGCATATGTCTGGGTCAACACCCTTCAAATCCTTGTAACTCCAAGCGAATACATCTCTGTATTCTCTTAGCAAGGCTATCAATTCGTGCTCTTCTTCTTCCGTCAGGTCATGTCCTATATAAGACATCTCTCTTCTCCTTCTTCTATGGCTACTACTATTTTCTTGGTGGTTTCTTTGTTATCATAGGCCTCTCCTGATTGCGCCTCTTGTTTAGGCATTCCGATCATGACTCTTTTGTCATCTATCTCATACTTCTTAAAATTTTCTGGGACTTCAAACAAAGATTCTTCCTCTTCTGGTGTGTCTCCTCTCTTCTTTCTTTTCTTTCCTTCTTCCTTAGGGGTTACATGTGTGGCTAGCCTTACATCATTTGTAAGCTCTCTGTGCCTCTGGGGTTGAAATTCTACTTCATAGAAGTATTCTTCATCTTATGCAAAAGGTGGGTCCATAATGATTGACTCTAGATCGGAGTCACTTGCATCCTCAAATGCATCAGGGCTAGGTTCACACTCTTCTAACATTGCCTCTCCCATGATCGGCTCTATGGAGAAGACTGAAATGTCATAGCCATCCTCATCACAGTGGGGTGTCCATTGTTCTTCATTGATGGTTACATCCATGGTTGCTAGGATTTCTGCCCAGCCGTGGGGTTCAAATTCCTCGTCAGGAAAAACTACAGGTGCATAGGCTGGGTCTTGAATTGATCTATGTGTTTCTTTTGCACCTACCTCTCTGGCTTTTTCTCTTTTCTCTTCTTCTACTGCCACTTTGCACATCCATAAGTGGGTGTCTTCATGCATCCATGAGGATCCTGATCCTATGGAGTGCACCGACTCTGTATCATCTTTAGCTCTATGGATGGGATTCCATTGGATAGGAGGGACATCTCTATGAGAGTAATCTTTGAGATTGACTTTGGTTGTAACACCTAAGTGTTGCAAATACAAGGAATTGGTTCCCCAATCTTGGACCACTTGCAACTGTCGCATAAATGGTCTTCCCAAAATCATCTCGTAGGCATGATTCTTGCTAAAATCACAGATAGCAAACGTGTGCTCAAACTCTACACCACATGTAGTGAGAGTTATTCCTTCAAGTAGTCCTAAAGGCCTCTCTATGTGGCCATCAACCATCTGCAATTTCATCCTCATGGGCCTGAGTGCTGGCTTGCCCCAACGCTTCCATAGGGAAGTGGTGGCAATAGCGACTCCTGCACCTGAGTCCAGAATTGCCTTGGTTGTGTACCCCTGATGGGTAATGGGAAGATAGGTGTTTCCTTCTTCACCTTCACTCATATCTCTTATCTTGTCTAGAGGAATTTCTGGCACTGTCCTTTGAGAACCTACTTGGGAACGAGGTTTTGCTATCTCTGGTACTTGTTTGGCTACATGTTTCCATAACTCTGGCCTAACTTTGAGTAGCTCCTCTAAAGTGAGGTTGCACTGCACTTTAGTGTTTTTCACTACTTCTGTATTCCTAGGTATGACTGAGTCTTTGTTTCTTACCATGACAGTGGGTGCTCTCATACAGGTCGACTTGTCTTCCCATGGACCTGTGAAATGGGGTAATTCTTGTAAAGAGTTAGACTCAAAGTCTAATCTCTCTTGGGATTGGGTGCTCTCCTGCTCTCCATAAATGGAAGGAATATCTTGTGGGAATTGATCCTGCGTGTCATCCACAAGTTCAATGGGAGGAGGGGCTTCACTTTCTTTAGCCCATTTGTCTTCTTGTATCTCTCGTAGGAATTCTGGAGTGAACCTATTCATAGAAGAGGAGGTGTCTGGCTCCGTAGAGTTAGGCACATAGGCTTCCTGTGAGGGAAGGCTTATTCTTTTATTTGCCTCATCTCTTTCTTGATTTTTTTCTTCCTTGGCAGATCTTGCAACTATGCTCTCTAACTTCTCTAGGAGTCCATCCAAGTGCAATTGTGTCTTAGCTGAGCCTGAGTAGTTGAACAGGCGATTGGCTTCAAACATGGTCTGAGCCAATGCTACCATTTTCGCACACAGCTTGGTTCTCTCTATCTCTAGGTCAGCTCTAGGGTAGCACTTGTCATGATCTGTCACATTTGGCCCTTCTTGGATTCTGGCCTGATATGCCCTAAGCATCATGTCTATGTCTTCAGGAGTGGGGTCAGCTAACACTGATCCGACTCTAGGGGGTGGTGGCATGGTCTGAGGTAGGTGGACAGATGGTGGGTTAGATGGTGATGGAAGTGAGGGTGGTGGTGGTAGGTGAGAGTTTGTTTGAGAGGTGAGTTCAACAATTTTGGCTTTTGTTTCTCTTATGCTTTCTTCTAAGTCACTCATCTTTTTAGACCATTGTCTTTTCATTCTTTCTCAACTATCCTTCCAGGCTCTCGATCGTTTCTTGGCTATGCTCTCAGTTTCACTAACCTCTGCACTCTTCTCTTGACCTATTCCTGGGTTCTGTTGCAAAGCCTGGGCTCTAGTGACTACCTGTACTGGTGCGGTGGACGTCACACTTCCTGTAGATTCTACTACTAACCCAATAACGTTAATTGGAGTTATTTTTGGCATATTCTTAGGATTCTTAGGGAAATCTCATAAGAGATGCTCCTTCCCGCAGTCTTGGCAAAAGCCTTGTATTGTTACTGACTGGGGTTGTGCAGGTGGAGGTAAGGGGCAATCGCGAATGAGGTGATCTCCCTGACATCTGTAGCATGGTCCTCTTGGGAATGGAGGTCTTACCTGCCTAGGTTGGGGTCTAGAGTTAGGGTTTGTGTACATTACATTTGTGTACTCTGGTTCCCAACTAGGTTCACCTGGTTCTTCACTGTAGTAGGACTCACCATGTTCAAGAGATTGCATGTAGTAAGCCTGGGGACTATCAATGTGAGTAGAATCAAAACTATGATCGCTCGGGTCACTTTCTGAAAGCAATGGTGTTACTGGCACTATAGCTCTATTCAAATTTTCCTCAGCTGCTGCATACTTTACAGGAATCACATAAGCGGGGTTTGGGGGTTGTTGAGCTAACACAGGCTATGGCCTTTGCTCGTTCTGGTAGGGTTGTTGATAGGGTTGTTGCGGTCTACCATATTGTTGTGGGGGGTACTGGTTCTGGTATCTTCCTTGTTGTGGATAGGGCTTAGGGTAGGTTTGTCTAACTGCTTGCTTATTGTATGGGCAATCTTGTGCTGTGTGATTTGTGTATCTCCGTTCTATGGTGCAATATTGGCTGCTAGGATTCACTTGGGGTTGAGCCATGATGGGACATGCGTTCGCCATATGGTCACCACCGCAAGTATAGCACCTCTTTACTGGGGCAAATCTAGGAATTTGTTTACTAGAGACACCTAGTTTTTGAGCTACTTTCTCCGCAAGTTCCTCAATAGATGTGGATTGCGAGGAAGAGAGGCTAGAGGCACTATCTGAATCTTTGTAGATTTTGGAAAGCTCTAACTCCTCCCCTAGGTTATCCTCAATGTCAATGCACATGCGTACACACTCTTCTATGGTCCTAGGGTCCTTCAAGTACACATATGATCTCAATTTGGTACTTAGCAATCCATCCAAGAATAAAGCCACTTGTTTGGCAGGTGTGGGTAACTCAGGAACATGGCATCTCTCAAGGTATTGCCTAAATCTTCTTCCTGCAAGTCTCACAGTCTCCTGGGGGGTCTGCTTGAAGTTGTAGATCAATGAGGAAGTATTATGCCTTATGCCACTCTTAGAGAACTCGGTGATGAAAGCCTCTAAGAGTTGGTCTATGCTCCTGAACTGTCTCTCGTCCAAGGGTTGAAACCACGTAAGGGTTGTGTTCCTAAGTGTTAGACCAAAGGCGTTATACTGCGTGAATAGATCCTCAACTTGTTCAGCTCTCAAGACTTGCCTAAACTCGGCCACATGATCATATGGGTCTCCTATGCCATCGAAGTAATTCTTCATGGACTTAACTAACTGAGTCGGTCTCAAAATCCTGGCGTGTTCCCTAGGCCTTGGCAGAGGGAAGTCATCCGTATTCCTTTGATTCCTTGGGGCTCTAAATCCTTCAGGTTCCACTCTATTTGTTTCCGTTCTCGTTCTGTCTCTTCCCACTGGGTTGGCAAAGCTTACCTCCAGTCTATCTCTATGTCTGTCTCTTTGAGTTCCATGAGTGTGGGAGGTTCCTGCTCCGGGGTGACCATAGGACACGTTCGATCTTGGTTGGGGGAAAACGAATTCACCTTTCCAAGTGTAAGCATGCCTATCATTTTCTGTAACCGCAAAGATTCTTTCTGAAGCATGATCTAAGTAGGTCACTCTACGTGGGCTATCAGGATCTTTGAACTCATATATCATGATTGTTCCTATCTCACTCGGCTGATTAGGTTTATATCTCCAAAATGCTTCATCAGTCTCTTGGTTCAGGAGTAGATCTATGCTCTTATTGTCTTGGGAAATCCACTCTGGTGTGATAATCCTAGTGAGAACAGATTTGCCTCGGGGGGTTCTACGTTCTACACCCATGTTTCCTTGCTCTAGGTCTCCTATGTTCGTTTCAGGGATCACATTCCCGAATTCATCTGCCCTCTCTGGGTGACTGGTGACTACATATATGGTTCCTTCTTTATCCAGGTATGCTCCATTTTTGAACTTGACAGCTGGGCACTCTAGTCCAATGGATTGGTCAAGGTTTTTAATCTGGACCACAGATCTTCCTAGGCCGTCCTCATAGATGCTAGCACCTAATCAGTTGGTCCTAAGGTATTCGAGTTGCATCTTGTAAGGGCCTTCCACCCTATGTAAATATGGCACTCCAGAACTTCCTGTAGGTCTCTCCATACCGTGGGACATCTCAGACTCGCTAGTCTCAGAGGTAGGGTAGTACGAATGATGGCTCAATTGTTGGGCCCAAGACCTAGCAGTATGATTGACGCTAGCCTCTAACGATCTAAGACTTTGTCTATCTCTCCCTAGGTGTCGACCTGATCTAAGGTTCATAAGCCCAATTGAATAATCCCAAATTTTCCCAAGTACACTTGCGTTGCTGAGTTCTTTTGTATCAGTTCACTTTCTTTTTTAATTGCTCTTAGGGTGTTACTTCTTGTCCAATTAATCCTCGTCGCAAGGAACACTTAAGTTTTTATTGTACTTTGAGTGTGGTCGCTCAATTTAATTTCTTTTCCTTAAGTTGTTTCGCAATTGTAATCTCCTAGCACTTGCACTTGAGTGATTAGAGTTCTTGGACTTGGTAGTTCTTAACGTGTTCCTAATTAACCAAAACCTCTATCCGTACTTAGCCTATGCTAGGGATTGACAGAGGGTGTTGAGAATTTCCAACCTTAAGTTTCTTCCCTTGGTTGCCCTTGTATGCCCAGGAAGCGTGTTCCCAAGCTCGCACTTACGCTTGCTTCGAGTACCCTTCGATGCTCTCAAAGAACCTGAAAAAGTCCACAATTAGCTTAAGAATTGAATTCAGATGACAGACAGATCATTTTCATGCATGTAATTCACAAACCCAATTGCCTTTTGCCCTTATGGAAAACAATCCCAAGGGACCCTCAATTTTTCCTACCCCGGGATATGGTCAACTTCAAATTATCCTATCTAGTAATCGTGGCATTAATTCTACCATAACCAGTCAAAGTTTTGGTTGTATTCCCCAGGAGCTTTCCAACAAAACAAAAATCACCGTAATCGGATTTCGTATGAGGAAGTTATGTCCACTCAGGGTTTTGGGGCCAAATCAGGATATTAAACAGGTTAGCAGGCAAACAGAACTTCTCGAAATACTTTGTGTAATGGCCTCACAATGCGATGATAAACCCTAGTATTTGTCCCACAATTTGTCAAGAATGGACCACTATTTTTTGCCCTAAAAAATTGGCCCAATTTGCCCTTCAATTGCGTTCGCAAGCTCTGTCAGTAGCGATTGACAGGTCAATGGCGATCGACGTGTTGGTCGCGATTGACAGGTCCGTCGTGGCTGTCAGTCGCGATTGATGGGTCAATCGCGATTGACACGTGGCCCGGATTTTCAGTCGGTTGTGGTCAAGCAATCGTTGACTCTGTCAGTCGCGATTGATGAGTCGATTGCGATTGACAGGTCCTTCGCGAGGGTCTGTCCGTCGTGGTCAATCAATCGTTGACTGTGTCGGTCGCGATTCACAGAGCCGTCGGGGGCTCTCAGTCGCGATTGACTGGTCGATAACGATTGATGGCTCGATCGCGATTGACACGTGTCACGCGTATAATCTGTCAGTCGTGGTAAATCGGTCGTTGACTCTGTCGGTCGCGATTGACAGAGGCATCGGGGGCTGTCAGTCGCGATTGATTGGTCGATTGGGATTGACAGAGCCGTCGGCAGGTGGCCGTCGTGGTTTGTCGATCGCGATTGACAGAGCGATCGCGATTGACAGAAATCTGAGGACTTTCAAAAAGTTAAACACATTTTTGGGAAGCTCTAGGCCTATAGATCATGGTTATGCACTTTGTTTAGCAAATAGAGCATTTTTTCTGTCGGTCGCGATTGACAGAGGTCAACGCCTCGGGACCTGCACAGTCAAATTTAACAAATGCTCTCTCGCTCTCTCTCACAAGTGAAATGAGGGGAATGGTATGGGTGGGGTGATATGACCAAAAAACTGAAATTTTTCGCGATGATGGAGATGGATGTGGGAGATGGTGAGGATGATGATGGTGATGAGAAGAACGAAAGAAAATGGGAAAAAGGTGAAGAAAATACCTATGACTCCAACGCGTCAACTCTACGTCTTACCATCACACGCTCGTCCTCAAAGCTCGATCCCCGGCAACGGCGCCAAAATTTGGTGTAGCTCAGTGATGAGTAGCACCTCCTTTAATGTCAATCCGGGAAGACGTGAGGATGGTATGAAGACCTCGAGAAAGTGAAGGCACTAATGCGTGAGTGAGAAGCACACGAACATGCACACACATACACACACACGCGCACACACGGTAAGACAAAGAGTGAGAAGCAATAGAGTTCTTAGATTACTTTCAAAAAGCTCTTACAAGTTCGAATCAATTACAAGCTAACCCCAAAAATGAGCTCTCTAGCTCTATTTATAGTTTTTGACTAGGTTTTGGCCTTGTCTAGACCTAGTGTCCGGCCTAGTTAAAAATTAGGTTCTCTACCCTATTTGGAGGTTCAGACGAAGTCTAAAAAATGTGAAAATTGACAGGTAGATACTTCTAAAGCTCCTCAAGCTCAAGGACTCCTTGGCTTTCACAAAATGGAGCTACAAAAATAAGAAATGGTATTTACAATGATTGTTAGTGATGAAAATCACTATTTTTGTAGGGATTTCTTCTAACATTTTGACATACGTTTCCTGGAGCTCCCTACTTGCTCCTCTTCTTGTGTGCCCAACTATTTGATGCCTGAAAATTTTAATTGGCCTACTTGCCAGATCTTCTTTGACTACTGTGCCTGCTTGTGCTCTCTCTTCGCTCTGACTCCCTTCGTAGGCTTCCTTGTCTTGTGACTCCTTCGGTTCCTTGACTACTGCCAACAAGATGCATCAATCATTTCTACATTGTTGAAAGGATTACGGGAATCTTTTCAAAGCTTTGCTACTACACTCAGTTTGGTTGCAAAAGGAAATCCTAATTTGTATGCATTTGATGAGGTTGTGTCCCTTCTTTTGCAAGATGAGCAATCTAGAGTGAATAGGAGTGGTTTGATTGAGGGAACACAAGCACTTGCTATCTCAGAAAAGGAGGAAAGCAAGTATGGTTCATCTTTGGGTTCATCAAAACCAAAGCCTCAAGCTTCCTCTTCCACTCATTCCTCTAATGATAGTGATTTGCAAAAGAAGAAGAGATGCAAATATTGCCATAAGGCATGTCATACTATTAATGAGTGTAGAAAGCTTGCTAAATGCAATGAAAAGAAGAAAATATCCGACATGTCTATTGCTGAAAATTCAGCAAATGTAAAGAATGATGAAGCTAACATGGCTCAAGATTTTTGCGCATGTGTTGTTACATGTCATTATGATGCTTCTTTGCATTCTAAATGTATGGTTGTGAGTGAGGCTGATTTTTTGCCTCTTTGAAAGAGGCACCCAAAGGAGGACATGTGGTGTGTGCAAACAATGCCTCTTATCCTATCATTGGAGTAGGAGAAATTGAGCTTACGGTTGCAAATGGAGGTGTGATTCTCTTGAAAAATGCATTGTATGTGCCCGGTATAAAGAAGAACTTAATTTTAGTTCCGTTGATTGCCAAAGCTGGACTTCATTTACACTTTGTTGATGATAAGTGTACGGTTCATGATTTCAACAATGATGATGTTATCGTGATGTCCGTTACATTATGTAATGGTTTGTATTGCATGGATACATACAAGAGGGTTGCCTCAAACGCCTTGGTTGCTCATACTTCTTCCATGGCTGAAATGGAGCTTTGGCATGCTCGTTTTGGTCACTTGAACTTCAATAGTTTGTTTTACTGATGACAAGGCAAAGAAATGTATATTTGTTGATTATAGTGCTAAAACTAAGGGATATCATTTGTACCATCCATCGACGAACACAATTATTGTGATTCAGGATGTGGTATTTGCTGAAAATTCAGTTTTCCCTCTACTTGAATGCAAAAAACAGCCAACAGCTAGCTCACAAGATGTGTTCGATACACTCATGCCTTTGTTCCAAAATGGTGCGCTTGACTATGGCCATGTACACCAGCCAACTGAGGTTCAAAGGGCTGAAAAATTCCAGCCAAATATTTCTAAAAATGTAGAGAATTTCTAGCCAAACATGGCTGAAAAATTTCAACAAAAAATTGTCAAAACTGCTGGAAATTTCCAGCCACATATGGCTGAACATTTGCATCAAAATATGGCTGAAAATGAGCATGAAATTCAGCCCACACATGATGTACATGTTGAAGATGTATTACATAATGAACACATGTCTATCAAGAGTGCACAATCTATGCCAAAGTGGCTAAAACAAACTTTGAAGGACAACAAATTGAGTGCACCTTTACTTGGTAGAACAAGATCAAGCTCTCACCATGCATCAAGTAATTTTGTGGATTATTCTCTTATTCCTACAGCATGTAATGAAGAGCCACTTTCTTTTGAAGTTGCATGTGACGATCTGCAATGGATGAGTGCTATGCAATCAGAAATGGATTCCATACATAGGAATGGTACTTGGGACTTATGTGAATTGCCAAAAGGAAAGAATGTCATTGGTACAAAGTGGGTTTACAAGATTAAGAGAAAACTTGATGGGAGCATTGATCGCTACAAAGTTAGATTGGTTGCCAAAGGATATGCGCAACAATATGGCATTGACTATGAGGAAACTTTTGAAAGCAACCTCCTGGATTTGCTATGCAAGGGAAAGAGCATATGGTTTGTCACTTGCATAAAGCCTTGTATGGTCTCAAGCAAGCTCCACGTGCATGATATGGCAAAATCCATAAGCACTTGATTGCTCTTGGTTTCACATGTAGTCCGATTGAAAGCACACGCTATGTACGTAAAAATGGGGCTGATCTTACAATGCTTGTTCTTTATGTCGATGACATACTCTTGACTGGGTCATGTGATGCAAAACTTGACATTCTTATTGCTGATTTGCAGCATACTTTTGATGTCACTTATCTTGGTCTTTTGAGCTACTATCTTGGCATCCAGTTTGTATCCGTTGAGGGGGGAATTGTTATGTATCATTCAAAGTATGTTGAAAAACTACTTCAGCGTTTCGACTTTGAGGATTGCAAGCCGGTCTCCACACCAGTTGAGAAAGGATTCAGGTTTTCCGTTGAGGATTCCAGTGATGAATTTGATACTTCTCTTTATCAGCAAGCTGTGGGATGTTTTATATATGCATGCAACACAAGGGCGGATATACAGTATGCAGTTTCCCAGTTGAGTCAATTCATGCATAGCCCTGACACTAAGCATTGGCAAGCGATGAAACATGTGTTTAGATATCTTCAAGACACTTTGAGCTTAGGTCTCTCTTATGGTAGAGATATTCAGCCATGCTTGCATGCTTTTACAGATAGTCATTGGGCTGGTTGTTATGATACTCGTGTGTCCACTAGTGGTGATTGCTTTTTCCTTGGAGACTCATGCATATCTTGGTTGAGTAAGAAGCAACCTACAGTGGCGACATCGAGTTGTGAAGCTGAGTACATGGCCGTTTTCACAACTACAGTGGAGTGTATATGGTTGAGATGCCTATTGATGGATCTTTGCATGGAGATTCATGCTGGTATGCATATTCTCACTGATAGTCAGAGCACTTTGGTTGTTGCACAAAACCCAGAGTTTCATGCACCGACCAAACATATTGAGGTGCATTATCACTATGTGAGAGAGCACCTTCATGCAGGAGATATTGATTTGGTATATGTGCCTACACAAGATAATGTGGCAGACATATTCATCAAAGCTCTTCCACGGGAAAAGTTTGAAGCTTTTCACAAAGCTTTAGGCTTATTACCTTGTGGGGGTTGATCTGTCACTCCCTGTATGCGTTCACATCATTCGCTCTAGGGGGGGTTTGTTACACTTATGTGTTCCTCGAGTAGCTTTGATGTGAACCTTTTCCCTATACATGGGCACTTTTTACCCTAGTGCTGGCTAGAGGTTTTTTCCCCATGTTACCACATGCTTGATACTCTCATATGTGGTGGTACTTTGTACTTAGGGATATTATTCAGCACTTACTTTAGTTCAGTTCATCATCAATAGAGAGAGCTATTCCAGCCATCATCTTCTCCGTGTGTCTTGTTGCGTTTGTGCTCCTTCTGTGTGCTTCTCGTGTGTCTCTCACACTTCTACACACACCCAACAGATATGAGATTTCTTTTTTTGGGAATTAACACCAATTTCAATTTGGCTACATGGTCATAAGGATTTGTAGACCTGTCACAATAATGTTCCATGCACCTTTCCACTTGGGATGCTCGAATGCTTCTTCCAAGGTCTTGATGGCATTGGCATAGGTTTGTTGCTCGAGCTTCTTGCCTAGCTAGACAATTTCACGGTTTCAAGGTCTTTTCTTCAAAGCGTCTTTTCTTCAAAGTGTCTTTTCTTGTCTATAAGAGTGCGAGTGGGATTCATCAACATCCCTTGTCATTCGTTTGCTTAGAGCCATTTGCAAGCAAATACATTGTGACGTAAGTGATTCACGCAAAAACAAGTGGCACTTCATTTCAAAAGAAAATGATGCATTGGAAGGATGTGCACATGAGCAAGCGTATGCGTTTGGAGTATATCTAAGGATGTGGTAGAAGCAAGCTCTACTTTGCAAAGCTTTTGGCCGATCTTCTCTAGAGAATGGCCCATAGAGAAATCCCTAGACTATCTCGACAGAAGGACTTGAACTATAGGGACCACTTCCCCCCTTTAGACACTGAAGGGTGTTGAGAATATGGAGAAGAGAATGCCCAAATGTTGGACATCTCAAATATGAGGAGGACCTTGAATAGAAAGGCTTTGGCTAGTTGGCTAAGAGTCCAAGCCCAAGGTGGAGAGAGAGAGAGAGAGCCATTAGAAAGGCAGCCTCTAAAGTCCGTTCCAAGATTCCCTTTGCCAAAGGGAAACCTTCACTTTGGACATGATTCTACTTGTGAACGAGAGCGAGTAGTAAGGCACATGGTAGACATGTTGTGAGTATGACTAGAGAGAGCTTGGGCCCATGGATGGATGAGATTGACTTACTCCAGCCAACACGTACCCTCAAGCTATATGAGTGGATGTTGATGTTGAGATGTGAAGAGCACCTACCTCTTTTGTTGTGGTGGTGTTTCGAGTGTATTTGGGAAACGTGTTATTGCCAACCAAGAGCTCGAGAATGATGGCAATCTTGAAGACTCTGGCAGAGATGAGCTATGCTGGCTCAAATCCATGGTTGGACTAGAGCAATGTTCATCTACAAATAGGCCATGCAAAGATGTGGACTTGATGTAGGAAACTTAGCATGGGTGGCTCTGGGGTAGTGGAGGACCATCCATGTGTGGGCCGATGCACAAGGTCCATTGACTTGACACACATAAGAGAGGAAAAATCATCGACCCAACATCTACTCGGAATCCATCCCACTTGAAAGAGAGGAAGTGATCCGAGGCGACATACGCCATGGTCCAAATGTAGAGCAACCTCACGATATAATGAACCCAAAGTGATTTACTCTTATTATCACATACCAACAACAACAACAACAACATTGGCACCCTCTTCACTTCAAACTTCTCAACGCATTTCTGAGCTTTTGACAAAAAATCCCAAACCTCGCTTTTTTCATATACTCTTGAATAGCGTCATGTCTTGAATAGCGCCATCCTCTTCCATTCCATGGAGGGCGCACACAGAATGCTGCAAAGTCTTGCCTACTACATAATGTCTTCTCCTTATTTAATGCGGCCCATTAGCATGAGTGGCGAAAGCCAATCCATTGCAGAGAAGCGGCGACGGTTCAATATCCGTTCCAGCGCCGGTCCAAATCCTTTTCTCTTCCAAGCGATGTCGCAAAAGTAATCGAAAAAGAGCCACTTGAATTCCAACACATTAGAGAGAGAGAAAGAGAAAAAGTAGGGGTACACGAGAGAGAGGAATATTCGGGCGCTTGAAGCAATCCTCGTTTTTTCTTCTTCCTACAAACTTCTCATCAAACATGCAAACAGGTATACATTCTCATCCACGATCTTTGCACTCGAGATGAAGATCTTACACATCAACTGCTAGCCCTCAAAATCTCGTCTTTAACCTTGTTCCAACTCTTCCATAGAAAGCAAACTAAGCTCGAAAGAACAAAAGAGTGAATTTAAGAGCTACCAATGCGAATTCCTACTTTGTAATAAGGTGTCTTGTATCAAAGATATGGCGATTAGGCTCATAACCCATCTTTTTAGCTCCTCCCAAACATCTATTCTCCGATTCACATGAAGTGCTCTCTCGGGAGTATGTATGTCGTCTACTCTTTCTTCGTGAGAGACACATGTTGGACTTTGGGGAGTGGGAATGCATCTCGCTACATATGGCAAACATGTTTTCGGTTCACATTTGACTATGACAAAGAATGCGTGTGTATACACATCCTTAGGTTATTCCCAAGGATAAGTCTCACCATAATTTTTTAACCTATTTTGAAAGTCCTTTATGATGAAAGTCTGAAGGGAGCCAAAACCCACGAGCAACTTTTGGAATCTTTCGCTGGAATCAATCAGCAACTCTTTACTAAAATCAAGGAGAATTCATGCGATATAGTAGAGCTCACACTCACTTCTAGAGCAGCCATTGTACTTTATCTCTTAGCCATTCTACTCCTCCAACACCTCCAAGCATTGTACTTTACATATCTATACATTCACTTGAAGTTTTCACCATCTTCTTGAGCTACAATCCTTTGTTGTCTGTGTACTGTTAAGGTCTACCAACATCACAGAGTCATTGAAGTGAACCTATGGTCCCATTGTCTCATCCAATGCTCCGATCATCAAGAAAATACCCTTTCGAGCCTGCGTGTGTCGTATATTGATTGTTGGAGCTCCGTGTGTAAAGATATGCATCAATCTCTATGACTCTCTATGTGTAGTGTCGCGTTTGTGAAAATGTTAGGATCACACCTATGAGTTCCTAACTATATGGCTCACTCTCTAGTCACTCCAAATTCGTGAAATAAATTTGGATTGCATTTTCCTTAGTGCCTTCTTCCATAAATAGAATGTTTTCTCTTCATGCTCCAAATCCCAAAGAAGTTTGTCTTGACTCAAACATCTGAGATCCATGCTTCGAAGCACTATGGTCATATTTATGTGCCATTTGTAAGCTTAGAGAGTTTAATATAATGTCCAAACAAAAAATAGGCTGGTCTAGAGTAGGATTTTGCAAAGACCCTCTCATCTTCATGCTCATCCATCACCTCCTCACAATGCACACAAGCAAAATGACAAAGAACAAGCTTAGGAGCATTGTACAAAGTGTATTGTTGAGTGTGGGATATACAAAGATGACTATCCTTTCAATGTTATGTGTGTATGATCTACCATGCATGAAGTAAAAGCCAAGTATCCATACACAACATCCTTTCCCCCTCAAAAAAATCCGGTATTGCTCTAATAAAGATGTTCTCGTTCGCCACTTACATTCTTCAACCAATAGTGTTATACATACATTTTGGTTTCGAGAGAATACCGCAGCCAATAATGCCGAACTTCATCATCAATGGCCCCACCAAGCCAATGTGCTTGGATTGGTTCTCCTTCCACTTCAATTCTCTAGCCCACATCATTTATAGCTATGGTGATACCTACATATGAAGCTCTTTGTATGAAGTGCGAGTGAAGCTCAAACCAATAGGAATATTAGACCAAAGGGAATGCAACATACCGAATGTCAAAGATAAGAGTAAGTGGGGTTTGAAGCAACCCTCTTTTTCTTGGCCATGCCACAAAACCTCTCATCAAACATGCAAACTCATCACCAAGCTTCAAAACTATAAATTCTCCTCGAGGATTGTTGGTAGCAATTCACAGCATTGACGTAGAGGAAGCATGTGAGAAGTAGAGGAAGGAGACCAGAGGGGGGGGGCATTAATGAAATTTCTAGTCAATATTGATTTAGATTGATCAAATCTTGTGTGAAACATCAATTTTGATTCTTTTCACTAACCATTGTAACATAGAACCACCCAATTTTGCCATGCGAAGCTCCATTTTTTGCAAGCTGAGCTTTCTTCATTTCACCTCCCATACATCCAATATCCATAGAAACACATTCCCACCATCTCCCAAAATTTTCACTTTTTTATATATCCACCCCACATTCCTCCTTTGCCCTCATTTGTGTGAGAGACCGAGAGAGAGAGAGAGAGACAGAGGGAGAGACTCAGAGCTGATTTTGTGAGTTCTAGGGCTTTCTTGCAAGATTACCATTTAGAATAGTGTAGAGGAAGATTCTTTCTTAGCCATTCTAGTCCTCCAACACCTCCAAGCATTGTAATTTACATATCTATACATTTAGTTGAAGTTTTCACCATCTTCTTGAGCTACAATCCTTTGTTGTCTGTGTACTGTTAAGGTCTACCAACATCACAGAGTCATTGAAGTGAACCTATGGTCCCATTGTCTCATCCAATGCTAGGATCATCAAGACAATGCCCTTTTGAGCTTGTGAATGCCATATTTTGATCGTTGGCGCTCCATGTGTAAAGATATGCATCAATATCTGTGATTGTGTATGTGTAGTGTCTCTTTTGTCAAAATGTGAGGATCACAAAAGTGTGCCACCCTATTTGAACATGCCCAAAGGCTAGCCAAGAATGATGAAAATCAATAATGCCGAACTTCATCATCAATGGCCCCACCAAGCCAGTGTGCTCGAATTAGTCCTCCTTCCACTTCAATTCTCTAGCCCACATCATTTATGGCTATGGTGATACCTATGTATGAAGCTCTTTGTATGAAGTGCGAGTGAAGCTCAAACCAATACGAATACTAGCCCAAAGGGATTGCAATATACTTAATGTCAAAGACAAGGGTAAGTATGGCTTGAAGCAACCCTCCTTTTCTTCTTCTTTTGTTCTTGGCCATGCAATGGGCTAGAGAAAGACCACACTAATTGCTACAAAACCTCTCATCAAACATGCAAACTCATCACCAAGCTTTACAACTATAAATTCTCATCTAGGGTTGTTGGCAACAGTTCACAGCATTGACAAAGAGGAAGCTTGTGAGAAGCAAAGCAAGGAGACCAAAGAGGGTTCATTAATGAAATTTCTAATCAATATTGATTTAGATTGATCAAATCTTGTCTGAAACATCAAGTGTGATTCTTTTCGCTAACCATTGTAACATAGAACCACCCAATTTTGCCATGTACACTCCATTTTGTGCGAGCTGAAGAGTCCTCATGCTTGAGAAGCCTAAATATAACAAGCCTACCAAGTTTCACATTTTTTGGACCTCATTTGGTCCCCCAAAATTAGCACAAGACATAAATTTTACCTAGACCGGTCATTAGATGTGAAACCGATCACTTCACCCGAAAAACTATAGATAGATCTAGAGAGATCATTTTTAGGGTTAGCTTGTTTTTAGGTATGAGCTTGGTATGAGAGTTCTTGTACTTCGAGTAATGGGAAGAAGAAATTTACCTTCCATTGTCTCTCCTATTGTCTCTTCCTTGTGTGTGTTTGTGTATGTGTGTGTATAGTAGTGTGCTTCTCACCTTCACCTTTGTGCACCTCACTCATTCACGATCTTTAGATCATCCTACTCTTCCGTGGATTGACAATTAAGGATGTGGAACTCCACGATGTGGTACTTGCCCTTATTTAGAGCAACACTAAGTTTGGCTCCTTTGCTAGGGACATGCTGAAGGATGAACGTGTGATGGTAAGAGTGTTAGGACATAGGCATTGAAAGGTACATAGTTAAAGTTTTTGAGGTAATTTTTTGTTTTTTCTTGTGTTGTTTTTTCTTCATTTCACCTCCTATACATCTAGTATCCATAGCAACACATTCCCACCATCTCCCAAAATTTTCACTTTTTTCCATATCCACCCACATTCCTCCATTTCCCTCATTTGTGTTAGACACCGAGAGAGACAGAGAGAGAGAGAGAAACTCAGAGCTGATTTTGTGAGTTTTAGGGCTTTCTTGCAAGTTTACCATTTAGAATAGTGCAGAGAAAGCTGCCCTAGGTAAGAATTTTGTGTTCTTTCTATCATCTTGTCTGGAGCTTTAGACCATCCTGACAGGCCGCCATGCCTCGAACTATAGAGCATGTCCGCAGTTGCTTAGAAAACATTCTTGCACCTCTCAGTAACCACCAAGGATTTATCTAGATTACTCATTTTGCATGTCATCACAATTGGCTCAAGAACATCGCAATAGGTTATGACCATCGTCATTGGGCATACTTTCACAGTGATAAGGCACCATCGTGATTGGCTCATGCCATTGCAATAGGTTAAGCCATCATGAATCCCTACATCATCATGATTGCTGTAGACCATCATGGTCTTCTAATTCGATTGTGATCGTTTTTCCCATCGTGATTGGATTGCACCATTGCAACTGCCTGGACTATCGTGGTAGTCCCTCACCATTGTGACAGCTTGAACCATCACGATTGACCCATGCTATTGCAATTCTTCTAGACCATCGTGATCCTTTGACCCTCTATGACAACCCCCAACCATTGCGATTGTCTCAATCATCATGATTGTGCGATGCCCTTCCAAGAGTCTTTGCATTTTGGCAAAAATTAGGGTTTTGCAAATTTTGATCAATTTTTCCACTTTTTGAAGTAATTTAGATGCTTCTAGGACGTGCGGTGCCAACGGTTGGAGATATCATGAAGGATTCAAGCAAGGAACGATGTTGAGAAGATGCCCAAATTAATTGCGAGCAAATTTGGGAACATACAAAGAGTGGGAAACCAAGGTTGGAAGTTACTATATTCCCCTTCTTTGTCAATTCAATTTTCTACTAATTCATGGCCCTAGTACTCAGACTTAGGTGGCAATAGGAATGTAAGTCCAAGAACTCTTAGGGATTCAAGTCCAAGAATAATCTCTTTAAAATGATAACCATAATGGGAAATAACATAAGATTGACACCACAAAAACTTATTAAAGAAATGAAAAGTTGTTCTTGACGGGTATAAGTGAGACAATACAAAAATCAAAAGGTAGTAAAACAAACAAGTGTGTGTACATTGGGATAGAAAGGGAAGTAGAATTCATGAAACCTTAGGTCAAGAAAACATGTAAGCAAAACAAATCGACAAAGTGTTAGATCCTCAGAAGCCAATGTGAATCACACTGCAAGATTGTGGACACAACAATTGAGTGACTATCCCTACAAGGGGATCTCAGACACTAGCGAGACAGAGATGTCGTTTAGCATGGAGAAACCTAGAGATAAAATGGGACTTGCTCATTTACAAATGCTAGAGGGTCCTTACAAAACCCAAATGGAGTATATCATGATCAACTCACTAGCTACAAACATCTATCAGGATGGTCTATGTAGGTCAATTGTTCAACTTAGGAATTTGGGGCAACCCTTCGGAATTGAGCATCCTATGGTCAAATTAAAAAATGGGGCATATGTAGATAAGTAGGGGACCATGTATGTGGTGATTAGCTCATCTAATAACACAGATGACTTCGGATCCATTATACCTAATTCAGACATTAGAGACATAGACCAAGAGCACAAGGAACAAGAACCTAGGACACCTCAAGGAAAATCGTTCTTATCAAGGATCATCACCCCTGAATGGATACTCCAAGACAACACTAGAATTAAGCTCTTTATAAGTAGAGAGATAGAGGAGGCCTTTTGGAGGTTTAGATCGGATTAGCCTAGCAATGATTTTGGAATCATTATCTTTGAATTGAAGAATCCAAAAATCCAAGGGAAGATCATTTACCTTGACAACACTTCAGAAAGGGTGTTTATAGTGATGGAATATAGTAGAAATGCTTACACATGGAAAGGCCAACCTCTCTTCCCTTCACATAAGTCTAGTAACCCACATAATCAAGCACGAGCAGGATCTTTGTATATACAAGGCACCCGTAATGAGAAATCCAAAGAGCATCCAGAAGTGAGCTTTGTACACACTTTAGGAAAAGATAGACAAAGAGTGGACACGGATAGGATAGAATGGTAAAGGCTTAGAGGACACAAGCCTCAAAGAGACATGAATGACTTTCCCGTACCTAGACCAAGGGAGCACCCAAGAAGTTTGAGGCCTACCCAACTAGATCTAGAATCCATTATGATGGATAGTTGCTTTGACTCAGAAGAGCACTATAAAGACAATTTAGGAGTATATACCCAAAAAGAAGAAGAACATCTCACAAGCATTAAGACTATAAGTTCAAGGGAGGAAGGTGAAGGCAGTCAGAAGGAAAAGAAAAGAAAAGGAGTGAAACAAGAAAAGGAGGAATCATTGTTTGAAGTACTAGAGAATTTCAAGAAATATGAAGTTGACCAGAGAATTTTGGTACAAATGCCTAAAAGATAGGCTATCACAGGAGAAGCATATGATACTAAAGAAAAGACCAAAAAAATTGTAGTAACCATTGAAGAGAACGAAGAGCGATATACGTACATAGGAGAAGATCTAAGTGCAAAAGAAGAAGTAGAGCTTGTAGCTCTATTAAGGGAATATAGGGACGTGTTTGCATGGACCTATAAAGACTTAAAGGGGGTAGATCCAACAATTGTTCTCATATGGTCTCCATGATGATTGATGCCAAGCCCATCAAACATAAGCCCTACACATATAATGACACTTACACAACAAAAATAAAAAAAGAAATTGATCGGCCGATTGAAGCTTGATTTATCTATGAGATTGAGCATAAAATGTCCAGGTTTCTTGTAGTAATAACATATTACTTCCTTCTTCTTAGAAGACTTCTCTTTAGATGTAGTTGAAATAGAATCTGAAGTAGAAGGTGAAAGGGACTTACTTTCCATCTTGGATTGTTTTTCCTTCTTCTTCTTCTTTTTCTTTTTACCCTTTGATGAAGATAAAAGTGCTTCTTCATTCTCTTCCATTCCCTTTAACTGATCTTCATCTTGAAGTAACAAGAACTCTAATTCTTCAAATGTAACCTCTCTATCTCTTGTGGTAAGGGTAAGAGTGGTTATGAAAGACCGATATGAGATAGGAAGTGAATTAATCCGCATATTTACCATTTCTTCATCAGATATCTCAACTTCTACATTTAGAAGTTGATCTCTCAAGTCAACGAGTCTCGTAATGTGGGTTTGAATTGACTCACTAGCCTTCATCCTTGTATTTCCTAGCTGTCTCCTCAAGTGAGCTTTCCTAGCAGGATTTCTGCTCTGAAAACGATTCTCAATCTTTAACCAAGCTTGTCTAGAACTTCTGCAAGATCTGATCTGTGGTAGAATATGCTTTTTGACACTCATTGCTATGAATGAGAGTGCTAAAGCATCTCTAGCATCCCATCTTGCCTGATCTTCAGTAGGAGGAACTCTAGGTAAAGATCTACCTGTGACTCTCGATGTAGAAGTGGTTACCTCTTCTTCAGTTGGTTCTATGATAGTAACTCCAGTACCTCTTGAAGCTGTTGTATCCCCTTCTTCGCCTTCTCATCTTGGTCTTGTTAAGGATCCATTGACGATACTCCATAAATCCTTTGTCACTAACAAATTTATCATCATGAAACTCTGCATGGGATATTTAGAAGATCCATCCAACTTGTCATCAATCTCAATTCTAATCTCACTCATCTTAACTAAGTGTGTATGTCAATTATGCTCTGATACCAAGTGTTGGAATCTGGGGCCCTAGAATCGTTCCAATACTAAAATCCTTTGAGCATACACACTTAATTAATTAAGATTATATGTGAGAGATAGAAAGAAAGAGATCTTGAGACAAGGATAGGGAACGTAAGCAAGATGCTTACTCACTAAAAAATAGATGTCCAAATTACAACATGGGAGTACTACTCAACCATATAATGTGGTGCACTCACTAATTGAAGAATAGCCAAGAAGATGATGATACAAAATTTTAGATTATGCTATTATAATTTGAGTGTGTGTGAAGCGAATGAGCAACGAAGTGAAAATTACCTCACAAGAAAGTGCAATAAATCTGAAAATCAATAAGCCCTAATTCTAAAATTAGGGTTCAAAAGCCCTAAAATAGAATATAAGGCTAACTTACAAAAGATAGCTGCCACCACCTTGTAGAAGACTCCTTGCTCCAAGAGAGTAGCCTCTCCTTCACCAAATCTTCACCTCCAAAGCTTTAGAACTCCAAAACTCTAGCTTGTGAATATCAAGAAGTGTGCCCTCATGCTCCTTATATAGGTTATACGCCTCCCCATAAAGCTAGCGACTAATTTTTACGAAAAGCTGCTTTATTTGGCCCAATTTTTGCGATTGCTATTTTTTAATAAGATTTTCGTGGTTTATTAAAAGACCATCGCTAAAATTGCTTTATTTTAAATTTGATCGCTCAAATAATGTGCTTTTGGACAAAGTGACAATATGACCTAGCTTTTTAAGTTTGGACTTCTAGAAAATGCTTTTCCTCCATTTTGAGCTAAATTAGGGTTTGGATTTTCTCCATGTTCTAACCTCTGATGAAGAAATGAAGCATACCACTAGATAGCTCTCACCAAGATCTATCTATCTAGCCTAAAAAAGTTTTACCCAAACTGTACAAAAAATGCTAAGTCCAAAATGTAGAATTGCTGGAATGTGGACCTTATGTACATTGACTTCCAATAGAAAAATCATGGTGAAAATGCCCAAAAGAGAAGCCCTAACATGAGAACTTTATGATAACAGAGAAAAGAATAAGAATATTGTGGTCATGGTTGAAGAAGGAGAAGAAAAATTTACATATATAGGACATGATTTGAGTGATAAGGAGGAGAGACAAATGATTGCCCTACTAAAAGAGTATAGGGATGTGTTCGCTTGGAGCTACAAAGATTTGAAAGGAGTGGATTCAGACATTTTTTCTCATAGGATCTCCATGACACTAGAGGCCAAGCCAACAAATCAAAAGCCTTACACCATACAATGACAACTATGCGGTCAAGATAAAAGAACAAAACTGATCGGTTGATTGAGGAAATACTCATATATGAAATAGAGCATATAGAGTGGGTATCTCCCCATTGTGGTAATCCTTAAGAAGAATGGGAAGTTGGGTGTATGCATTGACTTGAAGAAGGTTAATGTTGCTACCATATGGGATAGCTACCCTTTGCCAATCATGGAGCATTTACTTGAACGTGTAGCAAGCAAGGATGCCTATAGCTTCCTTGATGGGTTTTCAGGCTACAATCAAGTAGCCGTAGCCCTTGAAGATGAACATAAAAGGGCTTTCGCTACTCAATGGGGTATCTATATATTCCAGGTGATGCCTTTTGGACTCACCAATGCACTCGATACATTTCATTGCTTAATGTGTCATGTGTTCAAGCGCTCTTTGAGGAAGAATCTAGAGGTTTATGTGGATGATCCATGCACCCATTCCCACATAAGACAAACAAACATCCCCGAACTTAAGAAAATCTTCCATAAATGCAGAGTATCAAGTGTACCTAAACCCAGAAAAAATGTGTCTTCATGGTTAGACAAGGTAAAATTTTAGGCCACATTGTATCAAAGAATGGTATATGGATCGACAATGATAAAGTAAGAGCCATTGCAGAATTGCCTAGACCGAGGACAATCAAAGAGGTACATGGACTTATGGGACATTATGGGTACTACAAATGTTTTATCCACATGTACGTGGTTGTTGCCAAACCTTTGTACAACCAAAATGAAAATTACGTAGAATTGCCTAGACGGAGGACAATCAAAGAGGTACATGGACTTATGGGACATTGTGGGTATTACAAATGTTTTATCCACATGTACGCAATTGTTGCCAAACATTTGTACAACCAAACCTCTTTCAATGAACCAAAATGAAAATGATGCTAAAATCCGATTTTGATGATGCTAGACTAGAATAAACCATTCCATGTTCATGTGGATGCCTCCAATTACACAATTGGATATGTATTAACACAACCGACTTGAGAAGGGAATGGAGATCTTCCAATAGCATATGCGACTACGCAGCTAAAAGCTAATGAAAGGAATTATACCATGAAAGAGAGAGATGGATCAGGAATGGTCTATGTAGTTAAGAAATTTAAACATTATGTTTTGGTGAATAAGTTTAAGTTTTTAATGGACCACCAAGCATTGCTCTATCTAGTGAACAAGCCTTGCAATATGGGTAGATGCATCAGATGGTTTCTCTTACTAATGGGATATGATTTTGAAGTTGTAGTTAGGAAAGGAAAGACCCATCTTAGGGTGAATCATCTTTCTCAACTAACCTCTAGAGGATCCCCCCAAGGAATGCTTGATGAATTTCTTGATGCCTACTTGTTCAATCTCGAAGTACTCGCAGATTGGGCTAAACGACTTGTTCCTATCCTCATTTTTGGACCTAAGAATCCCATAGTTGAGATTAGGGAAGAGGAAGTAGTGTGGGACCACCACATACTAGAGAGATGACTCTCCTCCCAACCTTATGCCTATATATATATAGTTGCTCGAATAAAAAAGGACCACAAATGTAACTAGAGTCCACAAGTGCATGTGCAATCTCCTCCACTCCTTTAATATCTTCCACTAGAGTATACTAGTAGTTGAAGTGATCTCAACTACTACTTACTACCTTCCATTAGAGTCCACTAGTGGTTGGTGTACTCGCCACTCGAGTTATGTCTCCGTAGACTCAAGTTAACTCATGTTAACTTGAGTTAGTAGGCTATAGTGCTCTTTGGGAAAAACACTCTTCCCATGCTCCCTCTGGGGGTTGAACCCAAGAATCCTCCTTCACAACCTTGAGACAACATAACCACTAGGCTAAGTGGATCACTTTTTCAAGAGAGCACATGAACTTATGCTTCTGTCTAGTCTCGAGATCTTTGGCCACATACACAAGTGACCAAATGATATTTGATTTTAGATCTGTCTCAACCAGTTTGGACCCTTAGATCATAGACTTACTTTATTGCAATAGATTGCACTATCAAGGTTGGATTCCCCATAGGAGCTACCAAAGCCAGAGGAAATGGTCACTATTCCAATTGAACCTAGCTTTGAAGAGGAATATGAGCCACAAGTAGTAATGGGTGGATAAGTCACTAATGAGGGTCAGGACACCTTTGAGCTACCATACCCAGCATGGATGAAGCTAGTGGAAGAGCTCGGCAAGACGCACTCCACACGAATTGAGGCTCAAGTCAAAGAAATGGTGGTCATTGAAGAAACCATACTCTAGTCCCCCTACTTTGTCCCACACACATCGAGGAGATACATATCTACCAATGAAATCCAATATAAACCTTAATTCATATATCTCGCCAAGTACAAGTACAACTTAGAAATTGAGCGCATTACATGAAAGAAACCAACCCATGCCACCGAGTTCCAACCAAAGGACCTCCCTCTAAAAGAATTTCCTAAAATGATGTACACCTCATCAAAAGCTCCTACACACACCATGTATAATCCATGCTATGGCCCAGTGCCCGATGTGGATCTTGGTCAACATTCACCATTAAAATGCCAGGACTGGGTCAATTAGCCATATTTTGCACCCTCGCAAGGGACCCATGACAATGGCATACATGATGATGACCATCTAGCACTCGCTTCCACGACTGAGCCGTATGATCAATATAGCGGCGAGAATTGTTGATATATATTTAGCTAGTGATGTATGTGAACACACTACGGTCGGGACACTTTTTTCACTCTTTAGGAGGTTTTTCCCCCAGCTTGTATGTATTCCTATAACCCTAATGGGTCACTTATCTTTGTACATTCTCTTGGTAATACATTCAGTATTCTGTGTTGTGCTCCAAGCTTCTTCTTCCTTGTGCTATTTGCATGCTTCCGGAGACATGAAACTCCAAGAATTGGTATTAGAGCAGGTCTTTGCTTCATCTAGAGTGTCCTCGACACCCCTTTGATCATAGTCTCTAAATTGCATGAAAATTGGTGAGCATACTCAAGGCAATTGGCAGTTCAAAGCAACTTCACTTTATGGTGTCAGAATCAGAAAAAAATTGAAAAGCAAAAATTGTTTTGCAAATAATGTAAAAGAAATGATCATGTCATAAATATTTGTCGAAAATTGGATGCAAAAGTGGCTTGAATAGTTGTTGCACAAGCCTCTACACCCAAATCAGAGTCTGTAAAATCTATGAATGATTTAGCATGTGTAGTTCAATATTTTCAGGCTATGTCAGATGCAAACCTTTGGCATGCATGCTTCGGTCGTCTGAATTTTGCTAGTTTGCTAGGCCTACAAAAATCTAAAATGGTGTCCTCTCTGCCCAAACTTAAGGCACCTGGTAAACATGTATGTGAAGTCTGTATTTTGGGCAAAGTATAGCATTCTTCCTTCCCAAAATATGGTTCAGTATGAGCTACTCAGAAATTACAGCTTATTCACAATTATTTTGGTGGTCCTATGCAAACACCTTCTTTTGGGAACTATCTCTACATCCTAACTTTCACTAATGATTTTGCGAGGCATGCATAGGTATATCCATTGAAAGCAAAGTCCAAAGTGTTTATGTTCTTCACATAGTTTCTTGTTTTGGCTGAAAATATGTCAGCATGTAAAATGGGAACCCTCCATTTTGATCAAGGGGGGAATATAAGTCTTCTCATTTTAATGCATTTTTGGCTCCATGTGGGATAAAAAATCAGTGTACAATGTGGGATAAAACTCAATAGAATGTAGTTGCTAAAAGCAAAAACAAGCCACTCATGGAGATGGCAAGGTGTATGGTCATGACTCAGACTTTGCCACATAGTTTTTGACTTGAGGCTATTGCGTGTCTAGCATAGGTACTTAACAGGTGTCTGACTAAATCATTGTAGTCCATCACTCTATATGAAGCTTGGCATGGTTGCAAGCCATCTGTTACTCACCTTTGTTTCGTTGATTGTATAGCATATGCATTAGTTCCTGAACAACAACACATGAAATTGGATAATAAAGAGTTGCATCATTATTTGGGCATTCAGTTTATGCAAGTTGATGGCATAATAGCTTTGTGTCAAACAAGATATATTGACACATTATTACAACATTTTGGCCTTGAAGATTGCAAAACTATTGCCACTCCTATGGAGATAAGTTTATGGTTGAGTTTTCATGATGTTGGAGATGCATTTGATGCTATTCTCTATCAACATGTTGTTGGATGCTTGATTTACTTATGCATTACTCGGCTAGATATTCAGTTTTTTGTCTCATAGATCAACAAGTTTATACATTGCCCAGGTCTCAAGCATTGGTAGGTGGTTAAGCACATCTTTCTCTACTTGAGTGGTGTCCGGGTACTTGGATTGTTTTATCCCAAGGGGGGATCACTACAACCAGATTTACATGCTTTTTCTGACTCTCATTGGGCTAGTTGCTATGACACTTACCCAAGTTAACACATTGGGTTGCTCCAAACATGGCTTGGGCGAGTTCAACCATTTTCATGCAAAGTTTAGTTCTTTCTATTTCTATGTCTACTCTAGGATAATTCTTGTCCATTTCTTCTGCATTGGGTCTATCTCTTATGCTAGATTGACAAGCTTTGAACATCATGTCCAACTCCTCTGGGATAGGTCTTGCTAGAACCGATCCTGGCTTGGGTAATTGGGGAGTTTGTGGTGGTTCTTCGAAAGCTAATTGGACTTTTGTTCTAATCTCTTTTAAACTCCCTTCAACTTTGGGTATTTTCTTATTCCTTTTTCTCTTAAGCCTTTCTCAAGAGTCATTCTAGGATTTTTTTCTTATTTCCACTAGACTCTCTGGCTCCACGACATTTCGAGGTTTTTTCTTGATCTATCTGTTGGTTTTTGTTCTAAAGTTTTGGCTCTAGTTATTGCGTGAATGGGCACAAAGGTTTGTGTTGAACCACTTGAGGTATGCACAATGCCTATTACATTAATATGAGTTATCTTGGAGGCATGAGCTGGGTTTTTGGGACACTCTCATATGGCATTATCTTTACTACATTTGGTGCAATAACCTTGAATGGTGAAATAGGGTGTTTGTTGAGTCTCTACAGGATGTGGGCATTATCTAATGAAGTGATCTCCTTGACACCTGAAATAGGGTCCTCTATGGGCCAAAGGGCTTATTTTTCTCGGTTGGGATTTGATATTGGCCTCGATATCTTCCTAGCTATGGATAAGGCTGCAGGTAGTTATTCGTCACTATCTGCTTCTTATATGGACCATCTTGAGTGGTGTGATTCGTGTATTTCCTCTCAATTGAGAAGTGGTGGGAAGTCAAGTTTCTTGGATTCAAAATCATTAATGGACACACATTGGCCATGTGCTCCCCTCCATAAGTGTAGAAACATTTAATGGAGACCATTATAGGGGTCAACCTACTTGATACGCCCAACTTTTGAGCCACTCACTCCACCAAATCTTGTATCAAGGTGGAGGCTTTAGATAAGAGATTGGTTGAGCAATCTGAATCCTTATAGATTTTAGAAATCCCCAACTCATCTCCAAAATTATCCTCTATGTTTATGTAGTTTCTCATGCATTGCTCTATGGTTTGGGGTTCCTTAAGGTACATGTATGACCAAATCTTTGCAGTCAACAAACCATCTAAAGACAAGGAAACTTGTTTATCTTTCGTAGGTAAATCTAGGGTTGGGCATCTCTCAATATGTTTCCTAAACCTACATCTTGCTAGCCTTACACTTTCTTGAGGCATCTATTTGAAATTGTAAATCAATGAGGAGGTATTACATCTGATCCCACTCTTAGAAAAATCTATGATTAAGGTCTCTAGCAAACGATGGATATCCCTAAACTATCTTTGATGCAGAGCTTGAAACCAAGTTAGGGTAGTATTCTTCAAAGTTAGTCCAAAGGCATTGTACTAAGTGAACATGTCCTTCACTTGTTCTACCCTCAATACCTGCTTGAACTCTACAACATGATCATACGGGTCAGTGGTACCATTGAAGTAGTCCTTCATAGATTTCACTAGTTGGGTAGGCCTCAAACTTCTAGGGTGCTCCTGTGGTCTAGGTAGGGGAAATTCGTTCATGTCTCTTTGAGGCTTGTGTCCTCTAAGCCTTTCCCATTCTATCCTATCCGTGTCCACTCCTTGTCTATCTTTTCCTATAGTCTCTACGAAGCTCACTTCTAGCCGCTTTTTGGATTTCTGATTACAGGTTCCTTGTATATGCAAAGATCCTACCCTTGCTTGATTATGGGGGTTACTAGACTTATGTGAAGGGAAGAGAGGTTTACCTTTCTATGTGTAAGCATGTCTACTATATTCCATCACTAAAAAAACCCTTTTTGAAGTGTTGTCAAGGTAAATGATCTTCCCTTGGATTTCTGGATTCTTCAATTCAAAGATAATGATTCCAAAAACATTGTTAGTCTTATCCGATCTAAACCTCCAAAAGGCCTCCTCTGTCTCTCTACTTATAAAGAGCTCAATTCTAGTGTTCTCTTGGAGTATCCATTCATGGCTCCCTACTTATCTACATATGCACCATTTTTTAATTTGGCCATAAGATGCTCAATTTCGAAGGGTTGCTCCAGATTCCTAAGTTGAACAACAGACCTACATAGACCATCCTAGTAGATGTAAAGGATCCTCTAGCATTTGCAAATGCACAAGTCCCATTTTATCTCTGCATTTCTCGATCCTAGATGACATCTCTGTCTTGCTAGTTTCTAAGCTCCCCTTGTAGGGATAGTCACTCAACTGTTGTGTTCACAATCTTGCAGTGCGATTCACACTAGCTTTTGAGGATCTAACTCTTCGTTGATTTGTTTTTCCTACATGTTTTCCTGACCTAAGGTTCATGAATTTTACTTCCCTTGCTATCCCAACGTACATACACATAGCAATATTCCTTTAGGTACGAGTTACTTTTTTGTTTTACTACCTTTTGATTTTTCTATTGTCTCACTTATACCCGTCACGAACAACTTTTCATTTCTTTAATAAGTTTTCGTGGCGTCAATCCTATGTTCTTTCTTGTTATGGTTATCATATTAAAGAGATTATTCTTGGACTTGAATCCCTTACAATTCTTGGATTTACATTCCTATTGCCACCTAAGTCTGAGTACTAGGGGCATGACTTAGTAGAAAATTGAATTGACAAAGAAGGGGAATATAGTAGCTTCCAACCTTGGGTTCCCCCTATTTGTATGTTCCCAAATTTTCTCGCAATTCATTTAGGCATATTCTCAACATGGTTCCTTGCTTGAATCTTGGATGATATCTCCAACTGCTCGCACCACAAGTCTTGGAGGCACCTATATTACTTCAAAAAGTGGAAAAATTGATCAAAATTTGCAAAACCCCAATTTTTCCCAAAATATACGGACTCTTGCAATGGCATGACACAATCATGATGGATTGAGACAATCACGATGGTTGGGGCTTGTCATAGAGGGTCAAAGGATCACAATGGTCTACTAAAATTGCAACAACATGGGTGAATCGTGATGGTTCAAGTTGTCACAATGGTGAGGGACTACCATGATGATCGAGGCAGTTGCAATGGTTCAATCGAATCGGGATGGGAAAAATGATCACGATTGAATTAGAAGACCATGATGGTCTGCAAAAAGCATGATGATGCATGGAGTCGTGATGGCTCAACCTATTGTGATGGCATGAGCCAATCACGATGGTGCCTAATCATCGCAAAAGTATGTCAAATCACAATGGTCAAAACCTATTGTGATGGTCGTCACACAATCGCGATGGCATGCAAAAATAAGTAATGTAGATAGATCCTTGGTGGTCACTAAGAGCTGCAAGAATGTTTTCTAAGCAACTGCGGACATGCTAGTGTAATGCGCCGGAAAAGATGATGGAAAAAACATAGATCTCTTACCTATTGCAACTTCCTCTGCACTATTCTTGCAAGAAAGCCCTAGAACTCACAAAATCAACCTTGAGTTTCTCTCTCTCTCAGTCTCTCACACAAATGAGGGAAATCCAGGAATGTGGGTGGGTATGGAAAAAAGTGAAAATTTTGGGAGATGGTGGGAATGTGCTGCTATGGATACTGGATGTATGGGAGGTGAAATGAAGAAAGAACAACACAAAAAAAACTAAAAGTTACCACAAAAACTTGAACTATGTACCTTCCAATGCATGTCTCCTAACACTCTTACCATCACATGTTCATCCTTGAGCATGTCCCTAGCAACAATGCCAAACTTAGTGTTGCTCTAGAAAAGGGCATGTACCACATCGTGGAGTTCCACGTCCTTAATTGTCAATCCATGGAGGAGTAAGGATGATGTGAAGATCATAAATGAGTGAGGTGCACAAAGGTGAAGGTGAGAAGCACACTAGTGTACACACACATACACAAACACACACACACGCACACAAGGAAGAGACAATAGGAGAGGCAATGGAAGGTAAAATTTCTTCTTCTCATTACTCGAAGTACAAGAACTCTCATACCAAGCTCATACCTGAAAACAAGTAACCCTAAAAATGATCTCTCTAGCTCTATTTGTAGTTTTTGAGGTGAAGTGACCGGTTTCACATCTAATGACCGGTCTAGTTAAAATTTATGTCCTTTTGGGGGATCAAATGAGATCCAAAAATTGTGAAACTTCATAGGCTTGTTCTATCTAGGCTTCTCAAGCATGAGAACGCCTCATCTTGCACAAAATCAATCTTTTTATGGCAAAATTGGGTGGTTCTATGTTACAATGGTTAGTGAAAAGAATCACAATTGATGTTTCAGACAAGATTTGATCAATCTAAATGAATATTGATTAGAAATTTCATTAATGGCCCCCCTCTGGTCTCCTTGCTCTGCTTCTCACATGCTTCCTCTTCGTCAATGTTGTGAACTACTGGCAACAATCCTAGGATGAGAATTTATAGTTGTAAGCTTGGTGATAAGTTTGCATGTTTGATTAGAGGTTTTGTAGCAATTAGTGTGGTCTTTCTCTAGCTCATTGCATGGCCAAGAAAAAAAGACGAAGAAAAAGAGGGTTGCTTCAAGCCCCACTTACCCTTGTCTTTCACATTCGGTATATTGCAATCCCTTTGGTCTAGTATTCATATTGGTTTGAGCTTCACTCGCACTTCATACAAAGAGCTTCATACACAGGTATCACCATAGCTATAAATGATGTGGACTAGAGATTTTAAGTGGAAGGAGAACTAATTCGAGCACACTGGCTTGATGGGGCCAATGATGATGAAGTTCAGCATTATTGATTTTCATCATTCTTGGCTAGCCTTTCGGTGTGTTCAAACAGGTTGGCACACTCTTGCCCCCTCAGATTGAGTCGTGTCATCCTCAATTCAGATTGAGTGGCGGTCCTCTCTCAAAACACTATTGGTTGAAGAATGTAAGTGGCGAACGAGAATATCTTTATTAAAACCATACCACCTTTTTTCGAGGGGGAAAGGATGTCGTGTATGTATACTTGGCTTTTTCTTCATGCATGGTAGATCATACACACATAACATTGAAAGGATAGTCATCTTTGTATATTCCACACTCAACAATACACTTTGTACTATGCTCCTAAGCTTGTTCTTTGTCATTTTGATTGTGTGCATTGTGAGGAGGTGATGGAAGAGCATGAAGATGAGAGGGTCCTTGCAAAATCCTACTCTAGAGTAACCTATTTTTTTATTGGAAATTATATTAAACTCTCTAAGCGTGCAAATGGCACATAAATATGACCATAGTGCTTCGAAACATTGATCTCAGATGTTTGATTCAAGACAAACTTCTTTGGGATTTCGAGCATGAAGAGGAAATCCAAATTTATTTCACGAATTTGGAGTGACTAGACAGTGAGCCATATACTTAATCCTCACATTTTCACAAACGCGACACTACACATACACAGTCATAGAGATTGATGCATATCTTTACACATGGAGCTCCAACGATCCATATACGGAACACAGAAGCTCAAAAGGCTCTTGATGATAGGAGCATTGCATGAGAGAATGGGACCATAGGTTCACTTCAATGACTCTGTGATGTTGGTAGACCTTAAGAGTACACAGAGAACAAAGGATTGTAGCTCAAGACGATGGTGAAAACTTCAAGTGAATGTATAGATATGTAAAGTACAATGCTTGGAGGTGTTGGAGGACTAGAATGGCTAAGAGATAAAGTACAATGGCTGCTCTAGAAGTGAGTGTGAGCTCTACTATATCGCATGAGCTCTACTATATAACATGTTCAAGGACTTAGGCTTGCCATATGTAGCGAGATGCATTCCCACTCCCCAAAGTCCAACATGTGTCTCTCACAAAGAAAGAGTAGACAACATCTCTCTCTCTCTCTCCACCTTGGGCTTGGACTCTTAGTCAACTAGCCAAAGCCTTTCTATTCAAGGTCTTCCTCATATTTGAGATGTCCAACATTTGGGCATTCTCATCTCCATATCTGAGGCAACACCCTTCAGTGTCTAAAGGGGGGAAGTAATCCCTATAGTTCCAAGCCATTCCCTCGAGAAGATCGACCAAAAGCCTTGCCAAGTAGAGCTTGCTTCTACCACATCCTTAGATATACTCCGAACCCATACGCTTGCAAATAGCTCTAAGCAAACGAATGACAAGGGATGTTGATGAATGCCACTCGCACTCTTATAGACAAGAAATCCAACTCTCACTCTTATAGACAAGAAAAGCCACTTTGAAGAAAAGGCGCTTTGAAGAAATTGTCTAGCTAGGCAAGAAGCTCTAGCAACAAACCTATGCCAATGCCATCAAGACCTTGGAAGAAGCGTTCGAGAAGATCTTCCCTTGGGTTTTTGGACCCTTCACTTCAAAGATAATGATTCGCGAAACATTGCTACGCTTATCCGATCTAAACCTCCAAAAGGCCTCCTCTATCTCTCTACTTATAAAGAGCTCAATTCTAGTGTTGTCATGGAGTATCCATTCAGGGGTGATGATCCTTGATAAGACTGATTTCCCTTGAGGTGTCCTAGGTTCTTGTTCCTTGTGCTCTTGATCTATGTCTTTAATGTCTGAATTAGTTATAATGGATTCAAATTCATTTGTGTTGTCACATGAGCTAATCACCACATACATGGATCCCTTCTTATCTACATATGCCCCATTTTCGAATTCAACCATAGGATGCTGAATTTCAAAGGTTTGCTTTAGATTCCTAAGTTGAACAACGGACCTACATAGACCATGTAGTTGTTTGCAGCTAGTGAGTTGATCTTGATATACTCCATTTGGGTGTTATAAGGACCCTCTAGCATTTGCAAATGAGCAAGTCCCATTTTATCTCTGGGTTTCTTCATGCTAAACAACATCTCTATCTGGCTAGTGTCTGAGCCCCCCTCGTACAAATACTCACTCAACTATTGTATTCACAATCTTGCCCTTCATCGCTTTGTTTTGCCTACATGTGTTTTCTTGACCTAAGGTTCATGAATTTTACTTCCCTTGCTATCTCAATGTACACAAACATAGCAATATTCTTTAGGTACGAGTTACTTGTTTGTTTTACTACCTTTTTACTTTTGTATTGTCCCACTTATACCGATCAGGAACAAATTTTTGTTTCTTTCATAAGTTTTTGTGGCGTCAATCTCTCTTTCCCCTTACAGTTATCGTATTAACGAGATTATTCTTGGACTTGAATCCCTTACAGTTCTTTGACATACATTCCTATCACCACCTAAGTCTGAGTACTAGGGCCATCATTTTGTAGAAAGTTGAATTGAAAAAGCAGGGGAATATAGTAGCTTCCAACCTTGGGTTCCTGCTATTTTTATGTTCCCAGATTTGCTCGCAATTCGTTTGGGCATCTCCTCAACATTGTTCCTTGCTTGAATCCTTCATGATATCTCCAACCGCTAGCACCAAAGGTCCTGCAAGCACCCAAATTACTTCAAAAAGTGGGAAAATAGATCAAAATTTGCAAAACACTAATTTTTTCCAAAATTGAGGGACTCTTGCAATGGCATGACACAATCATGACGGATTGAGACAATCGTGATGGTTGGGGGTTGTCGTAGAGGGTCAAAGGCTCATGATGCTCTACTAGAATTGCAATAGCATGGGTCAATCAAGATGGTTCAAGCCATCACAATGGTTCAAGCATGGTTCGGGACTACCACGATGGTCCAGGTAGTCACAATGGTGCGATCCAATCATGACGGGAAAATGATCACGATTGAATTAGAAGACCCTGATGGTCTGCAACAATCATGATGATGCAGGGAGTCATGATGGCTCAACCTATCACGATGGCGTGAGCCAATCACGATGGTGCCTAATCATCACGAAAGTATGCCTAATCATGATGGTCACAACCTCTTGCGATGTTCGTGAGCCAATCGTGATTACACACAAAATGAGTAATCTGGATAAATCCTTGGTGGTTACTAAGAGGTGCAAGAAACTACAAACTTGCTCTGTAAATTCGAGGCATGGTGGCCTGTCAGGATGGTCTAAAGCTTCGGACAAGATGATGGAAAGAACACATAATTCTTACCTATTGCAGCTTCATGTGCACTATTCTAAATGGTAATCTTGCAAGAAAGCCCTAAAACTCAAAAAATCAACTCTAAATTTCTCCCTCTCTCTCGATGTCTCACATAAATGAGGGAAATGGAGGAATGTGAGTGGATATGGAAAAAAGTGAAAATTTTGGGAGATGGTGGGAATGTGTTGCTATGGATACTAGATGTAAGGGAGGTGAAATGAAGAAAAAACAACACAACAAAAAACTAGAAATTAACTCAAAAACTTTAACTATGTACCTTCCAATGCCTATGTCCTAACACTCTTACCATCACAAGTTCATCCTTGAGCATGTCCCTAGCAGTGGTGCCAAACTTATTGTTGCTCTAAATAAGGGCAAGTACCACATCATGGAGTTCCACCTCCTTAATTGTCAATCCATGAAAGAGTAAGGATGATCTGAACATCATGAACAAGTGAGGTGCACAAAGGTGAAGGTGAGCACACTATTATACATACACATACGCAAACACACACACACAAGGAAGAGACAATAGGAGAGGCAATGGAAGGTAAATTTCTTCTTCTCATTACTTGAAGTACAAGAACTCTCATACCAAGCTAACCCTAAAAATGATCTCTCTAGCTCTATTTGTAGTTTTTGAGGTGAAGTGACAGGTTTCGCATCTAATGACCGGTCTAGTTAAAATTTATGTACTTTTGGGGGATTGAATGAGGTCCAAAAAATGTGAAACTTGGTAGGATTGTTCTATCTAGGCTTCTCAAGCATGAAGATTCTTTAGCTTGCACAAAATGGAGCTTTGCATGGAAAAATTGGGTGGTTCTATGTTACAATGGTTAGTGAAAGGAATCACAGTTGATGTTTAGATAAGATTTGATGATCTAAATCAATATTGATTAGAAATTTCATTAATGAGCCCCCTTTGGTCTCCTTGCTCTGCTTCTCGCATGCTTCCTCTTCGTCAATGCTGTGAGCTATTGCCAACAACCCTAGATGAGAATTTATAGTTGTAAAGCTTGGTGATGCTTTCGCCAATTATGCTAATGGGTCGTGTTGTATAAAATGAAAGCATTATGTGGTACCCTTAAGTGTCCAAAGGGGGGAAGTAGTCCCTATAGTTCCAAGTCCTTCTCTCAAGATAGTCTAGGGATTTCTCTATGGGCCATTCTCTAGACGGTTCCACCCACAACGTTCACAAATCTTTCCTGGCAAGTTTCCTAGGGGACTTTGCTTTTAATCACATTCAAGAGAGGAGAATATCGGTCAAAAGCCTTGCCAAGTAGGGCTTGATTTTACCAGATTGGATGATCTAGTTTTAGGCTTCCTCGACACTCTTCCAGACGTGGGAGCTCTTTGGACAAGAGAAAAAGAAAAAGGGATGCCCCATGCCTTCCCTCCCACTAAAACATCTTTTTCCTTTCCTTTACCTGATGAAATTTGGCCGCTTGACTCCTTTTGGTATTCCTTAGATATACTCCAAAACCTTTCAATGCATAATTTTCTTTTGAGACGAAGTGCCACTTGTTTTTGCAAATGGCTCTAAGCAAACCAATGACAAGGGATGTTGATGAGCAAGATGAGTTCAAAGAAATCCCACTCTCACTCTTATAAACAAGAAAAGACATTTGAAGAAAGACACTTTGAAGGATCTCAATTAGTGGTGCTCAAGGTATTTCAAGAATGCTAGTGAGAGAATCCGAATTTAAGAGGTAATCAACCTCTAGTAGATCCCACGAGAAAGCCATCAAGTAATGATGTTATCATGGGATTTCTTAATTCCAACAAAATTTTCCCCTGGCTAGAGTGAAACCATGAAATTGTCTAGTTAGGCAAGAAGCTCTAGCAATATACCTATGCTAATGCCATCAAGACCTTGGAAGAAGCATGCGAGCGTCCCAAGTGGAAAGGTGCATGGAACATTATTATGAAAGGTCTAAAAATCCTTACGACCATGTAGCCAAATTGAAATTGGTGTTAATTCCCACAAAAAGAAATCTTATATCTATTCACCCAACATGAAGCTTTTGGCCTAACTCTTGTAGGAGGAGCCCTTGCCTAGTTCCAACCCTTGACAATCGTACCATTTGGAAATCCAGATATGCTTATCAAAGAATTCCTAGGAGAATTCCATGAATGTAGAGTGAAGCATGGATCTTTCTCCGTAATTTATAAGTGCAAACAAGGGAGCCATGACCTAGTCATAGTAGTTGCCAAAAGATACAAGCAGTACAATTATAGGTGGCATGTCATAGAAAGACCATTAGAGAAGAAACTCAGTTCTTTTTTAGGATGAAATTATGGATAAGAAACTTAGGTAGCTTCTCTACATCTATAGACTTGCCACCTTGAATGAGTGTATCAAAGAGTATCTGCATTTTGGAAGATAAGCTTGAATGAATGTATTGAAGAGTATGCGCATCTAAGAAGGAGGGAGTGTTGAGTATGAAGTCAAATAGAAGGAAGATTATAAAAAGGCAAAGAGAAGTAGGAGATGCACAAAAATGTTTGGAAGCCTACATGTATTTTTGTAAAATATCTCTTTTGGATAAAATTTTAGTTCACTAATTATTTTTATGGATGTATCGATTTTGTAATTCCCGAGAGCATGGGAAAGCCTTCACATGTATACACTTCAACCACCATAGTTATCTAGCATGATAACAAAGTTAGAATAGGTCTAGAGTTATTGTAAGAATATTTTTAACTAGTCCAACCATTTTGGTGTGGACAAAGGTCACCCATCCTTGTATAAAGGTCAATGAGAGATCAATTTTCATTGATGTCCATAAACCCATAACCTCTCGTGTTGAGACAAACTTATGGTTTAATCTTCTTGGTACTAGAGATGGATTTGATGATGTCGTCTATCAAAGAGCTATGGGATGCATTCTCTATGTATGAATCAATCTGTATGGGTGAAGGTGAGAAGCACACTACTATACACACACATACACAAAAACACACACACACAAGGAAAATACAATAGGAGAGGCAATGGAAGGTAAATTGCTTCTTCTCATTACTCAAAGTACAATAACTGTCATACCAAGCTCATACCTGAAAACAAACTAACCCTAAAAATGATCTATCTAGCTCTATTTGTAGTTTTTGAGGTGAAGTGATTGGTTTCGCATCTAATGAACGGTCTAGTTAAAATTTATGTCCTTTTGGGGGATCAAATGAGGTCTAAAAATTGTGAAACTTCATAGGATTGTTCTATCTAGGCGTCTCAAGCATGAGGACTCCTCATCTTGCACAAACTGGAGCTTTGCATGGCAAAATTGGGTGGTTCTATGTTACAATGGTTAGTGAAAAGAATCACAGTTGATGTTTCAGACAAGAGTTGATCAATCTCAATCAATATTTATTAGAAATTTCATTAATGGACCCTCTGTGGTCTCCTTGCTTTGCTTCTCACAAGCTTCTCTTCGTCAATGTTGTGAACTGTTGCCAACAATCCTAGATGAGAATTTATAGTTGTAAAGCTTTGTGACGAGTTTGCATGTTTGATGAGAGGTTTTGTAGCAATTAGTGTGGTCTTTCTCTAGCCCATTGCATGGCAAAGAAAAAGAGGGTTGCTTCAAGCCCCACTTACCTTTGTCTTTGACATTGAGTATATTGCAATCCCTTTGGGCTAGTATTCGTATTGGTTTGAGCTTCACTCGCACTTCATACAAAGAGCTTCATACATAGGTATCACCATAGCTTCAAATGATGTGGGCTAGAGAATTGAAGTGGAAGGAGAACTAATTTGAGCACACTGGCTTGGTGGGGCCATTGATGATGAAGTTCGGCATTATTGATTTTCATCATTCTTGGCTAGCCTTTGGGTGTGTTCAAAGAGGGTGGCACACTTTTGCCCCCTCAGATTGAGTTGTGTCATCCTCAATTCAGATTGAGCGGCGGTGCTCTCTCAAAACCAAAATGTATGTACAACACTATTGGTTGAACAATGTAAGTGGCGAACAAGAACATCTTTATTAGATCAATACTGGCTTTTTCCAAGGGCAAAGGATGTTGAGTATGGATACTTGGATTTTTCTTCATGCATGGTAGATCATACACACATAACATTGAAAGGATAGTCATCTTTGTATGTCCCACACTCAACAATACACTTTGTACAGTGCTCCTAAGCTTGTTCTTTGTCATTTTGCTTGTGTGCATTGTGAGGAGGTGATGGAAGAGCATGAAGATGAGAGGGTCTTTGCAAAATCCTACTCTAGACCAGCCTATTTTTTTATTTGACATTATGTTAAACTCTCTAAGATTGCAAATGGCACATAAATATGACCATAGTGCGTCGAAGCATTGATCTCAGATATTTGAGTCAAGACAAACTTCTTTGGGATTTGGAGCATGAAGAGAAAACATTCTATAGAGTGAGCCATATACTTAGGAACTCATAGGTGTGATCCTCACATTTTCACAAACACGACACTACACATACACAGTCATAGAGATTGATGCATATCTTTACACACGGAGCTCCAACGATCCATATACAGAATACACAAGCTCAAAAGGCTATTTTCATGATGATAGGAGCATTGCATTAGACAATGGGACCATAGGTTCACTTCAATGACTCTGTGATATTGGTAGACCTTAAGAGTACACAGAAAACAAAGGATTGTAGCTCAAGACGATGGCGAAAACTTCAAGTGAATGTATAGATATGTAAAATACAATGCTTGGAGGTGTTGGAGGACTAGAATGGCTAAGAGATAAAGTACAATGGCTGCTCTAGAATTGAGTGTGAGCTCTACTATATCGCACGAGCTGTACTATACAACATGTTCAAGGACTTAGGCTTGCCATATGTACCGAGATGCATTCCCACTCCCCAAAGTCCAACATGTGTCTCTCACGAAGAAAGAGTAGACAACATCTCTCTCTCTCTCTCTCTCTCTCTCTCTTTCTCCACCTTGGGCTTGGACTCTTAGCCAACTAGCCAAAGCCTTTCTATTCAAGGTCCTCCTCATATTTGAGATGTCCAACATTTGGGCATTCTCATCTCCATATTCTCAACACCCTTCAGTGTCTAAAGGGGGGAAGTAGTCCCTATAGTTCCAAGTCCTTCTATCGAGATAGTCTAGGGATTTCTCTATGGCCATTCTCTCGAGAAGATCGACCAAAAGCCTTGCCAAGTAGAGCTTGCTTCTACCACATCCTTAGATATACTCCAAACCCATACGCTTGCTCATGTTTTTGTGTGAATCACTTACGGCACAATGTATTTGCTTGCAAATGGCTCTAAGCAAACGAATGACAAGGGATGTTGATGAATCCCGTTCGCACTCTTATAGACAAGAAATCCCACTCTCACTCTTATAGACAAGAAAAGACACTTTGAAGAAAAGGTGCTTTGAAGAAAAGACCTTGAGACCGTGAAATTGTCTAGCTAGGCAAGAAGCTCTAGCAACAAACCTATGCCAATGCCATCAAGACCTTGGAAGAAGCGTTCGAGCATCCCAAGCGGAAAGGTGCAAATCCTTATGACCATGTAGCCAAATTAAGATTTGGTGTTGATTCCCAAAAAGCGAAATAACATGAGCTTTTGGCCTAACTCTTGTAGGAGGAGCCCTTGCCTAGTTCCAACCCTTGACAATTGTGCCATTTGGAAATCCAGATATGCTTATCAAAGGATTCCTAGGAGAATGTAGTGTGAAGCATGAATCTTTCTCCTTTATTTATAGCTTCAAACAAGCGATCCATGACCTAGTCATAGTAGTTGCCAAAAGATACAAGCAATACAATTATAGGTGGCGTGTCATAGAAAGACCATTAGAGAAGAAAGTCATTCTATCCTATTCATGTCCACTCCTTGTCTATCTTCTCCTATAGTGTGTACGAAGCTCACTTCTTGTATATGCAAAGATCGTGCCCATGCTTGATTATGGGGGTTACTAGACATGTGAAGGGAAGAGAGGTTGACCTTTCCATGTGTAAGCATGTCTACTATATTCCGTCACTACAAACACCCTTTCTGAAGTGTTGTCAACATAAATGATCTTCTCGGGGGCTTCTAGACCCTTCAATTCAAAGATAATGATTCGCGAAACATTGCTAGGTTTATCCGATCTAAACCTCCAAAAGGCCTCCTCTATCTCTCTACTTATAAAGAGCTCAAATCTAGTGTTGTCATGGAGTATCCATTCAGGGGTGATGATCCTTGATAAGACTGATTTCCCTTGAGGTGTCCTAGATTCTTGTTCCTTGTGCTCTTGATCTATGTCTTTAATGTCTAAACTAGTTATAATGGATCCAGATTCATTTGTGTTGTCAGATGAGCTAATCACCACATACATGGCTCCCTTCGTATCTACATATGTCTCATATGTCTCATATGAGCTGAATTTCAAAGGTCTCCTTTAGATTCCTAAGTTGAACAACGGACCTACATAGACCATGTAGATGTTTGCAGCTAGTGAGTTGATCGTGAAATACTCCGTTTGGGTTTTATAAGGGCCCCTTGGCATTTGCAAATGAGCAAGTCCCATTTTATCTCTGGGTTTCTTCATGCTAAACAACTTCTCTATCTCGCTAGTGTCTGAGCTCCCCTCGTACAAATACTCACTCAACTATTGTGTCCACAATCTTGCACTTCGTCGATTTGTTTCTTCATGTTATGTTGACCTAAGGTTCATGTATTTTACTTCCCTTGCTATCTCAATGTACACAAACATAGCAATATTCCTTTAGGTACGAGTTACTTGTTTGTTTTTTTCTTTTTGTATTGTCCCACTTATATCCGTCAGGAATAAATTTTCGTTTCTTTAATAAGTTTTTGTGGCGTCAATCTTTCTTTCCCCTTACGGTTATCGTATTAACGAGATTATTCTTGGACTTGAATCCCTTACAGTTCTTTGACTTACATTCCTATCACCACCTAAGTCTGAGTACTAGGGCCATGACTTTGTAGAAAATTGAATTGACAAAGAAGGGTGTTGACAGTCAAGGTCATGCACAAGCATGGAAGCGCATCAATGAAGTGGACACACAAGAAGAAGGAGCATGTAGGGAGCTCCAAGAAGGACATGTCAAATTTTTATAAGGAATCCCTATAAAAATAGTGACTTTTATCACTAAAAACCATTGTAAATACCATTTTCTATTTTTACAACTCCATTTTGTTCAAGCCAACGAGTCCTTGACCTTGAGCAGTATTAGAAGTATCATCCTACCAATTTTCATAATTTTTAGACTTCATTTGTGCCCCCAAATAAGCCCTGGAACCTAATTTTTAACTAGGCCGGACACTAGGTCTGGACAGGGCCAAAACTACTCAAAAAACTATAAAAAGGGCTGGAGAGCTCATTTTTGAGGTTAGCTTGTTGTAGATTTCAGCTTTATGAGAGAGTTCTTTTGTAATCGAAGTCCTTCCATTGTTCCACTCTTTGCTCTTACCTTATGTGCATGTGTGTGTATGTGTGTGCATACTTGTATGCTTTCACTCATGCACTTGTGCACTTCACTTGCTCTTGGTCTTCATATCAGTCCTCACGTCTCCGCGGATTGACATTTATGAGGTGAAGCTCCTCACATTGGTACTTGCCATTGTGCTAGAGTGACACCAAATTTTGTGCCGTTGCCAGGGAGAGAGCTCGGAGGACGAGCGTGTGACGGTAAGACGTAGAGTAGCGACATTGGAAGGTAAAAGAAAATCACCATTTTCAGTTCAGCTTCTGAGTTTTTCTTCTTCATCATCTTCATCATCATCACCATCTTCTCCCATCTTCATCTTCTCTGATTTTTTCTCATTTTTGAGTGTACATTCACCTCTTTTTTCACTTGCGACTGTGAGGAACAAGTGCAGAGGGTGTTTAGAGCTAAAACGCTGAAGAAATCGCCTTGGAATCCACTTAAAACATCAAAAATTTGAGTGGCAGTATCACGGAGTGACAAGACCTACGTTTGGTATCGCGACAATGGTATCGTGAGTTTGGAGAGTGGTTTTGCATCTATAGGCTGATAGAAGTGATAAGGAGAACATAAGGTACACATATCTACAAAAAGTTTTGAATTTGGGCTTAAAAATCTCCAAGTATCGTGTTCCCTTGAGTTTTGGTATCGCGATACCAGAACTCCCATGTATCACGATACTTGTCGAGGTATCGTATCGTGCACTCCCACTTGAGGTATCGCAATACCATTCTGGTATCGTATCATCAAGTGCTGGTATCGCGATCGCGGTCGCCTAGGTGGTATTGTATCACGACGGTCACGGTATCGTCAATCGAGTGGTATTGTATTGCAAACTCAGTATCGTATCACCTCTTGTTTTGGTATTGTATCGTTGATCGAGTGGTATCATATCGCGTGCCTATTCTAGTATCGTATCGTGCCAAAAAGTGGTATCATATCGTCCATAGAACCAGTATTGTATCGTGAGAGTTCCAGTATCATATCGTGTAATTTTTTGGTATCGTATCACCTGTCACCTTGGTATCATATCGTGAGTAATCTAGTATCATATCGCGTGATTTTTGGTATCATATCGTGTAGTGTTCAAGTATCGTATCGTCCACTAACTTGGTATCGTATTGTCGAATGTAGAGGTATTGTATCGTGTAAATTCTGGTATCATATCATGAGTAGACTTGGTATCGTATCGTGACCATTTCCAGTATCCTATTGTGCGGATAGCAGTATCGTATCATGGAAGTTGGTACCGCGATCGTAGTCTCCAAGGTGGTATCGTATCGTTGAAAATCTGGTATCATATCGCCTGTCTTGAGGTACTCCTAGAGAGGTCCTGTTTCCCTGTTTTAACCCCTAGAACCCTGAACTGGCATAACTTTCTCATACGAAATCCGTTCGGAGTGATTTTGGGCTTGTTGAAAAGCTCCTGGGGAGTAAAAATAATATGTGAATTATTAGATATAGTATTTTGAAGTTGACCCTCAGGTTGGACTAGGAAGCAAAGGATCCCACAGGATTTTGAGCAATACAAAGGACAATTTTGGACTGATAGACAAGGCTTATGAACCTAAGATCAAGTAGACACTGAAGAAGAGATACATAAAGTACCAAATCATCTGAGGCTAGTGTCAACCACACAACCAAGTCAGGGACTCACAACTCAGTGGTTAGCACTACATGGTGAGCTTATAGACAAGTGAGTCAGAAATGTCATTCAACTGGGAGAGACTCTTGGCTTCTGAAGACATGCATAGTTTAGTACCTAGGGAAGGTTTCATGACCATAGTGGAAGGGGAATATCAGATGTCTCTTCAATACATATCCACTAACTTGCAAGGAATACCCATCTACCTCGATGGTCTACACAGGTCATCAGCAAGAATGATAAACACTACAGAATCTAAAATAGTTCCAAGTCCAGCTGTCAAGTACGAAGATGGAGTTTACATGGACAAAATGGGCTAGATATATGTAGTAACCGACAACCCTGATCAGATTAATGAAAGAGGAGAGTTAGAGAGACAAGGAACTGCTGGGAGAACCAACAATGGAGATACGGTGACTACCCCAAGGGGAAAGTCAGTAATGACTCAAGTATTGCAAGCGGACAGGTTGCTCCAAGATGACTATCTGATGGATGTATACTTGGTGCATGGATCACACCTACTCCTACAAACGGAGTCATTGACACTAGGAGAAGGCATCAACCCAACAACTATATACAAGTTAAGGGATCTAGAAAATCCATCTAGAGTTACATACCTAGACCAAAATCAAAGGAGATATTGGCATATAGATGAAGTGGATAGATCTAGAATAAAGTACATGGATCTGCCTATATTCCCTCCTCGAGATCAGGCAACTACTTCACAAAACCCATTCCAGACCCAACAAAGAATGAGAAATGCAATGTTAGAACAAATGAGCCAATGGAGTATACCCAACATACCACATGAACAATTCACCATGCCAGGAATTCACGCCCACAACCAAACTAGCCATGGAAGGGGACATATGAATAGAACCACCATTAGGGTAGAACCACCCCAAGGTGGAGCTGGAATACACCTAGTAAAACCTGCTATTCCCACTATAATTCGATCGTTAGAGCCCGACAGAAGATTGAGACCAACCTAATTGGCCAAATGTATGCGAAATCATTACGATGTACAAGAGAGCTGTATGAACACATTGCAGAATTCAAGCAGGTGTTGCGAGCGGAGCAAGTGGATGACTTTTTTGTGTGGATGACTTTTTTGTGCAATATGAATCCTTTGGGCTAACTCTCACGGGATAGCCTTAACTTGGTTTCAATCTTGGATCCAAATTCCTTTGGCAATATCGAACAATTCTTCCAAGAATTTATTTGAATTCACCAAGCGAGGGATCAAGCACAATTCGTCATCCTTAATACATAGTTTCAAACAAGCTCCTAATGAGACAGTAAAAATGGGGCACGAAGATTTAATCAATATGTAGACCGATGCCCTATGGCAGAGAGACCTTCTCAGTAGAAAATGATATCCTTATTTTTAGAAGGTCTAACCAACGAAACATTGAGAATCTTGGTATATGTAAAACGGTTGCAAACTTTGAGTGAGTGCCTTCAAGAGTGCATAGATTTGGAAGACAACTTAGCTGAGGATCTCAAAATCACACAAGATCCTACCCAATCAGAGGATACAAGGAGCAATGAGACTTCTGGTTCGAGTTAAGTGGAGGAAGTGGCAATGTTAGTGGCCAAGAAATTAGGAGTACAAGGACAAAGGAACTACCAGAACTCCTCCTTGAGAGTGCCAATTTTAGGAAGTTGCACACTTTGCGGTGGAGATCATCCATCTCATGTTTGCACCAGAGGAGGACTAGCGTTATCACAACCTTACCCTTACCATAGACACCCAACTCAGGAGCCTAACATGTACTCTTATAGTGAGCACAAGTACATCAACTACAACACCGAAAACCATCCAATGAATAGACAACCACGACCGTTTGTACCACCCCAATGTAGACCATATGGGTACCCTCCTAGAGAGCAAGGCAGAGAAGTTCGTAGGTATAACCCATGTCCAAAACCACGAGAAGCAACTAAACCGTATGAACATGGAGGATATAGCCAACCTCAACCTACACCAGGACAACAACCCTCCCACCCACCAGCTCCGATACCAGGGCAAAACATCACAATACAAGTCATTTGTCTTGAGTGTGGCAAAGAACATCTCCTGACAGATTGTCCCGGACACCCCTGTAGTGCACCAAAGTTTACACCCGTTAATGTAGTAGGCTAGGCTTAGTAGGGGATTCAAGTTCTAGTAGCGATAATGTGGCTCCTATACATGCAGTTACTAGGGCACAAGCCTTACAAAAAGCTAAACTAGTTGAGCAATCAGAGCCAAGTGAGTCAGGAGATCCTAGTAAGGGAAAAACAAGAACATGGAAGGATACTAGAGAGAAGGCCAATCGTAAGTGGACCAAAAAGTTATCCGAACTAGAAGATGTTGGAGATAGACATCTGCGGAAGCACGCGAACAGCACAAGGAAGAAGAAGAAGCTTGGAGCACAACACACAAGACTGAATGTATTACTAGAGAATGTACAAAGATAAGTAGCCCATTAGGGCAATCGGCGTATATACAAGCCGGGGGAAAAAAACCTCCTAAAGAGGGAAAAAAGTGCCCCGGCGGTCCTAGAGTGTTCACACACATCACTACCTAAATATATCAACAAATCCCCCCTGGGAGTGATGCGGTGAACAAGGAGCTGGCACTCATGTATAAGGAAGTGCCAAGCTATGTGGAAATCACTCCACAAAAGGAAGTAAGCCCAAAGCTTTGCGGAAAGCTTCAAACTTCTCCCTAGGCAGAGCCTTCGTGAAAAGGTCTGCAATGTTCTCCTACGTGGGCACATATGCCAAGCTGATCTCCCCAGCAGAGAACCTCTCCCTGACATAGTGATAATGCACCTCAATGTGCTTAGTGTGAGCATGGAACACAGGGTTCCTCGCAACTGCCAATGCACTCTGACTGTCAGTGAAGATGGTGGTGGCAGAAGACTGGCCAACACCCAAATCAGCCATAAGGCGTCTGAGCCACACACACTCAACAGTCGCTGTGAAAGCTGCCCTATACTCAACCTCACAACTGGAAGTGGCCACAGTAGGCTGCTTCTTGCTCAACCAAGATATACATGAGCTACCAAGCATGAAGCAAAAACCACTGGTGGACACACGAGTGTCATAGAAACCAGCCCAATCTGAGTCAGAAAAAGCATTCAAATCTGGCGGTAGTGATCCCCCCTTGGGATAAAACAACCCAAGTAGCCGAGTACCACTCAAGTAGCGAAAGATGCGCTTAACCGCTTTCCAATGCGTGACTCCTAGGCAATGCATAAACCTGCTCATCTGTGAGACAGCAAACTGAATATCTGGCCGAGTAATGCATAAGTAAATCAAGCATCCAATAGCCTGCTGATAGAGAACAACATCAAATGCATCTCCAGCATCATGAAGACTCAATCATAAACCTGTCTCCATAGGAGTGGCAATAGGCTTACAGTCTTCAAGGCCAAAACGCTGCAATAATGTGTCAATATATTTCGTTTGACACAAAGCCATTCCACCATCAACATGCATAAACTGAATACCCAAATAGTGATGCAAATGCCCCAAATCAGACATCTCAAATGAGGCATGCAAATCAGCCTTAAAATCAGCAATATGTGTCTCAATAGGACCAGTGAGCAGCATGTCATCAACATAGACAACAATGATCAGAAGCACATCATTAGCACGCTTAACATATAAGGTGCTTTCAGTTGGACTATTCTCAAAACCATGTGCAATCAGATAGGCATGTATCTTCTCATACCAAGCACGTGGTGCTTGCTTTAAACCATATAATGCCTTCTTTAACCTGCAAACCTGGTTTTCATGCCCTTTCTGCACAAAGCCACGGGGCTGAAAAACATACACTTCTTCATGCAAGTCACCATTCAGAAATGCTGTTTTAATGTCCAACTGATGTACATTCCAACCATGATGGGCTGCAAGTGCACAAATGCTGCGAACAGTAGTCATACGGCATGTAGGTGCAAAGGTCTCATCAAAATCAATGCCTCTTTCCTGTGCATAACCCTTTGCAACAAGCCTAGCCTTATACCTGTCAACTGTACCATCAGGTTTACGCTTCAGCTTGTATACCCACTTAGTGCCAATGGCCTTCTTGCCAGGAGGCAAGTCACATAAAGACCATGTACCATTCTTCATTATAGCATCATATTCAGATTGCATAGCAGCCATCCAATTTTCTGAATTTTGTGCTTCATCAAAAGAAACAGGCTCATTCTCATCACAGAGACTAGATGCAGCCATAGCATAGCAATCTGATGCAAAGGAGGCATTATGAGAGCCTGAACGAGTACGATATGACAAAGGTGCATCTAATTTGCTGTCACGCAAAGTCTGCACCAGCCATTTTGGCATAGTTTTTGCCTGCTCAATATCAGCTCTCTCATCAACAAGTGCATCATGTAAATCTGCATCAGAAATGGAATGATCTGCATCATCATATGAAACCTGCAAAGGTTGAAAAGTTGCCTCATTAGGACCAGCACTAGCCTGTCCACCTGTAAAAAGAGGCATCAGAGTATCATACATGTCTTTGGAGCTAACAGATGTCTCCTTAGTACATGAAAGCAATGGCTGAATAGCATCTTCCATAAAGACAACATCACGGCTAACCAGAATGCGTTTAGTCTGTGGATGATACAGACAATAGCCTTTACTTTCAGAACTGTACCCAACAAAAATACATTTTACTGCCTTATCATCCAATTTTCTACGATGTTGTTCAGGCACTAATGCATATGCCAAACAACCAAAAACACGCAGATGAGCAACAGATGGCTTGCGGTCATGCCAAGCCTCATATGGAGTGATAGACTGCAACGCTTTAGTGGGACACCTGTTCAGTACATATGCTGCACACATGACAGCCTCAAGCCAGAAACTATGTGGTAAAGCCTGACTTTTGACCATGCACCTCGCCATCTCCATGAGTGACCTATTCTTTCGTTCAGCAACTCCATTCTGTTGAGGTGTATACGACACTGTACACTGGTGTTTTATCCCACGTTCAGCCAGAAATGCATTAAAATCTGAAGACATATATTCCCCCCCTCGATCAGAACGGAGGGTGCCCATTTTACATGCTGACAGATTTTCAGCCAAAACCAAAAACTGTTTGAAGCACATGAACACTTCGGACTTTGCTTTGAGTGGATATACCCATGCATGCCTGGAAAAATCATCAATGAAAGTCACGAAGTAAAGGTAATTTCCAAAAGAGGGTGTCTGCATAGGACCACAGACATCACTATGTACAAGCTGCAATTTCTGCGTAGCCCGAACTGAACCATCTTTTGGAAAGGAAGAACGCTGCATTTTGCCCAAAATACAGCCTTCACAAACATGTTTTCCAGGTGCCTCAAGTTTGGGCAAAGAGGACACCATTTCAGATTTCTGCAGGCGTAACAAACTAGCAAAATTCAGATGACCAAATCGTGCATGCCAAAGCTTTGCATCTGACATAGCCTGAGAATCATGAACTGCACATGCCGAATCATTCACAGATCTTTCATAGTCTATGAGCTTATACAGCCCACGACATAAAATGCCAGAAGCAATAATCACATCGCCATTTGAGAGATCATGGACTGTACACCTGTCATCAACGAATTTCACAACCAAGCCAATCTTGGCTAATGCAGAAACTGATAACAGGTTCTTTTTGATCCCTGGCACAAATAAAGCATCTAACAAAGTGAAAGAACTACCATCAGCAGTAGTCAGAATGATCTTACCAACTCCCATAACAGGATAAGAGGAGTTATTGGCGCATGTGACAGTATTCCTTGTAGGGGCAGGCTCGAGTGAAGAGAAGAAACTGCGCTGCGAGGTAATATGTTTGGTCGCCCCACTATCAAAGTACCAAACATCTAAGTCTACTGCAGACATGCACTGATCATGAGAAGATGGGTCAAAACTGCAGACAGTAGTAAACGCCCATTCTTCTTCCTGCGCAAGATTTGCAGACTCTGTTTTTGGTGTAGGGGCCTCTGCAACAACCATTCCAGCCTCTTTCTTCTTTGCCTCTTTAGCAGCCAGTTTTGGACAGTTCTTTATAATATGATCATTTCCTTTACAGTACTTGCAAAACAATTTCTGCTTTTCTGATTTCTTTTCATCTTTATCCTGGTTCTTCGATTGTGCAGCATTTGCAGATTTCTGCTTACTAGTAGAAGAGCTCCATTTTCCTTTGCCCTTCTGACTAGCCAGGAAAGCTTGATCTGCAACACGCATAATGGACCTGTTCTGCCTGGACTGATCTTCCTGCAACAGAACAGAGACTAATTTCTCAAATGACAAGGCATTCGGATTGCCTTTCATCATCAACCGAAGAGTAGAGGCAAAACTCTGATATGAATCAGGAAGACCATTCAGAACAGTCTGCACAAGTGAGCTATCTGGTATAACCTCATCAGCAGAAATCAATTGTTCCTTCAGGTCTTTGATCTTTGTAAGAAAACTGTCCATAGAATCACCTTCATTCATGTGCTCACTCTCCAACTGTTTTCGGAGGTAAGCAACACGAGCCTCATTCCTAGCCTAGTACAAAGTGGTAAGTGTATCCCAAGCATCCTTTGCTGTTCTGCAAGAGCGAATGTGAGGAATAATGGCACGTTTGATAGACAAGGCTATCAATGCATGTGCCTGGGCATCTCTGCCATCCCAACGAATCTGCTCTGCAGTAGGTGCAATAGAAACAACAGCACGAACAGGAATCTGTGGAATATCATCTTCGACACCATCTTCATCAGCTCCAACACCTGTATTTGCAGTACCTGTCGTTACAGGTGTAATAGGACGTCTTTCAACACCCTGCACAATGTTCCACAATCCTTTTGCAACCAGTACATGTCGCATCATATAAGCCCATAATGGGTAGTTGGTACCATCCAACTTATCCTCAACAGCCAACATACGGAATACATCACTGCTTTCAGCCATGGCCGGTGACTAAAATACCTTGATGCAGAAAATTGACTGTATCTCAAAAAGTTGAACAGAACTACCCAGACGAGTTCTGCAGACCTGTAGCAGACTTCGAGACGCTTAAACTGGCGAACAAAACCTGGTATATACCTTTGGCACAAAAGGACGAAATAGCCTACACAAGCGCCGCGATAGTGCATTCGGAGGTCGAAACGAGCTCAGATCGCGATTTCGGCACCACAAAGTGAAGCCGTTTTTATCTCGGAAACACCTTGAGTATGCTCACCAAATTTCATGCGAATCTGAGATTGCAAACGAAGGAGTGTCGACGGCGCCCTAGAAGAAGCGACGACCTGCTCTGATACCAATTGTTGGAGATAGACGTCTGCGGAAGCACGCGAACAACACAAGGAAGAAGAAGAAGCTTGGAGCACAACACACAAGACTGAATGTATCACTAGAGAATGTACAAAGATAAGTAGCCCATTAGGGCAATCGGCGTATATACAAGCCGGGGGAAAAAAACCTCCTAAAGAGGGAAAAAAGTGCCCCAGCGGTCCTAGAGTGTTCACACACATCACTACCTAAATATATCAACAGAAGAAAGCCTGAAAAATGCAAAAACAAGAATAGAAGATATTGCCTCTCAAAGCCCCTCGCATGTCACAATTCCATCCACACCACCTCATCCCCACCCACCAATCGTAGTAAATAGGCCACAACCAGGATCTGTTCTTGCAGATCCAACCCTAGAATACTTTGACATGATGTTCAAGGCATACCAAGCTCGACTTCAAGAAGGGCCAACACCTGCAAACCCAGACAAGAGCTACCCTAGAGCAGATTTAGAGATTGAATCGACAAGAATGTGCATAAATATAGTGGAACTAGCTCAAGCTATGTTCGAGGCCAATCAATCATTCAATCAGACAAATGCTATTACACCGGGTTTGCACTTCCAAGGCTTACTAGATAGATTAGAGTAGTTGGTAAATAAACCTCAAGTTTCTTTACCTCCACAGGCTCAACCAACTGTTGAAAGAGAAATCTCATCACCAAAGAAAGTCTATGTTCCTGACTCCATAGATGAGGGAGAACCTCTTTCAATTCAACAACACTCTCAAAAGTTCTTGTAGGAAATACAAGAAGAAAAATGGGCCAAGGAGAAGGATTTTCCCCATCCTATTCTTGAGATTGATGACCTTCATGATCAATTCCCACAAGACATTCCATCTATTTATGGAGACCAAGTAGAGCAACAAAGAGAAGAAAGGTCAAAATTTGAATCCAATTCTATATAAGAGTTTCCACAGTTCACAGGCCCATGGGAGTCTGAATCTCTTCAGATCAGAGCTCTCACAATATTGGTAAGAAATGAAGACTCAGTGGTTCCAAGAAACACTGATGTCGTGAAGAACACTAAGGTTCAATGTCATCTCATTGTAGAAGAGCTCCTCAAAGCAAAACCTGAACTATGGAATCATGTGAAGGATCAAGTTCCACAACTTGATTCCATATGCCAAAAGCATGCTCTAAGCGGAAAGTTCCGGAGATACCTCTAGACAAAATAGGGGACATGAGCGAAGGTGAGGAAGGTAATACTTGTCTCCCGATCACCTACCAAGGTTACACAACCAAAGCAATCATAGATTCAGGTGCTGGCGTTGCTATTGCAACCACCTCTTTGTGGAAGCAATGGGGTAAACCTGCATTAAGACCAACTAGAATGAAGCTTCAGATGGATGATGGTCATGTGGAAAGACCTCTAGGATTGCTAGAAGGGATAACTCTAACCACATGTGGTGTAGAGTTTGAGCACAACTTTGCTATATGTGACTTTGGTAAAACTAGTACCTACGAATTGATCCTAGGAAGACCTTTCCTACGACAACTGCAAGTTGTACAAGATTAGGGAACCAATTCCTTGTACTTGCAGCGCTTAGGTGTCACAACCAAGGTCAATTTGAAGGATTACACCTTCAGAGATGTACCATCCCTACAGTGGAATTCTATCCACAAGGAGCAAGAAGATTCAATCTCTGTGCATTCTAAAAGTTCATCTGACACATCTTGGATGCATGAAGATACTCATTTGTGGATGTGCAAGGTCGCAAAGAAAGAGGAAAAACGCTTAAAGGCAAGAGAAAAAGGAACTTCTCAAGGGGATAGACCAGTCAGAGACCCAGCCTATACGCCTATGATCTTTCCGGATGAGGAATTTGAGCCTCATGGCTGGGCAAAAATCTTAGCCACCATGGACATTGTGGTCAATGAAGAACAATGGACACCTCATTGTGATGAGGAGGGTTATGATATTTCAGTGTTCATGTGTCAGCCCTTGTTGGAAGAATGTGACCCTAGTGACTTCATAGAAGAAGAAGAGAATGATGACGATCTAGAGTCCATGGTGATGGATAGTTGCTTTATTTCAGAGGAGCACTATCTAGAAGATATAGGAGTATTTACACAAAAAGAAGAAGAACCTCTCACAAGCATCAAAACGATAAATTCAAAGAATGGAAGTGAGGGTGATCAAAAGAAAAAGAAAAGAACATTAGTGAAACAAGAAGAGGAGGAATCATTGTTCGAAGTACCAAGAAGTTTCAAGAAATATGAAGTTGAGGACGAAGAATTTTGGTGCGAATGCCTAAGAGAGAGGCCACCATATGAGAAGCATATGATAACAAAGAAAGGACCAAAAAAATCGTAGTCACCATCAAAGAGAACAAAGAGAGATGTACGTACATAGGAGATGACCTAAGTAAAGAAGAGGAAGTAGAGTTGGTAGCCTTATTAAGGGAATATAGGGATGTGTTTGCGTGGCACTATAGAGATTTGAAGGGAGTAGACCCAAAAATTTGCTCTCATACTATCCCCATGACTAATGATGCCAAACCCACCAAACAAAAACCCTACACATATAATGACACTTATGCAGTTAAAATAAAAGAAGAAATTGATAGGCTGATGGAAGTTGGATTCATCTATGAGGTCAAGCATACTGAATGGGTGTCCCCCATTGTAGTGGTGCCCAAGAAGAATGGAAAGTTATGTGTGTGTATTAACCTTAAAAAAGTTAATGCCACGACGGTTAGAGATAGCTATCCACTTCTAATCACCAACCATTTATTGGAGCGTGTTGCAGGCAAGGAAGTTTATAGCTTCCATTATGGGTTTTCAAGCTAAAACCAAGTGGCCATTGCCCTAAAAGATCAACATAAAATGGCCTTTGCCATAGAGTGGGGAATCTTTGCATTTCGTGTGATGCCATTTGGGCTAATCAATGCACCTGCAACATTCCAAAGGCTTATGTGTCATGTCTTCAAAGAGTTCTTGCGAAAGAGCTTAGAAGTATATATGGAGGATTTATGTGCTCATTCCCAAGAAAGGAGATGTCACATCCTTGAGCTCAGACAGATCTTCAACAAGTGTAGAGACTATCGAGTGTGTCTGAACCCAAAAAAGTGTGTGTTCATGGTACGTCAAGATAAAATCTTAGGTCATATTGTTTCTAAGAACGGAATATCAACAGATGAGGACCAAGTAAAAGCCATAGCAGAGTTGTCGAGGCGAAGGAATGTTAAAGAGGTACAAGCCTTTATGGGCCATTGTGGATATTATCGTAGGTTTATTCACATGTATGCAATTATAGCTAAGTCTCTTTATGCCTTGTTGACAAAATTTGAGTGGAACGACGAATGCGAGAAGTCCTTCAATGAGCTGAAGAGACATTTGTGCACAACACCAATACTGACCAATCCTGATTGGAATAAGCCATTCCATGTACACGTGGATGCTTCCAATTATGCAATAGGATGTGTGTTGTCACAACCCACAGGTGAAGGAAACCTAGATTTGCTGATAGCATATGCTAGTAGGCAATTAAACGCTACTGAATGAAACTACACCACAACTGAAAGAGAAGGTTTAGGCATGGTATATGCTGTGAAGAAGTTTAGACACTATCTATTTGCCAACAAGTTCAAATTTTTCATTGATCATCAAGCTTTACTATACTTGGTCAATAAACCTTGCAATACCGGACGCTTAGTAAGATGGTTCCTCTTACTAATGGAATATGACTTTGAAGTGGTTGTTAGGAAAGGTAAGACCCACCTCAGAGTGGATCACCTTTCTCGCATCACATACAAAGGTAGAAGTGACAAAATGGCAAACGAAAAAACTACCCAGGCTACAATTGGAAGATGGACCGCTCTTGTGCATACATGATGGACACTATCTCTCCAAGCACCATGGAACAACCACTACAACAAGGGTCTGTCAGGGACGACAGAATCTAGAGGGGGGGAGTGTTGATAGTCAAGGTCACGCACAAGCATGGAAGCGCATCAATGAAGTGGACACACAAGAAGAAGGAGCATGTAGGGAGCTCCAAGAAGGACATGTCAAATTTTTATAAGGAATCCCTATAAAAATAGTGACTTTTATCACTAAAAACCATTTTAAATACCATTTTCTATTTTTACAACTTCATTTTGTTCAAGCCAAGGAGTCCTTGAGCTCGAGGAGTATTAGAAGTATCATCCTACCAATTTTCATAATTTTTAGACTCCGTTTGAGCCCCCAAATAAGCCCTGGAACCTAATTTTTAACTAGGCCGGACACTAGGTCTAGACAGGGCCAAAAGTATTCAAAAAAGTATAAAAAGGGTTGGAGAGCTCATTTTTGAGGTTAGCTTGTTGTAGATTTCAGCTTTGTAAGAGAGTTCTTTTGTAATCGAAGTCCATCATGAAGACTCAATCATAAACCTGTCTCCATAGGAGTGGCAATAGGTTTACCCTAAACCCTAAACCCTAAACCCACGCTTGATTATGGGGGTTACTAGACATGTGAAGGGAAGAGAGGTCAACCTTTCCATGTGTAAGCATGTCTACTATATTCCATCACTACAAACACCCTTTCTGAAGTGTTGTCAACATAAATGATCTTCCCTTGGGTTTCTGGACCCTTCAATTAAAAGATAATGATTCCAGAAACACTGCTAGGTTTATCCGATCTAAACCTCCAAAAGGCCACCTCTATCTCTCTACTTATAAAGAGCTCAATTCTAGCGTTGTCATGGAGTATCCATTCAGGGGTGATGATCCTTGATAATGCTGATTTTCCTTGAGGTGTCCTAGGTTCTCGTTCCTTGTGCTCTTGATTTATGCCTTTAATGTATGAATTAGGTATAATGGATTGTGTTGTCAGATGAGCTAATCACCATATACATGGCTCAATTCTTATCTACATATGCCCCATTTTCGAATTTGACCATAGGATGCTGAATTTTGAACGTTTGCTTTAGATTCCTAAGTTGAACAACGGACCTACATAGACCATGTAAATGTTTGCAGCTAATGAGTTGATCTTGATATACTCCATTTGGGTTTTATAAGGACCTTCTGACATTTCTAAATGAGAAAGTCTCATTTTATCTCTGGTTTTCTTCATGCTAAACAACATCTCTATCTCACTAGTGTCTGAGCTCCCCTCGTACAAATACTAACTCAACTATTGTGTCCACAATCTTTCACTTCGTCGATTTGTTTTGCCTACATGTCTTCTTGACGTAACGTTCATGAATTTTACGTCTCTTGCTATCTCAATGTACACAAACATAGCAATATTCCTTTAGGTACGAGTTACTTGTTTGTTTTACTACCTTTTTATTTTTGTATTGTCCCACTTATACCCATCAGGAACAAATTTTTTTTCTTTAATAAGTTTTTGTGGCATCAATCTTTCTTTCCCCTTATGGTTATTGTATTAACTAGTTTATTCTTGGACTTGAATCCCTTACAATTCTTGGACTTACATTCCTATCACCACCTAAGTCTGAGTACTAGGGCCATGACTTTGTAGAATATTGAATTTACAAAGAAGGGGAATATAGTAGCTTCCAACCTTGGGTTCCTGCTATTTTTATGTTCCCAAATTTGCTCCCAATTGGTTTGTGCATCTTCTCAACAATGTTCCTTGCTTGAATCCTTCATGATATCTCCAACCGCTAGCACCAAAGGTCCTGCAAGCACCTAAATTACTTCAAAACGTGGAAAAATTGATCAAAATTTGCAAAACCCTAACTTTTGCCAAAATGGAGGGACTCTTGCAATGGCGTGACACAATCTTGATGGATTGAGACAATCAAGATGGTTGGGGATTGTCATAGAGGGTCAAAGGCTCACAATGGTCTACTAGAATTGCAATAGCATGGATCAATCGTGATGGTTCAAGCCATAACAATGGTTAGGGACTACCACGATGGTTGAAGTAGTCACAATGGTGCAATCCAATCATGATGGGAAAACGATCACGATTCAATTAGAAGACTATGATGGTCTGCAACAATCATGATGATGCAGGGAGTCATGATGGCTCAACCTATCATGATGGCGTGAGCCAATCACGATGGTGCCTAATCATCATGAAAGTATGCCCAATCACGATGGTCACAACCTCTTCCGATGTTCGTGAGCCAATCGTGATTATATGAAAAATGAGTAATCTGGATAAATCCTTGGTGGTTACTAAGAGGTGCAAGACACTAAAAACATGATCTGTAAATTCGAGGCATGGTGGTCTGTCAGGATGGTCTTAAGCTCCGGATAAGATGATGGAAAGAACACAAAATTCTTAGCTATTGCAGCTTCATGTGCACTATTCTAAATGGTAATCTTGCCAAAAAGCGCTAAAACTCACAAAATTAGCTCTGAATTTCTCCCACATAAATGAGGGAAATGGAGGAATGTGGGTGGATATGGAAAAAACTGTAAATTTTGAGAGATGGTGGGAATGTGTTGCTATGGATACTAGATGTAAGGGAGGTGAAATGAAGAAAGAACAACACAAAAAAAAACTAAAAATTAACTCAAAAACTTTAACTATGTACCTTCCAATGCCAATGTCCTAACACTCTTACCATCACACGTTCATCCTTGAGCATCTCCCTAGCAATGGTGCCAAACTTAATGTTGCTCTAAATAAAGGAAAGTACTACATCATGGAGTTCCACCTCCTATAATGTCAATCCACGAAAAAGTAAGGATGATCTAAACATTGTGAACAAGTCAGGTGCACAAAGGTGAAGGTGAGAAGCACACTACTATACACACACATACACAAACAAAGACACACACAAGGAAGAGACAATAGGAGAGGCAATGGAAGGTAAATTGCTTCTTCTCATTACTCGAAGTACAAGAACTCTCATACCAAGCTCATACCTAAGAACAAGCTAACCCTAAAAATGATCTCTCTAGCTCTATTTGTAATTTTTGAGGTGAAGTGATCGGTTTCGCATCTAATGACCGGTCTAGTTAAAATTTGTCCTTTTGGGGGATCGAATGAGGTCCAAAAATGTGAAACTTGGTAGGATTGTTCTATCTAGCTTCTCAAGCATGAAGATGCTTCAGTTTGCACAAAATGGAGCTTTGCATGGAAAAATTGGGTGGTTCTATGTTACAATGGTTAGTGAAAAGAATCACAGTTGATGTTATAGACAAGATTTGATCAATCTAAATCAATATTGATTAGAAATTTAATTAGTGGGCCCCCTCTAGTCTCCTTGTTCTGCTTCTCACATGCTTCTTCTTCGTCAATGCTCTGAGCTATTGCCAACAATCCTAGATGAGAATTTATAGTTGTAAAGCTTGGTGATGCTTTTGCCAATCATGCTAATGGGCCGTGTTGTATAAAACGAAAGCATTATGTAGTAACCTTAAGTGTCTAAAGGGGGGAAGTAGTCCCTATAGTTCCAAGTCCTTCTGTCAAGATAGTCTAGGGATTTCTCTATGGGCCATTCTCTATAGGGTTCCACCCACATCGTTGCACATCTTTTCTTCCAAGTTTCCTAGGGGACCTCACTTTTAATCACATTCAAGAGAGGCGAAGATCGGACAAAAGACTTTCCAAGTAGACCTTGATTTTACCACATTGGTTGATGTAGTTTTAGGCTTCCTCGACACTCTTCCAGAAGTGGGAGCTCTTTGGACAAGAGAAAAAGAAGGCCGCTTGACTCCTTTTGGTATTCCATAGATATACTCCAAAACCTTTCAATGCATCATTTTCGTTTGAAATGAAGTGCCACTTGTTTTTGAAAATGGCTCTAAGCAAACGAATGACAAGGGATGTTGATGAACAAGATGAGTTCAAAGAAATCCCACTCTCACTCTTATAGTCAAGAAAAGACATTTGAAGAAAAGACACTTTGAAGGATCTCAATTAGTGGTGCTCAAGGTATTTCAAGAATGCCAGTGAGAGAATCCAAATGGAAGAGGTAATAAAACTCTAGTACATCCCATGAGAAAACCATCAAGTAATGATGTTAATCATGGGATTTCTCAATTCCAACAAAATTTTCCCCTAGCTAGAGTGAAACCGTTAAAGCCTAGTGTGGAAAGATGAGATGTGCGTACTCTTCACAAGACCTGCAGGAACTTGGACATGAGGCAGAATCATCACATCATGGCCTAAGAAGATCTATGAGGGAAAAGAAAAAACCAGAAAGGTATGGGTTTGACACCTCATTAGTAACTAAACATTCTATCTACATAGCACAGGACATAAACCAAGAGGAGCCATCATCATTTGAAGAGGCCAAAGCAAAAACAGAATGGAAGCATGCAATGAAGGAAGAGATTGAAGCACTTGAGGAAAACAACACTTGGGATTTGGTGCCCAAGACTTCATCCATGAAGGTAATAGGCTCAAGATGGGTCTATAAACTCAAGAAGAATTCTGATGGTTCCATTAACAGGTATAAGGCAAGGCTTGTAGCAAAAGGCTTTGCACAAACTCAGGGAATTGATTATGAGGAGACTTTCTCTCCTGTGGCAAAGATGCCTACTATTAGGGTTTTGCTTAGTATTGCCTCTTCCAAGAATTGGAAGATACTTCAACTAGATGTAAAGAATGCATTTTTGAATGGTTGGATAACAGAAGAGGTATATATGGCACAACCACTTGGTTTTGAGAATCAAGTTTATCCTGATTATGTGTGTAAACTTAACAAAGCATTGTATGGTCTCAAGCAAGCTCCAAGAGCTTGGAATTTCAAGCTTGTTTCATTCTTGCAGGACAAAGGCTTTCAACCAAGCAAGGCAGATCCTTCACTCTTTATTAAAAAGAGTAACTCTGAGGTCATCTACCTATGTGTATATGTAGATGGTATTATATTGACAGGAAATGATGCAGATGGTATGAAGAAGATCAAAGATCAGATGAGAGAAGAGTTCAAGATAAGTGATTTGGGTTCACTTACCTACTTCCTAGGTTTGGAAGTTGTCTACAAAGATCATGGTTTGTTTCTCACTCAAAGAAAGTACATTAAGGACATGTTGGCAAAATTCAAGATGCAAGATTGTAAGATTGCAGGTACTCCAATGGAGGTCAATCACAGATTGAGCTCACATGAAGGTGAACTCATAGAGGACATCACATCATTGGATTCCTACATTTTGAGTTATGTTCATTTTTCTGCTCACTGGTCTCAAACTGTAGCAGCCCGTGAAAATCGGGATGATGTCATCACTTCTTAAAACTCATTCTCAGTGTGTGGTTTATTATTTTTTATGAGATTATCCTTGAAAGTTAGCTCTTTAAGTTATCTAGACTTCCCCAAGAGGAATTAAGTTAATTGTTGCTGTGCTCAGAGAATTATGCAAAACACTAGACAGGTGTATGAACCAAGAATAGCAAGTTTTTCACCTCTGAGCTAACTCTAACTTATCTGTTTTGATCTATCTTTTTGAGAGTGATCTTCCAAGGTACATAGGGTGTCTAATACATCCATTGGCAAGCTAAAAGGGCCCACCATATACTCTTGGAGTTCATTTGGCTGGTGTAGATCAAGGATTTTGCAACACCTCTTCATCTTCAAGCACATACCTATCTATCTCTTCACATGATGACTATGAGCAAGTGAAGGCACACATGCATGAGTGAGAAGCACACACATACACACACACACACAAGGCAAGACAAAGTGTGGAACAATGGAATCTTCTATTACCAAGCTCCAAGAAAGTATACAAAGCTCAAAACCAGCTCCAATATCCAAGTAGATAACCTCAAAAATGAGCTCTCTAGCTCTTTTTATAGTTTTTGACTAGGTTTTGGCCCTATCCAGACCTAGTGTCTATTCTAGTTAAAAATTAGGTTCCTAGGCTATTTTGGAGGCTCAAATAAGCTCTAAAAATTATGAAAATTGGTACAAAGATACTTCTACTACTCCTCAAGTTCAAGGTCTCCTTGGGTTGCACATAATGGAGTAGGAATAATGGAAAATGGTATTTGCAATGGTGTGAAGTGACTAGAATCACTGTTTGGGAAATATTTTTCCATGAAAATTTATGTGGCCTACTTGCCCGATCTGCATTGACTGCTTTGCCTGCTTAATCTTGCTCCGCTCTACCTTTGTTTTGACTCCCTTCAGTGGGTTCCCTATCTTGTAAGGCCTTGACTGCCCTGGCTGCTACCAACACCCCCCCTCTCTTGCGTCTGTTGTCCCTGACACACTCTTGTTGTCGGGAGTGCTTAATGTAATACTCAATGACATCAGTGGCAAGGCAATGTTCTTGGATGTCTAGTCCTCTTGCCAATTCTATCATCATCTGATCCTAATCAATTGGACATGGAATTTCCAGATGTGGCAAGCATAATTGATTCTGCATATATGGCCTGTTCCACCACAAAGAGATGTAACAAATGTGTTGGTCTGGGAATGAAAATTTTGGAATGATATTCCCACAAACCGGTAGAGAGAATTTGTTCAAAAGTTTGCTTGTAGAAAGCAGGTAGATACTTGATTCATGCATGCCATGCGTATATGTGTTGACTGAGGGGGTTTGGCTCATGTCATATACTACATCTTGGTTGCCTTTAGAAAATCTAGGGGTTGAAATGTATGGAGCTTGAATCTTCCAAAAGTTCTTGAATACTACCGTGGTGAGCTTAAAGATATTCATACACATTTGTGCAGCAATGTTTGGTACATTCTTTTACCATGTAGACCAATGATGTGTTGTGGAGATCATATATGCAACGGTGGGTGGCTCTCGAGGTGGAGCAAAGTATGGGTAATTAATCCAATCAAAGCATCCTTTATTGTTGTGGACTTTGATGACAAAAGCTTGCCAAGACTCGTGATGGACTACAAGGCAGTAACATGGGTTATATTTAATATAGAGTGGCATGCTTGCTCATGTGCGCATCATTTCTAGGTAGTTCGTTAGGAGTTGCTCATGCCAATTACTACTGTTTCAGGTTCTGGTTCTTTGATTGGAAAAGTTGGCCTTTCATAAGGTATTAGGCGTGCTTGCAATTCTTTGGCTTGACTAGTTTTCTGGGCCTTAAAGTCCTCGTGTGTTCTCTAGGCCTTGGCAAGAGGGAATTCATTTGCATTTCTTTCATTCCTTGGGTCTCTAAGTCTCTCGTTTTCCATTCTATCCATCTCCGTTCTCATTCTTTCTCTTCCCATTGGGTTCACAAAGCTTACCTTGGTTCTATCTCTACTCCTATACTTTTGAGCTCCATGAACTTGGGATGTGTTTGTTGTTACCCTTTGGAGTTGTCCTCTCCAATCATTTTAGCATAAAGGATCAACTACACATCTTTAAATTGTCAATCCGGGAAGTATGCAAAGACCACAACCCCTTCTAGTTAATGGAATCCAAGAAACAAGAGTCAAATGACTGTTTTTTTGAGAAATTATGAAGATGAAGAGAAATATCTAGGGTTTTGATTATCTTGATCTAAACAACAGTATTTTCAATGATCTTGGTGCCTAAAGTGTGCCATTTTCTCAGCAGAACACAATTATGAAGTCAAATCTAAAAAACAATACCTGTATCATACAGATGAGACAATCGTGATTCTGTGAAAACTGAGGATTTCCATGTCCAGCTTTGTTCTTCTTCACTTTCTTACTCAACACACTAAGAATCACCTCTCTTCATACACATTACTTAGAAATACACAACTGAAGCTCACAAATTCCATGGATTTCACAAAGAATAGACTCAACAAATCAAAAGAAAGTACATGAAAGAGAGAAACACGATTTTCTGCAGGAGAGCTCTTCACATTACTTGGATAGCAAAAATAATACAACCAACCCTCTCAAAATAGAGGAAATTATCTTTTATACATTTTCAAGTGTCCTCTTTCACACTTGAATTTTGGTCCTTTTCCCTTCTAATCTAAAAATATGCTATCAAAGAGCTTCCAAAAATTCTAGAAAAAGTACATATGATTCTAGTTTACATGAGGAAGACTCTTCCTCATTTTTACATCATTTGTATAAATATTTCTACAATTTTTTGCCGTTTTACAAATAATTCTTCTTCAAAAATGCTTCTTCTAACATTCTTCCCCTCCTAGACTTTTTGGCTCCTGACAAAAAATATTCTTGCTGATAATAGTGAGAACTTCCTTTACTTCTTTTTTCTTTGATAAACTTGTGACAATAGATCATGACTTCTTCTTTCTGTAATGTTCAAGTTATTCACCATTTCAAATAGAGCTTTTCTCCATTGTACAGCTGCCTCTGGTTTGTCTATTACATCTTTCTTCAGATATTCTGTGTAGGCTGCTTCATATGCAGTGAGTCTGGACTTTGTGACTACTGGTAAATTTCCAAAGATTTTTTATTCTCTTTCAAAGAATCCATAATCAAAGGCATCCTCAAAAATTTGGAGATAATGACTACCCAAAAATATTGTTCTACTATAACATGGCATTAAACAGATTCTGTCTGGGGTTTCACTTAGATCAAATAGTAAAGCATCAGTTGGTGAATTTAAACCAATGTAGTTGAGGGTTCTGACATCTGTATCTGTAAACATTTCTATACATGCTAATATGAGTTGCATCACTCTGATCAATAGAATGCAAGCTAGATCATTGACATCTTTATATGTAGATATGATAGACTCTGCTGTGTCAACCATATATTTCTTTGTTGACCATGTTCCTGCCTTAGGTCCTGCTAGCTTTGGATAGTTCAACCATTTTGTTGGAATATGTCCTGTATTTCTCCTTTCCCAAAATACAATCCAATCCCTTATCCTTGCTACTGGACAATAAGCTGGATTGATCTTTAGCTGAATAGTGCCTCTTTCCAGATTTTCCTGCACTCCTTGTTGGCATCTAACCACCTGTTCCTCCATTTAGGATTAGCTTTTTCAAATAATTCCTTAGTGACATTGATATCCTCTTCATATTCCAAATACTTGTTTGAGGGTAGTCCTACCCTTGCAAGCTGGTAATTTTTAATACTTTCAATAATCATACAAAAAGATATACCTAGACCATCTGCTGCCCAATGGTGTTGGTCTCGATTTATTCCTTTGTTGAGAGCAATTCTTCATATTCATTATGCATTTTTTTGATAAATTCCATTCTGGATTCCCTTTCTGTTAAAAGCTTCTGAACAAACTCATCTGAGTACTCCTCAATCATTGCTTTGTTTTCTTGTTCATCAAAGTGTTGAGTTCTGATATCTTCTCCCCCTTCATACTCTTCTGCTTGTGTAGTTTCTACCTGCTCTTCAACCTGTCCCTATGGATTTTCCAATTTTTTCTGTAGCTCTTCCACTGTCATCATCAAGCTTCTATTCTGAGATGTCCATAACTCTCTTTCTGATTTCCACTCACTTCTTTCCTTTTCTATATCCAATTGTCATTCACTTCTTTCTTTTGATATATCCATATGTAATTTATTGTATCCTCTCATTGAGCTGGCAGCATGTACAATGGCTTGCTTTTCCAATTCCTTGGCTTCCTTCAACTCTGCTTGTATTCTTAGAATTTCTTTGTTCAATTCCTCCCTCTCATCCTGTGTTACTTGTACAATCTTGCTCTCTTCTTTTATTTGGCCTTCTTCCATCAATAACCTGTTTATTTCTTCATTTGCTTTGACCATAATCTGATATGAGCTTTGAAGTGTTCTGTATCTTCCTTCTATTTTCTTCAGCTCCATTTCCATTTTGCTGCTATGCTCTATCTGCTTTGCACATTTCTCTTCAAGAAATTGAATTTTGTTTTGTTGTTGAACCTCTAGTTCTTCTAATGAGATTATTCTTTTGGTCAAATCCTCATTTCTTTCCTGTACAATCCTCAACTATTCTACTAACTGCTCCTTTTCTTTCTTTTGCTCATTAATAATTCTACTACCTTTCACAAACTTTGATTCAGCCACCATTCCTGATATAATCATGTTTCTACTAGATGGTCTGAACTGATCTATATTGCTCATGATTGTTTTACAAGCAGACCTAATATCCTTAGGTATCCTTTCTAACCCAGCTTCTAGCTCCACTTGCTTTACTTCTATCTGCTTTTCTTCTTTGTAGTCATTTTCTTCTTCATCCTCTTCCTCATATTCTATGACCTGATTCTCTTGCTCTTCACAGCCCTTTTCTACTTTCATCTCTTCTTTGTCTGTAGCATCCTCCTCATACTCTAGTGTCTGATCCTCTTCCTTCTCATGATCTGATATTTCTTTCATTATCTCTATCTCTTCTGCCTTCTTTTTCTCCACTTCTTGTTGTTTCTCTTCAATGACCTGTTCTTCCTCTTTCTGTATTTTGTTATCCTGAGTTGAGGTTGAATCAATCTCCACTGAGAGTTTTACCTGATCATTCATGCTGCTCCTTTTGTCCTTCCTCCTGCTCATCTATATCCATAAGGTCTAATTCTTCTTCCTTTTCTTGATCTTCTGTAGTTGCAAACTCCTCATTATGATTTAGGTCATAAAGTATGTCTTCTATACTTTGATTTATTTCTTTTTCTGTATTCCCTTCTTTAACCTCTTGGAAATCCTTCTTTTCCAATACTTTCTCTGTTTCCTCCAACAGATCTTTATCTTCTTGATTGTGCATTGTACTGCTTACCTGAACTTCCTTTTCTACTTCTAGCTTTTCCTCATTAAATTTGAAATAGGTTTGTTGAGATGGTTTTGTCCATATTGCTTTAAACCCTGTGTCCATTAATCCACAACTGAATTCTTTCCTTGCTTCAACCTCTTCTTCCATCATTACTACTTTTCCTTTTAGTATCCTTTTTTCTTCTCCAAGACTAACATGTTTTGCTGCTTCTTCATGGACATGTATTCCATGTGACTTTTGACTCATATCTTCTGGTATTCTGCTTTTTTTAGAGACTTGTACTGTCACAATTGGTGTGCTCGGTACTGAAAAATTTAAACTTTTCAAAAGAAAGTTTTCAATGTCACTATCTGAATCTGAAGAGAATTGTGAGGAACCAGCTATCCCACTAGGTATCCCTGATTTTTCCATTCTTTGCTCTTCTAATACAATGGGTTCCTCCTGCTTTTTTTCTTCTACTGACAATTTTTCTGTCTCCTTCCTTTGTGCTTGTTCAACTGCTTTTCCCTTATTCTTCTTGGTCAGCTTCTTTTTCTGCACAGGTTTCTTCTGAGCCTTCTTCTTCACTACTACTGTGGTTCTAGTTTCAGGAGGACCTTGTAACTCTTTGAAATATGCAAGCAGTTCCACTTCCTTTTTAACAAAGACCTCTTCAGTTTCTACAGCCATCATTTGATCATGGAACTCTTCATAGTGTTCCACTTCTTCTTGTATCCAATCAGTTTCTTTACAAGAATAGTCTCTAACATCCTTTGATACTGGGCTTCATAGACTGCCCTCTTATTGTTTCCTTGAGCCAAATAGGTATACAATTGTTCCTTGCTTGTTTGAGGTGGATGAGGTTCCTTTGAAGACTGTACTTCCTTTTGAGCAGCTTCATGTTCTTCTTTTGTTGCTTCTTCCTGTTCCAATTCTACCTTCCTGGGGTCCAACCTTCTCTTCTTTACTGGAATAACTTCTTCTGAGATCCCTTTTCTTTTCCTTTCTGCTCCCCTCATGCTTGTTTGGGCTTCTATCTCTCTTATGTTCATCATTTTAGAAGGACTTTTAATTCCTGACATTAAACTTTTGAAGTATTGAGCTTCTGGAGCCAATTTCAATTGATCCTCCATTCCTAGAACATGATATATAATCCTTGTTAAGAATTGTGCTCCATTCATGAACTTTCTTTGTTCCCAATGTTTGGTTGCTTCCTTCAATTGATCATGGATGTATGGAGTTACATCCATTACTCCAAATGGCTTGGTTCTGTCTTTATTATTGAACATGATCAATGTCACTGGTTTGTGTGGCATGGTATATCTAGGTAGTTTTGGAAAACAAAAGTATTGAAGGATCATTTTGATAGCATATTCTTCATTCTCTTTTCCTTTGAAATTAGCAAATTTAGAATATCCTGCATAGGTTGCTTTATTCTTCTTGACAAAGCTGTTATCCAACTTGGTTCCCATTGAATAGAACTGAAGGGCTGCCCTGATATGCTCTGCCTTTATAGTAATATTCACTTCTTTGTTTTCCTTGTCCTTGACTGAGCACCTAAAATATGCATCGTTGCCCTTTCCAACTTCCAACAGACTGTTCATAACCTGGGATACTCTCTCAAAATCAATAAAGAATAAAGGTTCATCCAACAGTCTATGTAATCCCATTGCTTTCCATCTTTTATAATTAACTGCAATTTTTTGAAATTTCTAAAATTCCTGGCACAGCATGGTATACTTGTGACCTCCAACTCCTACTGTAAAAATGTGCTAACCAATGATACTAAGGGTTTCCTTTAGTTCCTTGGCTATCTTCTCTGCTTCTGGGATTTCCTACTCTTCATCAGACTCCAGCTCCACTTTTTCTACTGCTGCTATATTGTCCAGGAACCAATGTCCTCTAGACAAAGTTACTGAGTCTGCCTTGAAGTCATGAATTGGCAGTTCCTTTGGATTCACCATTCTGAAGAAAATATAACATCACACAAAAAAGAAGACTCCACCCACATGAGTCACAAGAAACATAAATAAAATCACATTTGTCTTGAGATGAAATGAAAAATAATGAAAATAAATCTCAGATGAATCCTGACTTCCATAGATATAACTCAATTGAAGTGATCATCACATGTGTAGCAAGATGTCTAGTGCTCTCTTCCCTTCTCTCTCTTATACATATATATATATTTATAATAAAAAGAAAAAATAAATGATTTTTTTTTAACAAATGAATTTTTTAAAAGAAGATTTTAGATTTTTATAGGAAAAAAATAATTAAACAATAACTTGAAAATGACTTGAAAAAATTAATGACTACTTAATCCTGACAAGTTATAACCTATATCTTGCTTGTACTTATGTAAGAAAAAGAGTTATTGTTTTTTTCTTTCTTTTTTTCTTTTTATATATATATATATATATTTTCCTCTTTTTTTTCTCTCTTTTTTTTCTTTTTTTCTCTTTTTTTTTCCCTTTCTTCCCCTCCTAATTCTTTTTCCTAGAAAAACAATGAGGTAAAATAAATGGAAATAAATTCCAGGATGTCATAATTCCTTTCTGATGAAATTTTGAATTCTTTATCAAGAGTCCCAGGTGTGTATTAGATGACTCTTTTGCCTTTTCCTTCATTTATGACTCATCATGCTTTGGTACTATTTTTGTATCTTTGATCCCTATTTTCTTTCCATTGAACAAGATCTGATTTTTTTACCCAAAAATACTTAATTCCTGTTGATTCCTTTTTTGTAGTATAAAAATCTTCTTTTGACACACAGTACTTGGAAGTTTTTGGCTTCCATATCCATTTAGTTTTGGGAAATCGTTTTGATGAGCAGTGCTTGTATGTACTTTGTTTCCACATTCTTCCTGCTTGATGCCTAGATGCTTCTGACCATTCCACACTTTCCACCTTTCTTCTATCTTTCAACACCTTTTGTTTCTTCAATTTTCTCCTGTTTTTTATTGAAGTAAATTTGGTCATGAAGAAGTGGTGTTTGTGATTTCTTTGTAGCTTCTAGTGAAAAAGTAAATCCCTCCAATTCTGAGTCTAGATATCCCGTTGATTTTCTTGTTCTTCATCACTCAATAAAAACATTAAAAACCTTTTGTTATTTAATGTCAATTTAAGCTTCATATTTTCAAAATCCAAAATTACTTTACCTTGCCTGAGCCAAGGTTGTCCCAAAATCAATTTCTCTGTCATCATATGATCTGGCCATTCTTCATAATCTATTTTCATATATTCTTCATTGAACTTAACTTTAATAGATGGTGAAGACAAGCTTTGTATTATCTGTCCTTCTAAGGTTTTGATAAATGCTTTACTTCCAGTCCTTTTTAAATTAAACTTATCCAACAAAACTGAACTGATCAAATTTACTTGTGCCCCTGAATCTATCAAAACCTTGATTTTCTCATCATGAAAATTCATTGTTATAACAGGCAAATGCTCTCTTACTCTTAAAGATGTTTCACACAAGAGAACTTCTCTAATCTCCTTGATTTTCCTTATCCTTTCCTTTGCTTCCTATTGAGCCTCATTCCCCTCTTCTTTTTTCCTGTTTTGAGCTTGATGTATTCTTCTCCACTCAGAAACAGTTAATGAAAGATCATACCTTTTTACTCTACATCCACTTATGAAGTTTGGCATGATTTCTCCATCTATATTAGCTAATTGGATAGCTCCACTATTACTTATTTGATTGATAATATAAGGCACATGTCCTTTTTTCTGAAATTTCTTCTGATGTTCTTTTACTGTGTATGCCAAAACTAGATCTCCTTCTTGTAAGTCCTTTTCTTTAATATGAACATCATGATAAGCTTTTTGCCTTCTCTTATCTGCATATATGCTCATGATTGCTTGAAGTCTAGAAGCTCCCAGTTTTTCCAATTCCACCACTCTCTCAGATAATTCATGTCCAGTCCACTTGTACTGACTCCCCACCTTTAGTGTAGGAATAAGGAATTCTAAAGGCATAACTGCATTTTGTCCATATACCAAATTAAATGGTGTGGTTCCAAGTGCAGTTTTGTATGCCACTCTATAAGCCCATAAGACATGATTAAGTTGCAAATCCCAATCATTCCTATTTGTGTTTACCAATTTTGACAACACAGTGCAAAGTACTTTATTAGTACTTTCTGCTAATCCATTGGCTTGTGGGTGATATGGGGCTGACTTTCTATGACTGATCATGAAATATTCACTTATGTTTTCTATTATTTGGTTCAAAAAATGAGTCCCCCTATCACTTACCAACTCAATTGATAATCCAAATATGGTGATAATATTTTCATAAAGAAATCTTGCAGTGGTCTGAGCATCATTCCTTTTTGTAGCCCTGGCCTCTGCCCATTTAGTCAGGTAATCTGTGGCTGCTAGTATATATTCAGCATGGGATTGTTTTGCTGGAGGATGTATGGGTCCAATGAAATCCAACCCCCATTTACTAAATGCTCTTGCTGAAATCAGTGGTACTAATGGCATATTGTCTCTTTTCACATATGTTCTTGCATCAGGAAATAGAGTTGGCCACCAAAAACCAGAATATAATATGAGTTTAGCAATTCATTCACTTGAAAAATGTCCTCCTACCACTCCAGAATGTGTCATCTCTAACATTTCCATATATTTATTTTCAGGAACACAGATTCTTAAATATCCATCCATCCCTTTCTTGTACAATTGATCTCCTATCAGTTGATACTCTTCAGAAATCATTTGTAGATTCTTTGAGTCTGCACTAGCTCTTACTGGCTTTCCTTTCTTGTTTCTTTTCAATTCTTTCATTATGTTTGCACTCCAATCTGGATTTTTCTGAAACCAGTATAAAGTTATAATTTCTAAATTTTGCAAGGATTGGCATTCCCAGCAGTTGGAAATATACTTTTTCACATCTTGAATCTTATTAGGCCAATGTACTCCCATCCTATTGAGATTATTTAGGGTGACTATCCTAGAAGCATGAATATAGGGATTCCAACAATGAGCTCTTCTTAAACACTTTTGCTGCTCATCTTCTGGAGTACAATATTCCAATATACCCATATGATTGAGATGATAAAAATGTCTAGCTAGCAGTACAAAATTCCTACTTTGTAATACCAGATGTGTGTTGTTTCCATATGTTCTGCAAGGTCCCATGGTTAGCAAAGGTACTAAAGTCATGGCCCATTCAAGAATACTTTCTATTTTAAATAGATATGCATCTCGTAAGTCATCATCTAAAGGTGAACTTGGCTCTTTGGTTTGGATTCTGGACAAATGGTCTACTCTCAAATGAGTTTTTCCTTGTCTGACCACTACCTCAAACTCAAATTCCATCAATAGGAGAAACCATCTAACTATCCTACCTGTGTGACAAGGTTTGTTTACCAAGTAGAGTAAAGCTTGGTGATCCACAAAGAATTTAAACTTGTTGGCTAAAAGATAATGTCTATATTTTTTTACAGCAAATATCATTCCCAACCCTTCCCTCTCAGTGGCTGTATATTTTTTTTTTGCTAAATTCAATTTCCTACTAGCATAAGCAATTGGAAAGTCTAATTTGCTCCATTTTATTGGTTGTGCTAACACACATCCCAAAGAATAATTTGAAGCATCCATGTGGACATGAAAAATTTTATTCCACTGTGGAGTTTTTAGAATTGGTGCTGTTACCAAACAAGTTTTTAAAGTCTCAAAAGCTTGGTCACACTCTTTGGTCCACTCAAATTTTGTTATCAATGCATACAATGGTTTTCCAATGTCTGCAAACTTGTGTACAAATTTTCTATAATACCCGCAATGTCCCATGAAAGTTTGAAGTTCTTTTACATTTGTTGGTCTTGGAAGTTCCACTATGGCCTTAATTTTTCTTTCATCAGTTGAAATTCCATTTCTAGAAACTATGTGACCCAACATTCTCTCTTGCCTCACAAAGAACACATATTTTTCTGGATTTAAACATACTCTGTAGGTTCTACATTTTTTGAATATATTTTCTAGATCCTTCAAATGATCTTGTCTTTTTAATGAGAAAGTACAAAGATCATCCACATAGATTTCCATTATATTTCTAAGGAATTCTTTGAAGATGTGACACATCAATCTTTGAAAAGTTGCTAGGGCATTGGTTAAACCAAACGGCATAACCCTAAAGGCATAGATTCCCCATTCTGTGGAAAAGGCAGTTTTATGTTGGTCTTCCAAAGCTATGGGTACCTGATTGTATCCTGAAAAACCATCCAAAAAACTATAGACCTCCTTACCTGCAACTCTTTCCAAAAGATGGTCTGTTATGGGTAATGGATAGCTATCCCTTATAGTTGCAGCATTCACCTTTTTCAAGTTAATACATACCCTGAGTTTGCCATTCTTTTTAGGTACCACCACTATAGGAGAGATCCACTCTGTATACTCAATCTCATAGATGAAATTGGTAGCCAGAAGTTTGTCAATTTCTTCCTTTATTTTAGCAGAGTATTTGTCATTAAATGTATAGTGTCTTTGTTTGCTAGGTTTTGCATCAGGAGTAATAGGAATCTTATGTTCACAAATGTTAGGATCAATTCCCTTCAAATCTTTCTAACAGTAAGCAAACACATCTCTATATGTTTTTGCCAAATTTCTCAATGCTTCCTCCTCTTGATTTTTCATGTCATCAGCCATTACAATATGTCTCTCTTCCCCTTCTTCTTGAGTGATCATCACCTTCTTGGTTTGTTCCTCATTGTCATATGCCTCTCCTTTTTTCTTTTCTCTCTTTGGTTTCATTTTTAAAAGTAATCTGTCTTCTACCTCATAAGTCTTGAAATTTGAAGGTACATCAAACTATTGATCTTTGTTTGTTATTTTTTTATTTTTTTCAACTTCTTGAGCTTTTTCTATTTCCTTGTGTTTGTTTTTTTTTTATTTTCTTGATATTTTATCTTTTATAGCATCTGTAGCTTCTACTTCTTCCAAATATTGTGTTTTCCCATTTTTTAATATTATTCCTTCCTCCTGGTCTTCTTCTGTTTTTGACACCTTTATCATTTGTATTCCTATGTGGAAGATATTATATCCTTCTTCATTTTGGAATTTTACTCCTACATACTCATCATTAGCTAGATCCCTGGTGGTCAAAATTTGATTCCAACCATAAGGCTCAAATTCTTCATCTTTAAATTCTTGTGGTATGTAGATTTCATCCTGTGATTTCCTTTCATCTTGACAATCTCCTTTTCTTAACATCCTTTTTTTGTCTGTGTGTTTCCTTATCATATTACATTTCCAAATTGATGATTCTGTCTCATTCTGATCTTCACTCCCTGATTCTTCACTCAATTCCTGATTTGGATGTACTTTGAACCATTCCTGAGGGGACATATCACAATATTGACCATTTCTTAAATTCACCCTAGTTATCCTTCCTTTGCTTTGGAGATATAGGCAATCATTACCCCAATCTTGCACAATTTGCATTTGTCTCATGAATGGTCTTCCTAAGATAATTTCATATGATATGAAGTGGATTGTGGGAATTCAACTATGGCAAAAGTATGCTCTATCTCTATTCCACATATTTCCACAATCACCTTTTCCCATATTCCTAGGGGTTTTTCTATATGTCCATCTGCAAGTTGTAATCTCATTTTAGTGGGTATTAACTCATTTTTTCCCCATTTCTCCCAAGTTTGTTTAGTCATGATAGCCACTCCTGATCCACTGTCTAATATAGCCTTGGAATGATTTTTACCAAATTGTATTCTCAGAGTTGAGTTTCCCTCTTCCCCTTCAAAATATCCTCCTATTTTATCAATAGGTATGTACAACAATTCTTCCAATTCTTGCTGCTGTGGTTCTTGGTTTTTTGACTTTGTTTCCCACTTTTTCATGTTGTGTTGTAATGAGGATTTTGTTTTACTATTTCCTCCATTGTGGTGTGGTAGAAAATTGTACAGTGTTTGTCTATATTGATTTGGAAGGTTATTTGTGAATTTTCTTCCTGATCAAGATGTTTTCTGGTTTCAGTTGCACTTGTTCCTTCAACTATTGTTTGATAACTGTCTGGTTCCCCCATTTTGAGTTGTGTTTGTTGTATAATTTGTTTACATCTTTGCATCCTTTCATCCTCTAAATCTGGCATAGGATATGCCATCACATGATCTGTAGGATTTGGTCCATCTTGAATTCTTCCTTTGTATGCTCTTATCAGAGTCTCTAGACTTTGTGAATTTTTTGTCTCTTCCTGAGTCTGTATGTTTGGTGGTTGGCTATTGTTTGTCTGTTTCATAGTCTCTTCTTCCAAATTTTTACCCATTCTCATTTTTCTTTCCCATCTTCCTTTTTGTCTGTTTTTCTTTTCTTTTGGAAATGGATTTTTCTTATGTTCCTGTGTATGTGTCTCCTTTGTTGTTTCTTGTTGTTTAGCTTGTGCTCTTGTTATAGCATTTATAGTCACCTCGTCATGGTCACTCAACTCTTCTTGCTCCATTATGTTAACTGTTTTTAATGGTATGTTACTAGATGTGTTCTATTGCTTTTGAGGGTTTCTTGGACAATCCTTTATTAAGTGTTCCCTGCCACAATCCTTGCAATAGGCTCCTTCTATTCTTAGTGTAGGAGGTTGTGGGCAATCTCTAATGAAATGTTCTCCCCCACATCTATAACAAGTTATCTTTTGACTCCCTTTGAATTGAGGTTTCCGATTGGACATGTAATTATTAGTTATATACATGAATGTGGCTGTGTCCATTTCAATTCTCCCATTTCCCATGTCCAAGGCTTGCAGTTCTGGTTCTCTCTGTTCATATCCTTCCCGTTCTTCCTGATATCCTTCATTCCAATGATAATCCTCTCTGTAAGATGCTCTAAGTCTTGAGCTTTCTTCTTCTATTGGTGTGTATTTCACTGGTACTACATTTGTTGGTAAAGGTGGTTGTTGTCCAAGTACAGGTCTTGGTTGCTCAACAAATCCAGATTCTCTTTGTAAGTTGTGTTGGTTTACATATTCTCTTTCTTTAATGGGTTGTTTATTGTAGAAGCATTCTTCTCTGGTATGATTTGTCCATTTTCTTTCTAATGTACAGTATTTGAGTGTTTTTCTATCTTGCAAATGTTGTGGTTTTTGATAAGGACATTGTTGAACCAAATGATTTTCTCCACGGTTATATCATTTCTTATTTGTTGCTATCTTGGTGTTTATCAAATTTGTCTTGGTGCTAACTTCTAGGGCTTTAGCAATGGCTTGTGCTAATTCTTCTACTAGTGGGATTTTATCTTCATTTGTTTTAGGTTGATCAAATGCTAATAGATCTTGTCCTCTGTTATCCTCCAAGTCTATTGCCTCTTTCACACATGCTCCTAGGTCAGGACATCTCCTATAATACACCAAGGTTCTTAATTGTGCACTTCTCAGTCCTTCTATGAATAGAGATACTTGTCTTGCCATGGATGGTACCTCCTCTCTTGGACATCTATCAATGTATTGCTTGAATCTCCTAGCTGCCTCTCTGATATTTTCATCTTTTTGTTGTTTAAAACTATGTATTAAGGTAGCTGTACTATGTTTTATTCCAGTTTTTAGAATTCCCCTATGAAGGCTTCAAGGAAAGATTCAATATCTGGATACATTTCCTTTCTCAATGGAATGAACCATTATAGTGCAGGTCGAGTTAGGGTTAGACCAAATGCTTCAAATTGTACCTTGTAATCCTCTACTTCTTCTGCCCTAATTAATTGTCTGAATTGTGCAGCATGGGCATGAGGATCAGAATATCCTTCATATTGATTCTTCATGCATTTAGCTACTTGATAGGGCCTAAGCATTCTTCCCTGATTTTGCCATTGATGTCTCCTTCTGAATGGAAAATCATTCATTCCTTCTACTTCTCTTTCAAAAGGATTTGGGGAAGTGTGTATTCTCCTACCTTGTTGTTGTTCAATATTAATGTGAGTTTCATTCTGTCTTGGCAAGTCTCGTTGCCCTAGGTTTTGTTCCCAAGGTCTCTTGTCTGCACATTGCCCTAAATCATTAGAGTTTTTTGGATCCTGTGAGAAGATGTATACACATCCCTGTCTATCCTCATATCTGCCATCCTTAAATTGTGCTACTTGTGTTATATTTAAGGGAACTTCTAAGTTTCTCAACCTAATGAGAAACTTATGCATCCCATCCTGATACACATAGGTTCCAAACCTATTTGTATACATATATTTGAGAATATTTCTATAATCACTATTTTCAGAGGGTTCATTGGTTTCATTTAGGTTTTCCATGTTATTTTCCTACCCTAAATCTTTTTCTTGTAAATCTCCTATTACTGGCTCTATCTCCTTCCTTTTTAACTCTTGTTTATCAGGTGTGAACAATTTATTACCAAATCTCAGAATCATCCAACAAATTCATGATTCTGTGAAGAGAATCATGTTTTCCACGATCCTGTGAATGAAATCATGTTTTTTATGATCTTGAGAGAATTCTAGATTTTCTCACGATTCTGTGAAAGAGATTTGTCTTTTTCACGATTCTGAAATTAGAATCGTCTTTCTCACGATTCTCAGAATATAATCATGTTTTTCACGATTCTATGGATAGAATCGTGTTTTTCACGATTCTATGGATAGAATCGTGTTTTTCACGATTCTGTGGATAGAATCGTGTTTCTCACGATTCTCTGGATAGAATCGTGTTTCTCACGATTCTCTGGATAGAATCGTATTTTTCACGATTATGTGGATAGAATCGTGTTTTTCACGATTTTGTGGATAAAATCGTGTTTTTCACGATTCTAGGGATGAATCATGTTTCTCACGATTCTGTGAAGAGAGTCGTGATTTCCACGATTTTGTGAATACAATCGTGTTTTCCACGATCCTGTGAAGGAAGTCGTGATTTTCAAGATTTTGTGAATACAATCGTGTTTTCCACGATTTTGTGAAGACAATCGTGATTTCCACGATCCTGTGAAGGGAATCGTGATTTTCACGATTTTATTAATAGAATCGTGTTTACCATGATTCTGTAAATAGAATTGTGTTTTTCACGATTTTGTTTCCAGACAATCGTGATTGCTCATAATCGTTAAAAACACGATTTTCTTATCTAGGAATCGCGATTTTTTGTTTGATTAGGGAATCACGATTTTGTGTTTGATTACAAAATCGCGATTCTGAGAAAATTTTTGTTAATTTTTTGGTTTTTGATTTCTTGATATCTTTTTACTCTAATGGTAGTGCCTTAGCAAAATAATGGCATGCAATAAAAGACTTTTGTCAAAACTATGATTTTTTTACCCAAAAAAAAAAAAAAACAGAAAGTCGCGATTCCGTGTTTTTACAAATTTTTGTGTTTTTTGTGCCTTTATCAAAAGATTGAACTTGAAATCTTGCAAAAACTTGTTGTAAGCAAATTACCTTCCTTCTTGATCAAAAGAATGTCCAAAAGCTTTGTAATTGCAGAAAAGTGCGATTCTGTCAGCTCCTCACACTCACTCTTTCACACAAATGAATTTTTTTTTGTGATTTCAGGCTTTTATAGTCTTTAGACAATCGCGATTGTGTGTGTTTTTAACAAAATTTTAACTTTTCACTATATGATTCTTATCTCTTAGCAATTTTGTGGTTTTAATTCACAAATCTTATCCTTCCCAACAAAATTTGCTCTCTTTATTCTACTGATGAAAATCGCGATTCTGTACCCAATTCTCCAATCTACTCATTTGATGCGCAATTCTTATTGAAATTCTAAAATTTTGATTTCTTTTACTCATGCAGCTTATGAAACCTCTTAAAATCACTTACCTCTAAACCCAATAGTGCAACTAAGTAAAATTCTTTATCTTACTGAAAATCGCGATCCTGTGAAGAGAATCGTGTTTTTCTCTGAACTTCCAGCTTTTACACTTTTTGACTTTTCTTTCCACCTGGTCTTCTTCAATGTTCTTCACCAACTCGAGATCACTTGTCACCTGCAATTATGCACCATCAAACCCATTCAAAGAGACTTTTGAAAAATTTAAACAACAACTTTTACTCTAAACACACATTTTTTTTTTCTCTTTCAATTTCCAGATTTTTCTTTCACTTTTCCCTTTCTACTTTCAAACAACAATCCTCCTGTCCACTCTCTAAGAAAAAAGAAATTTGTTTAAGTTTTTAATGAATTTTATGAATTTTTTTTAGTATTTTGCCCTAAATCAAGGTAAACACTTCACTTAGGGTTTTCTTGTTTCAAGATCCATTGATCTTTTGTTTCATGATTGGTTATACTCTTCTATGCTTGCAATCTAATCAGTTTGGAAGTAGAACTTTCCAAGAAAATATGTGCTAAGAAGTACAAGTATCAATTCATGCAAAGATAAACTCAATTACCTTTTTTTTCAAGAGCCAAACAAATTTTTTCAAGATTATTATCCTAAATGGATCAATCTTTTTGCACATAGCTACTTTACTTGACTTTCCTCATTGCAATCATGTCATCTTTTCCAAGATTAACAAATTTGCTTGGTACTTAGTCAAAAAGCACTCTACATATGCAAAGATAGTGACAATTTACCTTTCCTCTAACAATCTTGATTCAATTTTTTCCTCACACCTGCACTTTACTCTTAAAAGGAATGAGCAACTATCAATTTGCAAGAATTTCACAACTTCTTTAATCCCAAAAGCTTAACTCATGCTTTCTTTTCCCAAAAGACAAGCAAAGAAACCTACCTTTTCATTTTTCTTTCTTGATTATAGAGTAGTACCTTTTCAATGTGTTCAAATACCATCAACAATGGAAGATCCAGCAAGGTCCAAAATTTCAATGAAGCTTTTGCTTTGTTCCCCGAAAACGGCACCAAAAAATGTTTGTTGTTACCCTTTGGAGTTGTCCTCTCCAATCATTTTAGCATAAAGGATCAAGTACACATCTTTAAATTGTCAATCCAGGAAGTATGCAAAGGGCACAACCCCTTCTAGTTAATGGAATCCAAGAACAAGAGTTAAATGACTGTTTTTATGAGAAATTATGAAGATGAAGAGAAATATCTAGGGTTTTGATTATCTTGAGCTAAACAACAGTATTTCCAATGATCTTGGTGCCTAAAGTATGCCATTTTCTCAGCAGAACACAATTATGAAGTCAAATCTCAAAAACAATACCTGTATCACACAGACAAGACAATTGCGATTCTATGAAAACTAAGGATTTCCATGTCCAGCTTTGTTCTTCTACACTTTCTTACTCAACACACTAAGAATCACCTCTCTTCATACACATTACTCAGAAATACACAACTGAAGCTCACAAATTCCATGGATTTCACAAAGAATAGACTCAACAAATCAAAAGAAAGTATATGAAAGAGAGAAACACGATTTTCTGTAGAAGAGCTCTTCACATTACTTGGATAGCAAAAATAATACAACCAACCCTCTCAAAATAGAGGAAATTATCTTTTATACATTTTCAAGTGTCCTCTTTCACACTTGAATTTTGGTCCTTTTCCCTTCTAATCTAAAAATATGCTATCAAAGAGCTTCCAAAAATTCTAGAAAAAATACATATGATTCTAATTTACATGAGGAAGACTCTTCATCATTTTTACATCATTTGTATAAATATTTCTACAATTTTTTGCCATTTTACAAATAATTCTTCTTCAAAAAATGCTTCTTCTAACAGGATATTCTAGCTCCTTGGTGACCAAAAGAGACTTTGGATCTTGGTTGGGGAAAAACAAGTTCACCCTTCCAAGTACAGGCATGCCTTCCATGCTTTGAGACCAAAAAGACCCTTTCTAAAGTATTCTCTGAGTTGGTCACTTTGCGTGGGGTATCAAAATCTTTGAATTCATATATTGTAAGCATTCCCACTTCATTAGGCTAGTCGAGTTTATACCTCCAAAAAGCCTCGTCGATCTCTCGGCTTTAAAACAAATTTGTGCTCTTATTGTCCTAGAGAATCCATTCTAGAGTGATTATTCTAGTCAAGGCTGATTTGCCTCGAGGCGTTCTTGGTTCTCTTCCTAAGTTCCCTTGCTCTATGTCACCCATTTGCAGCCTCAGAGATTATGTTGCCAAATTCATCTTCCCTATCTGGTTGGGTGGTGACTACATACATGTTCCCTTCTTTATCTATGTAGGCACCATTTTCAAATTTAACGATTGGATGTTCTAGTCCGATGGGTTGATCCGGGTTTTTAATTTGGACAACAGATCTTCTCAGATTGTCCTCATAGATGCAAGCACCTAATCGGTTGGTCCTAATGTATTCCAACTGAGTCTTGTAGGGTCCTTTGGGTTTTTCTAGATACGCCACTCCTGAGCTACCTAAGGGTCTCTCCATGCTATATGATGTCTCAGAATCACTGGTTTTGGAATTTAGAGCGTATGGCTAATCACTCAATTGTTGGGCCTAAGACCTAGTAGTATGATTGACACTAGCTTCAGAAGATATGAGGCTTTGTCTATCTCGGACAAGATATCTTCCTGACCTAAGGTTCATAAGCCTTGGTGGTTATCCCAATTTTTCCAATACAACCTTGTTGTAGAGTTCTTTTGTGATAGTCACTTGTTCCTTTTTTTTTAGTTTTCCTTAGGTTGTCACTTTCTTGTTTAGTAGCTTCCATCGTGAGGAACACTTAAGTTGTTTGAACTTAAATTTTGATAGCCTGATTTATACACTTTCACCTTAGAGTTTGTTGCAGAACTGAATTATTGATGCTTTCACTTGAGAAATTAGGGTTCTTGTACTTGATCATGCTTAATGTTGCCCTAATTAATCAATATGTCTATCTGTACTTAGCCTAAGCTAGGAATTGATAGAGGGGGTTGAGAATGATCTAATCTCAATTCATTTATCCATTGTTCATGCTTGAGTGCTCAAGTCACTCGTTCTCAAGCTTGCAATACTCTTGTGCTTTGGATGCCCTTTGCTGCTTTCAATGGACCTGTAAAAGTCCCAAAGTTAGCTCAAGATTTAAACTCAATTATCATTACAAACCATGTCCATTCATGTAATTCACACAACCAATTTTTCTTGGTTTTTATGAAAATTCCCTTGGAGATCCCTCAAATTTCTCGCCCCATGAAAGGTCAACTTCAAAATACCATATCTATAACTCCTAGATCACTAGAAACGGAGTTTGTGGAAAAGTTATGACCGTTCAGGGTTCTGGGGATCAAAACAGTGCTCAAAGATGCTAATAGGCAAACATGATCTCTTGAAATTATTTACTTGGGGCCTCCCTATGTTCCTATAGCTTGATATTTATGCCGCTTGGAATACTTGGAAAAGGAAGGTATGAGATTGTGAATTTTCATGACAAATAGCTTTTCTAGTAGCTACTGCAAACTTAGTAAAGTAGTTTCATAGACTCGTGGATTTCTCCATATTAGAAATCCTACTTACAAGGATGATTATAAGTCTTCGTTTTGAAAGCAAAGGAAAATCTCATAATGTAAATAAAATGGGCAAGAAATACCTCACCCGATGGACATGTCATCCCATATCATAGCGAGTATGGAAAGAAAGTCAATAAGGCAGTCTCACAACTTTCTTGATCGGAGTATGATAAGGAAGTTTCTCCAAAGAGATACATGCAACTCTGTTGACTGCCTCCTTGATTTATGAGAAATAGCGATTCAAATAAAAAAGACTTGGACTATCAGACGAAGAGATAGAATATCTATACCTGGTTTTGTCCTAAGTTGATTCTAGCATAGGGAGATGAGATGACTCTAATAATAACAATAGGAAATGGGAGGGTGTTGAGGACATTGAAGGAGTCACGAATGGAAGAGACCAGAGGGGTGTGCTGAATTTGGAGGAAGGGAATAATTTAATAGAACATTGTGTTTATTCCTACAACAAAACAGTAGTTGAGTCCATGGTTCAGGAATTAAGCTACCTCAACAGATCAGCACAGTAGGCATGGATGCGAGGAGATCAACTATTTGTCTAGTTGTTCTGATGGATAATTCCTTTACAGGCTTATACAAAGTCCATGGGAGGTCACACCCTTGCAGATCGAACTAACTTTCAGAGAAGAATGCAACTAATTCTTTCATTGTTCTTTTTTTAAGGTTTTGATACATTTCCAACTCTCCTATGTGCTGATGGTTATTATATGGTGGATAAGAGAATAGGGAAGTATGGCTATTCTGTCGAAATATTGTCCCTCTTCTCTTTACCCCTTAGATGTGCTCTTGTTCTACTCAAACCTGAGGGGCATGTGCAAAGCTAAACAAGGGAAGCTGTGGAATAACACAAGTAGAAGGCAAGTGGGGCAATGGGCAACACATCGAAGCATAGAGGGGGAAACCAGGCAATGAAGGAGAACACTTGTAGGAAGTTAGAAAAAGCTCTTGTCAAGGGGTTTTTGTTGTTGTACCAGCTTTGGGGGTGATGTATCAACTGAGCGAAATAGTCAGGGGGCGATGCACTAGTCACAAAAGCAGCAAGGACAAGGGTTTTTCTCACCAGTCGGTAGGCAAGGCTAACTTTCTTACAGATAGAATCACTCGGAGATAGAAAAAGCTCAGTTGCTTTTGCACTTTTACATGCCAGAAGTAAGTAAGGAAGACTAGGTGTCTATGTGTCCTTGGGAAGAAGAGTAGAAAAAAAAAAAAAAAATCCTAAAAGATGAGGATTTTCGTCTACTGTCTAGATTTTCAAGACAGGATTTGATCTGGGCAAAAGTCTGAATTTTCTATACAGCTGAACGGACCTCAGAAATGCGAGTTACACCCGACAATAATGCTATATATGACATCTTCAAAGGTAGGGAAGGACATAAAAAGGTGGGAGCATTTCATGAGAAAAGACATGTTCCATCTCTGAGTATCAATTTGGGAATGCATGGTGAAGGAGAAGAGAGCCCTGCACGCTTGAGGATCTCACTCAGATAAAAGCTAACTGAGATGATGAAATGGCACTCAGTTTCTCATTATGAATTCTTGCTATCAACCATGGGCCTCTAGGGATGGCTTCTCCAAGTTTGAGAAATTTGCGGATAATTGAAGTACGAAGACAAGCTGGGTGTAAGTTACTAGATGAAAACTACGTTTGGGTGCATGTTCACATCAGCTCAGCACCAATGAAAGAACAATCAACCACTTTCATCAACCTAGAACTATAGAAATCTTTGAATGTCCTATGTTTAACTCCTTTCCTGCAAGAAAAACGTAGGATCCCATGGACGAGCTTTCCTCCTAGGATGGAGTCGACAATACTGAGACACTAATGTAATCATCTCTTGGAAGCTTGGCTGTGTGAACAAATGTTGTATACCCATCCGTGGAAAAAGATACAATGCACCATCCAGCACGTCAGATCCAAATACAGAAATGACTATCAGATATTTTTCAATAGGACAATGGGGGAAGAGATAGAGGCCAGTATAAGAGCAAAATCAAGCACTATTGAAAAGTAAAACTAGAGAATCGAATCGACTGTTAAGCGTATGGTTTAGGGTTTTTGGGATCTCTGTCGGTGCCCTATATGCTCTCTTCTGCCAGTGTTGGCCCCCTCGCCACCCTTGGGGGTTCCATCCCCTATCGTCTTAGTGCTCCCTCGCAGGTGGGGGAGTATGTCGCTTTTGGATGTGGTCTTCAAGGGTTCGACGTCGAGGTCCTATGCGGATATTGCTCGTTCTCCAGAGTGTTCCTTCATGTAGCAAGTCTCTGATCTTAAAGATGCTTATACGGCTTTGCAGAACGACAATGGCCTCCTCCCTACAAATGATAATGGATGTCCTCTCGACTCTTCCCAAGGTATGGCTCATGCACCCTCTACTCACACTACTATTGAGAAAGGTAAGGGTCTTGCAGAAGATATCCCTCATTTTTTAAACATGGGGATCTAGGACATTAAGGAAGATGATGAGTTTGTTATAGATAGGAACTGCCTCTCCAATTGGCATGCCCAATTGTTTGAGCGAGTTGTCATTGGTCTCTGTCATGGGCCCAGGCCCGCTCAAGATGTTCTTAGAAGTTGGATTAAAGCCAATTGGGAGTCTAGAGGTCTTTATGTGAATCAAGTGCAATACATGCCAAATAAATACTATCTTTTTTTTTTTTATGATTCGACCAATGCTTTAAAAGTGATCATGGAGGGGCAATGGCTTGTCAGAAATGTACCTATCTCTTTTTTCAGTTGGTATGTGGTCTTCAACCCTAAAGATCCCAAGCCAACTAAACTCGCCATATGGGTAGACTTTCCTGATCTTCCGGTTGACTTCTATCCATTGTTAGATAAATTAGGCTCCATGCTTGGGAAAGTATTAGGGCAAAAAGCTAGGCCAGGTGGGATTAACCATAAATGGGATCCTCAACTAATGATAGAGATTGATGTCTCCAAGCCAATCAAACAATCCATACGGATCAAGGACTCATATGGTTTATTTTTGCATGAACAACATATCATTTATAGGAACCTACCTAATGCTTGCTTCAAGTGTTTCAATTAGGGTCATCTTATCAAGGATTGCCCCTTGCTTAAGTATTCTACAAAAAACTCTAAGGCAGACACACCAGTTTGAGAGGCAGACACCAAAGATGTTTCCCCTAAAAAGTGCCCTCTCAGTTCCCCTGTTGGGCATCAAAACATAAAAAAGAACACCCCTAAACAAATGAAAAATAAAAGAGGTAAGTATTCTAATCCTTACAATGTCCTTCTAGATGTTTCGAACCACTCTTTCATTGAAGAGTGGGAAGGAGATAAGGAAAACTGTCATGTGAATCAAAAGTGTGAAGAGATTCTACTCGACTCTCCTAAGGCCTAGGTGGAAGTAGATACTGATAGCTCAAAAGGTTGGCAGGTTGTGGCAAAAAAGAAGAATTTAAGTAATTTCAATAACAAGTACCCACTTGAGAATAATGATGATATAATCATGGAGGAAATAAACAAACTTGATGTAGAGATTCGTGAAAAAATGGCTCATGAGGCTCTAGATGAAGAAGACTCTCCCTTGTCCCAAAATAAGGTAAATGATATAGTCATCAAGCTGCAAGGCAAGCCAAAAAGAAAAGAAGTTGGGAGGACCTCATGTTCTAGCTTGCAACCCAACAAGGCTTCAAAGATCTAATAGCCTCTCTGGTTCTGGTTTTCCTCACTCTGTCTTCCATGGATTTGCTAAATATAATATCTTTTAATACTAAAGGTTTGGCTTATCCTGCCAGGGAAAAGATCATCAACTGCTGGATAAAGAATCTCTCCAAGTTCCTTGATGCTCTCTGTCTTCAAGAGTTGAACATTGGGGGGTCCAAGCTCGAATCCCAGCTCGAATCCCACTTAAAAATGGTTAACTCTCACTATGAGTGGTACTTCACTTATCATTTGCAGGATAAAGGGGGGCTACTCTTGGCATAAACTCGAAGTTGAGACATCTTATCAAAGGGTCGATCAAAAGCCCGTCCAATCAACGAGTTGCTGTCTACCTTGATTTCCCATTGAATGTAAGTATTGTTAGTCTATATGCGTTTAACTGTAGAGAATTGAGAAGTAAGTGTTGGGAAGAGTTGAAGACCATCAAAGGTAATATCTCTTTAATTGGAGACTTCAACATGGTTACTAATATTTCTGATAGACTTAATATAAAAGGTTCTTGCATCTATGGTGTGGAAAAGTCTTATTGGTTTCCTCTTTGTCATCATCATGACTTGATTGACCACTGTGAGTACACTAGTATCACCTGGCATAATAGGCAACCCAATGGGAATGCCCTGGGGACCAAGTTTGATATATGCTACATTAACTCCTCCTTTGGTAGGGATTTTTGGGAAGTTAGTGCTGATATTGACCAGACCCTCATGCTATTTGACCATAAACCTATATGCTTGAACCTTAAAAGGAATTGTAAGTCCTTCAGAGCTAGTTGGCCCCACCTTGATGCTAGAATTTTTAAGCTTCCCTCACTGCTTAGACATATTAAAATGGCCATTAGCTAGCTCTTCTCCCACAATACCTCTGCTCTGAAGAGCTGGGAGAATGTGGTCAAGGATATCCAAAAGATTTTTACCTTTTATAGAGATAAAGACCACAAAATGAGAGCCCTCAGGAAGAAGAAAATTTAGGAGGCCTTAAAGGTCTTTGATCCTAACAACCCCTCTATGGAATCCATTGAGTTGCATCATCAGCTTCGATGTGAAGAGTACTTGGAAGCTAGTTGGTCTCTTGCCAACTCCATAAGGTTTTGGATAGGGAATATGGATAGACCCAACAAGCATATGTATGATCTGTTGAAACAAAAGAAGAATGAGGATTTCATTCCTATGATCACTAAGAGAAATGATGGGACTGCTATCAACATGGAGGAGTTCTTACAAGAGGCTGCTAGCTTCTTTATGGATGTTTTCTCTAGTCCTCCCAAGAGGGGGGAGGAAATCCAGAGAGCCAGTTCCCACATTGCTTCTATAAGGGTGAAAACTCTCCCTCAGGGACTGGCTGCTATCCTAGAGCTTCCCCTCTTTGTCGGTGAGGTTAAAGAAACCATCGATAAATTGAAACCCCATAAGTCTCCTGGTATTGATGGGATTCCTAGTGAGTTTTTAATGGTTCTTAAGGATTTCCTTACCCCTTACCTTATGGAGATTTGGGAAGAGGCTACTAGGAAAGGTGCTCTTACTTCTAACATCAATATGGGGGTTATTAGACTCATACACAAAAAAGGCCCAAAAGATGATCTTAATAATTGGAGACCCATAACTTGTCTTAATTCTGTGTACAAGGTTTTTGCTTCTACCCTTGCTAGAAGGCTTAGCCCCATTACGAACAAGATTATTTTACCCATGCAAAAGGGTTTTATCAAAGGAAGATATATTCTTGATGCCATTATTGCTTTGTGGAAAGGATTTGACTTTGCTAATGAAGTGAATCTAGATTATTACTTCTTTAAACTTGACTTTGATAAGGCTTATGACAAAATTGAGTGGGATTTTATCTTACAGTCTCTCTATGATATTGGTATACGGAAAAAGTTCATAAAGTATGTCAGTACTCTTTTTGGAAATGCTTGATCTAGAGTCTCTATGAATGGTCAGCTATCCCCCCTTTCAAAATTGCTAGATCCATTAGGCAAGGTTATCCCTTGGCCCCCTTCTCTTTGCCATATCCAATGATGTCGTTGGGTGGTTGGTCAATCATGCTATGAATAAATGTAAGATCAAAGGTATCCCCATTCCTTGCTTGAAAATATTTTGCCTTGCTAGTGGATCTTACATCAACCATTTCAAGACTGGTTTTAGAGCATCTAACCAATTGATTCCCAATTGCATTGTTAATAATGCATGTCTCATTCTATAGGAACAGTCCATATTTAGACTGCTGGGTATTCCTATGGGCTTCAATGTCACTATGCAACAAAGATGGGATTGGTTCCTAGAAAAATTTAGGAAAAAAGTGTTCAAGTGGTATAATGTGTATGCTTCTCTTTCTCATAGATTCTTTATTTTAAAACATTATCTACTTCCTTCCTTGGTGTATTTTCTGGCTTGTTGGAGTCCCTCTAAACACCAATTGAAACAGGTCATAGATTTAGCCAGACGATTCCAGTGGGGTGGTAATGAGCAGGTCCTAAAGGTGCCAAAGGTGGCTTGGAACATCTGTTGTCTTCCCAAATATGAGGGTGGTCTGGGGATCATCTGCCCTATTAAAATGGTTGAGAATCTGACTGCTAAATGGATACTTCATCTATAAATTCTAATGATATATGGGAGTTACTTCTCAAAAGAAACATACATAAATATTATGTCGAGGATTATAAAGCTTGGTCTAATAATCACTTGTGGGATATTGTGGCCTCCCCTCTCTTCTTTAACCATGTTGGTAGTTTGCTTTCTTGCAGGTTCTGGAATGTGTGGATGAAGGCAAAAGCTTCCTTTTCTCCTAACTGCAAATTCACAACTAACTTAAACTTTTTCTTGCAGGAATCTCCTTGGTTGGGGTGGCTTGCTCTTTGGAACAACAAAAGCATAGCTATTAAGGAACATAGATGTTTTAAGTTTGGTATCAGAACCTGGGTATGGTTCTTCCACTCAGGTGAGCTTCTATCTGATGATTACATCCATGGACTTACACAATTATCTCCTACTTGCTCGTAGATGATCCTAAAGATGAAGAATATCTTGAAGGATAAGATGAAGGAGTGCAAGATGGGAAACATCCAACTGGAAGAGGTTGCTAATGAGATGTGGAAATGCTTCAAACTCAACAGAGGCACTATTACCTGTCTGACTCACAAGCTCAATTCTAGATGGAGTTGTAACTGGTCTGCCACACAATGGAGATATAGATTCAAAGTTATTTGGGCCTTCCCTTATAAAATCAAACATTCCTACTTGGAATGGTTGATCTTGCATAATGGCCTATGGACTGGAAACAAGGCAAAGAGGGTAAATGCTAGTAATGGAAACTATTCATTGTGTAGCAAGGAAGAGGATTTGGCCTACCTATTCATTAACTGCTAGCATGCCAAGAGATTCTGGAAAGTTTTGGACCCCATCCTTTGCATCAAGAAGCTCCCGCAGCTTAGAGTCAAAGAAATTATACTTGGATGTTGCAATAAACTAGATTTGGTCTTGTGGAACTTATGGAGAGGTCACATCCTATGGCACATTTGGATTGGCAGGAATCAAAATCTCCTCAATAATGGGAAGAAGAATCTCATTTGTTCTCTCAAGAAAACCCTGTATTTAGCTGGTAAACAGAGTCTGTAGGCTATTAATAGTCTCCCTCAGGACTCTAAGGTTATAATTAAGAACCTTCCTCCAAATAAATGGAGAGAGTCCTTATTATCTAGTTACTCTAGGGATAGATTCATTATGGTCTTTAGTTTGTAAGTTGGCCAGTGGTCATTCTCCGTGGCCTTGTAATGGTGGGATCACTGCTTCCCTGTGCACTTTGTAATTTTTTCCATTAACTTGCTCTCTTTTCCCAAGTACGTCCCCATACAATGCAGAGGAAGGATAGTAAATGCTGCCATCTCCCTCCAAGATAGGCAATATCGATGTAAATGGGGCGCAACAAGCAGTACTCTGTTGGCAAGAATCTGATCAGTATTGCTAGCTCTCATCATGTATTCTCAATGCTCATCACTACCTCACTACTGTTGGAGCAAGTCTATGACAAGCCTAAGTATTGGCTTGAGTCTCACAAAGTCTTAGAAGAAGCCTTAAAAAGAAGACTATGTAAAGTTCACTTGTGAACTACCTCTTGTAACTTTTGAAGAGTTTACTTAATGTAAAAGTGAAAGAATCTTAAGTGGTTGAGTCCACTTGATCAAGAATGGAAAGAGGAGCCACAAATTCGTGATTTGTGGTAGGTAGAGAATCAAATCAATCATTGATTGATTGGAGAGTGATTGAGGGAAGTTAGCCTCCCAAACTCAACTATAAATAGATGGCAGTTTTAGTCGTGGTTGAAGAGACCTATGTGAAGACCTCCAAGAGCTGAGCTTTATGCCATATCAAGGTGTGATTACAAGGCACACATATGTAACAGTAAGTCATTGTATTGTACAAGCAATATACTTTCATTTTCATGATTATTTGAGTTCATCTTTCCATGTTCTTGTGAAGTGTACTACTCACTGCCATTACTCTCAGTTTTCTCAGTCATCTTATAGAGATGTTTTCTCTGAGCTTGGTACATCATTTTCAGTGATTTAACTTGGTAAAGTTAGCTCTATAAGTCTACTATATGCTCACAAATTTTCATGTCATTTGAATGTTGCAATATTCAGTTATGTTCAGTTGAAGTCAACAGGGTCTGTTCATCTTCACTTCTCTGTCAGGTACCCGAATTTTTCACTCATCTTGTCAGAGCCATTTCTCAGTGGTTACTTATCCAAATTCAGTGATTTAAAGCTTGTTGAATTGAACTTACTGTCTAGTATAACCATAAAAATTTTCATAATCATTGGATTTCTACATTTTGAGTTATGTTGATTTTTCTGCTCACTGGTCTATTTCTGTAGCAGCCCGTGAAAATCGGGATGATGTCATCACTTGTTAAAACTCATTCTCAGTGTGTGGTTCATTATCTTTGATGCGATTACTCTTGAAAGTTAGCTATTTAAGTTGCCTAGACTTCCCCAAGAGGAATTGAGCTAATTGCTGCTGTGCTCAGAGAATTATGTAAAACACTAGACAGGTGTATGAACCAAGAATAGCAAGTTTTCACCTCTGAGCTAACTCCAACTTATCTTTTTTGATCTATCTTTTTGAGAGTGATCTTCCAAGGTACATAGGGTGTCTAATACATCCATTGGCAAGCTAAAAGGGCCCACCATATACTCCTGGAGTTCATTTGGCTGGTGTAGATCAAGGATTTTGCAACACCTCTTCATCTTCAAGCACATACCTATCCATCTCTTCACAGTGGTATTAGAGCAAGGTTGGACAACATGGCAGATGGATTTCCTTCATCAATTGACAAATTGGACAGAGGTAACTACTCAGCTTGGTCATTAAGAATGGAAGCTTATCTCCAAGGTAGAAGTTTAGATGGTTATGTGGCTGGAGATGAAGTTATGCCAAGTTTCAGGAACAAAAGTCAACCAACACAAGAAGAGCAAGAAAGATTGAGCACATGGTGCTCCAAGGATGCACTTGCAAGGTCTTATCTCCTCAACTCTATCTCTGATTTCTTGTTGCCTCACATTAGAAGTTGTAAGACATCTCAGGAAGTGTGGGATGCACTTGAAGCTTTCTTTTCTTCAAGTACCAAAGCCAGGAAGCATCAACTATGGCTGGAGTTCACAACTCTCAAGAAGGCTCCCAAACAAAATGTGACTGATTTTTTCACAAAGCTCAAGGACATAGCGGATCAGTTGGGAAGCATTGGAGAGGTAATAGATGAAGAGCAAATTGTAAGGCAGTTCATCAATGGCTTGAAGGAAGATGACAAGTGGGAAGCATTCACCACAGCTATGGATTTGTACATGGACATGCATGTACGTGATTTCAACACACTCATTGGACAACTACTTACTCAAGAGGCAAAGTTTATCAAAAATGGAGAAAGCTCTAAAGGTAATCAACCTTCAGCTTTATACACTGATAAAAGCAAGTCCAAAGATAACAAAGGAAAGGCAAAGAAAGTGGATGATGAAGCAGGTACATATCAAGCTAACTATTCAGGTAGAGGAAGACATGGCAGAGGTAGAGGAAGAGGAGGTAGACAAGGTAGGGGGAGATCCCAAGACTCCAACTCATGTTCTATTTGTGGATTAACTAATCATACAACTGAAAATTGCTTTAGGAATTCCAGGAATCAAAGAGGAAGAGGATACAATAGAGGAAGTTATGGCTACTCAAGAGGAAGGTTCAACAACTACCATGGCAACTACAACAACTACAATCATTCAAACTATCAAGGAGGCTACAAAGGAAGGAGAGACTACAATAACTACACAGAAGACTCAAACAAAGAGGATTCATTATTGATCATGAACATGGCTATGCCACAAGGTAAATTTGATGAGCATGTTTTCTACATAGATTCAGGTTGTTCAAATCATGTGGCAGGAAATGTGGCACTCCTATCATATTTACAAGATCCAAGGAATAAGCATGAGGTACAAACAGGAGATGATACAAAACATCCTGTGGAGAAAATAGGCAATGTCAAAGCACCTGATGGAAACATCAACCTACTCAGTAAGGTACTCTATGTCCCTACCATTACAAAGAATTTGATAAGTGTTGGGCAGATAGTAGAGAAAGGGTTGCAAGTCAGGTTCACAAAAGCAGGAGCATTTGTTGAAGATTCAAGTCAAGGATTCAGAAGAATTGCAAAAGGTGAAAAGACAGGTAGATTGTTCACATTTGAATTACAGGACACTAGAAACATTGCTCTCTTTAATTATGGTAGTCAGACACTCACAGAATTGGAAGTATGGCACAAAAGGTTAGCACATATTGGTGAAAGGTCATTAAAGCAAATCTGCAAGGACCAAAGTGTACTTGGACTTCCTAATTTGTCAAAACAGCATATGATTTATAAGTGTAGTGCATGTCAATTTGGAAAGTCTCACAGGTTACCATTCATGAAGAAAGTTTATATGCATGGAGATCTCTTGGAGTTGGTTCATACAGATGTATGGGGACCTAGCAAGGAAGCTTCAATATCTGGATCAAGGTATTATGTTTCCTTTATTGATGATTGCAGCAGATGGACTATCCTATTCTTTATGAAACACAAAGATGAAGTTTTTTCATGTTTCAAAAGATATTTGGCTCTTGTGGAGAATCAAACAGGTAAATCTCTAAAAAGGCTAAGGTCAGATGGAGGGGGAGAATACTTCTCCCATGAGTTTGATTCTTTTCTTCAAGAAAGAGGAATCAAAAGAGAGGTAACTACAAGGTACACTCCTGAGCAAAATGGAGTGGCAGAAAGGAGGAATAGGACAATTGTTGAAGCTGCAAGGTCTATGTTAAATGAAAAGCATTTACCTAATTACTTATGGGCTGAGGCTGTATCTACAGCCACTTACTTGATTAACAGGTTGCCTTCAAAATCCCTTGATGGGATGACTCCATATGAGGCTTGGAATGGAAGAAGACCAAGCTTAGATCATTGTAAAATTTTTGGATGTATTGCTTTTGCTCATGTTCCTTCACAGGTTAGAGGCAAGATGGATCCACAGGCAGAAAGGTGTGTATTTATTGGATATGACAACAATCAAAAGGGCTACAGGTTATACAACCCTACCAACAAAGGATTCTTGGTAAGCAGAGATGTAGTTTTTGATGAGAACAATTCATGGTATGAAGATTCATGCAAGAAGATCAATTTACCATATGATCTTGAAGAAGATTTTCCAAAGCTTGGTAGAGAACAATCAAAGATTGAAGAACAAGACACCTCAGAGGATGATGAAGAATCTCACATGGAAAAGATCAAAGCATGGAAGTCTAAAGGTAAAGCAAAATTGCAGGAACTTGGACATGAGGCAGAATCATCACATCATGGCCTAAGAAGATCTATGAGGGAAAAGAAAAAACCAGAAAGGTATGGGTTTGACACCTCATTAGTAACTAAACATTCTATCTACATAGCACAGTACATAAACCAAGAGGAGCCATCATCCTTTGAAGAGGCCAAAGCAAAATCAGAATGGAAGCATGCAATGAAGGAAGAGATTGAAGCACTTGAGGAAAACAACACTTGGGATTTGGTGCCCAAGACTTCATCCATGAAGGTAATAGGCTCAAGATGGGTCTATAAACTCAAGAAGAATTCTGATGGTTCCATCAACAGGTATAAGGCAAGGCTTGTAGCAAAAGGCTTTGCACAAACTCAGGGAATTGATTATGAGGAGACCTTCTCTCCTGTGGCAAAGATGCCTACTATTAGGGTTTTGCTTAGTATTGCCTCTTCCAAGAATTGGAAGATACTTCAACTAGATGTAAAGAATGCATTTTTGAATGGTTGGATAACAGAAGAGGTATATATGGCACAACCACATGGTTTTGACAACCAAGTTTATCCTGATTATGTGTGTAAACTTAACAAAGCATTGTATGGTCTCAAGCAAGCTCCAAGAGCTTGGAATTTCAGGCTTGTTTCATTCTTGCAGGACAAAGGCTTTCAACCAAGCAAGGCAGATCCTTCACTCTTTATTAAAAAGAGTAATTCCGAGGTCATCTACCTATGTGTATATGTAGATGATATTATATTGACAAGAAATGATGCAGATGGTATGAAGAAGATCAAAGATCAAATGAAAGAAGAGTTCAAGATAAGTGATTTGGGTTCACTTACCTACTTCCTAGGTTTGGAAGTTGTCTACAAAGATCATGGTTTGTTTCTCACTCAAAGAAAGTACATTAAGGACATGTTGGCAAAATTCAAGATGCAAGATTGTAAGATTACAGGTACTCCAATGGAGTTCAATCACAAATTGAGCTCACATGAAGGTGAACTCATAGAGGACATCACATCATATCAAAGTCTAGTGGGTAGTCTCAATTATGCCACATTGACAAGAGTAGATATATGTTACAGTGTGAGTGTGCTAAGTCAATTTATGCACACACCAAGGAAACCACATATGGATGCTTCCAAAAGGATTCTCAAGTATCTCAAAGGAACCATAAATGAAGGACTTTATTATCCTTATGTATCTGATTTAGGTTTGAAGCTATTTTCTGATGCAGATTGGGCTGGCTCCAAGGAAGATAGAAGGAGCACTTCAGGTTATCTTACCTTTGCAGGTTCAAAGCTTATTTCATGGTCATCCAAGAAGCAACCCACAGTTGCTCTCTCTTCTACTGAAGCTGAATATAGAGGTCTTGCCATAGCTACACAAGAAGCTATGTGGATGAAGACATTATTCAAAGATCTTGGATTGGAGTTTGGAACTCCAACTATTTATGGTGACAATATGAGTTCTATTCACTTAGCTGCTAATCCTATTTTTCATGCAAGGACTAAACATATTGAAGTTCATTATCACTATGTACGAGAGAAGGTTCTTAGCAAAGAGATTCAAATATCATATGTGTCCACTCATCAACAATGTGCAGATATTCTAACCAAAGCATTGGATGGTACAAAGCTTTGCAAATTCAAGGCTATGATTGGTTTGCAGGTAATCTTGGAAGATTGAAGACCTCAAGCATACTTGGCTTGAGGGGGAGCTGTTGGAGCAAGTCTATGACAAGCCTAAGTATTGGCTTGAGTCTCACAAAGTCTTAGAAGAAGCCTTAAAAAGAAGACTATGTAAAGTTCACTTGTGAACTACCTCTTGTAACTTTTGAAGAGTTTACTTAATGTAAAAGTGAAAGAATCTTAAGTGGTTGAGTCCACTTGATCAAGAATGGAAAGAGGAGCCACGAGTTCGTGATTTGTGGTAGGTAGAGAATCAAATCAATCATTGATTGATTGGAGAGTGATTGAGGGAAGTTAGCCTCCCAAACTCAACTATAAATAGATGGCAGTTTTAGTCGTGGTTAGAGAGACCTATGTGAAGACCTCCAAGAGCTTAGCTTTATGCCATATCAAGGTGTGATTACAAGGCACACATATGTATCAGTAAGTCATTGTATTGTACAAGCAATATACTTTCATTTTCATGATTATTTGAGTTCATCTTTCCATGTTCTTGTGAAGTGTACTACTCACTGCTATTACTCTCAGTTTTCTCAGTCAGCTTGCAGAGATGTTTTCTCTGAGCTTGGTGCATAATTTTCAGTGATTTAACTTGGTAAAGTTAGCTCTATAAGTCTACTATATGCTCACAAATTTTCATGTCATTTGAATGTTGCAATCTTCAGTTATGTTCAGTTGAAGTCGACAGGGTCTGTTCATCTTCACTTCTCTGTCAGGTACCCGACTTTTTCACTCATCTTGTCAGAGCCATGTCTTAGTGGTTACTTATCCAAATTCAGTGATTTAAAGCTTGTTGAATTCAGCTTACTGTCTAGTATAACCATACAAATTTTCATAATCATTGGATGTCTAGATTTTGAGTTATGTTGATTTTTCTGCTCACTGGTCTATTTCTGTAGCAGCCCGTGAAAATCGGGATGATGTCCTCACTTGTTAAAACTCATTCTCAGTGTGTGGTTTATTATTTTTTATGAGATTACTCTTGAAAGTTAGCTATCTAAGTTGCCTAGACTTCCCCAAGAGGAATTGAGCTAATTGCTGCTGTGCTCAGAGAATTATGTAAAACACTGGACAGGTGTATGAACCAAGAATAGCAAGTTTTCACCTCTAAGCTAACTCCAACGTATCTGTTTTGATCTATCTTTTTGAGAGTGATCTTCCAAGGTACATAGGGTGTCTAATACATCCATTGGCAAGCTAAAAGGGCCCACCATATACTCCTGGAGTTCATTTGGCTGGTGTAGATCAAGGATTGTGCAACACCTCTTCATCTTCAAGCACATACCTATCCATCTCTTCACAACTACAACTGCTATGTTTTGAGCATGACTCTACTCTCTCACATGACTATGGATGGCAGACCGTGATAGTAATGCTCAGACGGATCTATCAAAAATTAAGGGTGCTATCTGGGTACTTGAATGTCTTTGAGGAATGACTACCAAACTCTTGCTGTATTTCATTCAATCTGGTGAGTAGAGCATCACTGATGAGATGTACGTATACCTTCGAGATGAAGAATCTAGAGGATGAATTGGGCTCACTCTTGGACATTAATAAAGGGGGCAAACGGGATGCGCATGCACTGTGAGGTGAGATGCCCACATAGACAGAGAGAGAGACGCCCAGCCTAATGCTTAGTGAGAGGGAGAGAGAGAAAGAGAGGTGGGGTCGTGTAGATCGATTTATGATGGTAAAAAAAAATCATACTACTCATAATAAGTTAAACATAGAGAAACCACGTGAACAAACTATTAAGGAAAAATCTTGACTTCTAGTGTGAAAACCAATCGAGTGGATTTCTTTGGGGTTTTGAGGAAATGATTTTGAAGAATAGTAGAAAGGGATGTCATATGGATTTTTATTAAGAATTCCTCTATGAAGGTTAAAAATTGTCATTTTTATCCATTAAGGGGTCGCTCTATGATGCTCCAATCATGAAGGGTCACTATATGTTGCTCCTTTGAGGTTTCAATTGGTGACTGAAGTGTACCACACACACCACCATAATTTGCGTATGGATAAATTCAATATTAACATTCATTGCACATGATTGATAGTTTTTCCTTAAATGCAAAAGGCATGCAAGCTGAGATCAATTGTTCCACGATTTTGGTTGTGCTCCCAATAAGTTATGACTCCATGTTAAAGTAAAGAAATCAAAAGGTAACACCAACAAACAGATTTTTTGAAGTTTGTTTTGAAGAAATTTTTGATCCAAGAAACAAAAGTATGATTTGACACTTGTCTAGAGCTATGGAAGATTGTTTTGTATGACATACCATACTCGCGAATCTTGATGTCCTGAGCGTTATAAGCCTACGTCATGATATGAACTAGTGTTTGATTAGAACATGCATTCATGATACTTGAACGAAATGTAATGTCCTGTTTTTGTTTATACTTTAAGGGAGTTAATGATGAAAAGTATGCTACGAATTTCTTCATTTCACATGAGCATCACATGCCTCTCTAAGTTTGAATGTACCATATGTAGTTGTGTTGCCTGTTATGGTGGATGATATGCAATTTCTGGAAACATTCTTTGTCATGGAAGGTATAGATTAAGACTTGATCATTGGCACTCAAAGGTTTGTTAAACAGAATCATCAAGAATTTGAAGTGACTTGTCCATCTATTATGTCCACCCCTACATGTGTGCCTATTGAAAATCCTAATGATTATCCTCATTGTAAGGATTCTGGACATAATCATCTATTCAAAGATTGTGCTTTTAGTCTGCAAAATTGTCTTTCCACTCATGCTTTTTTATCTATTCCTTCTTTGAGTAAGTTATAGGAAACTTTGTAGATTGGAGAAATGAAGGACTTCAAGAGCTTGGAGGATGTGGAAGTCCCATCTCTTCCTCTAATGAATCCATGAACAAGGATGTTCTACACTTATATCATCAAGAAGGAGATCAACAAGTACTTTGTATCAATGCTATGGAAAATGATGTCGAATCTATGGTCAATCATGACAGTCCATCACCTGTTTGTATATCTAGAGATTCTGTGTGTAATAAGGATAAATGTCTTATTGAATCTCTAGATCAATCTCAAACCACAAAACCCAATGATCCATTGCATGAGCTTGTTGTATGTATAGAAACTAAACCTTTGTTGAATTCCCCATGTAAAAATGAGTTTTCCTTAAAGACCCACATAGAAGGCCCAAAAGACCCTTACATCAAGAAGAAGAAATCCCATTTCCCTTGTAATGTCAAGCAAATTTGGGTGGCCAAACAACTACTTAGAGGCCAACCAAATCGCACTATGATATGGGTACCAAAGAAATCCCTTGTACACAATCAACCCTCTCACACTAGACTTCATAATATGTTGTCTAGACCCACCATGCCTTACCTTCAAGAAAGACCACTTCCAACCAAAGGATCCAAAGCAATCAAGCCAAAACTCAAAAATGATCCTAAGAGAAACTTCAAGGCAAAGACCAAAAAAGCAAAGACGTATTGGTGGCCTAAAACCTCTTCGTGGGGAATCCATCGGTGTCAAACCCAACCTTGCCCAATGCACAACATATGTTCAAGATGCACACCAACTATGCACATGAATATGGCCTCATCCAAAGGCCAAGCATTAGGCACACTAAGTTTAACCCAGGCACAAAGAGGGCACATGTACATACATTACAAAAAATTTCTTTTTATTTTTCTTTTTTTAGGTGGCTGGGCAAAGGTATTTCAAAGGTTGATGGAAAAGAGAAGGTTCTTGGAGTTGGATATTTGGAGAAAGTCTCATCATCGCCTTACCCTTGAGCACTTTGCTCAAGATCCATTCCATTTTTTGCACCATTGTTTTTTTTGCATGCATTTTTTGTGTATGCATAAGATAGGGTCTCATCATAAGACTATGCATAGGCACTTCTTTGTTTTCCACCCATGCACCCTTAGTCCTCATTCATGCACATGGCTAAGAAGAGATGAATTACTTTCATCTATCTGTAATCATCATCTACATTTTATCATTTCATTCTCATACATCATCCATCCATTCACCCAAGACACAGAAAAAAAGAGAAGAGAAAAACAAAGAAAAGAAAAGAAAAAAGTATTCTAGCATATTCTTCCCATCTACATAAGGCAAAAGACCCAAGTTAAAAGGAAGTCGAATCCAAACAAACATGCAAAAAGCAAGATGAAGAAAAGCAACAAAGCGAAGCACTCCAAAGGAACTTCTACACGCTCTTCAACAAAAAGCTCCACGCTTGCAAAGGCTTTGTCGAGGACGACAAAGTCAAGGAGGGGGGAGTGTTGACGAAACGACATATTTTATAGATCCACTCTTATTCATCATCATTTGTATCTTTTTCCACTTTTTATTCAATTTAATAAGCACTCCTATATAGGTGTGTGTGAGTGCAACACTAGAGAATAAGTGAGATTCATTCTCCGTTTAGTTTCGAAATCCCACATAGCATGCATTTTTCCCATTTTGTATATAAAGAGGTCACTACCTCTCATTTTGGAGAGCGTTCTTAGAAGTAATGAGATAATGCTAGTTTGCAGAATGGCTCGAGAGCTCATGTTGTCATTATGATGTGCTTGTGTATTTGTTCCTTTCTTGCCTTATGCTTGTGATGCATTAGTTTGTTGATTAGTAATATGATTATGCATGTGATTAAGTGTGTGTATCATTAACGATACTTTCTTCTTATTTCATGCATAGTTTAGTTGCTAATTGCATGCTAACAAAGCACCATCGCATCTACTAAATGCTTCTACGCAACATTTGGGTCTCATGAGATGCTTCTTGGTTTGACAAATATGAGTTGTGATGCTACAACATCAACAGAGAGGGTGATGATGGTGAAGAAAGTAAAAGAAAATAGTGAGAAGTAAGCAAAATACCTATGACTCCAATGTCACAACTCTACCTCTTAGCATCACATACTTGTCCTTGAAGCTCTGCCCCCGCAACGGCGCCGAATTTGGTGTCACTATAGCACTATGGCAAGTACCAACATGAGGAGATCCACCTCATAATTTTCAATCTGTGGCATGAGGACTAGTATGACAATTGTGAGCAAGTGAAGTGCATGAGTGAGAAGCACACAAGCATGCACACACATACACACACACGCATACAAGGCAAGATAATGAGTGGAACAATGGAATCTTCTATCAGCAAGCTCTAAGAAATTATACAAAGCCCAAAACTAGCTCCAATCTCCAACTAGCTAACCTTAAAGATGAGCTCTCTAGCTCTTTTTATAGTTTTTAACTAGGTTTTGGCTCTCTCCAGAGCTAGTGTTCGATCTAGTTAAAAATTAGGTTCCTATTCTATTTTGGAGGCTCAAATGAGCTCTAAAAATTATGAAAATTGGTACCAAGATACTTCTACTATCCTCAAGCTGGGGGACTCCTTGTCATGCACTTGTCAAGCATAAGCACATCTTTCACCACTTATCAGGCATGCAACAACTTGGATCACCTTATCCCAAGGGGGATCATAACTACCTGATTTACCTTTTTGTTTTGTTTTTGGGCTTAGATTGAGTTGGTTGTTATGATACTTGTTTGTGCATAATTTGCTTTTTCTTCATGCATGGTAGCTCACAAACACATAACATTGAAGGGTTAATTATCTTTGTATATTTTCACAGTCAACAATACACTTTTTGTATTGTTACTAAGCTTTTTCTTTGTCTTGTTTTTTGTTTGCATTGTGAGGAGGTGATGGTAGAGTATTAAGATGAGAGGGGTGGTTGCAAAATCCTACTCTAGACCAGCCTATCTTTTTTCCTTGGACACTATAATGGACTCTATAAGATTTCAAATGACAGAATAATATGACTCTTAGCCAACTAGCCAAAGCCTTTCTATTCAAGGTCCTGCTCATATTTGAGGTATCCAACATTTGGGCATTCTCATCTTCATACTCTTAATAGAAGAAGAAGTCATAGGTCAAAACTTGTCATGTCAGATATATTTATGTGGGTTGGATGCACTCATTGGATAAAATGCTTTCTTCAAACCCCAAAAGAAGATTTTTTGTCAATCTACTTGATGGAATAAAGCCGAACGCCATAGCTTTCTCACATTGTTTCATTCATTTCTTATTTCTCCCAAGTAGAAGGTCCTACCTCAAAACAAATCAGGTTTCAATGTAAAAGGAGAGAAATACAAGAGAGATAAAGGGAGGTGCAAAGAAGGATAATTTCTAGCCTTCCACCCCTTCATGTGATTATATGCATTTGCCTACAACCTTTTTGCTCTAAAAAACCAACACCCTTCAGTGTCTAAAGGGGGGACGTATTCTCTATAGTTCCAAATCCTTTGCCGAGATAGTCTAGGGATTTCTTTACGGGACATTCTTTGGAGGGCTCCACCCAGATCGTTTGCATATTGGATAATGATCGAACCCAAGAAAAGATAATGTATATTGGATAATGATCGAACCCAAGAAAAGATACTTTGAAGGATCTCAATTAATGGTGCGCAAGGTATTTCAAGAATGCCAATGAGAGAATCCGAATGTAAGAGGTAATTGACCTCTAGTAGATCGCAGGAGAAAACCATCAAGTAATCATGTTAATCATGGGGTTTTTGAATGCCATCAAGACCTTGGAAGAAGTGTTCGAGCATCCCAAGTGGAAAGATGCATGGAACATTATGATGATAGGTCTACAAATCCTTATGATGATGTAGAAAAATTAAAATTCGTGTTAATTCCCCAAAATAAAAAATCTCATATTTATTCACTCAACATGAAGCTTTTAACCTAACTCTTGTAGGAGGACCCCTTGCCTAGTTCCAACCCTTGACAATTATGCCATTTGGAAATCAAGATATGCTTATCAAAGGATTCCTAGGAGAATTCCATGAATGTAGAGTGAAGCATGAAACTATCTCTCTAATTTATAGGTTCAAACAAGCGAGCCGTGACCTAGTCATAGTAGTTGCCAAAAGATAATTGGCCTATCACAGAACGACCATTAGAGAAGAAACTCATTTCGTTTCCTAGGATGGAATTATGGATAAGAAACTTAGGTCATTGCTCTACATCTGTAGACTTTCCACATTGAATGAGTGTATCGAAGAGTATCTGCATTTTGGAAGATAAGCTTGAATGAATGTATCAAAAAGTATATGCACCTAAGAATGAGGGAGTGTTGAATATGAAGTCAAACAAAAGGAAGAGCAAAAAAAGGCAAAGAAAAGTAGGAGATGCACAAAAAGTTTTGAAAGCCTACATTTATTTTTGTAAAATACCTCTTTTGGATAGAATTTTCGTTCACAAATTATTTTTATGGATGTATCAATTTTCTGATTCTCGAGAACATGGGAAAGCCTTCACATATATACACTTCGGCCACCATAGTTATCTAGCACAATAACAAAGTTAGAATAGCTCCAAAGTTATTGTAGGAATATTTTTAACTAGGCCAACCATTTTAGTGTGGACAAAGGCCACCCATCTTTGTATAAAGGTCAATGAGAGCTCAATTTTCATTGATGTCCATAAACCCATTACCTCTCCTGTTGAGACAAGCTTATGGTTCAATGTTCTTGGTACCGGAGATGGATTTGATGATGTTTTCTGTCAAAGAACTATGGGATGCATTCTCTATGTATGAATCAATCTATCTGATATCCACTTTTATATCTCTTAGATGAGCATATAAATGCATGGCCTAGGTGTCAAGCATCAACATATCTTTCACCACTTATTAGGCATGCAACAACTTCAGTCATCTTATCCCAAGGGGGGTTCATAATTGCCTGATGTACCTTTTTGTTTTCTTTTGGGCTTAGATTGGGATGGTTGTTATGACACTTGTTTGTACATAATTTGATTTTTCTTCATGCATGGTAGCTCACAAACACGTAACATTGAAGGGTTAATTATCTTTGTATATTCCACACTAACCTATACACTCTCTGTAGTGATCCTAAGCGTGTTCTTTGTCTTGTTTCTTGTGTGCGTTGTGAGGAGGTGATGGTAGGGTATGAAGATGAGAGGGTCTTTGGAAAATACTACTCTAGACCATTCTATTTCTTTCTTGGACACTATAATAGACTCTATAAGATTTCAAATGACACATTAATATGACCATAGTGCTTTGGAGCATTGTATCTCAAATGTTTGAGTGAAGATAGACTTCTTCTAGATTTTGAGCATGAAGAGAAAACCTTCTATTTATGGAAGAACACACTTATGAAAATGCTCAGTGCTCCCAACCTATTATGAATTGGATAAAATCCTTTTTGGAAAAATCAAATTGGGAAGTTATCTGAGGTAATACAATTTGTCTCACGAATTTAGAGTTACTAGAAAGTGGTGTGATCCTAACATTTTAGGAAACAGATAGTTCATATATCCCATCATAAAGATTGGTGCAGATAGTTGTAGATTGAAAATAGTTGTAGATTGAAAATAGTTGTAGATTGATTCTACTAAAATAGTCCAGCCACTTATTAGCTACTCATTGAATTTCGAATTCAAAAGTCACTTGTGGTCTTTGGCTACCTTCATACCTACTTTGATTCTCGACTTTTCATCATAAAAGACTTTTACAATAGGTTAAACTCATGGTGAGACTTATCCTTAGGAATGACCTAAGGATATGTGTATACACACACATTTTTTCTCATACTCAAATATAGTCCAAAAATATCATGAACTTAGGCTTGGCATATGTACCAATATGCATTCCCATTCACCAAACTACAACGTGTCTCTCATGAAGAAAGAGTAGACCACATACATACTCCTGAGAGAGCACTTCATGTGTATTGGAGATATTCAAGAGAAAAGTTTGGGAGGAGCTAGAAAGATGGGTTATGAGCCTAATTGCCATATCTTTGATAAAAGACACTTTATCACAAACTAGGAAATCACATTGGTAGTTTTTAGACTATGCAGTCATCTTCCAGATGAGAATTTGAGGTCTAGTAGTTAATGTGTAACACCTAATCTCAAGTGCAAATATCCTTGTTGCTCAAGACAAGGGCAACTACCATGTCGTGGAGCTCAACCTCCTTAACTATCAATCCATGAGAGAGTAAGGAAGATGCAAAAATCTTGAACAAGTGAGGTGCACGAAGGTGAAGGTGAGAAGCAGACTAGTGCACACACACATACACACACACACAAGGAAGAGAAAATAGGAGAGGCAATGGAAGATAAATTGCTTCTACTCATAACTCAAAGTACAAGATCTCTCATACCAAGATGATACCTCAAAACTAGGTAACCCTAGACATGAGATCTCTAGTTCTATTTATAGTTTTTGAGGTGAAGTGACCAATTTTGCATCTAATGATTGGTCTAATTAAAATTTATGCCCAATGATACTTTTGGGCCATCAAATGAGGTCCAAATAATGTGAAAATTGATAGGATTGTTCTATCTAGACTCAAGCTTGAGGACTCTTGGGCTTGCATGAAATGGCGTATCGCATGGCAAAATTGTGTGGTTCCATGTTACAATGGTTAGTGATAACAATCATTGTTGTTTTCATACAAGGTTTTGTCAATCTTACTCAATATTGATTTGAAATTTTATTAATGGGACCCCATCTAGTCTCCTTGCTCTATTTCTCACATGCTTCCTCTTCATTGATACCGGGAACTACTGCCAACACCTCCCTCCCTCTCACATTAGCCATCTCTAATAGAACCTTGTTGCAAGGACTGGTCGATATAGTTTTATAAGAGATCATGTGCAATGGTGTGTTAATTGACATGTATACCCCTTGCTAGATGAGCTTCTAGATTGTCCCATGCTATTGCCTATGATGTATCATGTGGTGGGTAGTCATAGTGTGTCGACTAAATGAGTTGTTCACATAAGAAAAGTTGGAGGAGATGAGTTGGCTTAGTAAGGAGAACCTCAAAATTGTATTCCCAAAACATGGTGGTGAACATTTCTTCGAAAGTTTGTTTATAGCACGAGGGTAGGTACTTTATACGACAATGCTAGACATAGCAAGTTTTGAGTGATGGGGTGATGCTCATATCCTAGATGAGATCCAAGTTTCCATGATCAAAGCTTGGTGTGGAAACATGAGATGTGTGTACTCTTTGGAAGACCTTGAATGTTGTCTTCATGAGGTCAAAGATTTTGATGGACATCCTTGTTGGAGTTTAGGTATATGGAAGAACACAAACAACAGAAGGAAGAAGAAGAAGCTTGGAGCACAACACACAATACTACATGTATTACCAAAAGAATGTAGAAAGATAAGTGACCCATTAGGGTTATAGGCATATATACAAGCTGGGGGGAGAAAACCTCCTGAAGAGGGAAAAACGTGCCCCGATAGTCCTAGTGTGTCCACACACATCACTACCTAAATATATGTCAACAAATCCCCCCTAGGACTGATGTGATGAACAAGGAGCTAGCACTCATGTATAAGTTCCAAGCTATCTAGAATGAGTCCATAAAAGGAAGTAAGCCCAAAGCTTTATGAAAAGCTTCAAACTTCTCCCTAGGTAGAGCCTTTGTGAAAAGTTCAACAATGTTCTCATGTGTGGGCACATATGCCAAAGTTATCTCTCCAAAAGAGAACCTCTCCCTAACATAACGATAGTGCACCTCAATGTGCTTAGTGCAATCATGGAACATAGGGTTCCTCGCAATTGCCAATGTGCTCTCGCTGTCAGTGAAGATGGTGGTGATAGAAGTGACTAACACCCAAATCAGCCATAAGGTGTCTAAGCCACACAAACTCAACAGTCATTGTGAAAGCTACCCTATACTCAGCCTCACAACTAGAAGTGGCCATAGTAGGCTACTTCTTGCTCAACCAAGACATGCATGAGCTACCAAGCATGAAACAAAGACCACGAGTGGACACACGAGTGTCATAGCAACCAGCCTAGTCAGAGTCAGAAAAAGCATGTAAATTTGTCGGTAGTGATCCCCCTTTGGGATAAAACAATCCAAGTAGCCAAAAACCACTCAAGTAGAAAAACATGTGCTTAACCACCTATCAATGCTTAACACCTGGGTGATGCATAAACCTCCTGATCTATGAGATAGAAAAGTGAATATCTAGCCGAGTAATGCATAAGTAAATCAAGCATCCAATAACCTACCAATAGAGAATAGCATCAAATGCGTCTCCAACATCATGAGGACTCAACCATAGACTTGTCTCCATAGGAGTGGCAATAACTTTGCAGTCTTCAAGGCCAAAATGTTGTAATAATGTGTTAATATATCTTGTTTGACACAAAGCTAGCTTGACATAAACTTCCATAAATTGAATGCCCAAGTGATGATGCAAATGCCCCAAATCTGATGTTTTAAATGAGGCATGCAAATTAACTTTAAAATCAGCAATATGCTTTTCATTAGGACCAATGAGCAGCATGCCATCAATATAGACAACAATGATCAAAAGCACACCATTTTCATGCTTAACATATAAGGTGCTCTCAGTTGGACTATTCTCAAAACCATGTGCAACCAAATAGGCATGTGGCTTTTCATACCAAGCATGTGGTGCTTGCTTCAAACGATATAATGCCTTTTTCAACCCACACACTTTGTTTTCATGCCCTTCTACACAAAACCACAGGGTAAAAAAAGATACACTTCTTCATGCAAGTCACCATTCAAAAATACAGTTTTAAAGTCCAACTCATGTACATTCCCACCATGATGAGCTGCAAGTGCACAGATGGTATGAAAAGTAGTCATTCGAAATGTAGGTGCAAAGGTCTCATCAAAATCGATGCCTCTTTCTTGAGGGTAACCTTTTGCAAAAAGCCTACCCTTATATGTGTCAACTGTTCCATCAAGCTTACACCAGCTTGTACACCCACTTAGTGTCAATGGCCTTCTAGCCAAGAGGCAAGTCACATAAAGACCAGGTACCATTTTTCATAATAGCATCATATTCTGATTGCATAGCAGCCATCCAACTTTCAGGTTTTTGTGCTTCATCAAATGAAATAGGCTCATTCTCATTACAAATACTAGATGTGGCCATGGCATAGCAATCTGATGCAAAAGAAGCACTATGAGAGCTTGAACGAGTATGAGAGGTGCATCTAGTTTGCTATCTTGCAACTTCTACACAAGGCATTTAGGCATAGTTTTTGCCTCCTCTATATCAGTTCTCTCATGAATAAGTGCATCATGTGAAAATGCATCACAAATGAAAATGATCTGCATCATCATGTGAAATCTATTAAGGCTACGAAATTGCCTCATTTGGACCAACATTAGATTGTCAACTTGTAAAAAGAGGTAGCAAAGTGGCATACACATCTTTGGAGCTAACTTATGTCTCCTTAGTACATGAAAGTAATGACTCAATAGAATCTTCCACAAAAACAACATCAGGACTAACCAAAATGCATTTAGTCTATGGATGATACAGAGGATAGCCATTGCTTTCATAACTATACCCAAAAAAAATACATTTCACTACTTTATCATCCAATTTTGTGTGTTGTTGTTCACGCACTAATGCATATGCTAGACAATTGAAGACACAAAGGTGAGCAATAGATGGCTTGCGACCATACCAAGCCTCATATGGAGTGATAGACTACAATGGTTTAGTTGGACACCTGTTAAGTACATATGCTACACACATAATAGCCTCAAGCCAGAAACTATGTGGTAAAGCCTAACCCTTAACCATACACATCGCCATCTCCATGAGTGACTTGTTCTTCCTTTTAGCAACTCCATTCTGTTGAGTTATATAGGGCATTGTACATTGACATTTTATCCCACGTTTAGCTAGAAATGCATTAAAATTATAAGACATATATTCCCCCATCAATCAGAAGGGAGGGTGCCCATCTTACATGCTCACAGATTTTCAAACAAAACAAGAAAGAGTGTGAAGAACATAAACAACTTGGACTTTTCTTTTAATGGATATATGTGTGCATGCTTGGAAAAATCATCACTCAAAGTCACGAAGTAGAGATATTTCCCAAAAGAAGGTGTTTGCATAGGACCACCAACATCATTGTGAACAAGCTGCAATTTTTGAGAAGCTCATTGTAATAAAGTAAGTCTATGATCTAAGGATCCCATCGGTTTAGATGATTGCATGATCATAGATCCAATCTTGACCCAAGAAAAGAGGTTCAGTGAGATCCTCATCTTGACACCCTAGCATCTTGACTGTCATAAGAACATCTTGAATATAGATGGGAAGCTCCACCTTGCCCATGCAAGGGGTTTCCACACTACCCAATCCTATAAGATATGCTTCTGTAGGATTGACACTTAATTGCAAATCTTGACAGTAAGAAAGTCTAACTGCACTAGTGGTTTCACCTGAGTCAATCAAAGCTCTTATTGTCCTTGCACTATTTCCTTGTCCTACCTCTAGGGTCACAAAAGTACGTCGGTTAACTATTCTATGGAAACGTACACCTGATGCTTCACACATGGCCATGTGATATCTTGGAGCTTCATAATCATCTGATCTAGGTTGATCTCTACCCTGTCTTCTCAATTTTGTTCGTAAGATGTGTTTTAAGGCTTTTGCTTGTGCTTCTTCTCGAACTCGGTTTTCCTCTTCCTTACATTTCTTGGCATTGTTGAGTCAATTTAGCATTTCCCCCATGAGGGGTTCTTGATATAATTTGACTCTGCATCCATTGATGTAACTTGATAGGATCTCACCTTCTAGGGTGGCTAATTGGACTGCTCCACTTGTTAATATTCTATTAATAATCATGGGTCCGTAGCCTCCCTTTTCCAGCTTTCATGCATGTTGCTTCAGGGTGTACACCAAAACTAAGTCTCTTGCTTTCAAGCCTTTATCCTTCACATGGGCATCAAAATATTCCTTTTGTCTTTTCTTAGCTGCATAAATCCCTACTTCCGCTCTCAATTTTGTTTAACCTAAGCGTTCTAGATCAGAGATCCTAGATGAGAGCTCATGGTCAGTCCATTGATGCTCTTGTGCTACTCTCCATGTGGGTATCAAGAAATCTAATGGTAGCACTGCATTTTGGCCAAATAACATCTTAAAGGGTGTGGCTTGGAGTACCGTTTTATAGCTAACTCCATATGCCAAAACAGCGTGGTGCAACTATTTGTCCTAATCAGAGTGTTTATTATTCACCAAATTTGTCAACACATTACATAGAATCTTATTTGTGCTCTCACCTACCCGTTAGCTTGTGGATGATAGGGAGCTGACTTCTTATGTACTACCATGACTTCATTCAAGAAGTGTGTGCCTCAATCGCTCACTAATTCTATGGGCAAACCATATCTCGTAAATACATTCTCAAATAGGAACTTGGATGTGGTTTGTGCATCATTCTTTCTTCTTGTTTTCACTTCCACCCATCTAGTGAGATAATCGGTGGCCACACTGATGTATTCAGCATGTGGACCCTTAGCTGGGGGATTAATACGACCGACAAAGTCTATTCCCCACTTAGAGAATGCACGTCCACCCATCATAGGTTTCAATGGCATCTCATCTTTTTGTATCCGATACTGATTTCGTTGACAAATACACCTCTTCACGTAGGTATGTGCATCCATGTGAAGGGTTGGCCACCAAAGACCTACAAATAGTATTGCATTGATCACCCTATCTAGCCCAAAGCGTCTTGTTGCTACACCTTGATGAGCAGTCTCTAAAATCTTGAGATATTCACTCTCATGGACACACAACCTAAGATATCCGTCTTTTCCTTGTTTGTATAGAGTACTACCTATGATTGTGTAATCTAGTGCTTCCTATTCTAAACTTTGATGTCTGGCCAATTTCATTTCTTGAGGGAATGTTTTCATCCTCAAAAAATTTACCAATGGTTCATTCTAATCTGGTATTAAAGACACCTGATATAGTGTAGCGTGTTCCACAAGTGGTCTAATAGTACAGGTTGGGCATTCCTTGCAAAACTTATGGATGTCTGCTTCCATAGTTGGCCAATACACTCCTAACCTTCGTAGAATTTGTAGGGTTTGTTATCATAGGCCTCTCCTGCTAGGGCTTCTCATTTCAGCATCCTTACCATGACTCTCCTATCTTCTATCTCATACTTCTTGAAATTTTTAGGGACCTCAAACAAAGATTCCTCCTCATTTGCTGAGGCTTCTCCCTTCTTCCTTTTCTTTCCTTCACTCTTGGTGGTTACCTGTGTGGCTAACCTCACATCATTTGTTAGTTCTCTGTGCTCTTGGGGTGAACTTCTACTTCATGTAGGACTTCTTCTTATGATGCACAAAAAAGGTCCATAATGATTGAATCTAGATCAGAGTCACTTGCTTCCTGAAGTACATTAGTTCTTGACTCACATTCTTCAAGAACTAAATCACACATAAGTGGTTCTATAGTGAAAATTTCATAGCCATCTTCATCCCAATGTGGTGTCCATTGTTGTTCATTGATGGCTACATCCATTGTTGCTAGGATTTCTACCCAACCATGAGGTTCAAACTCTTTTTCTTGAAATATGACAGGTGCATAGGCTGGCTCTCGAATTGATCTATGAGTTTTGTTTGCACCTACCTCTCTGGCATTCTCTCTTTTCTCTTCTCCTGCTACCACTTTGCACATCCATAGGTGAGTGTCTTCATGCATCCATTGATGGAGAGTGTTAATCTCCAAAAGAACAACCTACTCTTGAATTTAGAACACCTCTATATCAAGAGTAAGTCAAAACCTTCACTAAATTAGAGGTCCAAACTCCAAATTATCAACTTTGAGAAAATCTGTGAAGAAGATGAAACACAGAAAAGTCTGCTGCAGAATTTCTTCATATTAACTTATCAAATGTGTAAAGTTTTTTATGAAACTTTGTATGAATCATCTCCTAGGGATTGCGCATCACCTCCAAGTTAAAGTTCTCAAAAAGGTTTAGTATAACTTGAGAAATCAACTTCACAAGTTACCTATGTCCAAATCTGTACTTCTGAGAAGTCGATTTAGACACCCCTAACTTCTTAACTTTGGTTCTCACAATGTCGAACCCGTTTTGCCAAATCCTTTTGACTGAAGATAGCTTATCTCTCAACTTAGATTTTAAGCTATCATATGTGTAAAACTTTACACTGTGCACTGAGCACTACTCAATTCTTTGGACTCGAAATGTGCGCCTGTTTCAGAGAGCTGTGAACACTCAACACATGTGAATGTTCCTACCAGCAATTCTCTTCACCTGTTTACAATTAGACTCTAAAATTCAAACCACAAACTCATTAACTAACAACTTAGATATCCTCAAAAGGATTTCACAAATGATCTACCACAGACGGAGTAGACGCAGAAACATCGGGCGCAACATTTTCTTCATTTCAGGAGAAGACTGCAACTAAAAATGAGAGAGACTTCAACTACTTTCTCATAAGTCTATTGACATTTACAATCACAAATTTCTCTATTCCTATGCTCATACGTAGTCTCTCTTTGTCTTCTCTCTTCAGCTCTCTATTTGCCCGTCATTTTCCAAAAGTATTTATAGGCATCTATGTACAAATTCTCATCAAAGCATAAGTATATGTAACCTATGTCATAACTAATGTACATATGTGTACATGTTCTTCACTCTTGTGAATGTATCCATTTTCTTTATTCCAAATCTTCAATTGGTGATTGATATGCACCAACAGCTCCCCCTCAATCATCAATTGAGGTTTCTCCTTTCTTCTTTATACCTGCCATGTCTTTAAACTTCTGTAGCTTTGGTCCATCCAAGCTCTTTGTAAGCATATCATCTATCTGATCCTTTGTTGAAGTATGTATGACTTCAATCTCCTTATCCATCACTTTCTCTCTTAGAAAGTGATACTGAATCTCAATGTGTTTGGTCCTGGCATGAAAAACAGGATTAGCAGCTAAATACAATGAACTCATGTTATCTCCATATATGATTGGTACCCCATGCATAATATCAAGACTCTTCATCAATGTCTTGACCCAAATTACTTCTTTTGCAGCTTCAACCATGCCTTTATACTCTGCTTCTGTAGAAGATAAAGCAACTGTATGTTGCTTTTTGGAACACCATGAGATTAACTTGTCTCCCACATAACACATGTATCCAAAAGTAGATCTTCTATCATCTGGATTACCTGCCCAATCTGCATCACTATAAATTTTGATATTTGTATCTGAGGTAAACCCATAATACAAACCTTCATTGAGTGTACCCTTAATGTACCTCAACACCCTTTGTCCTGCAATCCAATGTTCTTTCCTTGGGCAATGCATAAATTGAGACAAAACTCCTACTGCATATGATAAATCAGGTCTAGTTAGAGTAGCATAGATAAGGCTACCAACCAAACTCTGATATTGTCTCATGTCCTTGAACTCTTCACCTCCATACTTACTCAATTTGTGATTCACCTCCATTGGTGTAGGTGCTACCCTGCAATCATCCATTTTAAACTTGATTAACAAGTTCTTCAAATACCTTTCTTGGGTCACAAATACTCCATGTTGAGTATATGTAATCTCCATGCCCAAGAAGTATGATAAGTCTCCCAAGTCACTTATCTTGAACTCCTTTTCCATTTGCCTCTTAAGCTTTTGTATTCCTTCTTCATCTGTACCTGTAAGAATTATATCATCAACATATATGCACATGTATATGAAACCATTTTCACTTGCCTTAACAAGCAAGCTACTATCTGCTTTAGACACCTGAAAACCAAGTTCTTTAAGGAACTTCACAAGTCTATAATTCCATGCCCTTGGGGCCTGCTTCAAGCCATACAAGGCTCTCTTGAGCTTGCACACATGATCTGGATACCTTTTATCTCTGAATCCTTGAGGTTGCTCCATAAATACATCATCTGAAATATAACCATTCAAAAAAGCATTTTTCACATCAAGTTGACATAGCTTCCAACCTTTACATGCAGCAATAGCAATAAGTGTCCTTATGGTTGTCATCTTTGCCACAGGACTATAGGTCTCATCATAATCAATACCATATGTCTGAGCAAAGCCTTTGACCACAAGTCTAGCTTTATATCTAGACACACTTCCATCTGCAAACCTTTTTGTCTTGTAGACCCACTTACATCCAATAATCTTCTGACTATTTGGTTTAGGAACCAAATCCCAAGTTTGATTCTCCAATAGTGCATCATATTCCTCCTGCATAGCACTCTCCCATTTTTCCTTACCTTTTGCCTCTTCATATGTAGAAGGGTCTTCATCTGTATTCACCATATAAGCATAATCTTTTGTGGCTAGAAATGAAGTATCATAACTATACCTTGTAGGTTGCCACCTATTTCTTGTTGACCTTCTGAGTTCTCCACTCCTTGAGGTTTCTGGCTCTTCACATTCAGGATCAAATCTTGGTGTCTCTTCCACTTCAACCTGCACTTCATTATTCTCTTGCTCATCAAATATTTGAACTTTTGATTTACCTTTTCTTTGACTCACTTCTTCTTCATCATCTGTATTGATTTTGATTGTACCTGCATACCAAGTGCTTTGTTCATCAAATGTAACATCTTTAGAAACCATAAATTGCTTTGTTGATGGACTCCACAATCTATAGCCCATCTGCTTGTCATCATAGCCAATAAAAACATACTTTTCAGCTTTGGGTTCCAATTTGTGTCTTAATTGTGATGGCACATATGCATATGCCACACACCCAAAAACTCTGCAATGATCCAAGGTAGGTCTCTTACCCCACCAAGCCTCATATGGTGTCATACCCTGCAAGGCTTTACATGGTAACCTATTGACCAAGTAAGTGGCTGTATTTACAGCCTCAGCCCACAAATAATTAGGGCAATTTTTCTCCTTCATCATGGATCTTGCAAACTCAACAAGAGTTCTATTTCTCCTTTCTGCAACACCATTTTGTTGAGGAGAGTACCTGCAAGTAACTTCCCTTTTTATACCTGCATTCCATAAGTAATCACTGAACTCATTTGAGAAATACTCTCCCCCTCCATCTGACCTTAGTCTCTTCAACTTATGACCTGTAATTCTTTCTGCATATGCATGATAGTGTTTAAATGTATTAAACACTTCTGACTTATCTTTGATCACATAGATAGTGATCCACCTAGTAGCATCATCAACATAAATCACATAATACCTTGATCCATTTATACTGAAATCTTTTGATGGTCCCCACACATCTGTGTGTACCAACTCAAGCTTCTCTGAGTGCATAAAACCATGCTTGGAATAGGAATGTTTATGAGCCTTACCTAATTGACATGCCTCACATTTGTATGTCATATGTTGACCTGCAACATTAGGCAATCCAAGCACTGAACCATTGTTAACCATATCTTTAATACCTCTTTCATTGAAATGTCCAAGCCTCTTGTGCCAAAGATCTAACTCAGAGATCTTATGACCTCCATATGTGAACATAGCATGACCAATGTTGCCTTGAATCTTCAATGTAAATAATCTTCCTTCCTTTTTTCCTGAAACAATCTGTTTATACCCTTGGCTAGGGTCTTCCACATATACTCCATCATTAGTGAACCTTACTTCATATCCCTTTTCAACAATTTGACCTACACTTATCAAATTCTTAGGGATTGTAGGAACATACAAGACCTTACTCAATAAGGTGCTTCCATCCTTGGCCTTCACTGATCCAATTGACTTCACATTGTGCTTTGTGTTGTCACCTGTTTGAACAACATGATTAAAAACTTTACTTTCCAAATCAGTCATCAAAGATATGTTACCACTCAGGTGATTGCTACACCCTGAGTCAATGTAGAAGACTCTTTGATCTTCACTCTGCCTTTCACAAGTTGCATTCATTATCAATGTTGAATCTTCCTTTTGATCTGAAGCATAATTGTAGTAGGTGTTGTTGTATTGTTGACTTTGGAATCCTCTACCTGCATTTCTTCCAAAGTAATTCCTTCCACCTCTACCTCTGTAATTACCTCTTTGATTTCTGCCACCTCTTCCTCTTGCATTATAGTTTTGACTATATCCATTATTATTCTGAGTATTGTGCCAACAATCATTAGCTAAGTGATTTTTCTTACCACAAATCCAGCAAGCTTTGTCTCCATCTTTATTGTTCCTGCATCTTCCTCTACCTTTGCCACCTCCTCTTCCTCTTAGGAAGTTGGCTTGAGTAGTTGTTCCTTCATCTTCACCTGCTTGTTGTTTTCCTTTGCTATTCTTCTTCTTGTCCTTTGAGTACATTGCATGTCCTGTACTCTTTTCACCATCTCCTTTAACATCCTGCTCAAATGTTAGCATATGACCTAACAATTGATTTAAATCAGGAGTGAAATGGTCAAGTGATAGTTCTGTAGACAAAATAAATGGCTTCCATTTGTCATCACCTCTCAACCCTGTAAGGATTTGCCTTACCAATTTATCTTCCTCAATGTCTTCATCAACAGCTCCTAAAGCATCTGCAATATCTTTCATCCTTGTCACATAGTCTGAGATGGATTGAGAAGCCTTCTTCTTGAAGGTAGTAAACTCTGCCCATAAAGATGCCTTCCTTGACTTTGTAGTGTTCTGGAAATGCTCCTCCAAAGCATTCCATATGTCAGTAGCACTTTCAAGACCTCTAATGTGAGGTAACAAGTAATCATTGACTCCCATATAGATAATGCTCCTAGCTTGAGCATCTTTCTTCATCCAATTTTTCAGATCTGCTAACTCTTCCCTAGTTGGAACACTAGGATCTCTAAATTCTGGCTTCTCTTCTTCTCCTCTGATATAACCAATTAAATCTTTGCTCATAAGATGAGCTTCCATCCTCATTGACCATGCAGGATAGTTTTCCCTATCCAATTTCTCTATCTGTAGAGCATCTCCCATCTTGTATCCACCTGTGTATTGAAAACTTTCAAGCTTTACAAGCAATGTATGTACCTTTACTTCGAATTAGGCTCCTTTTGCCTTTCTTGATGTCGAGTAGTCTTCTCCTCAGGCTTTTGACTCCAAGCTTTCACTTCTTAGCTCTTCAAAAGTTGAACTTCTTGAATCTGCAGCAGTCGGGACCTTCCTTTCCTTGATTTGATGTCTCCTGCTCTGATACCACTGATGGAGAGTGTTAATCTCCAAAAGAACAACCTACTCTTGAATTTAGAACACCTCTATATCAAGAGTAAGTCAAAACCTTCACTAAATTAGAGGTCCAAACTCCAAATTATCAACTTTGAGAAAATCTGTGAAGAAGATGAAACACAGAAAAGTCTGCTGCAGAATTTCTTCATATTAACTTATCAAATGTGTAAAGTTTTTGATGAAACTTTGTATGAATCATCTCCTAGGGATTGCGCATCACCTCCAAGTTAAAGTTCTCAAAAAGGTTTAGTATAACTTGAGAAATCAACTTCACAAGTTACCTATGTCCAAATCTGTACTTCTGAGAAGTCGATTTAGACACCCCTAACTTCTTAACTTTGGTTCTCACAATGTCGAACCCGTTTTGCCAAATCCTTTTGACTGAAGATAGCTTATCTCTCAACTTAGATTTTAAGCTATCATATGTGTAAAACTTTACACTGTGCACTGAGCACTACTCAATTCTTTGGACTCGAAATGTGCGCCTGTTTCAGAGAGCTGTGAACACTCAACACATGTGAATGTTCCTACCAGCAATTCTCTTCACCTGTTTACAATTAGACTCTAAAATTCAAACCACAAACTCATTAACTAACAACTTAGATATCCTCAAAAGGATTTCACAAATGATCTACCACAGACGGAGTAGACGCAGAAACATCGGGCGCAACATTTTCTTCATTTCAGGAGAAGACTGCAACTAAAAATGAGAGAGACTTCAACTACTTTCTCATAAGTCTATTGACATTTACAATCACAAATTTCTCTATTCCTATGCTCATACGTAGTCTCTCTTTGTCTTCTCTCTTCTGCTCTCTATTTGCCCGTCATTTTCCAAAAGTATTTATAGGCATCTATGTACAAATTCTCATCAAAGCATAAGTATATGTAACCTATGTCATAACTAATGTACATATGTGTACATGTTCTTCACTCTTGTGAATGTATCCATTTTCTTTATTCCAAATCTTCAATTGGTGATTGATATGCACCAACATCCATGAGGATCTTGATCCTATGGAATGCACTAACTCTGTATCATTTGTGGCCCTGTGTATGGGATTCCACTAGATAGGGGGCACGTCTTTATGATGGTAGTCCTTGAGATTGACTTTAGTTGTAACTCCTAAGTGTTGCGAATACAATGAAGTGGTTCCCCAATCCTATACTACCCACAAATGTCTCATGAACAGTCTTCCCAAAATCATCTCATAGGCCTGGTTTTTGCTAAAGTCACATATGACAAAAGTGTGTTCAAACTCTACACAAGTAGTGAGATTTATCCCTTCTATCAGTGCTATGGGTCTCTCTATGTGACAATCAACCATTTGTACTTTCATTCTTGTTGGTTTGAGTGCTGGTTTCACCCAATGCTTCCATAGAGAGTTGTAGGACTCAGGTGTAGGAGTTGCCCCAATTGCAAATCCTACACCTGAGTCCAAAATAGCCTTGGTAGTGTAACCCTTGTTAGCGATAGGAAGATAGGTGTTTCCTTCTTCTCCTTTGCTCATGTTTCCTATCTTATCCAAGGGTATTTCAGGAATTTTCCCATTGTTCCCTACTTGGGAACGAGGTTTAGCTACTTCTGACACTTGGTTGGCTATATCTTTCCATAATTCTGGCTTGACCTTGAGTAGCTCCTCTAAAGTGAGATTGCACTACACTTTAGTGTTCTTTAATACCTTCGTATTCCTAGGTATGAGTGAGTTTTCATTTCTTACCATGACCATGGGTGCTCTCATGCATGTCGACTTTGCCTCCCATGGGCCTGTGAAATGCGACAGTTTATGTAAACAGTTAGACTCAAAGTCTAGTCGCTCACTAGATTGGGCATCCTCTTGTTCTCCATAAATAGAAGGAATGTCTTGTGGGAATTGATCACGCAGGTTGTCCACAAGTTCAATGGGAGGAGGATTTTCACTTCTTTAGCCCACTTCTCTTCTTGAATTTCTCTTAGAAATTCTTGGGAGTACTGATTCATAGAGGAAGAGGTGTCTGGCTCAGTGGAATTAGGAACATAAGCTTCCTGGGGAGGAATGCTCATTCTTTCATTTGCCTTGTCCTTACCTTGGGAGGTGGCTTCCTTTCCACATTTTGCAATTAAACTCTCCAATCTTTCTAACAGTCCATCAAAATGTAATTGAGTCTTATTTGAAGTAGAGTAATTGAATAGGTGGCTGGCTTCAAACATGGTTTGAGCCTACTCCACCATCTTAGCACAAAGTGTTATTAGTTCCATCTCTAGATTAGCTCTGGGGTAACACTTTTCATGATCTGTTACATTTGGCCCATCTTGGATTCTGGCCTTATATGCCTTAAGGATCATTTCTAGGTCCTCGCGAGTGGGATCTACTAAGATTGATCCTACTCTAGGGGGTGGTGGGGTTACATGCGGTGGATAAAAGGGTGGTGGATTGGAAGGTGATGGGGATGGTGGTGATGGTGATGTGTGAGAGTGTGTTTGAGAGGTGAAAACAACTATTTTGGCCTTTGTTTCTCTTAGGCTTTCCTCAAGCTCACTCATCTTCCTTGACCGTTGTCTTTTCATTCTCTCTGTGCTATCTTTCCATGCTCTTGTCCTTTTTTTTGTTAGGCTCAGTCTCACTAACCTCGGAACTCTTTTCTTGATCTAAGGCTTGGTTTTGTTGTAATGTCTGAGCTCTCTTGACCTTTTGCACTAGGGCAGTGGAAGTTACACTTCTAGTAGAATCTATTACTAACCCAATCACATTAATGGGAGTGATCTTTGGTCCATTGTGTGGGTTCTTTGGGCAGTCTCGTAAGAGGTTCTCTTTCCCACAATCTTGATAGAAACCTTGAATTGTCAGTGATTGGGGTTGCATCAATGCAGGTAGAGGACAATGATGAATGAAGTGATCACCCTGGCATCTGTAGCATGGTGCTTGGGGTTGGGGCCTAGAATTAGGATTTGCATACATGACATTAGTGTATTCGGGCTCCCAACTAGATTCACTAGGGTCTTCGTAATAATAATTTTCGTTATGCTCAGGTGATTGCATATAGTAAGCCTGTGGGATTTCAACATGAGTCGAGTCAAAACTGTGATCACTTGAGTCACTTTCTGAAAGAAATGGTGAGACTGGCACTATGGCTCTATTCAAATTTTCCTCAACAGCTGCATACTTTATCGAAATCACATTTGCTAGAGGTGGAGGTTATTGCATCGGTTGAGGTCTTTGTTGTGCTTGGTAGGGTGGTTGATAGGGTTAATGGGGCCTACCGTAGTGCTGTGGGTAGTAGTTCATGTATCTCCCTTGTTGTGGATATGGTTATGGGTAATTTTGTCTAACTATTTTCTTGTTATAAGGGTAGTCTTGTGCGGTGTGATTAGTGTACATCCTTTCTATGGTGCAATATTGGTTGTTCGGGTTCGCTTGGGGTTGCGCCATAAATGGACATGGTCTCCTCCACAGGTGTAACATCTTTTCAGTGGGGCAAACCTAGGTATCTGTTTGCCAGAGACTCCTAATTTTTGAGCTACCTTCTTTGTAAGTTCCTTAATAGATGTGGATTGTTTAGAGGTGCGGCTAGTAGAGCTATCTAAATCTTTATAGATTTTTGAAAGCTCTAGTTCCTCCATTAGATTATCCTCAATGTCTATGCACATGTGCACACACTCTTCTATGGATCTAGGGTCTTTTAGTACACATAAGATTTGGTAGTTAACAATACATCTAAGAATAAGGTCACTTGTTTGGCTGGAGTGGGTAACTCTAGAATTGGGCATCTCTCTAGGTATTGTCTAAACATTCTTCTTGCAATTCTAACCATTTCTTGAGGTGTCTGTTTGAAGCTATGTATCAGTGAGGAAGTATTGTGTCTGATGACACTCTTAGAAAACTCCTTGATGAAGGCTTTTAGCAACTACTCTATATTCCTGAATTGCCTCTCATGTAGTGGTTGAAACCATGTAAGATCTGTGTTCTTGAGTGTTAGACCAAAATCATTGTATTTTGTGAATAGTTCATCAAGTTGCTCAGCTCTCAATACTTTCCTAAATTCTACCACATGATCATAAGGGTCCCTTATCCCATCAAAATAATTCTTCTGAGACTTGACTAGTTGTGTAGGCCTTAAGGTCCTTATGTGTTCTCTAGGTCTTGGCAAAGTAAATTCAACTGCATTTCTTTGATTCCTTGGGTCTCTATGTCTCTAATTTCCCATTTTGTCTGTCTTTGTTCTTGTTCTTTCTCTTCCTATTGGGTTAGCGAAGCTTACCTCGGGTCTATCTCTACTCGTGTCTCTCTGAGTTCCATGAGTTTGAGATGTTCCAGCTCTTGGTAACCATGAGAGACATTGGATCTTGGTTGGGGAAAAACAAATTCACCCTTCCAAATGTAGGCATGCATACCATGCTGTGTGACCACAAAGACCCTCTCTGAAGTATTGTCTAAGTAGGTCACTTTGCCTGGGGTATCATGATCTTTGAATTCATATATTGTAAGCATTCCCACTTCATTAGGTTGGTCAGATTTATACCTCCAAAAAGCCTCATCGGTCTCTTGATTTAAGAACAAATTTATGCTCTTATTGTCCTAGGGAAACCACTCTAGAGTGATTATTCTAGTCAGGCTGATTTTCCTCAAGGGGTTCTTGGCTCTCTTCCTAAGTTCCCTTGCTCTATGTCACCTATTTCAGCCTCGAAGATTATGTTGCCAAATTTGTTTGTCCTATCTAGTTAGGTGGTGACCACATAAATTGTGAGGAACAAATCCTCTATATGCACAACAAAAGCACAATGAGCCCAAGTAGGTCTCCCAGCCTACTCCTAAAAAGTACCTAGCCTGGATCAAGCAATTTGACCACCATCTGAAATCCAATGACTCCAAGATTTTGTCCACACTTAGTAGACTCTGTTAGATTTCCAAGAAGTCAACAAACACTCAATTTGGATGAGTATAAGTTAGGAAACTCATTGTTACAAATTAGACTAACTGTTTGTTCACCTGTGCAAAAATTACAGTCATAGCAAAATGCCAATATCTCGGCACAATAGTAATTAATCACAATGAAAATTGATACAAATAAATTAGGAGAGATAAGCGTTCATTCAAGATAAGAATCATTGCATTTGGATTTATACACAGAGAGCAACACCTGTTATAAGTTGGGTATGTCTGATAGACTACACTAGAGAGAGGGTCTAGTGTGAGAAACTGATCCAAAACCTCTCTTACAGAGATGATCTGGTGCGGAAACTTCTTGCGCATGCTCCTCTGGTCCCTGGGCACTTGCTAGATGCTTCTCCTTAGTCTTGGTCTCCCGAAAATGCGCCTTCATGCATGTATGAGTGAGGGTATGACCTTTCATCTACCCCTTCCTTGTGCATCACAAAATTCATGAAGCTCTTTGTTCTCAAACATGGGCAGACCTCTTACAAGCTCTTCCTTGCTCATATTCCTTAGCTTAGGAATGTTGACATGCCCTATTCTCTTGTGCCAAAGGTCAAGTTCAACAATTCTTTGATTGCCAATCATAACAAAGCATACCTTGCTTGCATTTGGAGACACATCCAAGATGAACATTCTTCCCTCCTTTCTTTCTTGAGCAACAAGCTTGTTTCCATCTTTAGGATTCCTTATAAAGCATCCTTTGTCATCGAAGGTGACCTGCAAACCCTTCTCTACCATTTGCCCTACTGAAATAAGGTTCTTAGTAATAGATGGAACATGCAATACCTTCTCAAGCACCTTGGCTGATTTTTCACATCCAATTCTCACATCTCCAATGTGCTCTATGACATGTTTGGTGTTGTCACGTGTCTCCACACACCCTTTGGACTTTGGAACCTGCAAATTGGTGAATATATCACCCTCACAAGACATATGATTGTTGCACCCGGAGTCTATGTACCATTTGGTATCATATTTAGCATCCTTTGAATAACCATGTCTCATAGCAAGCAATTGATCATTACCCGTTTCCTTGTTTGAAGCATTTGCATAGTTCCCTTGGTTTCTTTGAGTATATTTACCATCTTTATATCTACAATCTGAAGCTATATGATTTGGTTTACCACAATTATAGCAAATCATACCTTTGTGGGGGTTGTAGCCTTCTCTTCCTTTGCCTCTACCTCTTGCCTTTGCTTGGAATGTAGAGTCACTTGAGCTTTCTCCTTCTTATTTGCTTTGATGGTTGCCTTGATTGTTGTAGCCTCTTCCTCTTCCTCTTCTTCCACCTCTCCCTTTGCCTCTTGAAGAGTATAGGACCTGACCATGAGTGTCCTTGCTTTTGGATGAATCTCCAAATGATGCCTCCTCAGCCACCAAGTGAGGAATGAGGTCTTCTAAGCATGGAAGTGGATCTCGATAGAGGATAGTGGTAATGAGAGGCTTCCACTTGTCTTCTCCTCTCAATCCATTGAGAGTGACCTGAACCAAATCTTCTTCATCATCAACCTTGCATCCCACTGATGCTAATTGATCCCTTAGATCCTTGATTTTGAGTGTGTACTCAACCACACTTTGGCTACTACCTTTTTTCATGGTGTTGAGGTCATTTTTGAGTTGCATTTTCCTAGCTCTTGTAGAGGTTGCATAAACCTTTTCCAAAGCATCCCATACATCCTTGGCATTATCAAAATTTTGTATATGACCAACCATAGCATTAGAAATTACCTGAGATATGAGGAACATTGCTCTTCTATTCCTTTCTTCCCACTCTTTGAGCTCCTTCCTTTGTGCATTGGTAGTGGTTGCATCTTCAAGGTCTACATCAGGTCTTTCTTCTTCTCCATTCACTATGGACCATAGCCCTTTGCCCATGAGGTAATTTGTAACTCTGAACCTCCAAGGTTGGTAGTTTTCCTTGTCCAACAACTCCACTTTTTGTCCCAAATCTGCCATTGAAATGAGAGTATGATAAAGAGGTTACCTTTGCAAGCAATCCCTTATAATGCACTTCTCTCCTCTTTGATGAAGCACCTTCTTCTCCAAGTGTACTTCCTTGTAGTGTGCTAATGCTAATCCAAGCTCCAAAGCTTTGATACCAACTGTGAGGAACTAATCCTCTATATGCACAACAAAAGCACAATGAGCCCAAGTAGGTCTCCCAGCCTACTCCTAAAAAGTACCTGGCCTGGATCAAGAAATTCGCCCCACCACCTGAAATCCAATGACTCCAAGATTTTTTCCACACTTAGTACACTCTGCTAGATTTCCAACAAGCCAACAAACACTCAATTTGAATGAGTATAAGTTAGGCAAATCATTGTTACAAATCAGACTACCTGTTTGTTCACCTATGCAAACATTATAGTCATAGTGAAATGCCAATATCTCGGCACAGTAGCAATCACAATGAAAATTGATACAGATAAAGTTGGATTACGTTTTCCTTAGTGCCTTCTTCCATAAATAAAAGGTTTTCTCTTCATGCTCAAAATCCCAAGGAAGTTTGTCTTGACACAAACATCTGACATCAATGCTCCAAAGCACTATGGTCATATTTATGTGCCATTTGCAAGCTTAGAGAGTCTAATATAATGTCCAAGCAAAAAATGTGTTGTTCTAGACAAGGATTTTGCAAAGACCCTCTCATCTTCATGCTCTTCCATCACCTCCTCAGAATGCACACAAGAAAAATATACAAAGGTTACTATTCTTTCAATGTTATGTGTGTATGATCTACCATGCATGAAGAAAAAGCCAATTATGCATACACAACATCCTTTCCCTCTCGAAAAAAGCTGGTATTGCTCTAATAAAGATATTCTCATTTGCCACTTACATTCTTCAACCAATAGTGTTATACATACATTTTGGTTTTGAGAGAGTACCGCTGCTCAATTTGAATTGAGAATGACATAACTCAATCTGAGGGGGCAAAAGTGTGCCACCCTGTTTGAATACGACCAAAGGCTAGCCAAGAATGATGAAAATCAATAATGGCAAACTTCATCATCAATGGCCCCACCAAGCCAGTCCCCTCGAATTAGTTCTCCTTCCATTTCAATTCTCTAGGCCACATCATTTATAGCTATGGTGATACCTACATATGAAGCTCTTTGTAGGAAATGCTAGTGTTGCTCAAACCAACTAGCCCAAAGGGATTGCAATATATCGAATGTCAAAGACAAGGGTAAGTGGCGCTTGAAGCAACCCTCTTTTTCTTCTTCTTTTTCTCTTGGCCATGCAATGGGCTAGAGAAGGACCACACTAATTGCTACAAAACATCTCATCAAACATGCAAACTCATCACCAAGCTTTATAATTGTAAATTCTCATCTAGGATTGTTCGTAGTAGCTATTCACAACATTGAAGAAGAGGAAGCACATGAGAAGTAGAGCAAGGGGGCCCATTAAAGAAATTTCTAGTCAATATTGATTTAGATTGATCAAATCTTGTCTAAAACATCAATTGTAATTCTTCTCACTAACCATTGTAACATAGAACCACCCAATTTTTCCATGCAAAGCTCCACTTTGTGCAAGCTAAGGAGTCCTCATGCGTGAGGAGCCTAGATAGAACAAGCCTACCAATTTTCACATTTTTTGGACCTCATTTGATCCCCCAAAAGTAGCATAGGACATAAATTTTAACTAGACCAGTCATTAGATGCAAAACCGGCCGCTTCACCTCAAAAACTATAAATAGAGCTAGAGAGATCATTTTTGGGGTTAGCTAGTTTTCATGTATGGGCATTGTGTGAGAGTTCTTGTACTTTGAGTAATGAGAAGAAGCCATTAACCTTCCATCGCCTCTCATATTGTCTCTTCCTTGTGTGTGTGTGTGTGTGTGTGTCTGTGTGTGTATGTCTGTGTACACTAGTGTGCTTCTCACCTTCACCTTTGTGCACCTCAGTGAGTATCTAAAAGAAGAGGAACTCATATTCTCCACAAAAGAAGAACTCATAGGGTAAAGACAATCGGAAAGGTACTCATATGATACATCGTATATAACTCAGAACGATTATGCATACATGGTCAAAGACGATGATGAACCTCAGAGCTATGACGAAGCCAAAGGCAAGAAGCAATGGCAAGAAGCAATGAAAGAAGAATTCACCGCACTGGAAGAGAACAAGACATGGGAGCTTGTTCCTAAACCGAACGGTAAGAAAGTAATTGGAAATAAATGGGTGTTCAAAATAAAGAAACTTGCAGATGGAAGGATAGCCAGACATAAAGCGAGACTGGTTATCAAGGGCTATGCTCAGACGCATGGCATAGACTATGACGAGACGTTCAGTCCGGTGGCAAAAATGTCAACCATAAGAACAGTAATTGCTATAGCAGCATCAAAAGGATGGAAGCTAAGTTAGCTAGATATAAAGAATGCATTCCTGAATGGATATATATCAGATGAAGTCTATATGGAACAACCGGAAGGATTTATAAGCTCCAGATACCCAAATTTTGTTTGCAGGTTAAGAAAAGCACTTTATGGACTAAAGCAAGCCCCAAGAGCTTGGAACTACAGACTTGTGAAATATCTCAATGAACTTGGATACCAAAGTTCGAAGGCAGATGCAAGTCTACTCATCAAAAGGACAGAAGAAGGAATGATCTACATTTGTATCTATGTAGATGACATAATAATTACAGGTACCTCAGATGCAGGAATCACAGAGGTAAAGAAACTGCTAGAAAAGGAATTCAAGATCAGTGACCTGGGAAAGTTATCATACTTTCTAGGTATGGAAATCACATATACAGATCATGGTGTATATGTCACACAAGAAAGGTATCTCCTGAACTTACTGAAGAAGTACAATATGGAGAATTGCAGAGAAGCTTCAACACCGCTTGAAGTAAACCATAAACTTAGTAAATATGATGGAACAGAGTTTAAAGATATGAAGAAGTATCAATCGTTAGTAGGAAGCCTAATATATGCTACGCTAACAAGACCGGATCTCAGTTTTCCGGTGGGAGTTCTCTCATAGTTTATGCATTGTCCGACAGAGCAACATTGGGTTGCAGGACAAAGAGTTCTCAGATATATCAAAAGAACTATAAAGGAAGGATTATATTATCCTTTTACGTCAGATATAAAGCTCAGAGCATACAGTGACTCAGATTGGGCAGGAAGTCAAGATGACCGAAGATCAATGCACGGGTATATGATATACCTAGGAGATAAGCTGGTAAGCTGGTGTTCGAAGAAGCAACACACAGTAGCCTTATCATCAATAGAAGCAGAATACAAAGGACTGGTAGAAGCAGCAAAAGAAGTAATATGGATGCAGACTTTACTTAAAAGCATGGGTATAGATCAAAGTATACCGATCATACATGGAGATAATATGAGCTCGCTGTATCTTGCAGCGAATCCTGTGTTTCACTCAAGAACAAAACACATAGAGATTCAGTATCATTTCCTAAGGGAAAAAGTAATGGAGAAAGAGATAGAAATAGTCTACACTCCTACGAAAGATCAGATTGCAGATATTCTGACAAAGAGCTTGGATGGAACAAAGACAAACAGATTCAAAGAGATGGCAGGTATAAAAGAAAGAAAGATATATGAAAGACCGGAAGAGGTCAAATTAGTGATTGAGGGGAAGCTGTTAAGGAAACACTCACAAATTTGACACAACAAACAAGAGAGAAACAGAATCTTCCGGAAAACCAGTGCATAGGTGTACAGTATGCGAAGTTAGTGCACGGTGTGCGCATAACAGAGCAATTAACCGCGGCGGGCGCGTAAGGCGCGCATAACATGAATTGAAGAGTGACAGCGCAGAGGAGCGCCAAAGGGAAGTGTATATATATACAGCAAGATTTGAAGAACTAGCGGGAGGATGATATAGAGAGAGAGCGGGAGTGTGCATGTGCAAGAATAGAGACGAGATATAGCAGATGCGCAGAGACGCAGAATCATAGATAGAAGACGCCATAGATCGCATATATAGAAGAAGATGCCAGAGATCGCGTATGTACAGATGAATAACACAAGCCTGAAGTGTCGGGTTTTTTCATCTGAGAGAGATGGTAATAAGAAACTACTCACTGTAGGAGAGTTTCTGTAACTTGAGCAAGAAGAGGCCAAGCTTACTTGTACACATCTTCTCTAATCGAAAACACATGTTCATGTGGATGTTTGCGCGTAATCTTTACTTGTGAAGAATCTGAAGCTATTTTGTGTTACGGTAGGAAGTTCCGTTTATCGTTAACTGTCACGACTCGTTACTAAACGTGCTTCAGTACCTTCTCTGTAAACGCATGAATAACAGTTTACTCAGTTTCAGTAATTTCCGATCAGTTACAGTTTCTCAGAAAATAAGATTTTTCGGTAGAACAACGAAGTATAACTCGCAGCAGAGTTCGAAGCTTTGTATGAGAGATAGCTCATCTTGTAGCTAGACGTCTCTACTTTAAGCTGGTCACAGTTTCCGGTGGAATGGAGATGTACACACAGTACAAAAGTTAACCGGAAAGTAGCACTTCAGAACTGAGAAGTTTTTTCTTAAACTTTCAGAAGAGTTTATTAAGTGGAGAAAGCTCACGAATCACTTTCTTACTTCTTGTATGTTCACTTGAAGTAATTATAACCAAAGTAGCAGTTCATTTCGGTGAAGTTCCGGTACGACTACGGTGTCAGTCCAGTGACAGTCTGGTGAAGTTCCGGTGGAACTTGTGTCGCAGGATATCACAGTTAAAGCGACGTTAATTAGGCTGAGCTACTGTTGATTACAGAGGTGTTCTGAATCACTCTAGTTTAGCATTCTACTACGGTGGCGCGACGATTTCCGCAGGCCTGACAGAGTTCAAGCTTTGTCGCGAAACCCACCTTCAGGGCGAAAGTAATTCCGCAACAGTGGCATTAGAGCTCAAGTTTTCGCCAAGAGTACTCTATGTACCAACCATTACCAAAAATTTGATGAGTGTTGGACAGATTGTGGAGAAAGTTTTGCAGGTTAGATTCAACCAATTTGGAGCATTTGTGGAGGATCCAAGGCATGGGTTCAAGAGAATAGCAAAAGGAGAAAAATCGGGTAGACTTTCTACGTTTGAGCTAGAAGACACAAAGAACATTGCACTATACAGTTATAAAGATCAAACACTTTCAGAGCTTGAGATTTGGCACAAAGGATTAGGGCATGTAGGAGAAAGAACCTTGAAGCAGATATGCAGGGATGAATGTGTAACTGGAATACCCAATGTTTCCAAACAACACATGATATATAAATGTAGTGCTTGCCAATTTGGGAAATCTCACAGTTTACCCTTCTCAAGGAAAGGCTACATGCATGAGGACTACCTAGAACTTGTCCACACAGATGTATGGGGACCAAGCAAAGACCCCTCAATCTCAAGATCAAGGTACTATGTATCTTTTATTGATGATTATAAAAGATGGACTGTATTGTGCTTCATGAAGCACAAGGATGAAGTGTTTAATTGCTTTAAAAAATATCTTGCACTTGTTGAGAATCAAATAGGAAAGAATTTGAAGAGACTAAGGTCAGATGGAGGAGGTGAGTACTTCTCCGATAAGTATGAAGACTTCTTGCAGGACAGACGCATTAAGATAGAAACCACCACAAGGTATACTCCTGAACAGAATGGGGTAGCTGAGAGAAGAAATAGGTTGATTGTTGAAACATCTACGTCTATGTTAAATGAGAAAAAGTTACCTAACTATCTATGGGCAGAGAGTGTTTCTACTGCCACTTATCTCATAAACAGGTTACCATCTAGATCCCTTGATGGGATGACACCCTATGAAGCATGGCATGGTAAGAGACCCTCACTAGACTTGAAGACATACCTGAATCTTCAAATCAGTCAATCAGAAGATCACAAAGAGAGAGCAAAAAACAGGCTATCTGATATGGGTATGATACATCTCTTGTTACTAAACACTTTGTTTATCTTGCCAAAGATTTGTCAATTGAAGAACCAAGATCATATGAAGAAGCCATAACCAAGAGAGAATGGAAAGAAGCTATGGATGAGGAGATTGAAGCACTCAAGGAAAGTTGCACGTGAAAGCTAGTACCAAAGAAGGAATCCATGAAGGTAATAGGATCTAGATGGATCTATATACTTAAAAGAAATTATGATGGGTCAATTAATAGGTACAAAGCCAGATTGGTAGCCAAGGGTTTTGCACAAACCTAAGGCATTGACTATGAAGGAACATTCTCACCTGTGGCCAAGATGCCAACCATCAGAGTGTTGGTAAGTGTGGCTGCATCAAAGAATTGGAACATGTATCAATTGGATGTAAAAAATGCTTTCTTGAATGGATGGATTTCAGAGGAGGTATATATGTCACAACCTCCTGGCTATGAGGATCCAAACAAGGTATCATATGTGTGCAAATTGAATAAAGCTTTATATGGATTAAAGCAGGCACCTAGGGCATGGAATCACAGGTTGACCCCTTACCTTCAAGACCAAGGTTTTGTCATGAGCAAGGCAGACACTTCTCTATTCATCAAGAGAAGTAATTCAGAGGTAATATACCTATATGTTTATGTTGATGATATCATACTTACAGGTAATGATGTTAATGGAATCAGAAAAATCAAGAGCGAGATGATGAAGGAGTTCAAGATCAATGATATTGGTCTACTAAAGCAATTTCTTGGGCTTGAGTTAGTGTATACTAACTCTGGAATATACATTACTCAGAAAAGATACATACAGGATATGTTGAAGAAGTTTCATTTGCAGGATGCCAAAGTTGCAATTACTCCAATGAAGGTAAACCTAAAACTAAGTGCCCATGAAGGTGATGAAATTGATGATGTTACAGGTTACCAAAGTATAGTTGTAAGTTTGAACTATGCTACCTTAACAAGGATAGATATTGCATATGGAGTTAGTGTGCTAAGTCAGTTTATGCACAAGCCAAGAGCACCTCACTTAGAGGCTTCTAAGAGAATATTAAAGTATCTCAAGGATACACATCATCATGGTCTGTATTTCCCTTACACTTCAGACATTGATATCAAGGTCTATTCAGATGCAAATTGGGCAGGATGCAAGGATGATAGGAGGAGCACTTCTGGATACATTTCATTTGCAGGTGATAAGCCAATATCATGGTCTTCAAAGAAGCAAACTACTGTTGCTTTATCTTCTACAGAGGCAGAGTATAGAGGATTGGCAAATGCCACTCAAGAAGCCATATGGGTCAAGCTATTGTATACAGAATTGGGTTTATATACTAGGTCACCAATAATCTTTGGAGACAATACAAGCTCACTTCACCTTGCAGCTAATCCTATCTATCATGCTAGGACCAAACATATAGAGGTCCATTACCATTATGTGAGAGAGAAGTTATTAAACAAGGACATTCGACTAACCTATGTATCAACCAATATGCAGTGTGCATATTTGTTGACTAACGCTTTGGATGGAACCAAAATTTGCAAGTTCAAAGCAATGATTAGATTGCACGATATACATGAAGATTAGAGATAAAGACCAAGCCAAATTGTTTGGCTTGAGGGGGAGTTGTTGGTGCAATTCACAAGCCTACACATTTGGCTTGAAGGATACCTTGAAGTCCATACACATATGGAGAAGCATAGGAACAAATGCTAGTGGTTAATTACCACTTTACTCTTTTGTAAAAGTCACTTTTGACTTTGGAATCTTTGTAAACACATACCAAGGAAATCTCGTGAACTTTATTAGTTGTAAAGCATCAATCAAGTAGATGGAATATCTACTAGGATGTAGGAACTTGATTAAAGAGAGCCAAAGTTTGAATTCAAATTCAAACTTTGAACTAAATCACTCTAAGGGGTCAACTCAAAAAGTTGCGGGTAAGAAAGAAGAAGAAGACTCATTTCCCGAGCTCATCTCTGTCATTTCTGAGTGTGTGTGAGGCCTACACTCTAGCCCACACCTATCTACACCATTAGACAATGATCTTCATGCCAATGGCATTGTATACAAGTGTTCATTAATACATATATCTACATTGTTCATTTCTGAGTTCTCTGTCATAGTACTTGAAAGTCTATCAACTTGTCAAGAGCATATCTCACTCATTTCTCACCAAATTCAAAGATCTATAGCTTGTTGGAACCAGCTCAAAGTTTTCTACATGCTATCAATATTTGAAGAGATTCTATTCAGCCATTTCAGAGAATTGCTCGTCGAGGTGATCACTGGTTAAAGTCTGCTACAGTCCTAAAAAATCGGGGGTAAAGGTTTACTTACTAAATTGATTTCTCTGAGCATAGTTAATCTTTTTATATCATTCCACTTGGAATAGTTAGCTTGCTAAGCTAATTAGATACTCCTAAGAGGAGTTTTTCCAATTCCGACTGTGCTGGTCATACTGAGCAAAAGATCTAGCATGTGTCAAGTCAAAAATAGAAGGTTTTCTTTGAAACTTGAGGTCCAAAAATATCTGTTTTGATTCAATCTTTACACACATCATATCCAAAGTACATAGGCCATTTTATGGTGTCATTCGAAAGCTAAGGAGGTCCACTTATCAACTCTGAAGTATCAAAGGGCTGGTACAAAGCAGGATTTGGCAGTACCTACTCAATCTCTTGGAGTGTCCATCCATCATTCCAACCACTGGTATCATAGCAAACTAAGGTAAAATGGGAGATGGTTTTCCTTCATTTATTGATAAATTGGACAGGAACAACTATCACGCATGGTCTCTAAGGATGAAGACATACCTACAAGGAAGGAGTCTCTATGGATACATCTCAGGAGATGAGGAATTGTCCTCATTCAAAACAAGAGGATTGCCAACAAAGGAAGATTATGAAAAGCTCAACACATGGTGTGCTAAGGATGCATTAGCAAGGTCTTATTTACTCAACTCCATCTCTGATTTTCTTTTGCCACATATTAGGAACTCTAAGACATCCCAAGAGACTTGGGAAACCTTGTCATCTTATTTCTCTTCCAACACAAGAGCTAGAAAAAATCAGTTGTGGATTGAATTCACCACATTAAGGAAGCAACCTAAGCAAGTTGTTCGAGAGTTTGTGACCAAGATTAAAGATGTAGCAGATCAATTAGCAAGCATAGGAGAAGAGATTGAAGAAGATCAGATTGTAAGGCAAGTGATCAATGGGATCAAAGCTGATGACAAAAGCTTCACCACTGCCATGGATCTTTACATGCACATGCAGATTCCAGACCTTACCACTCTCATGGGAAAATTATTCACTCATGAAGCCAAGCACAACAAGAATGGAGATACATCCAAAGGTAATAGCTCTTCTGACCTATACACTGATAAAGGTAAAGCTAAAGATAAACGCAAGAACAAGAAAGGAGAAGATGAAGGCATACCTCCCAAGCCAACTATGCACAGAGAGGTAGATCATCAACAAGAAGGGGCAGAGGAGGTAAGCAAGGTAGGGGGAGATCCTATAACTCCTCACCATGCAAAATTTGTGGTTTATCAAATCATACTACAGTTGAGTGTTTCAGGAACTACAAGAATCAGAGAGGAAGAGGATATCAAAGAGGTGGATACTCACAGTCAAGATGTAGATTCAACCTTCACCAAGGCTACAACAACAAATACAACAACAATTACAACAACAACTACAATGGAAACTACCAAGGAGGATTCAAAACCAGGAAGGATTACAACAACTATACAGAAGAGCAAGATGATTCTCTTCTGATCATGAACATGACTTCAAAACCAGGTACAAATGATGACCACCTATTCTACATTGACTCAGGATGCTCAAATCATGTGGCTGGCAATGTAGCACTACTCTTTGATCTTGAGGAACCAAAAGGTAAACATCAAGTACAAACAGGTGATGACACCAAGCACTCAGTAGTTAAAGTTGGAAATGTTAAGACTTGTGATGGAAATCAGAACTTGTTGAGTAGGGTACTCTATGTACCAACCATTACCAGAAATTTGATGAGTGTTGGACAGATTGTGGAGAAAGGTTTGCAGGTTAGATTCAACCAATTTGGAGCATTTGTGGAGGATCCAAGGCATGGGTTCAAGAGAATAGCAAAAGGAGAAAAATCAGGTAGACTTTTTACTTTTGAGCTAGAAGACACAAAGAACATTGCACTATACAGTTATAAAGATCAAACACTTTCAGAGCTTGAGATTTGACACAAAAGAGTAGGGCATGTAGGAGAAAGAACCTTGAAGCAGATATGCACGAATCAATGTGTAATTGGAATACCCAATGTTTCCAAACAACACATGATATATAAATGTAGTGCTTGTCAATTTGGGAAGTCTCAGAGTTTACCCTTTTCAAGGAAAGGCTACATGCATGAGGACTACCTAGAACTTGTCCACACAAATGTATGGGGACCAAGCAAAGACCCCTCAATCTCAGGATCAAGGTACTATGTATCTTTTATTGATGATTATAGCAGATGGACTATATTGTACTTCATGAAGCACAAGGATGAAGTGTTTAATTGCTTTAAAAAATATCTTGCACTTGTTGAGAATCAGACAAGAAAGAATTTGAAGAGACTAAGGTCAGATGGAGGAGGTGAGTACTTCTCCAATGAGTTTGAAGACTTCTTGCAGGACAGAGGCATTAAGAGAGAAACCACCACAAGGTATACTCCTGAACAGAATGGGGTAGCTGAGAAAAGAAATAGGTTGATTGACCTAACTATCTCTGGACAGAGAGTGTTTCTACTGCCACTTATCTCATAAAGAGGTTACCATCTAAATCCCTTGATGGGATGACACCCTATGAAGCATGGCATGGTAAGAGACCCTCATTAGACCATTGCAGGATATTTGGATGTGTAGCATATGTACACATTCCTTCTCAGATAAGAGGTAAGCTAGACCCTAAGGTGAGAAGTGCATCTTTATTGGATATGATCTAAATTAAGAAGGGTACAGGTTTTACAACCCTTTCAATAAGGGATTCATGGTTAGTAGAGATGTTGTCTTTGATGAAAATTATTCTTGGTATGAGAATGAATGCAGGAAGTTTAAACTACCCTATGACTTGGAAAAGGAGTTTCCAAGTCTTGCTAAGGAGGAACCTACTCAGAATGAAGAATCATATTCAGATGATGAAGACTTTATCAATCTTGAAGAGTTCAAGGCATGGAAGTCCAAGGGCAAAGTCAAAATGAAGAAGCTTGAAGACATACCTGAGTCTTCAAATCAGTCAATCAGAAGATCACAAAGAGAGACCAAAAAAACTATAATATATGGGTATGATACATCTGTTGTTGCTAAACACTCTGTTTATCTTGCCAAAGATTTGTCAATTGAAGAATCAGGATCATATGAAGAATGTGAGGAGATGGATAGGTATGTGCTTGAAGATGAAGAGGTATTGCAAAATCCTTGATCTACACCAGCCAAATGAACTCCAGGAGTATATGGTGGGCCCTTTTAGCTTGCCAATGGATGTATTAGATACCCTATGTAACTTGGAAGATCACTCTCAAAAAAATATATCAAAACAGATAAGTTGGAGGTAGCTCAGAGGTGAAAAACTTGCTAATTTGGTTCATACACATATCCAGTGTTTTGCATAAATCTCTGAGCACAGCAGCAATTAGCTTAATTCCTCTTGGGGAAGTTTAGTTATCTTAAAGAGCTAAATTTCAAGAGTAATCTCATCAAAAATAATAAACCACACACTGAGAATGAGTTTTAACAAGTTATGACATCATCCCGATTTCCACGGGCTGCTACAGTTTGAGACCAGTGAGCAGAAAAATGAACATAACTCAAACTCTAGGAATCCAATGATTATGAAAATGTGTATGCTTCTACTAGATAGTAAGCTGAATCCAACAAGCTTTAAATCATTGAATTTTGGTAAGTAACCACTGAGAAACGGCTCTGACAAGATGAGTAAAAAAGTCGGGTACCTGAGAGAGAAGTGAAGATGAACAGACAGTGTTCACTTCAATTGAACATAACTGAAGATTGCAACATCCAAGTGAAATGAAACTTTGTGAGCATATAGTAGACTTATAGAGCTAACTTTAACAAGTTAAATCACTGAAAATGCTGCACCAAGCTCAGAGAAAACATCTCTGCAATCTGACTGAGAAAACTGAGAGTAATGGCAGTGAGTAGTACACTTCACAAGAACATGGAAATATGAACCCAAATGATAATGAAAATGAAATTATATTGCTTGTACAATACAATGGACTTACTGATACATATGTGTGACTTGGAATCACACCTTGATATGGCATAAAGCTAAGCTCTTGGAGGTCTTCATATAGGTCTCTCTAACCACAACTAAAACTGCCATCTATTTATAGTTGAGTTTGGGAGGCTAACTTCCCTCAATCACTCTCCAATCAATCAATGATTGATTTGATTCTCTACCTACCACAAATCACGAATTCGTGGCTCCTCTTTCAATTCTTGATCAAGTGGACTCAACCACTTAAGATTCTTTCACTTTTACATTAAGTAAACTCCTCAAAAGTTACAAGAGGTAGTTCACAAGTGAACTTTACATAGTCTTCATTTTAAAGCTTTTTTCATGACTTTGTGGGACTCAAGCCAATACTTAGGCTTTTCATAGACTTGCTCCAACAGCTCCCCCTCAAGCCAAGTATGCTTGAGGTCTTCAATCTTCCAAGATTATCTGCAAACCAATCATAGCCTTGAATTTGCAAAGCTTTGTACCATCCAATGCTTTGGTTAGAATACCTGGACATTGTTGATGAGTGGACACATATGATATTTGAATCTCTTTGCTTAGAACCTTCTCTCGTACATAGTGATAATAAACATCAATATGTTTATTCCTTGCATGAAAAATAGGATTAGCAGCTAAGTGAATAGAACTCATATTGTCACCAAAAATAGTTGGAGTTCCAAACTCCAATCCAAGATCTTTGAATAATGTCTTCATCCACATAGCTTCCTGAGTAGCTATGACAAGACCTCTGTATTCAGCTTCAGTAGAAGAGAGAGCAACTATGGGTTGCTTCTTGGATGACCATGAAATAAGCTTTGAACCTACAAAGGTAAGATAACCTGAAGTGCTCCTTCTATCTTCCTTGGAGCTAGCCCAATCTGCATCAGAAAATAGCTTCAAACTTAAATCAGATACATAAGGATAATAAAGTCCTTCATTTATGGTTCCTTTGAGATATTTGAGTATCCTTTTGGCAGCATCCATATGTGGTTTCCTTGGTGTGTGCATAAATTGACTTAGCACACTCACACTGTAACATATATCTACTCTTGTCAATGTGGCATAGTTGAGACTACCCACTAGACTTTGATATGATGTGATGTCCTCTATGAGTTCACCTTCATGTGAGCTCAATTTGTGATTGACCTCCATTGGAGTACCTGCAATCTTACAATCTTGCATCTTGAATTTTGCCAACATGTCCTTAATGTACTTTCTTTGAGTGAGAAACAAACCATGATCTTTGTAGACAACTTCCAAACCTAGGAAGTAGGTAAGTGAACCCAAATTACTTATCTTGAACTCTTCTCTCATCTGATCTTTGATCTTCTTCATACCATCTGCATCATTTCCTATCAATATAATATCATCTACATATACACATAAGTAGATGACCTCAGAATTACTCTTTTTAATAAAGAGTGAAGGATCTACCTTGCTTGGTTGAAAGCCTTTGTCCTGCAAGAATGAAACAAGCCTGAAATTCCAAGCTCTTGGAGCTTGCTTGAGACCATACAATGCTTTGTTAAGTTTACACAGATAATCAGGATAAACTTGATTCTCAAAACCAGGTGGTTGTGCCATATATACCTCTTCTGTTATCCAACCATTCAAGAATGCATTCTTTACATCTAGTTGAATTATCTTCCAATTCTTGGAAGAGGCAATACTAAGAAAAACCCTAATAGTAGGCATCTTTGCCACAGGAGAGAAGGTCTCCTCATAATCAATTCCCTGAGTTTGTGCAAAGCCTTTTGCTACAAGCCTTGCCTTATACCTGTTAATTGAACCATCAGAATTCTTCTTGAGTTTATAGACCCATCTTGAGCCTATTACCTTCATGGATGAAGTCTTGGGCACCAAATCCCAAGTGTTGTTTTCCTCAAGTGCTTCAATCTCTTCCTTCATTGCATGCTTCCATTCTGTTTTTGCTTTGGCCTCTTCAAATGATGATGGCTCCTCTTGGTTTATATCTTGTGCTATGTAGATAGAATTTTTAGTTACTAATGAGGTGTCAAACCCATACCTTTTTGGTTTTTTCTTTTCCCTCATAGATCTTCTTAGGCCATGATGTGATGATTCTGCCTCATATCCAAGTTCCTGCAATTTTGCTTTACCTTTAGACTTCCATGCTTTGATCTTTTCCATCTAAGATTCCTCATCATCCTCTGAGGTGTCTTGTTCTTCAATCTTTGGTTGTTCTCTACCAAGCTTTGGAAAATCTTCTTCAAGATTATATGGTAAATTGACCTTCCTGCATGAATCTTCATACCATGAATTGTTCTCATCAAAAACTACATCTCTGCTTACCAAGAATCCTTTGTTGGTAGGGTTGTATAACCTGTAGCCCTTTTGATTGTTGTCATATCCAATAAATACACACCTTTCTGCCTTTGGATCTATCTTGCCTCTAACCTGTGAAGGAACATGAGCAAAAGCAATACATCCAAAAATTTTACAATGATCTAAGCTTGGTCTTCTTCCATTCCAAGCCTCATATGGAGTCATCCCATCAAGGGATTTTGAAGGCAACATGTTAATCAAGTAAGTGGCTGTAGATACAGCCTCAGCCCATAAGTAATTAGGTAAATGCTTTTCATTTAACATAGACCTTGCAGCTTCAACAATTGTCCTATTCCTCCTTTCTGCCACACCATTTTGCTCAGGAGTGTACCTTGTAGTTACCTCTCTTTTGATTCCTCTTTCTTGAAGAAAAGAATCAAAATCATGGGAGAAGTATTCTCCCCCTCCATCTGACCTTAGCCTTTTTAGTGATTTACCTGTTTGATTCTCCACAAGAGTCAAATATCTTTTGAAACATGAAAAAACTTCATCTTTGTGTTTCATAAAGAATAGGATAGTCCATCTGCTGCAATCATCAATAAAGGAGACATAATACCTTGATCCAGATATTGAAGCTTCCTTGCTAGGTCCCCATACATTTGTATGAACCAACTCCAAGAGATCTCCATGCATATAACCTTTCTTCATGAATGGTAACCTGTGAGACTTTCCAAATTGACATGCACTACACTTATAAATCATATGTTGTTTTGACAAATTAGGGAGTCCAAGTACACTTTGGTCCCTGCAAATTTGCTTTAATGACCTTTCACCAATATGTGCTAACCTTTTGTGCCATACTTCAATTTCTGTGAGTGTTTGACTACCATAATTAAAGAGAGCAATGTTTCTAGTGTCTTGTAATTCAAATGTGAACAATCTACCTGTCTTTTCACCTTTTGCAATTTTTTTGAATCCTTGACTTGGATCTTCAACAAATGCTCCTGCTTTTGTGAACCTGATTTCATTTGCAGGTGATAAGCCAATATCATGGTCTTCAAAGAAGCAACCTACTGTTTCTTTATCTTCTACAGAGGTAGAGTATAGAGGATTGGCAAATGCCACTCAAGAATCCATATGGATCAAGCTATTGTATACAGAATTGGGCTTATATACTAGGTCACCAATAATCTTTTGGAGACAATACAAGCTCACTTCACCTTGCAGGTAATCCTATCTATCATGCTAGGACCAAACATATAGAGGTCCATTACCATTATGTGAGAGTTAAGTTATTAAACAAGGACATTCAACTAACCTATGTATCAACCAACATGTAGTGTGCAGATTTGTTGACTAAAGCTTTGGATGGAACCAAACTTTGCAGGTTCAAAGCAATGATTGGATTGCACGATATACATGAAGATTGAAGATAAAGACCAAGCCAAAATGTTTGGCTTGAGTGGGACCTGTTGGTGCAATTCACAAGCCTACACATTTGGCTTGAAGGATACCTTGAAGTCCATACACATGTGGAGAAGCATAGGATCAAATTCTAGTGGTTAATTACCACTTTACTCTTTTGTAAAAGTCACTTTTGACTTTGGAATCTTTGTAAACACCTAACAAGGAAATCTCTTGAACTTTATTAGTTGTAAAGCATCAATCAAGTAGATGGAATATCTCCTAGGATGTAGGAACTTGATTAAAGAGAGCCAAAGTTTTAATTCAAATTCAAACTTTGAACTAAATCACTATAAGAGGTCAACTTAAAAAGTCGCGGGTAAGAAAGAAGAAGAAGACTCATTTCCCGAGCTCATCTCTATCATTTCTGAGTGTGTGTGAGGCCTACACTCTAGCCCACACCTATCTAAACCATTAGGCAATGATCTTCATGCCAATGGCATTGTATACAAGTCTTCATTAATACATATATCTACATTGTTCATTTCTGAGTTCTCTGTCGTAGTACTTGAAAGTCTGTCAACTTGTGGAGATCATATCTCACTCATTTCTCCACCAAATTCAAAGATCTATAGCTTCTTGGAACCAGCTCAAAGTTTTCTACATGCTATAAAAATTTGAAAAGATTCTATGCAGCCATTTCAGAGAAACGCTCGTCGAGGTGATCACTGGTCAAAGTCTGCTATAGTCCTAAAAAATCAGGGGTAAAGGTTTACTTGCTAAATTGATTTCTCTGAGCATAGTTAATCTTTTTATATCATTCCACTTGGAATATTTAGCTTGCTAAGATAATCAGATACTCTTGAAAGGAATTTTTCCAATTCCTACTGTGCTGGTCATACTGAGCAAAAGATCCAGTAGGTGTCAAGTAAAAAATAGAAGGTTTTCTTTGAAACTTGGGGTTCAAAAATATCTGTTTTGATTCAATCTTTACACACATCATATCCAAAGTACATAGGCCATTTTATGGTGTCATTGCTAAGGAGGTCCACTTATCAACTCTGAAGTATCAAAGGGCTGGTACAAAGCAGGATTTGGCAGTACCTACTCAATCTCTTCGAGTGTCGATCCATCATTCCCAACACCCTCCTACTAAAACATCTTTTGCATTTCCTTTACGTAATGAAATTTGGGTGCTTGACTCGAAACCCATATGCTTGCTTATGTGCACATCCTTCCAATGCATCGTTTTCTAAGCAAACGAATGACATGAGTTCAAAGAAACTAGCTCAACCATTTCAGCGTGGACAAAAGCCACCCATCTTTGTATAAAGGTCAATGAGAGCTCAATTTTCATTGATGTCCATAAACCCATTACCTCTCTTGATGAGACAAACTAATGGTTCAATCTTCTTAGTACTGGAGATGGATTGATGATGTTGTATATCAAAGAGCTATGGAATGCATTCTCTATGTATGAATCAATATGTCTGATATCCACTTTGCTATCTCTCAGATGAGCATATCAATGCATCACCTAACTGTCAAGCATAAGTGTATCTTTTGCCACTTATTAGGCCTGCAACAACTTGGGTCATCTTATGCCAAGGGGGGATCATAACTTTACCTTTTTGTTTTTTTTTTTCGAGCTTAGATTGGGTTGGTTGTTATGACACTTGTTTGTGCATAATTTGCTTTTTCTTCATGCATGGTACCTCACAAACACATAACATTGAAGGGATAACTATCTTTGTATACTCCACACTCAACAATACACTTTGTGTAGTGCTCCTAAACTTGTTCTCTGTCTTGTTTCTTGTGTGCATTGTGAGGAGGTTATGCTAGAGTATGAGCTCATGAACAAGCGAGGTGCACGAAGGTGAAGGTGAGAAGCACACTAGTGCACACACACAAGGAAGAGACAATAGGAGAGGCAATGGAAGATAAATTGCTTTTGCTCATTACTCAAAGTACAAGAACTCTCATATCAAGCTCATAGCTCAAAACTAGGTAACCCCAGAAATGAGCTCTCTCGCTCTATTTATAGTTTTTGAGGTGAAGTGACAGATTTTTCATCTAATGATCGGTCTAGTTAAAATTTATGTCCTATGCTACTTTTGCGGCATCAAATGAGGTCCAAAAAATGTGAAAATTGGTAGGCTTGTTCTATCTATGCTCCTCAAGCTTGAGGGCTCCTCGGCTTGCATGAAATGGAGTGTGGCATGGAAAAATTGTGTGGTTCCATGTTACAGTGGTTAGTGATAACAATCATTGTTGATGTTTCATACAAGATTTGATCGATCTTAATCAATATTGATTGGAAATTTTGTTAATGGGGCCTCATTTGGTCTCCTTGCTCTACTTCTTGCATGCTTCATCTTCATCGATGCCATAAACTGCTTCCAACACCCCCTACCTCTCACGTTTGTCATCCCCAAGAGAACCTTGTTGTAGGGAGTGTTTGATATAGTTCTATAAGAGTTCATGTGTGGGGGTGTGCTAATTTACATGTATACCCCTTGCTAGGTGAGCTCCTAGCTTGTCCCATGCTATTGCATGTGGTGTATCATGTGGTGGGTAGCATTAGTGTGTCGAGTAAAGGAGTTGTTCACAAAAGAAAAGTTGGTGGAGATGAGTCAGCTTGGTAATGAAAACTTCAAAATGGTATTCCCAAAACATAGTGGTGAATATTTCTTCAAAGGTTTGTTTATAGCAAGCAGGCAGCTACTTTATATGACAATGCCAGACTTAGCAAGTTTTGAGTGATGGGATGGTGCTCATATCATAGATGAGATCCAAGTTGCCATGCTCAAGGCTTGGTGTGGAAACAAGAGATGTGTGTACTCTTTACAAGAATTTGAATGTAGTCTTCATGAGGTCGAAGATTTTCATGGACATCCTTGTTGGATTTTGAGGTCTATGGAAACACACAAACAACAAAAGTAACAAGAAGAAGCTTGAAGCATAATACACAATAGTGAATGTATTACCAAGAGAATGTACAAAGATAGGTGACCCATTAGGGTTATAGGTGCATATACAAGCCAGGGGGGAGCCTCCTAAAGAATGAAAAAAGTGATGCGGTGAACAAGGAGCTACCAATCATGTATAAGTTCCAAGCTATATGGAATCAATCCACAAAAGGAAGTAAGCCCAGATCTTTGCAAAAAGCTTCAAACTTCTCCCTGGGCACAACCTTTTTGAAAATGTTTGCAATGTTCTCATGTGTGGACACATATGCCAAACTGATCTCTCCAGCAGGGAACCTCTCCCTAACATAATGATAGTGCATCTCAATGTGCTTAGTGCAATCATGGAACACAAGGTTTCTCACAACTACCAATGTGCTCTGAGTGTCAGTGCAAATGGCGGTGGCAGAAGATTTACCAACATCCAAATCAGCCATAAGGCATCTGAGCCACACAAACTCAACAGTCACTGTAAAAGCTACCCTATACTCAGCATCACAACTAGAAGTGGCCAGAATAGACTGTTTCTTGCTCAACCAAGATATGCATGAGCTAGCAAGCATGAAACAAAAACCACTAGTTGACACATTAGTGCCATAGCAACCAGCACAAGTAGAGTAAAGAAAAGCATGTAAATCTGGTCGTAGTGATCTCCCCTTGGGATAAAACAATCCAAGTAGTCGGGTGCCTCTCAAGTAGAAAAAGATGTGCTTAACCGCCTACCAATGTTTGACACATGGGCAATGCATAAACATGTTGATCTGTGAGATAGCAAACTAAATATCTAGCCAAGGAATGCATAAGTAAATCAAGCATCCAAAAAGCTGCTGGCAAGGGCTCCTCCTACAAGAGTTAGTTCAAAAGCTTCATGTTGAGTGAATAAGTATGAGATTTCTTTTTCTGGGAATCAACGCCAATTTCAATTTGGCTACATGGTCATAAAGATTTGTAGACCTATCATAATAATGTTCCATACACCTTTCCACTTGGGATGCTCCAACACTTTTCCCAAGGCCTTGATGGCATTGGCATATGTTTATTGGTAGATCTTCTTAGCTAGCTAGAAAATTTCACGGTTTCATTCTAGCTCGAGGAAAATCTCGTTGGAATTGAGAGATCCCATGATTAACATGATTACTTGATGGTTTTCTCATGAGATCTAATAGAGGTTGATTACCTCTTACATTTTGATTCTCAATTATTTTGCCTAGTTTATCTCTCATTGGCCTAAAAGTAGATCAACCCATCTGGTAGAAGCAAGCTCTACTTGGCAAGGCTTTTCTCAAATGTGATTAAACGCAAAGTCCCCTAGAAAACTTGGAAGGAAAGATGTGTGAATGATCTGGGTGGAACCCTCCAGAGAATGGCCCATAGAGAAATCCCTAGACTATTTCGGCAGAAGGACTTGAAACTAAAGGGACTACCCCCCCAGACACTAAAAGGTGTTGGTTTTTCATAGCAACAAGGTTGTAGACAAATGGATATAATAACATGAAGGGGGTGAAAGGCTACTAATTATCCTTCTTTGCACCTCCCTTTATCTCTCTTGTAGTTCTCTCCTTTTACATTGAAAGTTGTTTTGTTTTGAGGTAAGATGGACCTTTTACTTGGGCAAATAAGAAAATGAAGAAACAATGTGAGAAAGCTATGGAGTTTGGCCCTATTCCATCAAGTAGACCTACATAAAATCTTAATCTTCTTTTTGAAGAAAATGAGCACAATGTCCAATGAGTGCATCCAACACCCACATAAATATATGCGACACGACATGTTTTGACCTATGAGTTCTTCTTTTGTGGAGAATATGAGTTCTTCTTCTTTTAGGTACTCACTGAGGTGCACAAAGATGAAGGTGAGAAGTACACAAGTGTACACAGACATACACACACAGACACACACACACACACAAGGAAGAGACAATATGAGAGGCAATGGAAGGTTAATCGCTTCTTCTCATTACTCAAAGTACAAGAACTCTCACACAATGCCCATACATGAAAACTAGCTAACCCCAAAAATGATCTCTCTAGCTCTATTTATAGTTTTTGAGGTGAAGCGGCCGGTTTTGCATCTAATGACTGGTCTAGTTAAAATTTATGTCCTATGCTACTTTTGGGGGATCAAATGAGGTCCAAAAAATGTGAAAATTGGTAGGCTTGTTCTATCTAGGCTCCTCACGCATGAGGACTCCTTAGCTTGCACAAAGTGGAGCTTTGCATGGCAAAATTGGGTGGTTCTATGTTACAATGGTTAGTGAGAAGAATTACAATTGATGTTTTAGACAAGATTTGATCAATCTAAATCAATATTGACTAGAAATTTCTTTAATGGGCCCCCTTGTGGTCTCCCTGCTCTACTTCCTCTTCTTCAATGTTGTGAATAGCTACTGCGAACAATCCTAGATGAGAATTTACAATTATAAAGCTTGGTGATGAGTTTGCATGTTTGATGAGAGGTTTTGTAGCAATTAGTGTGGTCCTTCTCTAGCCCATTGCATGGCCAAGAGAAAAAGAAGAAGAAAAAGAGGGTTGCTTCAAGCGCCACTTACCCTTGTCTTTGACATTCGATATATTGCAATCCCTTTGGGCTAGTTGGTTTGAGCAACACTAGCATTTCCTACAAAGAGCTTCATATGTAGGTATCACCATAGCTATAAATGATGTGGCCTAGAGAATTGAAATGGAAGGAGAACTAATTCGAGGAGACTAGCTTGGTGGGGCCATTGATGATGAAGTTTGCCATTATTGATTTTCATCATTCTTGGCTAGCCTTTGGTCGTGTTCAAACAGAGTGGCACACTTTTGCCCGCTCAGATTGAGTTATGTCATTCTCAATTCAAATTGAGCGGCGGTACTCTCTCAAAACTAAAATGTATGTATAACAGTATTGGTTGAAGAATGTAAGTAGCAAACGAGAATATCTTTATTAGAGCAATACCAGCTTTTTTCTAGAGGGAAAGGATGTTGTGTATGCATAATTGGCTTTTTCTTCATGCACGGTAGATCATACACACATAACATTGAAAGAATAGTAACCTTTGTATATTTTTCTTGTGTGCATTCTGAGGAGGTGATGGAAGAGCATGAAGATGAGAGGGTCTTTGCAAAATCCTTGTCTAGAACAACGCATTTTTTGCTTGGACATTATATTAGACTCTCTAAGCTTGCAAATGGCACATAAATATGACCATAGTGCTTCGGAGCATTGATGTCAGATGTGTGTGTCAAGACAAACTTCCTTGGGATTTTGAGCATGAAGAGAAAACCTTTTATTTATGGAAGAAGGCACTAAGGAAAACGTAATCCAAATTTATTTCACGAATTTAGAGTGACTAGAGACTGAGCACTATACTTAAGAACTCATAGGTGTGATCCTCACATTTTCACAAAACAGACACTACACATACAGAGTCATAGAGACTGATGCATATCTTTACACACGGAGCTCCACCGATCAAAATATGGCATACACAAGCTCAAAAGGATATTATCTTCATGATCCAAGCATTGGATAGTAGCTCAAGAAGATGGTGAAAACTTCAAGAAAATGTATAGATATGTAAAGTACAATGCTTGGAGGTGTCGGAGGACTACGATGGGTAAGAGACAAAGTACAGTGGCCACGCTAGAAGTGAGTGTGGGCTCTACTATATCCCGTGACTTCTTCACTCAAATTTCTCCTTGATTTTAGTAATAACCCCCCTTTCCCTAATATTCCTCTCTCCCGTGTACCCCTACTTTTTCTCTCTCTAATGAGAGTTGGTTTTTCGATTACTTTTGTATTGCAATGCGACTTGGAAGAAAACAGCTTCGCTATGTGGTGCCGAAATCGCGATCTGAGCTCGTTTCGGCCTCCGAACACACTATCACAGCGCTTATGCAGGCTATTTCGTCCTTTTGTGCCAAAGGCATGTTCCACTGGTGGTTTAGTGCATGTGTACCTAAGTCAAGAAGTCTTAGGGACTTGTGCCAAAGAGACTAAATCTCATTTGCCACACAAGTGCATATAGTGGGGAATTGACACATGCTTATTTGTCAATCCGATGAACCGACCTAACCAAGCATATGAGGACTTGTGCTCACGTGATGGGAAATGAAGTGGTTCAGCTCACATGCATAAGAAAAGACTAACATACCTCTCCAACTCACTTAACTACAAAAAGTGTCTGTTGCGATGCCACTTACAGTAGTTTTCACTAAATCGAGGATTTCTCCCAGCTCCGAACTCCGAATATGGCCAATAGCAGGTTCCTTTTGAAGCTCTCGACGAGACACATCTATTGGGCGTGTTTCACTTGATTCTGACAACCGTGCTTCAAGTTATGACCAAAATAGTGAATGGCAGGAAGCACACACTCACTCCACAACTCGTAGTAGCGCACACACACACTACAATAGCTCAAAAACAGTGGGGAGGGGTAGACAACAGTCCTACACACACATTCCAAGCATTGCACACACACCAAAGATCACAGAGAAGGTAGAAATCAGCAAGAAAGAAGCAAATTCGAAAATTCTCCAGCTCTTCTTCTTCACAATGGCAAAAACGTCCCTACAAAGAGTCACAAAGTGACTTCTATACATGTGCCCTAAAAATGGTCCTTTCACACAAGTGACCGGCACTTTATTAAGTAATCTCTATTTTCCTACTATTTTACAAGAAATATATTACAATGATTCAGGATTATGCATCTAGAGGACTCCTCTAGTGCATTTACATGGCTTGAGGGAATTTCTTAAGAATTTGAAGAAGAAAAATATGCCCATTAATTTGAAAATTTTGGGGCTCCCCTTTCGTGCCTCTTTGCTCTACAACACTCTCCTCCTCTTTGTCTCTGTCGTCCCTTAACAGGCTTTTGCTTCTCGTTTGTAGCTCGTCTAAGATTTCTGAATACACGCACCCGATGGTCGAAGAAGCAACAAGGACTGTCAGACAATTGGTTATCTTATCCGAGGTATGTCCTTTGCTTTTGTTTGCCCCTTGGTATTCCGTACATCACAAATCTGGGTTGCTATATTCAGTCGGGCTGCCACGCATGCCATCAGTGACTAAGAATGTGGTATTCTTAGTCACCTGCTTCAACTTTTCAGCCTCTGCCTCTTTCTAACTTTTGGTCTTCTGATTTGTCTTTGTCTTCACACATCTGACCTGTTGTATTGCTTTGAGCCTGTTTATTTTCTGCCATCGCACGCTATCATTGGGAGGATTATTACCTGCCAAGTATTGTCTTGCACTTCTTCATGGATACTTCCTGGCCCTGGTCCGTCCTTCCCATGAAATGTCCTGGTTGTTATTGTTCTTTAACTCCATTCCTCAGGACCTGGGTGTTTGGCGTTGTTGCCTGATGCGTGCCCCTATGGGGCTTTGGGTAGAGGGTGGTTCTTTTGCTTTATAATCTTCATTCTTTATTGAGTAGTTTTGGTCTTTGATTTTCTTCTTCTTCTCTTCTTGCTTGATTCCCCTTCCACACATCCCTCCTCCTGAACTCTGTCATCCCCGATAGGCTTTTTGTGGTGACATCCCTCCTCCTGAACTCTATCATGAACTCTTTCCACTGGCTTGACTTCACTCCATCCTCTGGTGCTTGCCTGTGATCCGCAAAGAAGCTTGTTTCATAAGCCACCAGTCTTGCATTAAGATTTGAAGTCATTTTTACAAAAAATTTTGAATCAATTTCAAAGAAGCCAGTAAAAAATGCTTCTTCAAATGTGTGCATATACGTGCTTGGCAAAAACATGAGCCGCGAATAAAATGCCATCAGAGTTAATCGGCTTGGGATAGTGGAAAGATAAAAAATAAGTGCTTCCATCCCTGGTGGCGTTTCGCCCTATTCCATCAAGTAGAACTACAGAAAATCTTAATCTTCTTTTTGAAGAAAATGAGCACAATGTCCAATGAGTGCATCCAACACCCACATAAATATATGCGACACGACATGTTTTGACCTATGAGTTCTTCTTTTGTGGAGAATATGAGTTCTTCTTCTTTTAGGTACTCACTGAGGTGCAAAAAGGTGAAGGTGAGAAGCACACTAGTGTATACAGACATACACACACAGACACACACACACACACAAGGAAGAGACAATATGAGAGGCGATGGAAGGTTAATCGCTTCTTCTCATTACTCAAAGTACAAGAACTCTCACACAATGCCCGTACATGAAAACTAGCTAACCCCAAAAATGATCTCTCTAGCTCTATTTATAGTTTTTGAGGTGAAGCGGCCGGTTTTGCATCTAATGACTGGTCTAGTTAAAATTTATGTCCTATGCTACTTTTGGGGGATCAAATGAGGTCCAAAAAATGTGAAAATTGGTAGGCTTGTTCTATCTAGGCTCCTCACGCATGAGGACTCCTTAGCTTGCACAAAGTGGAGCTTTGCATGGCAAAATTGGGTGGTTCTATGTTACAATGGTTAGTGAGAAGAATTACAATTGATGTTTTAGACAAGATTTGATCAATCTAAATCAATATTGACTAGAAATTTCTTTAATGGGCCCCCTTGTGGTCTCCCTGCTCTACTTCTCACGTGCTTCCTCTTCTTCAATGTTGTGAATAGCTACTGCGAACAATCCTAGATGAGAATTTACAATTATAAAGCTTGGTGATGAGTTTGCATGTTTGATGAGAGGTTTTGTAGCATTTAGTGTGGTCCTTCTCTAGCCCATTGCATGGCCAAGAGAAAAAGAAGAAGAAAAAGAGGGTTGCTTCAAGCGCCACTTACCCTTGTCTTTGACATTCGATATATTGCAATCCCTTTGGGCTAGTTGGTTTGAGCAACACTAGCATTTCCTACAAAGAGCTTCATATGTAGGTATCACCATAGCTATGAATGATGTGGCCTAGAGAATTGAAATGGAAGGAGAACTAATTCGGGGAGACTGGCTTGGTGGGGCCATTGATGATGAAGTTTGCCATTATTGATTTTCATCATTCTTGGCTAGCCTTTGGTCGTGTTCAAACAGGGTGGCACACTTTTGCCCCCTCAGATTGAGTTATGTCATTCTCAATTCAAATTGAGTGGCGGTACTCTCTCAAAACCAAAATGTATGTATAACACTATTGGTTGAAGAATGTAAGTAGCAAACAAGAATATCTTTATTAGAGCAATACCAGCTTTTTTCGAGAGGGAAAGGATGTTGTGTATGCATAATTGGCTTTTTCTTCATGCACGGTAGATCATACACACATAACATTGAAAGAATAGTAACCTTTGTATATTTTTCTTGTGTGCATTCTGAGGAGGTGATGGAAGAGCATGAAGATGAGAGGGTCTTTGCAAAATCCTTGTCTAGAACAACGCATTTTTTGCTTGGACATTATATTAGACTCTCTAAGCTTGCAAATGGCACATAAATATGACCATAGTGTCAGATGTTTGTGTCAAGACAAACTTCCTTGGGATTTTGAGCATGAAGAGAAAACCTTTTATTTATGGAAGAAGGCACTAAGGAAAACGTAATCCAAATTTATTTCACGAATTTAGAGTGACTAGAGACTGAGCACTATACTTAAGAACTCATAGGTGTGATCCTCACATTTTCACAAAACAGACACTACACATACAGAGTCATAGAGACTGATGCATATCTTTACACACGGAGCTCCAACGATCAAAATATGGCATACACAAGCTCAAAAGGATATTATCTTCATGATCCAAGCATTGGATAGTAGCTCAAGAAGATGGTGAAAACTTCAAGAAAATGTATAGATATGTAAAGTACAATGCTTGGAGGTGTCGGAGGACTACGATGGGTAAGAGACAAAGTACAGTGGCCACGCTAGAAGTGAGTGTGGGCTCAACTATATCCCGTGACTTCTTCACTCAAATTTCTCCTTGATTTCAGTAATAACCCCCCTTTCCCTAATATTCCTCTCTCCCGTGTACCCCTACTTTTTCTCTCTCTAATGAGAGTTGGTTTTTCGATTACTTTTGTATTGCAATGCGACTTGGAAGGTTGGAAGAGAAAAGGGATGATGGTTCGAACCGGCAGTAGAACGGAATTGAACCGTCGTCGCACCCAAGCAATTGCTTGGGCACTCGCGCACTCGCGCACGGTTTGCAGCATTCTGTGTGTGTGTGTGTGCGTGTTCCATGGAAGAGGTTTGGACTGTACAGTAGAGCTTGCTTCTACCAGATGGGTTGATCTGGTTTTAGGCCAACGAGAGATAAACTAGGCAAAACAATTGAGAATTCGAATGTCAGAGGTAATCAACCTCTAGTAGATCCCACGAGAAAACCATCAAGTAATCACGTTAATCATGGGATTTCTCAATTCCAACAAGATTTTCCCCGAGCTAGAGTGAAACCGTGAAATTGTGTAGCTAGCCAAGAAGCTCTAGCAATAAACCTATGCCAATGCCATCAAGGCCTTGGAAGAAGTGTTCAAGCATCCCAAGTGGAAAGGTGCATGGAACATTATTATGACAGGTCTACAAATCCTTATGACCATGTAGCCAAATTGAAATTGGTGTTAATTCCCCAAAAAAGAAATCTCATATTTATTGACTCAACATAAAGCTTTTGACCTAACTCTTGTAGGAGGAGCCCTTGCCTAGCTGCATCCCTTGACAATTATGCCATTTGGAAATCCAGATATGCTTATCAAAGGATTCCTAGGAGAATTCCATGAATGTAGAGTGAAGCATGAATCTTTCTCCCTAATATATAGGTTCAAACAAGCGAGCCATGAACTAGTCATAGTAGTTGCCAAAAGATACAAGCAGTCCAATTATAGGTGGCATGTCACAGAAGGACCATCAGAGAAGAAACTTAGGTCGCTGCTCTACGTCAGTAGTCTTGGCACCTTGTTTGAGTTTATCGAAGAATATCTGCATTTTGGAAGATAACGTTGAATGAATGCATCAAAGATTATGCAAGCCTAAGAAGGAGGGAGTGTTGAGTATGAATTCAAACAGAAGGAAGATTAGGAAAAGGCAAAGAAAAGTAGGAGGTGCACATAAATTTTTGGAAGCCTACATGTATTTTTGTAAAATACCTCTTTTGGCTAGAATTTTAGTTCACAAATCATTTTTATAATTTTGTAATTTCCAAGAGCATGGGAAAGCCTTCACATGTATACACTTCGACCACCATAGTTATCTAGCACAATAAGAAAGTTAGAATAGCTCTAAAGTTATTTTAGGACTATTTTGAACTAGGGAAACCATTTTAGTGTGGACAATTTTTAGTCAAAACAAGAAAGTGTGTGAAGAACATAAACACTTCAGACTTTGCTTTCAATGGATATACCTATGCATGCCTAGAAAAATAATCACTGAAAGCCATGAAGTAGAGATAGTTCCCAAAAGAAGGTGTTTGCATAGGAACACCAACATCATTGTGAACAAGCTATAATTTTTGAGTATTTCGAATTGAACCACCTTTGGGGAAGGACGAACGCTACATTTTGCCCATAATACAGCCTTCATAGACATGTTTACGAGGTGCCTCAAGTTTGGGTAGAGACGACATAATTTCAGATTTCTATAGGCATAGAAAACTAGCAAAATTTAGATGACCAAAGCATGCATGCCAAAGCTTTGCATCTGACATAGCCTGAGAATCTTGAACTGCACATGCTAAATCATTCATAGATTTTGCATAATCTATGAGCTTATACAGCCCACAACATAAAATGTTAGTAGCAATAATGATGTCGCCATTTGATAGATCATGAATTGTACATCTTTCATCAACAAATTTCACAACCAAGCTGATCTTGTCTATTGCTGAAACTAATAACAAATTTTTCTTGATACCTATCACAAATAAAGTATCTGGCAGTGTAAAAGAACTACCATCAACAGTAGTTAGAATGAGCTTACCGACACCCATGACACGATAAGAGGAGTTTTTGGTGCATGTGACACTATTTCGTGTAGGGGAAGGCTCAAGTGAAGTGAAGAAACTATGATGGGAGGTAATCTGTTTGGTTACCCCACTATCAAAATACTAAACAAATGAGTCTAGTTCATACCTGCACTATTCATGAGAAGATGGTTCATAAGTGCAAATAGTAGTAAATTCCCATTCTTCATTCTCCACAAGATTTGTAGACTCTGATTTCGGTGTAGAGGCTTCTACAACAACCATTCAGGTCTCTTTTTTCTTTGCCTCTTTTGCAGCTATTTTTGGATGAATATTTACGATCATTTGCTTTACATTATTTGCAAATATTTTCTTCCTTTTTTTCCTTCTCGTCTCTGTCATCCTTCTTTGACATGATCATTTCCTTTAAATTCTTTGCAAAAGATTTACCTTTGTCCTTCTGACTAGCCAGTAAAGCTTGATCTGCAACATGCATAATGGACCTATTCTGTCTAGACTGATCATCCTGCAATAGAACAAAGACTAACTCCTCGAATGTTAAGGCATTTGGATTGGCTTTCATCATCAATCAAAGAGTAGAAGCAATTCTCTAATATGAATTTGGAAGAACATTTAGAACAGTCTACATAAGTGAACTATCAGGTGAGAATTCATCAGCAAAAATCAACTGCTCATTCAAATCTTTGATCTCTTTGTCAAAAACTATCCATGGAATCTCCTTCATGCATGTGCTCACTCACTAACTATTTTGGAGGTAAGCAACAAGAGCCTCATTCGTTGCCTAGTATAAAGTGATAAGTGTATTCCAAGCATCCTTTGTTGTTTTGCAAGAGAGACTGTGAGAAATAATTGCATGTTTGATAGACAAGGTTATCAATGCATAGAAGGTGCAACACAAACATGAACCTAAAGAATATCACCATCTTCAATGCCATTTGCATCACCTTTAGTAAATGTATTTGCACCTTTTATTAGGACATTTTTCAAAAACCTACACAATATTCCAGAGTCCTTTTTACAACCAATACATGAAACATCATATAAGCCCATAATGGGTAATTGGTACCATCCGACTCATCCTCAATAGCCAACATATGGAGTACATCACTACTTTTAGCCATGTCCACTAACTAAGATACCCCGATGCATAAAAATGATTGTATCACAAAAAGTGGAACATAATTACCTTGTTTAGTTTCGCTAAACATGTAGTGGGCTTTGAGGAGCTTATGTTGGAGAATCAAAACCTGTATATATCTTTGCCACAAAGACAAATATGTCTGCACATGCACTATGATAGTGCATTTCGAGGCTGAAACAAGCTTAGTCCACGATCTTGACACCACAAAGTGACGCTATTTTGAACTCCTAATCACCCTGAGTATGTTCACCAGTTTTCATGCCATTCTGAGACTATGACTGAAGGGGTGTCAAGGACACCCTAGATGAAGCAAAGTCTTGCTCTGATACCGATTGTTGGAGTTTGAGGTCTGCCAAAGCACAAAAACAACACAAGGAAGAAGAAAAAGCTTGGAGCACAACACACAATACTAATGTATTACCAAGAGAATGTACAAAGATAAGTGACCCATTAGGGTTATTGGCATATATACGAGCTAGGGGAAAAACCTCGTGAAGAGGGAAAAAAATGTCTCGATCCTAGTGTGTTCACATACATCACTACCTAAATATATATCAACAATCCTCACTGTTGTAGTGATCATAGGGCTCAGTCAAGGAAGCCAATGCCAGAAGGTCGTCATCATGTATGCCATTTTTACATGTCCTTGAGGGGGTGCAAAATATGGGTGATTGAACCAAGCTTGGCACTTCAAATCATTTTTCACTCTAATGGCAAATGTTGACCAAGGCTGATGTCAAGGAACTGGGCCAAAGCATGGATTATAAATGGTGTGTGTAGAAGCTTTTGACGAAGTGTACATCATTTTAGGCCATTTCCTTAACCTAAGCCTCGATTCATGTGGAGTGCATCTTGCCTAGTTCTCCCTCTAGCTTCATGCATGCTACACATGGTACCTCAAAGGTGTCCTGACAATTGTCAGTGACAAATCCACCTATCACTGCTTGTGGCTCCTTTTCCTCTTTAAAGGTAGGGTCAACTAGAATAGTGACCATTTCCTCTCGCTTTGGTAGGTCCGATGGGGAATCCAGCCTCGATAGTGCAATATATTGTAACAAAGTAAATCTATGATCTAAGGGTCCACCCAGTTTAGACAGATCTAAAATTAGATATCATTTGGTCACTCATGTGTGTGGCCGAAGATCTCAACACTAGATTTAAGCATAAGTTCATTTGCTCTCGTAAAAAAGTGATCCACTTAGCTTAGTGGTTACATCTCAAGGTTGTGAGCGAGGAGGCCTTGGGCTCAACCCCCATAGGGAGCATGGGGAGAGTCTTTTGCCCAAAGAGCTCTAGAGCCTTCTAACTCAAGTTAACATGAGTTAACTTGAGTCTAGGGAGACTTAACTCGAGTGGAGAGTACACTAACCACTAGTGGACTGTTAACGTGTTACAGTAACGGTAACGCTGTGTTACTGTCTAGCCGAGATCGTTACCGAACAAATATTAATGTAAAACAGTGATTCACCATAAACTGTGTTAAACTTTTAGTATCGTCACCGAAAACAACGTGGGTTCTTGGGAGTGGTAGGGGTCTGTTAGACAGAGGCCCTGTACTCTTTTCCAAATTATTCAACACAACATCCGAAACATGTATACGCGTCTTAGCTCAGTTACTAGCAGTAACTAACAACATTTGATCTCTATATTTCTGCATACCGAACTCTCCAGACTAACCTGCTATTGGAAGAGAGCAGTAGTCTGGGATACCGATTTCACAGTAGTAATCAACCAGAAACAATACTTTAACTGATAGATTCGTTTGTCACAACGCTTTATAGCGATCTCAACTAAAAGCTCATGTTACCGAAAATACTAGTCCGTCCTCATCACCGAATGCAACAAGTTCAGTAAAACAAACAGAACATACTCCACAGTGTATTAAGTTGTCAAATCAAATCACGCAGTAATATAACTACTCAGACTGACTCAGGGTACTTCAACGACCGAAGAGCATACAACAATACTATGCGGAAACAGTATTCAGACACACAATCCGTCACTTAACAGTCATCACAATGAACTTCAGTGTAAGCAGATGATGCAGATAGAACAGAGATCAACATTAACAATACTCAGAACTTCACAATAGTGTAACAATACTCTAACAAATATCAAGGTGGACAATCTGACAATTCCAGGCAAAAAATGTCTCTCTCGACCATTCTCTTTTCATTACTTTATATAGAATTACAAGATGCGCGTACCAACTTTTCGCGCGTAATTCAAGGAACTCCGTTACATCCGGCATACATTTGTCCTACTCCGACGGCCGTCTAACACTGGCACGCATGGTGGACTCGAACCCGCAAGTGATTTTGATTACAAAACTCATTGTTCATCTACGATTCCTTCTAGATACATATTTCTTGTTAATCTAAATGTGCGGGCTATTTTTTTCTTAAGGGTTTCTAATAATTGTTTAAGGGTATCGGGTTCTAAAATCTACGCATCTACTCTAACGGAACTAAGTGTGATGGCTTCAGTAAGCAAAATTTTGGCCTGTGTTTGCAAAAAGGCCTCCTGTAAATAAAAATCGTTTGATAATGCCACATCTCTTGCTGCCTTCATGTCCGTTACTTGTTTCTGCATCTCATTGATTCTGTCTTTCTGGTTTCGTACTTGATTATCCAATCTTCTGAACTGTTGGTTCTGGAACTCTATGGTTTTGTAGTAAGCATCTCGTTCTCTGTGGGCATTTGCTAAGTCCTTCTGATATTTGGATTCACTGAGTAATTGATGTTGAAGCATATTGTTGACTTCATCGAGGGATTCTTGTGTTCTCTGTAATTGTTCTTCTGCCTGCTTAGCTTCTGTCTGGTACTCTTGGCTCTTTTGTATGGCTTCCCGCAACTGAACTCTTGTTTCTTCAAGTAGGTTTCCTAGCGCTATTCTTGTGTCGTCTGTATCTTTGATTGTTTGATTTAACTTTATTATCTCTGTGTCCGCAGCTGTCAGTAGTTCGTCTTTTTCAGCCAGTGCCTTATCTCTCTGGTTTGAGTGTTCTTCATGTGCTTGGAGTGTAGCTTGTAGTTGCTTGATCTGCTCATGTAGTGCATGATTTTCCGCTCTTGCTGCTTGTAATTCTTCCTGAAGAGGGGTGATATCCGCTTCCATTATTTCCAATTTCCTTTGGAATTCCTCTCGTGCACTGTCTGTGGCTTGCTTCAGGTGTTGCGGCAGTTGTTGAGATAGATTAATTAAAAGGTGACCCATATTTTCTAGTTCCGAAAAAATTGGAATGGGGTGGAATGGCAGAGGAGGGCGAGGTTGCGACGAGGTTCCGGTGAGGAGTTGTTGTGAATTTGGAGGTGAATAGAGGATGTAGAGGCTTCAGAAGTTCTGGTGGGGTGACTGGGCTTGATGGGGCTGCGGGGTGGTTCCGGTTGAGAGATGGGGTTAGCAGGCGGGGTTTTGGGGAGGACAGAGTCAGTAGTTGTTACCTTGTTTGTTTGTTCCGTTTCTGCATTGTGTGCTTCTGTGGATTCCACTGCCTTCAGTAGCTTGTCTAGTGCATCTTGATTAGATTGCTGCTCATTTTCCTGTTGCTCTGATTCTTTTTCGGTCAAAATTATTTCCGTCTCTGCTTGATCTTTTTGTTCTTGTTGCTCAATCGATGATTCATTATGCATTGAGGTGGCTGTATCATGGAACGTCTCTTCTTCGTTCTTCTCTTCGTCTTTATCGTCATCGTTAACTTTTCCGGCTGAGCCTTGTGCTTCACTTTCTGAGGAGCTAATTTTGATACGTTTCCGACGGAACAATTGATTGAGCTCTTCTTCCTCTTCTTCTTCCTCATCTTCTAGTAGCTGAACTGACTCTTCGTGCCTTAAGACTGGTCCTCGTGGTGGTGGTTGAGCGGCGAGTATGGTTGGGAAGAGGAAAGAAAGGATGTGGGGAAGTCTGGATCGAGGGGTGGTTCCTTTGTTGACTTGTTTCACTATGGCGACGCACTCCTTATGGATTCGATGAAAGAAAAATGAGGCGAAATTAACAGGTTCTCGTGCGGCAAGGTCGATGGCGGAATAGAATGGTCGGGAGATACCGTATGTGCATTTTTGGAGGTTAAGGATCGCAACTAAGAACGACAATGCGGTTTTTTCAGGTTCGGGGCGACAGAGAATGGCGTATTCATTTGATGAAAATCGGGGAAAAAGTTCTACCATTCGAGCTACAGGGATGCTTGGGCCATTTTCGCGGCCTTGTGGGGTGAGACGGAAGGCTTCGGCGAAAGCTTGGAAGGTTATTACAGTTCTAGATGGTAGGGAGGGGAAGAGCCATTGTCGTTCGGTGATGGGAGATTGGGCGATGGCTGGGATAATTTGTGCGAAGAAGGGATGGGCTTCCACTGAGTGCCAAGGCAGCTCAGCGAAGTTGGCCAACCCTCGGATACGCAGGTATTCTCCTACCTCGGTAGGGATACCATCACAGAAGGCTGTGTAGTTCGCCAACGCTTCCATTGCGCACGTGAACACGAATACACAGGACACAGCACACAGATACACAGAACACAGAACACACAATCACAATCACAAGAACACAATAGCATTTTTTGGCGCAACCGAAGAGATTAAGTAGACACATTACGGTGGGGGGGGTAGGAAGTGATGGTTATCATTGTGCGGAAGGAGGGCGGCTTATGACAAAACACGCCTATTTTAAAAAGAAAAGAAAGAACAGAATGAAAAGTAAAAAACAAAAGCTAAAAAAAATGCAGTCCACTGCCAAATGATTTAATGCGGATTAATAGCGCTTTGATACAGCCGCAGCTTCGAGCCGTTGATTGCTTTTGGAAGTGGATTTCTGGTCAACGTAGTCAACCAAAAAGTTGCTGGACCGATTTGCTCTGAGATTTTGTAAGGGCCGAACCACCGTAATTTGAATTTGTCGGCGGATCTATTTGACTTTGCATTATAAAAAAGTACAAGCTATCCTACCGAAAACACTGGAGTTTTCAGGTTTCTATCGTGCGTCCTTGCCTGTCTTAGTTGAACTTCGTGCATAGTTAAGAAACTGAGCCATCGGTGCTCATCTAACTCTCTGAGTGTGTCCAACCGAATTGACAGTGAGTCTTTCGGTAGAAGTTTCTGAGTGATTGCTACGCGAAAACTTGGTATGACTATCTCCATTGGTGCTATAACTTCTAAGCCATAAGCTAATTTGAAAGGTGTCAATCCTGTTGTTACCTTGTATGTAGTCTGGTAGTCCCATAATACTGCAGGTAGCAGTTGATCCCATCTTTCCGGTGATTCCATGATCAATTTTCGAAGGATATTCAGCAGAGATTTGTTTGTACTTTCGGCCAATCCATTAGCTCGAGGATAATAAGGAGAACTAAATTTATGTGTGACCTGGAACGATTGTGTAAGTGCCTTCATTAAATTGTTTACAAAATGAGTGCCTTGATCTGAGACAATTTCTAGTGGTAAGCCAAAACGTGGAAAGACATCGGTTAGCAGACACTTTGCTATCGTAACTGCTGTAGCAGACCGTAAAGCCCAGGCTTCTGCCCATCTGGTTGCATAGTCTGTGCAGGTCAGTATGTAACGATTGTTACTGTAGACTGCTGGAGGTGTAATCGGATCGATAAAATCTAGACCCCATTTCTGGAAAGGTTCCAATGGTAAGATGGGTTGCAGAGGAAAAAGATGACGTTGCAAAGGTTGACCAGATCTCTGACATGTATCACATTGTTTGACAAACTGTGAGATATCTCTGTTGATTGTTGGCCACCAGAGACCACTCTGCAGAATTTTCCGGTGAGTTAAGTCTGCTGCAAAATGGCCACCGGAAGGAATTGAGTGAGCCAAAGTAATAACTGAATTAACTTCATGTGGTGGAATACAGCGAAGTAAGATTCCGGTATGATCTACATAATATAGATCTCCAGCAATTAACCAAAATCGACGGCTAAAGACTGCAATTTTCCTGCGTACTGCCGTAGAAGTCTCAGATGGAAGGCAACCATCAGTAAGGAAGGTCAAGATCTGATCATAATATGAAAATGGGATAGGTGGGTCTCCAGAATCTTCATTAATTGGTTCTGATACATAAATCGCGGGTGTCGTGTCATCTATGCCGACCGGAGCTTCACCGGAATCTAAGCGGGATAAGAAATCTGCTAAGGCATGTGAACTTCCTGGCCGATGAATGACTTCGTAGTCAAATTCCTGCAAGAGTAAGACCTATCGCGCTAATCGACCACCTAGATGCTGTTGCCGAACTAGATAGACAAGTGCAGCGTGATCTACATGAAATGTGAATTTACGGCCTAGCAAGTAATGTATGAATTTCTTGACCGAATATACTAGCCCTAGACATTCTCTTTCTGTTACAGAGTAATTTTTCTCAGCAGGTGCTAATCTTCAACTTGCATAATACACTGGTCTGAACCATTTATCAATTTGTTGCATCAACACACTTCCTATTGCTATATCTGAAGCATCAACAAATACATGAAATGGGTGATCCCAGTCTGGCAGTTGTAAGATGCAACAGAACAAGGATTACGACCACCACATACTAGAGAGATGACTCTCCTCCCAACCAAATGCCTCTATATATAGCTCTCTCCAGGGGACTGCCTTCTTGGGCAGGTGGATACTAACCATCCAAGTGTCAGCCATGTAACTACATGTGCGCCAAGTGTCCCAGTTAACTCGAGTTAACTCAAGTGGATGCTTCTAGAAGGCTCTAGAGCTCTTTGGGCAAAACACTCTCCCCATGTACCCCATGGGGGGTTGAACCCAAGACCTCCTCCTTCACATCCTTGAGACTTAACCACTAAGCTAAGTGGATCACTTGTTCACAAGAGCACAAGACCTCCTAGTAAGTCTAAACTCGAGATCTTTGGTCATACACACGGATGACCAAACGGTGTCCGATTTCAGATCTGTCTGAACCGGCCAGACCCTTGGATCATAGACTTACTTTATTACATTCTTCCCCCCTTGGAAAATATTTTCGTCCTCGAAAATAGAGCTATATACATACTGTAGGCAACCCCCGAGCCTCATGTTCTAAAACTGGAAGAACATGGTCATGTTCTAGAACTGGAAGAACATGTCTCATCTCTGTGGTGGCATCCCTGCCCAAATGATTCAAAACACTATCTCGCTTTGCACTTTGATAAACTAGTCAAAGTACAAAATAGTGAATGAATAATAAAGGTGGATCTAAACACATATCCCTGGCTAATTCACATTTTCTGGATGTGCGATCTAGGCACAAACATGTGAATTAGGTGGATTCAAATTACTAGTCCATTTTTGGGCATGTCTGGTGCATGGACTTAGTAATGAAGGTGAGATTCTTATCCCTTGCAAGACTTTAAGACAAGACTTTAAGAATTCTTGATTCACTTGAATTTGTTTTGGAGAACTTGAAGTTTGATTGTCCCATACATCTAACTTTAGATGCTTATTCAATGGTTTACTTTGATCCAATAGTTACTTGATTTTTTACCCGACTAGAGGACTACTCTGTCCCAATGAGTTGAAAAAATCCTATGTAAACTGTAGGAGAAAGTTTACCATTCCGGTGGAATCAACCATACTAACTTCACCAATTCAAATTCAAAATGAAAATTGTCCAACTTAGGACACTTTTCTCAAAGACTTTTAACTGAAAGTTCTTGGGAATTGTCAATCCAATGAGCAATTCCTAACTTCTTTATTCTAGAGTATACTGGACTCTAGGAAATGATTTATGCTATACCTTGAAGCAAAATCAAATGAATAAGTCTACTTAGACTTAGCATCTTTTGAAGATTGAAAAGGTTCTTGTACATAACATCTATCTAGGATGTTCAAGTTAGTTATCTGATTCTAACCGGCTATCCCTGGTCTTTTGCAAAAGGAATCAGATACCATATCTGAGTCAATTCCAAAAGATTTGGAAAGCGGAAAGAGATAACTGAGACTTTGTACAACCAATTCAAACTTCGCACATACATAAACTTGCTATGAGTCAAAGTCTAGTTGACTCAGGACTTTAACTTCTCATCGATCTATTTCAATAAGATATTGAAGCATTGACTTTATCTTTAAGAGAAATAAGCTAGCTTCTCAAAAAGATTCAAAGCAAATAAAAAACATCATCCAACCACAAGATACTAGTGTGGTAACCAACATCAGTGTGTCGACCCACTGAGGTTACGCTGATGAGTTTTGTATTCAAATAATGCTTCACTTGAGACTAAGTTCAGGTCACATTCAATCTTTTTGACTCCGTGAATGCAATTCTTGTGCATTTCTTTGAGTCTAAAAGAGTGAATTTTATCAAGTTACACTAGGAACTTGATGCTTGACTTAGTCAATTAAATCTTTAGTTGAAAAGATCAACTCAAAATCAAAGTCCAACTTCTTTCAGAAATTTATCAAATATTTCTGATCAATAACACTTAAACTTGAAGTGTTCTATGAAGATCTTGGAAGTTACTTACTTCATATCTTCAGTTTCCTTAATCTTGAAGTTACCTTGAAGTATCGTAAGATACTACTTTCATCCTTTACGAATTAAACTTTTCTTGAAGTCTTAATTCCCTTGAGGATGAAACCTAACTTCAAAATCCAAACTAGGACTAAAAGATAATCATCATCCCACGGTCCGATGTCCCATTCCATCTTTCCTACATCAATCTGAGTATAAAATCTGGTGTCCCATACCACCCTATTTTATATTCACATTAATGTGTGGGTGATTCTTATCCTAAAGTCTAAAACATCTCTTGATAGAGTACCTTATTTCTTCAATTCTTTTACAAGAATTGGAAGTTTCAGGCATTACCTCTAACTAGATTTTCTAGGTTTTGATTCCTTCACATGATCGTCTCACAATCATGTGCTTTGCCTTGGAAACTTGAAAACCTCTTTGACAGAATATCAATCAGAATTCCAAGTACTTGAATTTTCTTGAATTCAAGTTCAATTGGTTTACCCTTGACCAATTTTGTAGCGACAAGAGCTTTTGACTTCTTGTCTTTAGATTCCTTTCTTTACTGTTGCTTTAGGTACCTTCCCCGGGGACTTTATTTAGGAATCTCTTTACTGCTTAAGTCTTAAGCATCCGCTCATGCTTTCTGGATTTGTACCAAAATCCCTTTAAGGATAGGTAAACACTTATGTTTTACCTTCCACAGACTTAATTACCATTTTCACGGTTGCAGACTACATTCTTGGAATTTCTTTACTCTGTTCAGACTTGGAACAACTTACTCTTTTTCACAGTTTTCCATCGAATAAATGGAACTTGAGTGAATAATTCCCAAAAGGAATTTTATTGCTAATACTTGGGCAATCTACAAAGTAGTTCTAATCGCACATTACTTGGACAATCATGGCCAAGATTGATCAAGTCTGGTTGATCTTGCGATAAAAAGACTTAGTCTTTATCTTTAAGATCTCTTAAACTATCTTAAGCTTCTTTGCTTACCTGCAGGATTTTAGAGATCTTTCCCTTTACACAAGTCCAAGCATACACTTATGCCTCTCAGATTCCAAAGCTAAGAATCTTTGATATACCGTTAGGTTATATCACTTATTTGGACTTAAATACCAAAACTGGTGGTTAGGGATTTACTGGGAACTACTTACTCTATAACTTTTCTTGAAAGATGCTAGTCTCACGTCTGGGGAGATTTTTCTTTCAAGAACTTTTTGATTCCTATCAAGTAATACTAGGCTATAATTTGAAGCAAATGATTCATCTTGGAATTTTTTGCTTTCTAGTCTAATGATTCATCTTGGAATCGTTTGTAAAAAGAACATTTGAAAGATTGACCAATGCAACAGAACAAGGATTACGACCACCACATACTAGAGAGATGACTCTCCTCCCAACCAATGCAACAGAACAAGGATTACGACCACCACATACTAGAGAGATGACTCTCCTCCCAACCAAATGACTCTGATACCAATGCAACAGAACAAGGATTACGACCACCACATACTAGAGAGATGACTCTCCTCCCAACCAAATGCCTCTATATATAGCTCTCTCCAGGGGACTGCCTTCTTGGGCAGGTGGATACTAACCATCCAAGTGTCAGCCATGTAACTACATGTGCGCCAAGTGTCCCAGTTAACTCGAGTTAACTCAAGTGGATGCTTCTAGAAGGCTCTAGAGCTCTTTGGGCAAAACACTCTCCCCATGTACCCCATGGGGGGTTGAACCCAAGACCTCCTCCTTCACATCCTTGAGACTTAACCACTAAGCTAAGTGGATCACTTGTTCACAAGAGCACAAGACCTCCTAGTAAGTCTAAACTCGAGATCTTTGGTCATACACACGGATGACCAAACGGTGTCCGATTTCAGATCTGTCTGAACCGGCCAGACCCTTGGATCATAGACTTACTTTATTACATAAGATAGGAACTTGTGTTAATAAATGCTTTAAACGATCAAAGGCTATCTGGCATTCCTGGGTCCATTCAAATTGTCGAGGTGTTTTGCTGATTAGCTTGTTTAGTGGTATAGCCAAATGAGCAAGCCATCGTAAGTGCCTTCCATGCCACCGTACTTGGCCCATAAAGCGCATAACTTCTTTTGGAGAAGCTGGCACCGGAGCTTCTAATACTGCCAAAATTTTATCTGGATCTACTTGGATACCTTGTGCAGATACAATGTGGCCAAGTAACTTGCCACATGAGACCGAAAACACCGATTTGTTTGGATTCAAACAGAGTTTATACTCTCTACATTTCTGAAAGCAGCACCGTAAATGGAATAGGTGTGCTATCATCTTACCGAAAATTGAAAAATCATCGAGATATACTTGCATAAAGGAAGTGAGGTAATGAGAAAATATATCCTGCATACATCTTTGAAATGTGCTTGGTGCGTTTCTCAATCCAAACCACATTACCGTACAAGCAAAGACACCCCAATTGGTAATAAATGCAGTTTTCGGTATATCTTCTTCGGCCATTCTTACTTGGTTGTAGCCATTGTATCCATCTAGGAATGAATACATCTCGTGACCTGCTACTCTATCAAGCATGGTATCCAAGAAGGGAATTGGAAAGGGATCCGGTACGATTGCTGCATTTAATTTCTGGTAATCTACACAGATTCTCAATTGCTTGTTTTTCTTTGGCACAATCACAATCGGAGAGATCCATTCAATATGCTCTACTGGCACGATGAATCCAACTTTCAATAACCTATCAAGTTCTGCCTTTACCTGGGATGCATAATGGGGATTCATTCGGTAGCTAGTTTGCTTTATCGGTATTGCTTCTGGCTTCAGCATGACCCTGTGCTGGTAGATACGGGGGTCCAATCCTTTCATGTCTTTGTAGTCCCATGCAAAGACATCAGTGAATTCTTGGAGTAGCTGGATTAAATCTGCTTGAAATGTTTCCGGTAATTTTTGCTTTATCTTCATAGGACGCGGATGATCTTCATCTCCTAAATTGTAAGTAATCAGCTGATCTTCGGGGACATAGAACTGTTGATGTTTCTCTGTGTTGTCTGTTGGTTTAAGAAGTGGCTGCAGTTCATCGTCATGTGTCGAAACAGTGTCTTCCTTCTTAGCTTCTTCTGTGATGGGTATTACCGTACAGACTGAAGCGTTCCAATTATCTACAACGGTCTGTAGATCAACAGTTCCTAAGGAAATTAAATCAGCGTTATTCTTCAGAAACTCTTCTTCTTCATCATCTGATAATCCATCTAGCATATGGATGGGTTCAGCAAAATACGGTCTAGCGTATAGCTCGCAAGGTTGTATAGCATCTAATTTTACCACATACTACGATTGGCATCTTTGAACGCTAGCTCTTGTGCAGACCAGTCCTGTATTACCTTCGCATACTTCAGCCAAGGTCGGCCGAAAAGAAGGTTGTAATCCAAAGTGGATTCCTGCAGATCTAGTATGACAAAGGTCATCTTAAAGGTCGTACCTTGCAAAGTGATGGGTATATTTCGCACAAGTCCTACGGGATGGACTCTTGATTGATCTGCCATTCTGACAAAAAATTGAACTGGTTCAATTTCGGTCCATCCTAATCTTTTGCATAAGGCCGCAGTCGCAATGTTAACACCAGAGCCTCCATCAATCAATACTTGCGTAATCTTATGATTCTTATACCATACTGTAATCAAGGGGACTGAATGATCAACCATAGAATCAGGTTCCGATTGAACTGTTGCTGTTGCCGGAATACAAGAAGGTACCGGACTGAACTGTTGTTGGAACTGTTGTCGAATTCCAGGTACTAATGCCAGTAGTTGGCCCAGAGGCAGAGTGATAGATGCCTTAGATAAGATTTCCCAGGCCTGTTGAGATTGATTGACAGGCTCTACTGATGTTGAAGTTGATGCTTCTGCTGATGCGGAGGTGTCTACGGTTGGTAATGTATCTGCTGCTGATGATGTTCCTGCTGCTAACTCTCTTTGTTGTATTCCTTCCTTTATTAACGAGGGCTGGGTTACCGGAATAGGCTCTGGAAAGACTGGTGGTTCTGCTGTGGTCCATTGACTAGCCTTGTTGTACATTCTCTGTTGTTCACGTATCCCTGGTTCAAATATTTCTGCTGCCGGTTGCAATTGTTTACCAGAACGGGTCTCGACTGCAGCAGCCTGTGTCTCCACCGGTGTGATTTTTACCATGTTGGCCATTGGATTTTGACGTTCCTTCTTCCTTTGATCATACTCAGTTGCATCTTTGCAAAATCTCCTAATATGTCCAAATTCACCACAAAAATGACAGCGTGGTGGTGGTAAATTGGGATTTTCCAGTGGTGGCCCGTTTTGCCAGCGGTTTGGATTGTAGTTGTTATTCCTCTGTCCTCGGTAATTTTGATATCCTAGTTGCTGGTTGTTTCTCATTTGTGGAGGCACATATTGGTTGGCTGGCTGCCCTTGTTCCTGGATAATTGCATTGACAGTCGCTGTTCCCTGCATTCTAGCGTTGTATGCGCAGTTTTCGGTGGTGTGTCCGGCAATGTTGCAGATAGCACAGAATGTCTTATTAAGTGCGCAATTGGCACTAGTATGTCCTGAATTTTTGCATATGTTGCAGTATACATGTCTAGTCATATCTTCTGCAACATTCTTGTTTGCTTTTAACCATTCTAAATCTTCTGTAAATCCACCGACTTTGTGTTCCAGTTGCAGAGTCATTGCAATGACTGCATCGAGGGACATGGCTCCGACACATCTTATGATCATGATCTGCTTAAGTTGTGGAACCAAGCCATTGATGAACCACTGAGTGATAACGTCATCTGGCAAGTTAGCGTGGGCCGGTGGTAGCTGCCTTAAGTGTGTTCTGAAGAGAGTAGCATACTCCTGTACGGTTTGATTTGGTTTCTGTCTGTTATTTTGCAGATAGTCAAAAATTTCGGCTGGATTCTTTTTTAGTCTCGTACTGCTTCGTAGGTGCCGAAATGATTAATATCATATTCTGTAAGCCATCTAGCTGCTTCATTAACAAGTGTAGATTGGAAGACAATGGCTTTGTAGGCTTGATCCGGTGGATGGTTGAGAACTGTGTAGCTTATCTCGAAAGTGCGTACGTGAGCATCCGGATCATCTCCTGGAAATCCACCAAACTTCGTGTATGTCACGGTGGCCTTGGTGGACATAACTGTTTTTGTTGTTGTTCGTTCATCATGAGTGTATTATACCTTCCTTTTGTATCTCGGGCCTGAATATCTGAACTACCGGAATCTGTATCGTCGGATGGCGCACTTTCCCGTGTGATTATTTTGCTTGATATGCTTTGAATCTCTGTTTTGAACAGCCTTCCTTCCTCCTTGATGTCCAGTGTATGGGAGCTTGCTTTCGAGCGCGGTGATTGGGCTGAGGATTCAGCAGAAAATGCTAAATCGTCATCGAAAAACTGTGATTCTCTTACCGAAATTTCACCGGAATGAACCGAAATTATGCCCGAATTCGGCGTTTTTTTGCCTTCGCCGATTTCTTTGACTAAAGTGTTTCTAATCGTAGATGAATCTGAATCTTTTCCCAAGATTGTTAAACTAGATTCCCCCTGTGTCTTGGTAGATTCTGGAATTACTATATCTTCGACAGACTGTGCCGAAATAGTACCGGAATATACCAGAGGCGTAACAGGTTCCACCGGAATATGACCGGAATCAGTTTTAACATTCTTAACTTTCTTGACAACTGGGTCAGTCCTAGTTGTACTTCTACCTCCCAAAGTTGGCTTTAGTATTCCAGACTGATGGTTCTTGGGATACGTTTCACCGGATCGAGTAACCGGCATGTATCATCTTTTGTACTAATCGCGTAGTATTACTAACGGGACAGTCTGCAACAATCTGGTTCTGTTGCTACTGCCAATCGAACGATAATCTAATTATGACAGATGACTCGCAATCTTGATGCCACCTTCCCACAGACGGCGCCAAGTGTTAACGTGTTACAGTAACGGTAACGCTGTGTTACTGTCTAGCCGAGATCGTTACCGAACAAATATTAACGTAAAACAGTGATTCACCGTAAACTGTGTGAAACTTTTAGTATCGTCACCGAAAACAACGTGGGTTCTTGGGAGTGGTAGGGGTCTATTAGACAGAGGCCCTGTACTCTTTTCCCAATTATTCAACACAACATCCGAAACATGTATAAGCGTCTTAGCTCAATTACTAGCAGTAACTAACAACATTTGATCTCTATATTTCTGCATACCGAACTCTCCAGACTAACCTGCTATTGGAACAGAGCAGTAGTTTGGGATACCGATTTCACAGTAGTAATCAACCAGAAACAATACTTTAACTGATAGATTCGTTTGTCACAACGCTTTATAGCGATCTCAACTAAAAGCTCATGTTACCGAAAATACTAGTCCGTCCTCATCACCGAATGCAACAAGTTCAGTAAAACAAACAGAACATACTCCACAGTGTATTAAGTTGTCAAATCAAATCACGCAGTAATATAACTACTCAAACTGACTCAGGGTACTTCAACGACCGAAGAGCATACAACAATACTATGCGGAAACAGTATTCAGACACACAATCCGTCACTTAACAGTCATCACAGTGAACTTCAGTGTAAGCAGACGATGCAGACAGAACAGAGATCAACATTAACAATACTCAGAACTTCACAATAGTGTAACAATACTCTAACAAATATCAAGGCGGACAATCTGACAATTCCAGGCAAAAAATGTCTCTCTCGACCATTCTCTTTTCATTACTTTATATAGAATTACAAGATGCGCATACCAACTTTTTGCACGTAATTCAAGGAACTTCGTTACATCCGGCATACATTTGTCCTACTCCGGCGGCCGTCTAACAGGACTCTAGTCGAAGGTACTAAAGTAGTGGTCAAGATCACCCCAACTACTATTAGGCTCTAGTGGAAGATATTAAAGGAGTCGAGGAAGAAGCATCAAGTACTCCTTAGTGGGCAGAAGCATCAGGTTCCAGCTCACGACTTGCTCATATTCAAAAATATCTCCAACCCACTATGCCAAAGTCATCTGAAATTAATCAATGCCAAACTTGCATTCCAATCCTATGTGTTTGTTATAGAGATATGCCACAAAAGATGTTAGACTCAAGATATGACATGCAGTAGATGGTTGAGTACTTTCTAATCCTCCCTCTTAAATTGTGTTTCAACCATCTCCTTTCTATCATATCTTGAGTCTAACATATAAGAGATAGGAGATGGTTGAACCACACCCTACGAGGGAGGATTAGGAAGTATTCCTCAACCATCTCCTGCCCATGATATCTTGAGTCTAACAAAAGGAGAACATATTAGTATGGAAACAAGTCTCAATCTCGGTATGGTGAGACCTCAATCCCTTTCCAATGCTAATATGCATACCATGTAGCCCGGTGATGTGTCGCAATATTCATGGTGTCTTCGTGCCTCATTCAAGTCTTTAGAGTTCCTACTTGCATACTTTGGAGAGTGCATAATCACATATTCATGTTTGGTTTCATCATGTTTGATTGTAAAATATTGGTGGGTGATTATTATAGGGTTGATTGGTTAGCATGGGTGTTAATAAGGAATTACAAGGACATGGGTCGGTGGATGATTTATCGAACTAGAGGTTAGTGGGTGAAGGTGGTCAAGGGGATATTTACATACCCATTTCCAAGATGATTGTGATATTAGTTTACAACGGTGGTTAGATACATTGGAAAGGGGTAGTGGTTGTTGTCCTTGCATTGGTAGGGGTCTCGATTATGCCTCATATGGTGGTTGATAATTTTGACGGGGCCTACAAAATGGTTGCTATTAGTAGTGGCCTTGAAAGTTTCTTGGGTTTGTAATCCTCCATAAGTGTAGAAACATTTAATGGAGACCATTATAGGGGTCAAATTACTTGATATGCCCAACTTTTGAGCCACTCACTCCATAAAGTCTTCTATCGAGGTGGAGATTTTAGATGAGAGATTGGTTGAACAATCAAAATCCTTATAGATTTTAGAAAGCTCTAAATCATCTCCAAAATTATCCTCTATGTTTATGCAGATTCTCATGCGTTGCTCTATGGTTAGGGGTTCCTTAAGGTACACATATGACCAAAGCTTTGCACTCAAAAAACCATCTAAAAACACAAAAACTTGTTTAGCTTTGCTAGGTAACTCTAGGGTTGGGCATCTCTCAATATATTTCCTAAACCTACAGCTTGCTAGCCTATAAATTTTTGGAAGCCTACATGTATTTTTGTAAAATACCTCTTTTGGCTAGAATTTTAGTTTAGAAATTATTTTTATGGATGTATCAATTTTGTAATTCCCAAGAGCATGGGAAAGCCTTCACATGTATACACTTCGACCACCATAGTTATTTAGCACAATAACAAAGTTAGAATATCTCTAAAGTTACTGTAGGAATATTTTTAACTAGGCCAACCATTTTAGCGTGCACAAACGCTACCCATCTTTGTATAAAGGTCAATGAGAGCTTAATTTAGTTGATGTCCATAAACCCATTACCTCTCCTATTGAGACAAGCTTATGGTTCAATCTTCTTAGTACTCGAGATGGATTTGATGATGTTTTCTATCAAAGAGCCATGGGATGCATTCTCTATGGATGAAACAATCTGTTTGATATCCACTTTGACATCTCTTAGATGAGCATATCAATGCATGGCTTAGGTGTCAAGCATAAGCATATCTTTCGCCACTTACCAGGCGTGCAACAACTTGGGTCATAACTATCTGATTCACCTTTTTGTTTTCTTTTTCGGGCTTAGATTGGGTTGGTTGTTATGACACTTGTTTTGCATAATTTTCTTTTTCTTCATGCATGGTAGCTCGCAAACACATAACATTGAAGGGCTAATTATCTTTGTATATTCCACACTCAACAACACACTTTGTTTAGTGATCCTTAGCTTGGTCTTTGTCTTGTTTCTTGTGTGCATTGTGAGGAGGTGATGGTAGAGTATGAAGATCAGAGGGTGTTCGCAAAATCCTTCTCTAGACCAACCCATATTTTCTTGGACACTATAATAGATTCTTCAAGCTTTCAAATGACACATTAATATGACCATAGTGCTTTGGAGCATCGTATCTAAATTTTTTTATTGAAGATAGAATTCTTCTTGATTTTGAGCATGAAGAGAAAACCTTCTATTTATGGAAGAAGGCAATTAAGAAAATGCTAGCTGCTCCCAACCTATTATGAATTGGGTAAAATCCTTTTTGAAAATGCAAATGGGAAGTTGACTAAGGTAATACAATTTTTCTCACGAATTTAGAGTGACTAGAGAGCGACAAATATACTTTAGAACTCATAGGTGTGATTCTGACATTTTAGGAAACAAATAATACATATATTCAATCAACACCCTTTAGTGTCAGGGAGGGGAGGGTAGTCCCTTTAGTTCCAAGTCCTTGTGTCGAGATAGTCTAGGGATTTCTCTATGGGCCATTCTTTGGAGGCTTCCACCTAGATCATTCACACATATTTTCTTCCAAGTTTTACCATATGGATAGCAAAGATCCTGACTCTATGCATGTTGGATTATGATGGATTTGAGCCAGCATCTCTCATCTCTGCAAGAGTCTTCAAGATTGTACTTGCCTAGTTGCATCCCTTGACAATTATGCCATTTGGAAATCCAGATATGCTTATCAAAGGATTCCTAGGAGAATTCCAGGAATGTAGAGTGAAGCATGAATCTTTCTCCCGAATATATAGCTTCAAACAAGCGAGCCATGACCTAGTCATAGTAGTTGCCAAAAGATACAAGGAGTCCAATTATAGGTGGCCTGTCACAGAAGGACCATCAGAGAAGAAACTTAGGTCGTTGCTCTACATCAGTAGTCTTGGCACCTTGTTTGATTTTATCAAAGAATATCTACATTTTGGAAGATAACGTTGAATGAATGCATCAAAGAGTATGCAAGCCTAAGAAGGAGGGAGTGTTGAGTATAAATGCATTCTCTATGTATGAAACAATCTGTTTGATATCCACTTTGCTATCTCTTAGATGAGCATATCAATGCATGGCCTAGGTGTCAAGCATAAGCATATATTTCGCCACTTATCAAGCATCCAACAACTTGGGTCATCTTATTAGGAGGGGGATCATAACTATCTGATTCACCTTTTTGTTTTTTTTTTTGGGGCTTAGATTGGATTGGTTGTTATGACACTTGTTTGTGCAGAATTTGCTTTTTCTTCATGCATGGTAGGTCCCAAACACATAACATTGAAGGGATAATTATCTTTGTATATTCCACACTCAACAATACACCTTGTATAGTGCTCCTAAGCATGTTCTTTGTCTTGTTTCTTGTGTGCATTGTAAGGAGGTGATGGTTGAGCATGAAGATGAGAGGGTCTTTGCAAAACCCTACTCTAGACCAACCTACCTTTTTCTTGGACACTATAATAGACTCTAAAAGCTTTCAAATGACACATTAATATATCCATAGGGATTTTGAGCATTGTATCTCAAATGTTTGAGTGAAGACAGACTTGTTCTAGATTTTGAACATGAAGAGAAAACCTTTTATTTATGGAAGAAGCCACTTAAAAAAATTCTCAATGCTCCCAACCTAGTATGAAATGGGTAAAATACTTTTTGAAAATTTCAAATGGGAAGTTATTTGAGGTAATACAATTTGTCTCACGAATTTAGAGTGTCTGGAGAGTGAGAAATATACTCAAGCACTCATAAGTGAGATCTTGACATTTCAGGAAACAGATATTACATATATCCACTCATAAAGATCATTGCATATCTTTGCACACAGAGCTCCAAGGGTCAAAATTTTGCAAACACAAGCTCACAAGAGTGTTTGCTTCATGATCCAAGCATTGGATGAGACAATGAGATCATAGGTTCACTTCAATGACTCTATGAAGTTAGTAGACTTCAATAGTATAGAGACAACAAAGGATAGTAGCTCAAGAAGATGATGAATACTTCAAGTATATGTATAGATATCCAAAGTGAAATGCTTGGAGGTGTTGGAAGACAACAATGGCTATGACATAAGTACAATTTCAAATCTATAAGTGAGTGAGAGCTCTGCTATATCATGGGACTTCTTCATTGAAGTATATAAAAGCTTCTCTCCTTGATTTTAGCAAATAGTTGTAGACTGATTCTACTAAAACGTTTCAATCACTTTTTAGCTACTCATTGAATTTCAAATTCAAAAGTGGCTAGTGGTTTTTGGCTACCTTTGTACCTACTTTGATTCTTGACTTTTCATCATAAAAGACTTTTACAATAGCTAAGACTCATGGTGAGACTTATCCTTAGGAATGACCTAAGGATATGTGTACACACACATTGTTTCGCGTACTCAAATGTAATCCAAAAATATGGTCATGAACTTAGGCTTGGCATATGTACCGACATGCATTCCCAGTCTCGAAACTACAACATGTTTCTGTCATGAAGAAAGAGTAAACCACATACATACTCCTAAGAGAGCACTTCATGTGAATTGGAGATGTTCAAGACAAAAGTTTGGGAGGATCTAGAAAGACGGGTTCTGAGAATAATTGCCATATCTTTGATAAAATACACCTTATTGCAAACTAGGAAATCACATTGGTAGTTTTTAGACTATGTAATGATATTCAGGATGAGATTTTGAGGTCTAGTAGTTAATATGTAGAATCTCATCTCAAGAGCAAATACCCTTGTTGCTCAATACAAGGGCAAGTACCACATCGTGGAGCTCCACCTCCTTGATTATCAATCTGCTGACTTTTTAATGGCTCTCTACCTTAGGGTTGGAGACTTAGCCAACTAGCCAAACCCTTTCTATTCAAGGTCCTACTCATATTTAAGATGTCCAACATTTGGGCATTCTCATCTCCATATTCTCAATAGAAGAAGAAGTCATAGGTCAAAACATGTCGTGTTGGATATATTTATGTGGGTTGGATGCACTCACTGGATAATGTGGCCATTTTCTTCAAAAAACAAAAGAAGATTTTCTATAGGTCTACTTGATGGAATAAGGCCAATCGCCATATCTTTCTTAGATTGTATCTTTCATTTCTTATTTCCCCCAAGTAAAAGGTCCTACCTCAAAACAAAAGAGGTTTCAATGTAAAAGGAGAGAAATACAAGAGAGATAAAGGAAGGTGCAAAGAAGGATAATTATTAGCCTTTCACCCCCCTCATGTGATTATATATATTTATCTACAACCTTGTTGCTCTAAAAACCCAACACCCTTTAGTGTCTAAAGGGGGAGTATTCCCTATAGTTCGTAGTCCTTTTGCCGAGATAGTTTAGGGATTTCTCTATGGGCCATTCTCCCGAGGGTTCTAGCAAGATCGTTCGCACATCTTTCCTTCCATGTTTCCTAGTGGACTTTGCTTTTAATCACATTCAAGAGAGGAGAAGATCGTTCAAAAGCCTTGCCAAGTAAAGCTTGCTTCTACCAAATCGGTTGATCTAGTTTTAGGTTTCTTGGACACTGTTCCAAACATGGGATCTCTTTCGACAAGAGAAAAACAAAAAGAGATGCCTTATGTCTTCCCTCCCACTAAAACTTCTTTTCCCCTTCCTTTACGTTATGAATTTTTTTTTTCGAGCTTGGATTGGGTTGGTTGTTATGACACTTGTTTGTGCATAATTTGCTTTCATGCCTGGTAGCTCGCAAACATGTAACATTGAAGGGATAATTATCTTTGTATATTCGACACTCAACAATACACTTTTTTTAGTGCTCCTAAGCTTGTTCTTTGTCTTGTTTCTTGTGTGCATTGTGAGGAGTTTATGGTAGAGTATGAAGATGAGATGATCCTTGCAATATCCTACTCTAGACCAACCTATTTTTTCCTTTGACACTATCATAGAATCTATAAGCTTTCAAATGACACATTGATATGACCATAGTGCTTCAGAGAATTGTATCTCAAATGTTTGAGTGAAGATAGACTTCTTTTAGATTTTGAGCATGAAGAGAAAACCTTCTATTTATGGAAGAAGTAATTTAAGAAAATGCTCAGTAGGCCCAACTTCTTATGAATTGGGTAAAATGCTTTTTGAAAAATTGAAATGGGAAGTTAGTTTAGGTAATACAAATTGTCTCATGAATTTAGAGTTTCTAGAGAGTGAGCAATATATTTAAGAACTCATAGGTGTGATCCTAACATTTGAGGAAATAGATAGTACATATATCCAATTATAAAGATTGGTGCATATCCTTGCACATAGGACTCCAACGATCAAAACCTTCCACACACAAGAGCAAAAGAGTGGTCTTCATGATCCAAGCATTGGATGAGACAATGAGACCATAGGATCACTTCTTTGACTCTGTGAAGTTGGTAGACTTTTTAATAGTACAGAGATAACAAAGCATAGTAGCTCAAGAAGGATGAATACTTCAAGTATATGTATAGTGTAACATAATCCTAGTAGGAGATGGTTGAACTACGCTCTAAGAGAGAGGATTAGGAAGTAATCCTCAACCATGGCTTTTGGGGCAAGTGGTTAGCCCATCACATTCCTAACCGGGAGGTCGTGAGTTCGATTCCTTGCATTGGTATCAGAGCCTAGGAAGTAGGCTTGGGCAAGGTTGTCATGGAGTACCCCTAAGGGAGGTGTGAACCACCTCTAAGTTTATTATTAGGTGGGCTCACACATGAGGGCCATGTGGCACCCATGTGTGAAGCCATGTGGGGGGATGACTCAAAATTATGAAGAGAGAGAGAGAGTAACTAATTATCACTACGTGGCTGGGCGGAACAGAAGATATCGGTCTCCGTGCTCGCGCGATTACTCAGAGAAGCTACCTCGAGGATTGAGCTAGATTTTTTCCCCCAAAAATGAAGGGTGTCATCGAGAGAGTTAACAGAGAGTTAACAGATGGTATCGGAGCAGGTCAGCGTACGGACTGAGGCATAACTGCCGACGGGACCGCCCACGAAGGAGCACAGAACTGCCGCTGCGCGCGTCCACATCGTGGACCAAGGGACCCAAGAGCTCTCCCTCTACCCTCCCTCCAAGATGTGGGAACTATGGAAGAAGTCCATTATATATATGCCGAATTGAGCGCGCGTCTATGTCTATGTGGGATAAAACTCTCCTTCATCGACAGCCCAATAACTGTATAGTGAGTTCGAATTGAGCAGGGAGGTAACATTTGAAATTTTTATAGAATTTTGGAATGGAAAAGTGATGTTATGAGTCAAGTTTTTTGGAAAATCATGATGTATAAATGTAATACGGGCTGTGGAGAAGGGTTATGGGTTGGGAAGTGATTCAAAAAAGCTTTATTCCCTCAGTTTTGAAGTTCCCAAAGTCATCCATCCATGAAGAGGAAGTTTTTCACTTACCATTGGTGACATACCCGACTTCTCCGTACCATATCTTCCTCATACGATATCGGATTTCAAAAATCTTGGTCACGTTTCGAAGCTACACTCCTAAGCTTCGCTCAAAAACCATCGATATTGGATTTGGACGAGATTTTCTCTACCAAAATCTCTCTGCAGCGCTTCAGCAGGAACTAGGCGGCCACTCTCGGGCCTAGTTTTTCGTCATCCGGACTCCAAATCCAATTTTTTCACTTGGGATAGTCTCAAATTCTTGAAGTGCAGGTGCTGGACAACAAATTGTGGACTGGCGAGGATTGTTATATCTCTGAAATTGCTCAGTTTCACTCAATTTGCCCGTTTGGGGCTTTTCCTACGCACTTTTGGTGTTGTTTTGAATAGTTGATGGTGTTGAGAACCTCCCCGGACCAAGCGGACATTTCCATATTTCTTTTGGGACTGGCGAGGATTCAAAATCAGCGACTTGAAGCATCAAAGACCACTTGGATTACGCTTCCGCAACTCTATTTTGTATCAGGGAAGTGCTCTTGTGTTATATTTCTCTTCTTCTTGCATATTTAAACTCTACTTCCATTCATTTTCATACACTCTAGTTAGCAAACGGGGGAAGGGTACTTAAACATGGAAACTAAAGGCAAACAAGTAGTTGAGACCACTTCTCCACCTAGAGAGCAACTAGAGGATCCTGATGCTAGGATGGAAGAAGTAGAGTTAGGGCAAGAAATAGAAGAGAATTTAGAAGAAAAAGAGCCTTCACAGCAAGAGTATACTTATGAAGAGCTTATAGATGAACTTGTCACTCGTGACCAATTCATTGATTTGAAAGAGCAAACCCTTAAGTTAGAGAAAGATTTGGGTAGCATCACATCTCTTATACAGCAACTTAAGTCTCAAATGATCTCCCTTGAGACTAGTGTCACCTCTTTCCTAGCTAGAAAGGAAAGAGAGACTCCTACCATTCCTCTAGAGATTACTAGGAAAGAGACTTCTCTTCCTAGTAAGCATAAAGGAGAGAGCTCTAGGGAAGCTCCCCTCCTGAAAGACTTGAAGCCACCTACCTTCACGGGGGATGACCGAGACAGGAATAAGGATGCAATCTACACTTTTTTACAAAAGTGGCATGATTTGCATCAATTGAAGGGCACCCCACCTGAGTATCGTGTGCTAGAGGCGAGTCTTTCCCTCGGCCCACGTGCTTATAAGTGGTGGATGAGTCTTAAGGAGGCGAACTCTATCCCTAGTGACTGGACTCAGTTTGAGACTCTTTTCCTAAAAGAGTTTCTTCCTGAAAATGAAGAGGAGAGGAATTGGGATGAGTGGGATAGGATTACTCAAAGAGGCAGGCCTCTTTCAGTCTATCTATCCCACTATAGAGAGATCACTTTGAAGCTTAAGGGTCTAGATGATTTTCAGAAGACCAGAGGGTTTGTTAGGGGCTTGGATAAAGCCATAAAGAGGGAAGTCAGGAGGAATGCACCTAAGACGTTTGAGGAGGCGATCAAGTATGCACAGATATATGAGGACCATAATCGTCCTCAGTATACTCCTATGGAGACGGATCAGCCCCTTAAACCTCTTAGTACCACTAAATTTAAGAAAAAGTTGCCTTTTGGGAAAAACAAGGTTTTTATTAAAAAACAAAGATCACAAGGGCCTAAGCTATCCACAGACCAGTTTGAGAAGGCCAAAAGAGAGAACCTGTGTTTTAGGTGCCTATCCCCTAGCCATTCGCAGTGGAACTGTCCACTCAAGAAGGGGGAAGAAAAGAAGAAAGGACCAGAGTCTAGTACGGCTCCTGAAAGGGGCAAAAAGGCGGTCCACCTAGTGCAGACCCTTCCCATTCATGGCAGCTCTAGCTGCAAGGGAGTGGAGGTGATGCACGAGGATATAGAGCACACGTGTTGTTTGACTCAGTCATTGTGGTCACCGCAGTTTGGACCACATGACTTGGTCAAGCTACATGGTAGTGTATACGGGACCAGGGTGCGAGTCATGATAGATGACTCTGCCACTCATAACTTCATAAACTATGCTTTGGTCAAGAAATTGAAGATTCCCCAGCAGCCTAGTGCACATAAATACATTGTATCTATGATGCAAGGGCAAGATAAAAGAATATGGGATACTATGGTATCCAATTTGGAAGTCAAGATGCAGGATTATACAGATCATATGGACTTCCAAATTATGAACATGGAGAGGACATATCTAGTCTTAGGAAGAGAGTGGCTATGGGGGTTGGGAGATACACTTAAACGCAGCTATCAAAATAACACACTCGAGTTTGAAAAGAATGGAAGTAAAGTTTATATTCAGGGAGAGAGAGATGTACCTAGTGCACCTCTCATCTCATCATTAGAGTTGTATAGTCTCTGTTGTTCACAGCATGTACAGGATATGTTTTTATTGTATAGTCATGATATGGAGCATTGTACAGACAGCTCATCTGATGTATATTTTCATGCTTTGAATGTAAATATGAACAAGACTTTCTACTATTCTTTTTTGCAAGAGTTTGTGGTTAAAATTTTTAAGGATCTTATGTTTGAGTACAGAGATGTTTTTCCCACTGACTTACCTAGAGGGCTACCACCTGAGAGAGGGGACATTGACCATACCATAGAGGTTGTTACTAACACTAACCCTATTTGTAGACCACCTTATAGGCTTAGTGTTTCTCAGCATGAGGAGGTTGAGAAGCAATTGCAGGATTATTTAGATAAAGGCTTCATCAAACCTAGTAACTCACCATGGGCATCGCCAATGCTCCTAGTTAAAAAGAAAGATGGCTCTATGAGACTATGTATAGATTATAGAGCACTTAATAAGGTAACTATTAAAAATAGATTTCCAATGCCTAGGTTGGAAGATCTATTTGATCAGTTACATCAAGCTAGGTATTTTACCAAGCTTGACCTTAGATCAGGATATCATCAGATCAGGATTAGGGCAGAGGATGTCCCTAAGACTGCATTTAGGACTAGATATGGGCACTATGAGTTTTTGGTGATGCCTTTTGGTCTCACCAATGCTCCTGCCACTTTCATGAAGCTCATGAATAGTGTTTTACGGCCTTATCTAGGACATTTTGTAGTAGACTTTTTGGATGAAATTCTGATCTATAGTGCATCAGAAGAGGAGCACTTGGAACACTTGAGAAAAGTATTTCAAGTGCTAAGGGAAAATTCGCTCTTTGCTAAGGAGTCAAAGTGTGAATTTTTCAAGACAGAGGTTAGATACCTTGGGCATATAGTCTCCCAGGATGGAATCCAGATGGATCCTGAAAAAGTAAGGGCTATTATGGAATGGCCACATCCACGGAACCTGGAAGAGCTGCAGATCTTCCTAGGTTTATCAGGTTTCTATCGAAGATTCATTAAGAACTTGGCCAAAATTGTTGTCCCGATGACGGAACAGCTTAAAGGGAAAGGGAAAGCCTTTCATTGGGGAGACGAACAGAAGCAAAGTATGGAAAAGTTGAAAGTAGCAATTGCTACAGCTCCACTTTTACATATAGCAAATCCCAACAAACCATTTGTGGTTGAGACCGACGCGAGTGATTTTGCTATAGGAGCGGTTTTAGTACAGGATGGTCGACCAGTAGCTTTTGAGAGCAAGAAACTAGAACCGGCTCAAAAGAATTACTCCGTCTATGAGAAGGAGTTGTATGCAATAGTCCATGCTTTGAAGAAGTGGCGTCATTATTTATATGGTGCCAAAGTTACGATAGTGTTTGATCAAGAGAGCATTAAGTGGCTCTCTAATCAAACAGACCTTAAAGGTCGTAAGGCCCGATGGGCAGAGACCCTTCAAGAGTTTGATTATGAGCTTAGGTATAGGAAGGGAAAGTTTAATGTGGTGGCTGATTCACTTAGCCGCATGCCTATGCTCCATGGACTGAGTTTTACTCAGATCACTAGTGAGCTACTTGAGTCACTTAGAGGGAAATGTAGACTTGATCCTGCATATTCCGAGATTTGGGAAGCCATAGAGAATGGGGATCATGATATACGGGTTTCCAGTGAGGATGGAGTATCGACGGGTACTCTAGAAGGATTCAAGTGGAAGAATTACAGTGTCCATGATGGATATCTATTATATAAAGGTAAGGTGTGTGTCCCTAGAGATACTGAGATGAGACGGCATATTTTGTATGAGTGTCATGACACACCTAGTGCGGGACACCCAGGAGTTAACAAGACTTATGATCTTGTTAAGAGGCAGTTTTCTTGGCCTGGACTTCATAAGGACGTCCTAGAGTATGTGCTTAAGTGCAATAAATGCCAGGTCAACAAAGCTGAGAGGTTAAGGATTGGAGGGCTACTCCACCCATTGGATATTCCCAATGGGAAGTGGGAGAGTATCTCCATGGACTTTATAGTCGGATTACCTAAGACACAGAGAGGGCACGACTCGGTCTGGGTAATTGTGGATAGGTTAACCAAAATGGCTAGGTTTATTCCGACACGTACTACAGTGAAGACACCTGAGTTGGCTAGACTCTTTGTAGAGAACCTATACCGGTTATATGGTCTTCCTTTAGACATAGTTTCTGATCGGGATAGGAAGTTTACTAGCCACTTTTGGAGAGCAGTCTTCAAAAGGTTGGATACAAAGCTTAGCATGAGTACGGCCGAGCATCCACAGTCGGATGGGCAAACAGAAAGGGTTAACCAAATCCTAGAGGATATGCTTCGAGCATATGTGAATGAAAGGCAAACTAATTGGGAGGAGTACTTACCTATAGTAGAGTTTGCATATAATAGTGCCAAGCACTCTTCCACTGGGCATAGTCCATTTATGCTTATGTATGGGTTTCAGCCAAGGGCTCCTTATGCAGTTGGCTTGCAGAATGAAAAAGTTCAAGCTGCAAAGGACTTCTTGGAAGAAATGAATGATATGCTTAGGCTTGCTAAGGACAGCATTAGGAAAGCTCAGGATAGGGCTAGAGCCTATGCTGACCCTCAAAGAAGAGATATCAACTTTGAGGTAGGAGAGCAAGTCTATCTTAGAGTTCCATCTAGGTCTGAAACCATGAAGACGGGACCTTGTCCAAAATTATCTCCTAGGTATTGTGGACCTTTCCGAATACTTAAGAGAATAGGAAAGATGGCTTACCAGCTCCAACTTCCTGAGAACAGTCAAATCCATCCAGTTTTTCATGTTAGCCGACTTTAGAAAAGGCTGGGTGAATCTGACAACCTCATTCCAGATAGTGAGGTAGTAGAGCCTATTTCTGTGCAATCTATTCCACATGAGCCAGAGAGCATACTACGCACTCGAGAGAAACGGACGAGGAGTCACTTGTATAAAGAGTGTCTAGTAAAGTGGAAAGATAGTTCAGAAGATAGTGCCACATGGGAGCGGGTTAGCACCCTACAGAGACGGTTTCCCAGTTTCAGTTTACCTTCCCAAGAGTTTTCTTAAGGGGAAGGATATGGGGAAACAACACGGAGACAGGACCATGTATTTCTATACATGGGGATATAGTGGGAGTAGTGTTATTATTAGTTCTCTCTTTCTATTACACCTTCCAATACCATTTTTGAGGACAAAAATGGAGTTAAGGGGAAGGAAATGTCATGGAGTACCCCTAAGGGAGGTGTGAACCACCTCTAAGTTTATTATTAGGTGGGCTCACACATGAGGGCCATGTGGCACCCATGTGTGAAGCCATGTGGGGGGATGACTCAAAATTATGAAGAGAGAGAGAGAGTAACTAATTATCACTACGTGGCTGGGCGGAACAGAAGATATCGGTCTCCGTGCTCGCGCGATTACTCAGAGAAGCTACCTCGAGGATTGAGCTGGATTTTTTCCCCCAAAAATGAAGGGTGTCATCGGGAGAGTTAACAGAGAGTTAACAAAGGTGGTGCGGCACGGCGCAGCGCGTCGTAGGTACACGGTGCCAGGGTACATCCTGCCAGTCCCATAGCTCGTCAGGGTACATCCTGCCAGGGTACATCCAGGGTACATCCTGCCAGTCCCATAGCTGGTCAGGGTACATTCCCTAGGGAGTTCAAGGGGGGAAGAATGTAACATAATCCTAGTAGGAGATGGTTGAACTATGCTCTAAGAGAGAGGATTAGGAAGTAATCCTCAACCATGGCTTTTGGGGCAAGTGGTTAGCCCATCATATTCCTAACCGGGAGGTTGTGAGTTCGATTCCTTGCATATAGATATCCAAAGTGAAATGTTTGGAGGTGTTTGCTAGTTTTTAGACTATGTAGTGATCTTCAAGATGAGATTTTGAGGTCTACTAGTTAATGTGTAAATCTCATCTCAAGTGCAAATATGCTTGTTGCTCAAAACAAGGGCAAGTACCATATCGTGGAGCTCCACCTCCTTAACTATCAATCCACAAAAGCATAAGGATGACGTAAAAATCATAAACAAGTGAGGTGCATGAAGGTGAAGCCGAGAAGCACACTAGTGCACACACACAAGGAAGAGACAATAGGAGAGACAATGGAAGATAAATTGCTTCTGTGCATTACTCAAAGTACAAGAACTCACATATCAAGCTCATACCTCAAAACGAGGTAACTCCAAAAACGAGCTCTCTAGCTCTATTCATAGTTTTTGAGGTGAATGACCGATTTTGCATCTAATGATCGGTCTTGTTAAAATTTATGTCCTATGCTACTTTTGTGGCATCAAATGAGGTCCAAAAAATGTGAAAATTAGTAGGCTTGTTCTATCTATGCTCCTCAAGCTTGAGGGCTCCTCTGCCTTCATGAAATGGAGTGTCGCATGGAAAAATTGTGTGGTTCCATGTTACAATGGTTAGTGATAACAATCGTTGTTGATGTTTCATACAAGATTTGATCAATCTTAATCAATATTGATTGGGAATTTTGTTAATGGTGCCTCATTTGGTCTCCTTGCTCTACTTCTTGCATGCTTCATCTTCATCGATGTCATAAACTGCTTCCAACACCTCCCTACCTCTCACGTTTGTCATCCCCAAGAGAACCTTGTTGTAGGGAGTGTTTGATATAGTTCTATAAGAGGTCATGTGTGAGGGTGTGCTAATTTACATGTATACCTCTTGCTAGGTGAGCTCCTACCGTGTCCCATGCTATTGAATGTGGTGTATCATGTGGTGGATAGCATTAGTGTGTCAAGTAAAGGAGTTGTTCACAGAAGAAAACTTGGTGGAGATGAGTCGGCCTAGTAATGAAAACCTCAAAATGGTAGTCACAAAACACGATGGTGAACATTTCTTCAAAGGTTTATTTATAGTACGCAGGCAGGTACTTTATACGACAATGCCAAGCATAGCAAGTTTTGAGTGATGAGTGGTGATCATATCATAGATGAGATCCAAGTTGCCATGCTCAAAGCTTGGTGTGGAAACATGAGATGTGTGTACTCTTTGGAAGACCTTGAATGTAGTCTTCATGAGGTCAGAGATTTTGATGGACATCCTTGTTGGAGTTTGAGGTTTATGGAAACATGCAAACAACACATGGAAGAAGAAGAATCTTGGAGTGCAACACACAATACTAAATGTATTACCAAGAGAATGTACGAAAATAAGTGACCCATCACGGTTATAGGCGTATATACAAGCCTTGGGGGACCTCTATCACTCTAGCACAATGGCAAGTACCAACGTGAAGAGATCCATCTCATAAATGTGAATTCATGGAGACATGAGGATTAGTATGATGACTATGGGCAAGTGAAGGCACAAGTGTGTGAGTGAGAAGCACACAAGCATGCACACCCATGCACACACATGCGCACACAAGGCAAGAACAAAGAGAGGAACAATGGAGTTCTTTGTATTACTCAAAAAGTCTCTTACAATAGTTCAAAACTCTAACAAGCTAACCTCAAAAATGATATCTCTATCTCTTTTTATAGTTTTTAACTAGCTTTTGGCCCTGTCCAGACATAGTTTCCAGGCTAATTAAAAATTAGGTTCCAGGGCTTATTTGGGAGCTGCTTAACTACTTTCACTGGGCACTGGAAGTCACACTTCCATTAGAATATACTACCACCCCAATGACGTTAATAGGAGTGATCTTTGGTACATTGCTTGGGTTCTTAGGACAAACTCGTAATAGGTGCTCCTTCCCACAATCCTAATAAAAACCTTGAATTGTCACTGATTGGGGTTGCATAGGGGTAGACATAGGACAATCATGTATAAAGTGATCCCCCTAGCATCTGTAGCATGATCCTCTAGGTGCTGGGGGTCTCATCTGTCTAGGTTGGAGCCTAGAGTTAGGATTTGGATACATGACATTGGCATATTTTGGCTTCCTGCTAGGTTCGCTCGGGTCTTCATAATAGTATGTCTCGTTATGCTCAGGTGGCTGAATATAGTAATATTGCGGACTATCAATATGAGTCGAGTCAAAATTATGATCATTCGGGTCACTTTCATAAAGCAATGGTGATACAGGCACTAAGGATCTATTCAAATTTTCTTCGACTACATATTTTACGGGAATTACATTGGTTGGAGGTGGAGGTTGTTGAGCTAAAACTAGTTGAGGCTTTTGTTATGCTTGATAGGGTGGTTGGTAGGGTTGTTAGGGCCTACCATACTATTGTGGTGGGTACTGGTTTTGGTATCTCCCTTGTGGTGAGTATGGTTGTGGATAAGTTTACCAAACTGCTTGTTTATTGTATGGGAAATCTTGTGCAGTGTGGTTGGTATATCTCCTTTCTATGGTGTAGTATTGGCTGTTAGGGTTCACTTGGGTTTGAGCCATGATAGGGAACACATTAGCCATATGGTCTCCTCCACAGGTGTAACATCGTTTCACTGGGGCAAATCTGGGTATCTGCTTGCCAGAGACTCCTAACTTCTGAGCTAACCTTTCTGCAAGTTCCTCAATAGATGTAGAGGGTTTGGAGTTGAGGCAAGTAGAGCTATCTGAATCTTTATAGATTTTTAAAAGTTCTAATTCCCCCCCCTAGATTATCCTCAATGTCTACACACATGGGTGCACACTCTTCTATTGATCTTGGGCCCTTCAAGTACACATAAAATCTCAGTTTGGTACTTAGTAATCCATCTAAGAATAAGGCCACTTGTTTGGTTGGTGCGGGTAACTAGGGCATAGGGCATATCTCTAGGTATTGCTTAAATCTTCTTCTTGCAAGTCTCACTATCTCTTGAGGTGTTTTTTTAAAACTATGGATCAATGAGGAAGTGTTGTGTCGTATACCACTCTTTGAAAATTCCATGATGAATGCTTCTAGCAGTTGGTCTATGTCTCTAACTTACCTATGTTGTAGTGGTTGAAACCATGTAAGGATAGTGTTCTTCAGTGTTAGACCAAAAGTGTTGTATTGCGTGAGCAGACCATTAACTTGTTCAACTCTCAAGTCTTGCCTAAATTCTACCACATGATTGTACATGTCTCTACTGCCATCAAATAAATTCTTCATGGACTCAACCAATTGTGTAGGCCTCAAGGTCGTAGTGTGTTCTCTAGGCCTTGTGAGAGGGAATTCATCTGCATTTCTTTGATGCCTTGAGTCTCTATATCTCTCACTTTCCATTCTATCCGGCTCCGTTCTTGTTCCTTCTCTTCCTAGTGGGTTATCGAAGCTCACCTCGGGTTTGTCTCTACTCTTCTCTCTTTGAGTTCCATGAGCTTGAGATGTTTAACCTCCTTGTTGACCACAAGAAACATTGCATCCTGGTTGGGGAAAAACAAATTCACCCTTCCAAGTGTAGGCATGCCTACCATGCTCCGAGACCACAAAGATCCTTTCTGAGGTATTGTCTATCTAGGTCACTTTACTTGGGATATCTGGATCTTTGAATTCATGTACGATAAACATTCCGACTTCATTAGGCTAGTCAGGTCTATACCTCTAGAAGCCTCATCTATCTCTCGGTTTAGGAGCAAATCCATGCTCTTATAGTCTTGGGGAACCTGCTCTGGAGTGATCGCTTTAGTCAAGATAGATTTTCCTCGAGTGGTTCTTGGCTATCTTCCTAAGTTCCCTTGCTCTATGTCACCTATTTTGGTCTCTGGGATTATATTGACAAATTCATCTGTCCTATCTGGTTGGTTGGTGACTACATACATTGTTCCTTCTTTATCTATGTATGAACCATCTTCAAATTTGACTACTAGATGTTCTAGTCCAATGGGTTGATCCGCGCTTTTAATTTGGACAACAGATCTTCTCAAAACGTCCTTATAGATGTGAGCACCTAATCGTTTGGTCTTGATATATTTTAGTTGAATGTTGTAAGGACCCTCTGGTTTTTCTAGGTACGCCACTCTTGAGCTACCTATAGGTTTGTCCATGCTATAAGACATCTTAGAGTCACTCGTTTCTGAACTTAGAACCTATGGGTAATCACTCAACTACTGGGCCCACGATGATCTGATACTTTGACAGCCTCTCCCTAGATGTCTTCCTGATCTCACGTTCATATGCCCAAGTAATTAACCCAATGACCCTTTTACAACCATGTTGCTGATTCTTTGATATCAATCACTTGTTCCTTGTTTTTTTTTTTGTGTATTTCCTTGTCTTTAAGTATGCATCATAAGGAGCACTTAAGTCTATCATACTTGATGTTCTTCGCCGAATTAGCTTAAGTTCCTTTCCTTTAGGTTGTCCCTTGACTATAATTTAACCTATTCTTAGACTTGAGAATTTAGAGGCTCTTAGAACTTGAGTCCTATCATACCCTTAGTCAATCAAAACATCTACCCGCACTTAGCCTAAGCTAGGAATGGACTGAGGGGGTTAAGAGATCTTCCAACCTCAATTCGTTTCTCCTTGCTACACTTGTATCAGGATGCACGTCCCCAAGCTTCCTCACATTGGCATCTTGCTTTGGTCTCTCTAAGGGCTCTTAATGATCCTGCAAAAGTTCAAAGTTTAGCTCAAGTTCCCAAGTTCAATTGACAGACAATTTGATTCAAACACTTTTAAAACCCCTTTTTTACCTTTGTGTTGCACAAAAATTCTTTGAAGTTCACATGGTTTCCTAATCCCACACGAGCTTTCCAACAAACTTAAGATCACTCCAAATGGATTTCATATGAAAAAGTTATGATAGTTCAGGGTCCAGGGGGTTAAAACAGGCAAATAGGACCTTTCAAGACATTGGTGTATTTTTCTAAGGCCTCTGTAATTGTATAAGTAATTGAGTGTGCAATATATGCCCCAAAACTAGCCCAAATTTTCAAAAAATTACCACTTTAATTTTTGCCAAAAATGTCTATCCATCACGATAGTGTTTATCGCAATAGATGTAGTCTATTGTCTGTCATGGTTTTGTTCTATCACGATAGACAGAAAAAATGCAAATTTTTAGGAACTCTTTGATGATTTGGAGTTCTCTAATGGTGTGGATTATCATGCCATGCATGAAAACACAAAATACGAACTTTTGCGACAGACAAAGATCATCATCTCATGATTTGTGTAGAGGTCTATCCTACGTAAGCTGTTAGAGATGATGATAAAGCTGAAACCTATAGCAAAAAGGCTCAAAAACCCACAAAAACAGATCACACACAAGCTCTCTCTCACTCTCTCTCACAAGTGAAATGAGGGGAATGAAGTGAGGATGGGAATATGACCAAAAAACTAGAATTTCAGTGAAGATGGAGATGGAGGTGGGAGATGGTGAGGATGATGATGGTGATGGTGATGATCATGATGAAAAAATGAGACAAAATAATGAAAATTAAGGAAAATTAAGGATATTACCTAAAACTCCAACATCACAACTCTACTTCTTACCATCACACTCTCGTCCTCAAAGCTCTCTCCTAGGCAACGATGCCAAATTTGGTGTCACTCTAGCACAATGGCAAGTACCAATGTGAGGAGATCCACCTCATAAATGTCCATCCGTGGAGACATGAGGACTAATATGACGAGCAAGTGAAGGCACAAGCATGTGAGTGAGAAGCACACAAGCATGTGAGTGAGAAGCACACAAGCATGCACACACAAGGCAAGAACAAAGAGAGGAACAATGGAGTTCTTTGTATTACTCAAAAAGTCTCTTAGAATAGCTCAAAAGTCTAACAAGCTAACCTAAAAAATGAGCTCTCTAGCTCTTTTTATAGTTTTTAACTAGCTTTTGGCCCTGTCCAGACCTAGTGTCCGGCCTAGTTAAAAATTAGGTTCTAGGGCTTATTTGGGGGCTCAAATGGAATAAAAAAATTATGAAAATTGATATGAAAGTACTTCTAATACTCTTCAAGCTTGTGGACTCCTCAGCTTGAACAAAATGGAGTCTAATCTACCAAAAACGGGATTTAAAATGTTTGTGTAGTGATGAAAATCATTTTGATTGAAAATAAGTTATGAAAAAATGATTGGGCCTCTTTTGTGCTAGATTGTACTTGACTACTCTGTCTCCTCATTGCTTGTAGGCCAAAAACATCCTGAAGAGGGAAAAAAGTGATGGAGTGAACAAGGAGTTGCCACTCATGTATAATTTCCAAGCTATCTGGAATCAATCCACAAAAGGAAGTAAGACCAAAGATTTCCAAAAAGATTCAAACTTCTCCCTAGGCAGAGCCTTTGTGAAAAGGTCTGCAATGTTCCAATGTGTGGGCACATATGCCAAAATGATCTCTCTAGCAGAGAACCTCTCCCCAACATAATGATAGTGCAGCTCAATGTGCTTAGTGCAATCATGGAACACAATGTTTCTCACAACTACCAATGTGCTCTAACTATCAGTGAAGATGGTGGTGGAAAAATACTGACCAACACCCAAATCATCCATAAGGCATCTAAGCCACACACACTCAAGAGTCACTATGAAAGCTGCCCTATACTCAGCCTCACAACTAGAAGTGGCCATAGTAGGCTGCTTCTTTCTCAACCAAGATATCCATGAGCTACCAAGCATGAAGCAAAAACCACTAGTTGACACACGAGTGTCATAGCAACTAGCCTAGCGAGAGTCAAAAAAAGCTTGTAAATCTAGTCGTAGTGACCCCCCTTGGGATAAAACAATCAAAGTAGCCGAGTACACACTCAAGTAGCAAAAGATGTGCTTAACTGCCTACCAATGCTTGACATGTGGCAATGCATAAACATGTTGATCTATGAGACAACAAACTGAATATCTTGCCAAGTAACGCATAAGTAAATCAAGCATCCAACAACTTGCTGATAGAGAGCAGCATCAAATGCATCTCCAACATCATGAAGACTCAACCATAAACCTGTCTCCATAAGAGTGGCAATAGGTTTGCAGTCTTCAACGCCAAAACGTTGTAATAATGTGTCAATATATCTTGTTTGACAACCTAGTCCACCATCAACTTACATAAATTGAATGCCCAAATAATGATGCAAATGTCCCAAATATCAAAACTCAAATGAGGCATGCAAATCTGGTTTAAAATCAACAATATGCTTCTCATTAGGATGAGTGAGTAGCATGTCATCAATATAGACAACAATGATCCGAAGCACATCATTTGCATGCTTAACATATAAGGTGCTCTCAATTGGACTGTTCTCAAAACCATGTGCAACGAAGTAGGCATGTATCTTTTCATACCAAGCATGTGATGCTTGCTTCAAACCATATAATGCCTTTTTCACCCCACACACTTTGTTTTCATGCCCTTTTTGCACAAAACCGGAGGCTGAAAAAGATACACTTCTTCATGCAAGTCACCACTCAAAAATGCAGTTTTAATGTCCAACTGATGTACGTTCCCACCATGATGAGGATAAGATTTTGCAACAAGCCTAGCCTTATACATGTCAAATCTTCCATCACGCTTATGCTTCAGCTTGTATACACACTCAGTTCCAATGGCCTTTTGGCCAAGAGACATGTCACATAAAGAGGAGGTAACATTTTTCAAAATAGCATCATATTCAGATTGCATAACAGCCATCCAACTTTCAAAATTTTGTGCTTCATCAAATGAAATAGGCTCATTCTCATCATAAAGACTAGAGGTAGCCATAACATATCAATTTGATGCAAAAGAAGAACTATGAGAGCTTGAATGAGTATGATAGGTGCATCTAATTTCTTATCTCACAAATTCTACACAACCCATTAAGGCATAGTTTTTGCCTCCTCTATATCATTTCTCTCATCAATAAGTGCATCTTGTGAATCTGCATAAAAAATGGAATGATCTCCATGATCATATGAAACATGTAAAGGCCAAGAAATTGGCTCATTTGGACCAGGTCTAGATTGTCCACCTATAAAAAGAGGTAGCAAAGTGTCATACACATCTTTGGAGCTAACTTATATCTCCTTAGTACATGAAAGTACTGGTTGAATAGCATCTTCCACAAAAACAACATCAGGACTAACCAAAATGCATTTAGTCTGTGGATGATACACACCATAGCCTTTGCTTTTAGAATTGTACCCAACAAAAATACATTTCAGTGCTTTATCATCCAATTTTGCGGGTTGTTATTCAGGCACTAATGCATATGCTAGACAATCAAAGACACGAAGGTGAGAAATAGATGGCTTGTAACCATGCAAAGCCTCATATGGAGTGATAGACTGCAATGATTTAGTCAGACACCTATTAAGTACATATGTTGCACACATAACAGCCTCAAGCTCGAAACTATGTGGTAAAGCCTAACTCTTGATCGTACACCTCACCATCTCCATGAGTGACCCATTCATGCTTTCAACAACCCCATTATGTTGAGTTGTATATAGCATTGTACACTGATGTTTTATCCCATGTTCAGCCATAAATGCATGAAAATAAGAAGGCATATATTCCCCCCTCGATCAAAACAAGGGGTGCCCATTTTACATGCTGATAGATTTTCAGCCAAAAGAAGAAACTGTTTCAAGAACATAAACACTTTGGACTTTGCTTTCAATGGATACACCTATGCATGCCTCGAAAAATCATCATTGAAAGTGACGAAGTAGAGATAGTTCCCAAAAGAAGGTGTTTGCATAGGACCACCAACATCATTGTGAACAAGCTGCAATTTTTGAGTAGCTCATACTGAACCATCTTTTGGGAGGACAAACGCTGCATTTTGCCCAAGATACACCCTTCAGAGACATGTTTGCCAGGTGCCTCAAGTTTGGGTAGAGAGGAAACCATTTCAAATTTCTATAGGCATAGCAAACTGGCAAAATTAAGATAACCAAAGTATGCATGCCAAAGCTTTGCATCTGACATAACGTGAGAATCTTAAATTGCACATGCTGAATCATTCATAGATTTTGCATAATCTATGAGCTTATCCAACCCATAACATAAAATTGTAGAAGCAATAATGACATCGCCATTTGATAGATCATGAATTGTACATCTTTCATCAACAAATTTCACAACCAAGCTGATCTTGGTTATTTTTGAAACTGATAACAAATTTTTCTAGATCCCTAGAAAAAATAAAGTATCTGACAATGTAAAAGAACTACCATCAATAGTAGTTAGAATGATCTTACCAACTCCCATGACATGATAAGAGGAGTTTTTGGTGCATGTGACACTAATCCTTGTAGGGGAAGGCTCAAGTGAAACTACGATGCAAGGTAATAATATGTTTGGTTTCCCCACTATCAAAAAAGCAAACATCTAAGTCCACTTGAGACGTACACTATTCATGAGAAGATGGGTCATAAGTGCAAACAATAGTAAATTCCCATTCTTCATTCTCCACAAGATTTGCAGACTTTGACTTGGGTGTAGAGGCTTCTACAACAAGCATTCAAGCCTCTTTTTTCTTTGCCTCTTTTGCAGCCAGTTTTCGACAAATATTATGACATAATCATATCCTTTGATTATTTTCAAAACAATTTTTGCTTTTCGTTTTTCTTCTCGTCTCTGTCATCCTTCTTTGATTATGCAAAATTAACATATTTCTGCTTACTAGTAGATGAGCTCCATTTACCTTTGCCCTTCTGACTAGCCAAGAAAGCTTGATCTACAACATGCATAATGGACCTATTCTACCTATAATGATCTTCCTACAATAGAACAAAGAATAACTCCTCAAAGGTTAAGGCATTTGGATTGCCTTTCATCATCAATCAAAGAGTAGAAGCACATCTCTAGTATGAATCTGGAAGGACATTTAGAATAATCTGCACAAGTGAACTATCAAGCAAGACTTCATCAGCAAAAATCAACTACTCCTTCAAATCTTTGATCTCTTTGTCAAAACACTATCCATGGAATCTCCTTCATTCATGTGCTCACTCTCTAACTATTTTTAGATGAAAGCAACACGAGCCTCATTCCTTGCGTGATATAAAGTGGTAAGTCTATCCCAAGCATCCCTTGTTGTTTTGCAAGAGTGAATGTGAGGAATAATCGCATGTTTCATAGACAAGGCTATCAATGCATAACATAAGATTGATGCCACAAAAAATATTAAAGCAACAAAAAGTTTTTCCTAATGGGTATAAGTGAGACAAGACAAAAATCAAAAGGTAGTAAAACAAACAAGTAACTAGTACCTAAAGGAATACTGCTATGCGTGTGTACATTGGGATAGCAAGGGAAGCAAAATTCATGAACCTTAGGTGAACAAGAGATGTAGGCAAAACAAATCACTGAAGTTTTAGATTCTCAAAAGCTTGTGTGAATCACACTGCAAGATTGTGGACACAACAGTCGAGTGACCATCCCTACTAGGGGAGCTCAGACACTAGCGAGATAGAGATGTCACTTAGCATGGAGAAACTCAGAGATAAAATGGGACTTGCTCATTTACAAATGCTAGAGGGTCCTTATAAAATCCAAATGGAGTATATCATGATCAACTCACTAGGTGCAAACATCTACAAGGATGTTTTACGTAGGTCCGTTGTTCGAATTAGGAATCTAGAGCAACCCTTTAGAATTGAGCATTCTATGGTCAAATTAAAAAATGGTTTATATGTAGATAAGTAGGGAGCCATAGATGTGGTGATCAACTCATATGACAACACAGATGAATTCGGATCCATTATACCTAACTCAGACATTGGAGACATAAATCAAGAGCACAAGGAACAAGAACCTAGGACACCTCAAGGAAAATCGGTCTTATCAAGGATCATCACCCTTGAATGTATACCCTATGAAAACACTAGCATTGAGCTCTTTATAAGTAGAGAGACAAAGGAGGCCTTTTGGAGGTTTAGACCAGGTAATCCTAGCAATGTGTCTAGAATCATTATCTTTGAATTGAAGGATCCAGAAATCCAAGGGAAGATCATTTACCTTGACAACACTTAAGAAAGGGCGTCTGTAGTGATGGAATATAGTAGAAATGCTTACACATGGAAAGGTGAACCTACCTTCCCTTCACATAAGTCTAATAACCCCCATAATCAAATGGGGGTAGGATGTTTGCATATACAAGGAATCCGTAATGAGAAATTCAAAGAACAACGAGAAGTGAGCTTCATACATACTATAGGAAAAGACAGATAAGGAGTGGACATGGATAGGATAGATTGGGAAAGGATTAGAGGACACAAGCCTCAAAGAGACATGAATGACTTCCCCCTACCTAGACCAAGGGAGCACGTAAGAAGTTTGAGGCCTACCCAACTTGTGAAATCTATGAAGAACTACTTCAATGGTACCACTGACCCCTATGATCATGTTGTAGAGTTCAAACAGGTATCGAGGGTAGAACAAGTGGAGGACATGTTCACTCTGTACAATGCCTTTGAATAACTTTGAAGAATAATACCCTAACTTGGTTCCAACCTCTGCATCAAAGATAGTTTAAGGATATCCATCATTTGCCAGAGACCTTCATCATAGATTTCTAAGAGTGGGATCAAACATTATACCTCCTCATTGATTAACAACTTCAAATAGAGACCTTGAGTCCACTAGTGGTTGGTGTACTCTCCACTCAAGTTAAGTCTCCCTAGAGTCAAGTTAACTCACATTAATTTGAGTTAGAAGGCTCTATAGCTCTCTCCCCATGCTCCCTATGGAGGTTGAACCCAAGACCTCCTCGCTCACAACCTTGAGATGTAACCACTAGGCTAAGTGGATCACTTTTTTAAGAGAACACATGAACTTATGCTTAAGTATAGTGTTGGGATCTTTGGCCACACACACGAGTGGCCAAATGATATCTGATTTTAGATTTTTCTGAATCGAATGGACCCTTAGATCATAGAATTACTTTATTACAATAGATTGCACTACCGAGGCTTGATTCACCATCAAACCTACCAAAGCCAAAGGAAATTGTCACTATTCTAGTTGATCCTCCCTTCAAAGAGGAATAGGAGCCACAAGCAGCAATAGGTGGATGTGTCACTGACAAGGGCCAGGACATCTTTGAGCTACCATGCCTAGCATGGATGAAACTAATGGGAGAACTAGGCAAGATGCATTGCACACGAATCGAGGATTAGGTCAGGGAAATGGCCTAAAGTGATGTACACTTCATCAAAAGCTTCTACACACACCATGTATAATCCAAGCTTTGGCCCAGTGCCCCGACGTCGATCTTGGTCAGCATTTTCCATTAGAGTGCAAAATGATTTGAAGTGCCAGGACTGGTTCAATTACCCATATTTTGCACCCCCTCAAGGACCTGTGAAAATGGCATACATGATGATGACCATCTGGCATTCGCTTCCATGATTGAGTCGTATGATCAATATAGCAGTGAGAATTGTTTTCATATATTTAGGTAGTGATGTATGTTAACACATTAGGACCATCAAGACACTTTTTTCCTCTTCAGGACGTTTTTTCCTCCAGCTTGTATATATGCCTATAACCCTAACGGTTCACTTATCTTTGCACATTCTCTTGGTAATACATTAGTATTGTGTGTTGTGCTCCAAGATTTTCCCTCTTCCTTATGGTGTTTGTGTGCTTTGACAAACGTGAAACTCTAACAATTGGTATCAGAGTAGGTCTTTGCTTCATCTAGAGTGTCCTCCACACCCCTTCACTAATATTATAAGAATTGCATGAAAATTGGTGAGCATACCCAGAGTGATTAGGAGTTCAGAAGTGCTTCACTTTGTGGTGTCAAGATTGTAATCTAAGCTTGTTTTAGCCTCAGAATGCACTATCACAATGCCTATGTAGACAATTTTGCCTTTTTGTGCCAAAGATATATACATGTTTTGATTCTCCAACATAAACTCCTCAAAGCCCGCTACAAGTTTAGCAAAACTCAACAAGGTAGTTTTGTTCCACTTTTTGAGATACAATCATTTTTATGCATCCCCGATCTCGGTCTTCCCTTAAGGCTCAGAGCTTGTGTGCTCCCTATGGAAGAGTTGGAATATAATAAAGTTAAAAGCTTCACAAGAATCAGTGAAGATTGGAAGTGGGCGGCCGGTATCCGACATAACGGCTCTATTTGGTTTCCAATCCATGGTATCCAAAACGTGGAATCTTGGAACATTCGAAATGCAAAGAGGCTATGGAACAAAGGCTTCAAAAAATGGAAACATCTCTAGAAACAGGAGACCAACAAGTGGATCAACTTTGAGGATATTGACCCTAGCACCAACATTACCTATGAAGAATGGAATACTCTACAAAGCAGATGTCTTGCCTTGGACCACTCTAAAGTTCGCCTTCTCATGGGACACGACATGCTGAGCCCGCTTGGTCTCAGATAGCAAAATGGTACTTGCCTAACAAAAATCCCCAACATCAAAGAAACCATTGATTATCAGGTTAACCTTAACAAGAAGTGGTGCCTGACGTCGACACGACTTCAATGGGACATGAAATTCATGGCCATATGGCACCCTCTCATAGAAATCAAAAAGTCTATCCTCTTATGGAAAATTCTTCATCGTGGTATCTGGACCACCCTTAAGGCTAGCAAAATATGTGGGGTGCCTCCCTGGTGCAAGCGCTGCTACCGGTCCATCGAAGATGTTTCTCATATCTTCTTTAGTTGTTCCTACTCCAACAGGCTTTGGTAGATTGTCGAAAAGATAGTTAGACTAAAGAAACATATCAGTTGAAAGCAAGATCTACTAGGAGAAGTGATCGGATGCTCCGCGACTCTCTAGAACATCATCAGAGGGGAGGTCCTATGGAACGTCTAGTGCAAAAGATGTGCTTATAACTTTGGTGACTCTCCCAAAGAGTGGTCGATTGAGAAATCATTGTTCCTCCACGGTAAACAAATCACTAACTGCAAGAAATCCCCCCCGTTTAGGCATCACAAGTGCTCCTTTTGATCAACAATAAGATTAAACCCAAGTGGGCCCCACATGAGGGTGACAAGAGGGTGATTAACCTTCTTTGTAATGCCATCTAAACTTTGTAACTCCTTCCCCAACTCTGTAGGACTTGGGGGGTCCTGTGGGCACTAGTCCCCTTCACTTGTACTTTTCCTTCTTTTTATTTAATACAAGTCTGGGAGAGTAGGCTAAGGCCGAACTTCCTTTTATTTAAAAAAAAAAAGAACCCTTGACGGAGGATATGCTTAGACAAATTACCTTGGAAAATAAGCGCAAGGAGGAAGAAAAGAGAATTAGAGAGGAAGCTCAAGCTTAAGCCCTAGAGTGCATCAAGCGCATGAAATTAAGATGCCAAGGACTAGTGTTGGATTGAAATAACCAAGTAGAGGAGCTCCTTCTAGTTAATTTTTGGTATGTAGAGATCCCTAGATACAATATGGCAATGTGTCAAGCCAAATAGAATGCTTCTCTTAGCATAGTTGATAGATTACCATTCATTACTATAGAGCTAGGGCAAGGCACTACACATGCAAATTAGGGCTCTAATTGATTCAAGTGCAACATATAGTGTGATTATGTCTTCATATTGTCAAGACATGGATATGAAAGTGAATCAATTTGAGGCATACCTCATAGGATTAGGAGGCATGGAAACTGTAGCTCAGTGATGAGTAGCACCTCCTTTAATGTCAATCCGGGAAGACGTGAGGATGGTATGAAGACCTCGAGCAAGTGGCGACACAAGTGCGTGAGTGAGAAGCACACAAGCATGCACACACATACACACACACGCGTACACACGGCAAGACAAAGAGAGAGAATCAATGGAGTGCTTTAGATTACTTTCACAAGCTCTTACAAGTTTGTTTCAATTACAATCTACCCTCAAAAATGAGCTCTCTAGCTCTTTTTATAGTTTTTGACTAGTTTTGGCCCTGTCCAGACCTAGTGTCCGGCCTAGTTAAAAATTAGGTTCCAGGGCTTATTTGAGGGCTCAAACGAAGTCTAAAAATTATGAAAATTGGTACGATGGTACTTCTAATACTCCTCAAGCTCGAGGACTCCTCGGCTTGCACAAAATGGAGTCTATTCTACCAAAAACGGGATTTACAATGTTTGTGTAGTGATTAAAATCACTTGAGTTGTACATAATCTATGGGAAAAAATGATCTGGCCTTGTTGCCGTATTGTGCATGACTCCTTTGTTGCTTTGTATGCCAACACTGCATGACTCCTTTGTTGCTTTGTATGCCAACACTCCCCCCTTCCTAGCGTCTGTCGCCCCTGACAGACCTTTGTTCGCGCGGGTGGTCGATGTAATATTGGATGACATTGGTGGCCAGTTCATGTTCTCCTATCCTTAAGCCTCTTGCTAGATCGGCTTCCAATGCCTCCCAATTTATTGCACCGGGGGTCTCTGGTTGCGGGGTGGTGTAGTACTCTGAATACATTGCTTGTTCACAAGCAAACAGTTGAAGCAGATGTGTCGGTTTTGGTGCGAAAATCTCCGAGTGATACTCCCAGAAACCTGATGTGAACATTTCTTCGAAGGTCTGTTTGTAGCAGGCGGGGAGGTATTTGATGCGTGCATGCCAAGCGTAAACCACACGGATACTGGGGGTGGTGCTCATGTCATACACCAAGTCGTAATTTCCATTGCTAAACCCCGGAAGACATACCTGTGGTGCGGCTGCATTTCTAAAGGTCTTCAGCACTACTTGCATCATATCTAAGATTTTAAGCATCATTTGCGCTGCTACATCTGGCATGGGCTTCAAGCGCGGCATCCAGTGGCGAATGGTTCCCATCATATATGCTACCGATGGTGGTCCTTGTGGTGGCGCGATGTACGGGTAGTTCAGCCATTCCTTGCATTGCGCATTGTTCTGTACCTTGATATTAAATGCCTTCCACGACCTGCGGCGGGGGACTGGACCGTAACATGGGTTGTATAGGAGGTGCAACGGCGCGTTGTTCCATGTGCGTAGCATTTCTGGATAGGTCTCTAAAAGTTTCTGCCGCCATGTTGGTTGACGAATCTTGCCTTTTCGCACCTCTGGAGGAAGGTCTTCGGGTTGAAATTGGGTCGCAAAAGTAGGAATCTGACCCGTGACTCTTTGTATTTCTGCATTATAATCAGCCAAGATAATAAAATACGGCCTGTATTGGAGTTCGGATGAGAGAATCAGGCGTCTCGATGACAAGTTCTTGAAGTAAGCTGATTGTAACACAGTCTCCTCTATGACCCTCATGGCCTGATTTTGCACTACGGTGCGCTCTTCATGTGAAGTCCCTATTTCCTCCACTTGTCGTAACCATGGCGGCCGTGGTGCCTCGAACGTGTCCTGCGCTTCTTCTGTTTGTTGGCCTCCTGGGAATGGTTGCGGATCATATTCTTCATCAAACGTTTGTTCCACAGGAATTTGCACAACTTCTTCGTCCGTGGGAGCCTCCGGAGGGGAAGATGGCCTCTCATATTGTAGTAGGCGTGTTTGCAATTCAGTTACCTGTTCCTGGAGATCTTTTATGGCCTCTGCGTTGAGAAGCGAAGCCGCAGAGGGGGTGGTTGGAGGGGCAGCTGTTGGTCCTTGTTGGTGTTCCTGCTTCAGTTGTCCTAGCTCCTCCGATAGCTTATCATGTGCTTCGAGCAGCGTGGCATAATCTTCCAATATAATCTTGATATTATCGGGGGTCACTGCTTGAAACTTGGATGGGCTGATGGGTGCCCCCGGTGTGCTCTCAATAGCTGCCTCCAAGTTCTCTTGATTTTGTATTTGCAGACGTCTGTTCTCTTCCTGAGCAGCCGCAAGATGGCGTTTAAGTAGCGCCATATTTCGCTGAAGTTTAGAGTTGCGTTCCAGCTGTGTCCGTAGGTGACCTTCTACCACCTGCACTGCTTCCTGATCTACGTTCTGTAGCTGTACCTCCAATATATTGTGGGCTTCTTGGAGGGTGTGGAACTGTGTGTGGAGGCGAGTGTTCTCCTCTTCTAGTGCCGCAAGGCGGTGCTGTAGTGTCGCTGAGTGCTCTTGCAGGCATTCGTTTTGTTGCTGGAGCTGAATGTAATCTGTTCTTAAATTTGATATACACGCCAACATGGTGTCCAATGCATTTCCTATAGATGAGTGTGGGGTGTGTACCGTGGAAGATGCATGGGAAGGGAATTGGGGACGGGAGACAGTGAATGATGTGTCTACGAAAGTTGTGTGTGTGGGTGAAATTGGTGGAGGGGGAATGGGAGGAGGTGAAACCGTGGGTGGAGGTGCCGTGGGCGGTGAAATGTCCATACCTTCAGGAGTGGGTGTTAGTGTGGGGCCTGCCATATATATTGGTATGGTAGGTGGTGTGTGTGTGGAAGTGGTGAATAGATGTGACGTGGGGTGGGGAGCTGGAGAGGCAGGGAATGGTTGAGAGCCTGGTTGAAAAGCTCTAGCAAAAATGTCCTGGAGGGATTGTAGAAATGGAGAAAGGGATATCGGGAGTTGGGGTCGTAAATTTGAGAAGGGTGGAAAGGGTTGCGTGGTAGTAGGGAAGCCCATGAATGTGGATCTGGGGTCAGGGTGGCCCGTGGCTGAAGGCATTGGGGATGGTTGTCCTAGGGCAGGCTCGGGAAGGGTTTCAGTGGGTTGTGTAGTGATGGGGTTTGCGTCAAAGATCGGGTTATCAGTGGTAGAGAATAGGGTGGCACTAGAGATGGGAGTACGAAAGATGAAGGTTGGGTCAGTGGGTTGAGTGGTCGATGGGATTTCCACTGTCTCTGTTCTAAGAGGTGATGGTGGGGGAGTAGGTGGTAGTGGTTCGGTGGACTCCTCATGGGTGGCGGGGTGCTGTTGACTAGCTGTTTGGGAGGTTGGTGTAGTAGTTGGCTCTTCTGCAACTGTAACGGGAATTTGGATATTTTTACCTGAGCGAGGTCGTGTCTGGAACCTTCGTGGGTCATATTGAACTGAAGGCCTCTGAATGGCAGTGCGCACAGCTTCTACAACTCCATATGTTTCTGCCATCAATAAGAGACCTTCCCTGTACTCCGAGTCAATTCCCGCTTCTTCCAACAACTGAGTCATAAGTACTCTGCTGCTCTGTTCAGTGAGTAACTGCTGCGATCGCACTCTTTCCATAATCTGATACAGCCTTCGGAGTTCTGCTGTATATGCTGGGGCTTCAGTGGTCTCTTCTTCATATGCTTCTTCTTCTTTAGGGTGTCCGTGTTGTTGGCTTTGCTGAGCGTCACTCCAATGGACATGTCTGCCGTCTGTAGACTTTCTTCTTCTTCGTGAGGATGTGCCTTGCTCCTCTGCCTCTGAATAAAACTCCACATCAGAGAATTGTGTGCTTTGTAGGAATGCTTCGAAATCCTGGGGGTCCAGTCCTTCAGCCTCTCCAGTGGCAGCAAATTCGAATTCAGGTGTAACAGGAGGAGCCGAAGGGGTAGGTTGTGTCGTAGTGTCAGATTCCGACTTGGGTATCCTAATGGTAAAGGGAGGTACAGTGCCCTCTCTTAATGGTGATGCCTCAGGAGTAGTCAGGACTTCCCGTGTCTGGACGCAAGGGATCGCGCCCCTCATGCGCTTGGACTGATGTGTGGATGTCTTGAGCCTTTTAAACATTTGTAATTGTGCCCAAGTTAAGGCACGCTCAATGGGGACATCATATGCCAAGCATCGGTAAATGATGCGTGTGAGTGCACAGCATCCGTTCACAACTAATTTTCTAGAAGCCCGTTTGTTTGCTTCATACAACTGATCTATAATCCACACTGGTAGCTTAATAGGTAACGCACCTGCTTCCGCCAAGTAGAGAGCAAACCAGATCTTCTTGTGTGGTTGCGTGAATCGGTCTTGACCGGGGAAGGCGAAATGTTGCATGCACATTCGGAGAGGGATGGACACATTTGGGGTGAGTGCTGCCATGTCTTTCAGCTTCACTACTTTCCTATCCTTCATGTTGGTGGGAACAAGAGCATCCTTTTCTGAGGGCACATGCGTGCCATGCATATTTAAAGCGTCGCTTACCAGCTCCACAGTAAGTTCAAACCTCTTCAACTCGTTGTTGCCCAGCAATGAGGGGAGAACAAATGATCCGGGTTGGTCCTTATCTTCATTAGCTTGTAATGTGGAGACCAAATAGTAACATCGGAGGAGATCGGGTTTAGGTAGTGGGGCTTCAAAATATTCCGCCAATCCTGCTCGTTGCCATATGGTCTGTAGATCTTCGGTGTTCTGTAAAGTCTCGAACTCCTTGGAGAAAAATTGGAATCGCACCCATGATCTGTCATACTCGCATTTAGACTCCCAGATATACTTGGCCTCACCTAATGGACCGGGCATGCCATTGAACCAATGAGAATTGGCATGAACTCTTTCCGTGATGCCTGTAGGTGGATCTGGCACCGGGAGTTGCTGAAGGTGTAGCATCTCCACTGGTCGTTCCGTCGGGGGCACATCCACGGGTAGGCTATCCACATCAATTCCTGCAGTAAGTATCCCTACTTGTGAGCCCGAACCTGTCGCTTCTGCCATTTTCTTCTTGCCTTCTGATTCTGTGAGAATATAGAATTATGTGTTAACATCGTAATGGACAGAATAAATCCGTTGTTGTCCCCGTTACAACATTAACATGAGGTAGATGGTGAGTTAGTGGTTAGTAAGTGCACGAAGACAGTGAGTGTAGTTAATGCCTGTGTATTCCTAGGAGACTAATGCCGTTAGTAAGTGGGGTGAATTTACAAATCGGGATCGGGGGGTTTATTACAGGTCTTAGACTGCCAAATGCAGTGGATGGGCTTTGCTTTCGGTTTCGTAGAGACTCCAGAGAGCTGTGTCGGTGTCGCTGTTTGGGAATGGGGCCTTTTAGGGACCCACTTATAAGTGATTACATGCATGCTCATGGGTCTTGGTGTGTTCCTAAGTGTTGAGCACGAGGGAATTCTGGTTGTACTCGTGGATGGGTTACGCTGCATAGGTTGTGGCCTTGGCGTAGCCACTTGTGCCCTCAAGCAAGCCTTAGGCACCCAAATTTGTCTTGATTGTGGGCTTGCCTTCATCGACTTCTTGGGCACCCAAATAGATTTTACTTTAGCAGAAGAATTTCTGAAAGACTTCTTATTAGCGTCGTGTTGTTGGTTACTAATAAGAGGCTTTGCCCGCGTAATTGACGGTGGTGCACCCGGTCGTTCGCCTTTCCGCACCCACACCTGGATTATTTTCTGGGACATTCTGCTGCGCAGGTATTTTTGATCTCGGACATAGGTAGTACTCTGCTTCTTCTGCTTGTGATCCGCCTTTGGTTGCTGCCTCCTTCTGGCCTTTGGAAAAGAAGGGAGTTCCGTTGCATCCCTGACTCCTTTTTTGCAAATATCATTCCTCTGCAACACAGGGTTTTGAACAAGAACAGCATGGTCATCTTCATGTGTACCCCTGGAAGGACCAGGAGTCTGTGCCTTTCCTAGCTCCTTGAGTGCTCCATTGTCTAATTCTACTGTAACTCGACTATGATTGAGCCAAACCTGGAGAAGTCCACTTCTTAGGTTTAGATTGACTGCTTGGTCATAGATCCAATCCTGACCCAAGACGAGAGGTTCAGTGAGATCCTCATCTTGACACACTAGTACTTTAACGGTCATTGCCTCATCGTGAATGTAGAGGGGAAGTTCCACCTCGCCCATGCAAGGGGTTTCCACGCCTCCCAATCCTATGAGATATGCTTCCACAGGATGGACAGTTAACTGTAACTCTTGACAGTAAGACAACTTAACAGCGCTAGTGGCCGCACCTGAGTCAATCAAGGCTCTTACGGTCCTTGCACTCTTTCCTTGTCCTATATCTATGGTTATGAAAGGACGTCTATCAATTATTCTACTCGAGCTTGTTCCTGCAACTTCACACATGGCCATGGGATATCCTTGATCTGCATGGTCAACTGTTGTAGTCATATCTCGGCCTTGTCTGCGTAACTTCATCCTTCTGATGCGTTCTAAAGCTTCTGCTTGAGCCTCTTCTCTAATTCTTTTTTCTTCCTCTTTGCGTTTCTTAGCAGTGTTGAGTCGACTGAGCATTTCCTCCGTGAGGGGTTCCTGATACAACTTGACTCTGCAACCGCTAATATAATTTGGGAGAACATCACCCTCTAATGTGGCCAATTGTACTGCTCCGCTCGTGGAGATCCTATTGATGATCATAGGTTCGTAGCCTCTCTTTTCTAGCTTCCTGGCGTGTTGTTTTAGTGTATAAACTAAAACTAAATCTCCTGCTTTCAAGCCCTTATCCTTCACATGGGCATCGAAATATGCCTTCTGTCTCTTCTTGGCTGCATATATTCCTGCAGCGGCTCTCAGTCTTGTTTCTCCTAATCGTTCAAGGTCAAAGATCCTAGAGGAGAGCTCATGACCTGTCCATTCGTGCTCTTGTGCTACTCTCAATGTAGGGATCAGGAAGTCCAAGGGTAGCACAGCATTTTGGCCAAATACCATCTGAAAGGGAGTGGCTTGGAGTACCGTTTTGTAGGCAACTCGGTATGCCCAAACAGCATGGTGTAGCTGTTTGTCCCAATCAGAGCGTTTAGTGTTCACTAACTTTGTCAGTACATTGCATAAGATTTTATTAGTGCTCTCAGCTTGTCCATTAGCTTGAGGGTGATACGGGGCAGACTTTTTGTGTATTACCAAGAATTCTTGGAGTAGATTCTCAATCACTTCGTTCAAGAAATGAGTGCCTCTATCACTTACAAGCTCTATAGGTAGCCCGTATCTCGTGAATACATTCTCAAACAAGAATTTGGCAGTTGTTTGAGCATCGTTCTTTGTTGTAGCCTTTACCTCTACCCACTTGGTGAGATAATCTGTTGCAACAATGATGTATTCCGCATGAGAACCTTTAGCTGGGGGATTAATAGGACCTACGAAGTCTATTCCCCACTTAGAGAATGCACGTCCACCCATCATAGGTTTCAGTGGCATCTCATCTTTGCGTATAGGATACTGAGTCCTCTGACATACATCACACCGTTTCACATAGGTATGTGCATCCATGTGAAGGGTAGGCCACCAGAAGCCCGCAAATAATATCGCCTTGATCACCCGATCTGGTCCAAAGTGTCCTCCTGCTACACCTTGGTGAGCAGTTTCCAAGATCTTCAGATATTCACTTTCGTGGACACATAGTCTCAGGTAACCATCTTTACCACGCTTATATAGATTATCACCAATGAGTGAGTAATCCAAAGCTTCTTGTTCTAAACTCCTTTTCCTAGCCAGAGTCATGTCTGGAGGGAATGTGTTTGTCCTCAGGAATGATACTAGTGGTTCGCTCCAATCTGGCGCAATGGCTACTTGATAGAGAGTGGCATGTTCCACCGGTGGTTTAGTGCAACAGATTGGGCATTCCTTGCACAACTTTTGGACATCCGCTTCCATAGTTGGCCAATGCACTCCGAATCTCTTTAGAGTCTGTAAAGTTCGTTGCTTTGAATGGTGTTGCTCTAACGCACCTACATGTGCTAATTGCAACCATTTAGCGTACTCATCCTCTTCTACGCAACAAGCCAAGATCCCTTGATCTGTGTGCTTGTACATGCTTCCTGCCATGATGTGGTACTTCTGGGCTTTTACAACCTCTCTATTCCGTGTGTTTACGACTGGATGATTAGGCCCGTAGGTCAATACTGGTACCAATGGCTTAGCCCACTGCGGTATAACTTCCAAATTGAACAAGTAAGCATCAGGAAGGTCATCTGACACTCCTTGTGGGGCTTCTCCCGATGTGAGCCTAGAGAGATGATCGGCTCTCAAATGAGTCCTACCTTTCCTTACCACAACCTCAAAATCGTATTCCATTAGCAAGAGAAACCATCTCACTAATCTTCCCGTATTGCATGGCTTGTTCACTAGGTACAACAATGCCTGATGATCAGTAAAAAATTTAAACTTATTTGCAAGCAAATAGTGTCTAAATTTCTTGACTGCATATACCATGCCTAATCCTTCGCGCTCCGTAGTGGTGTAATTCCGTTCAGCCGCATTCAATTGTCTACTGGCATAGGCAATTGGAAGATCCATATTTCCTTCACCAGTAGGTTGTGCGAGTACACATCCAATAGCATAATTGGATGCATCAACATGAACATGGAATGGCTTATTCCAATCTGGTGTGGTCAAGATTGGTGCTGAACATAATCTTCGTTTAAGCACTTGGAAGGAATTCTCACATTCATCCGTCCACTCAAAGTTTGTCAGAAGTCCGTACATGGGCTTTGCGATGACAGCATACATGTGGATGAAACGTCGGTAATACCCACAATGCCCCATGAAGGCTTGTACTTCCTTGACATTCTTTGGCCTAGGTAGCTCTGCTATGGCTCTCACTTTCTCTTCGTCAGTAGATATGCCATTCTTTGACACTATGTGTCCTAGAATCTTACCTTGCCTGACCATAAAAACGCACTTTTCTGGGTTCAGGCAGACTTGATATTCTCTACATTTGTCAAAGATTTGTCTGAGTTCAGGAATATGAGTTTGTCTAATATTGGAATGAGCACAAAGATCATCAACATAGACTTCTAAACTCTTCCTCAGGAACTCCTTAAACACATGGCACATCAGCCTCTGGAAGGTGGCTGGTGCATTGGTAAGCCCAAATGGCATTACTCTAAAAGCAAAAATGCCCCATTCTGTGGCAAAGGCTGTCTTATGCTGATCCTCTGGAGCTATGGCTACTTGATTGTAGCCAGAAAATCCATCAAGGAAGCTGTACACTTCCTTGCCTGCCACTCTTTCTAAGAGATGTTCTGTGATGGGAAGCGGATAGTTATCTCGAATCGTGGCGGCATTAACCTTTTTCAAGTTAATGCACACACGCAGCTTGCCATTCTTCTTGGGCACCACTACGATGGGGGATACCCATTCAGTGTGCTCAATTTCATAGATAAATCCAGCTTCGACCAGTCTATCTATCTCCTCCTTGATCTTAGCGGCGTAATTATCATTATATGTATAAGGCTTTTGCTTAGAGGGTTTGGCATCTGAGGTCATGGGGATGGTGTGCGAGCATATGTCCGGGTCAACCCCTTTCAAGTCCTTGTAACTCCAAGCGAATACATCTCTGTATTCTCTTAGCAAGGCAATCAATTCGTGCTCTTCTTCTTCTGTCAGGTCATGGCCTATATACGTGCATCTCTCCTCTCCTTCTTCTATGGCCACTACTATTTTCTTGGTGGTTTCTTTGTTATCATAGGCCTCTCCTGATTGTGCTTCTCGTTTGGGCATTCTTATCATGACTCTCCTGTCATCTATCTCATACTTCTTAAAATTTTCTGGGACCTCAAACAAAGATTCTTCCTCTTCTGGTAAGGCTTCTCTCTTCTTTCGTTTCTTTCCTTCTTCCTTAGGGGTCATATGCGTTGCTAATCTTACACCATTTGTAACCTCTCCATGCCTCTGGGGTTGAAATTCTATTTCATGGAAGTATTCTTCATCTGATGCAAATGGTGGATCCATAATGATTGACTCTAGATCGGAGTCACTTGCATCCTCAATTGCATCAGGGCTAGGTTCGCATTCTTCTAAAACTGCCTCTCCCATGATTGGCTCTATGGAGAAGACTGAAATGTCATAGCCATCCTCATCACAGTGAGGTGTCCATTGTTCTTCATTGATGGCTACGTCCATTGTTGCTAAAATTTCCGCCCAGCCATGGGGTTCAAACTCCTCATCTGGAAAGACTATAGGTGCATAGGCTGGGTCTTGAATGGGTCTATGAGTTTTGTTCGCACCTACCTCTCTGGCTTTCTCTCTCTTCTCTTCTTCTACTGCTACCTTGCACATCCATAAGTGAGTGTCTTCATTCATCCATGAGGATCCAGACCCTATGGAATACACCGATTCCGTCTCATCTTTGGCTCTATGGATGGGATTCCATTGGATAGGAGGGACATCTCTGTGAGAATAATCCTTGAGATTGACTTTGGTTGTAACCCCTAAGTGCTGCAGGTACAAAGAATTGGTCCCCCAATCCTGTACCACTTGCAACTGTCGCATAAATGGTCTTCCCAAAATCATCTCATAGGCATGTTTTTTGCTGAAGTCACATATAGCAAAACTATGTTCAAACTCGACACCACAAGTGGTGAGAGTTATCCCTTCTAGCAATCCTAGGGGTCTCTCTATGTGACCATCGGCCATCTGCAATTTCATTCTCGTCGGCCTGAGTGCCGGCTTGCCCCAACGTTTCCATAAGGCGGTTGTGGCAATTGCAACTCCTGCACCTGAGTCCAAAATTGCCTTGGTGGTGTACTCCTGGTAGGTGATGGGCAGATAGGTGTTCCCTTCTTCACCTTCACACATATCCCCTATCTTATCCAAGGGAATTTCTGGCACTGTCCTATGGGATCCTACCTGGGAACGAGGTTTTGCTATCTCTGGAACTTGTTTGGCTACATGTTTCCATAATTCAGGTCTAACCTTGAGTAGCTCTTCTAACTTGAGATTACACTGCACGTTAGTGTTCTTCACTACCTCTGTGTTCCTAGGTATGACTGAATCGTCGTTCCTTACCATGACTGTGGGTGCTCTCATACATGTGGACTTTGCCTCCCATGGGCCTGTGAAGTGGGGTAGCTCCTGTATGGAATTAGACTCAAAATCCAATCTCTCATGAGACTGAGTACTCTCATGTTCCTCGTAAATAGATGGGATGTCTTGTGGGAACTGGTCGTGTGCATCATCCACAAGTTCAAAAGGAGGGGCGACCTCGCTTTCGTTATCCCATTTGTCTTCTTGAATCTCTCGTAGGAAGTCTGGTGCAAACCGATTCATAGAAGAAGAAGTGTCTGGCTCTGTAGAATTGGGCGCATAAGCAACCTGGGAAGGAGGGCTTATTTTGTTGTTGACCCTCTCCTCGTTCTCGCAAATGGCTGGAGCACAAGCTTCTTGGGGAGGGTTACTTATTCTATTACTTTTCCGAACAGGCTCATACGCTCCCTGAGAAGGAATGTAGGCAACCTGTGGAGGTGCTTGAGCTTTCGAGGGAGGCTCATCTGCCTTTTGGGGGGGAAGATAAGCTTCTTGGAGAGACACATGGGCTTCCTGAAGAGGCTGGCTTATCCGTTCTCTTGCCCTTTCCTTCCTTTGAGGGGTAGGTTCCTTTTCTGACTGTGCAATTAGCCTCTCAATTCTTTCTAAGGAGGGGAAACTGTCTGGTTTAGTGGAATTGGCCACATACACTTCCGATGGGGAATGATTCATGTTTTTGCTTGCTTTCTCTTTCTCTTGATTTTTTTCTTCCTTGTCAGATCTTGCAATTATCCTCTCTAACTTCTCTAGGAATCCATCCAAGTGTAATTGCGTTTTGGCTGAGCCTGAGTAATTGAAAAGGCGACTGGCTTCAAACATAGTCTGAGCCAATGCGACCATTTTTGCGCACAGTTTGGTTCTTTCTATCTCTAGGTCAGCTCTAGGATAGCACTTGTCATGATCCGTGACGTTTGGCCCTTCTTGGATTCTGGCCTGATATGCTTTAAGCATCATGTCTATGTCTTCAGGAGTGGGATCAGCTAATACTGATCCTGTTTGGGGTGGTGGGTGGGTTACGTGGGGTGTCTTAGAGGGTGGAGGGATGGAGAATGATGGGGATGGTAGCGGTGGGAATGTGTGAGAGTGCGGTTGAGATGTGATCTCTATGATTTTAGCCTTGGTTTCTCGTAGACTTTCCTCAAGTTCACTCATCTTCTTTGCCCATTGCCTTTTCATGCGTTCGCGGCTATCTTTCCAAGCTCTCGTTCTCTTTTTATTTTGGCTCTCCGTATCGCTAGCATCTGGGCTCTTTTCCTGGCCTACCCCTTGGTTTTGTTGCAATGCCTGAGCCCTAGTGACTACCTGTATTGGTGCAGTGGAAGTGACACTTCCTGAGGAGTCTACCACTAACCCAACAACGTTGATAGGGGTGATTTTTGGCATGCTATTGGGGTTCTTTGGGCAATCTCGTAAGAGATGCTCTTTTCCGCAATCTTGGCAAAAGCCTTGGATAGTCAAGGACTGAGGTTGTGTGGGCGGAGGCAAGGGACAATCACGAATGAGGTGATCTCCTTGGCATCTGTAGCACGGTCCTCTTGGGAATGGAGGTCTTACTTGCCTAGATTGAGGCCTAGGATTGGGGTTTGCATACATGACGTTCGTGTAATCTGATTCCCGACTCGGTTCGTTTGTCTCTTCGCTATAATAGGACTCACCATGCTCAGGAGACTGCATGTAGTAGGCCTGGGGGCTATCAACATGTGTAGAATCAAAGCTATGGTCACTCGGGTCACTTTCAGAAAGCAAGGATGTTACAGGGACTATAGCTCTATTCAGGTTCTCTTCTGCAGCAGTATACTTTACCGGAATCACATTAGCTGGGGCTGGGGGTTGTTGTGCTAGCACAGGCTGAGGCCTTTGTTGGTTTTGATATTGAGGTTGGAAATTTTGTTGTGGCCTGCCATATGGTTGTGGAGGGTACTGGTTCTGGTATCTGCCTTGTTGGTAGGGCTGAGGGTAGGGTTGCCTAACCGCCTGCTTGTTGTATGGGCAATCTTGTGCGGTGTGGTTGGTGTATCTCCGTTCTATGGTGCAGTACTGGCTACTAGGGTTTACTTGGGGTTGAGCCATAATGGGACAGACGTTCGCCATATGGTCACCACCGCATGTATAGCACCTTTTTATAGGAGCAAACCTTGGAATTTGTTTGCTAGTTACTCCTAATTTCTGGGCCACTTTCTCTGCGAGTTCCTCAATTGATGTGGATTGTGTGGAAGAGTGACTAGATGCACCATCTGAATCTTTGTAGATTTTGGAAAGCTCTAGTTCTTCTCCTAGGTTATCTTCAATGTCAATGCACATACGTACACACTCTTCTATAGTCCTGGGGTCTTTCAGATACACATAGGATCTCAATTTCGTACTCAGCAATCCATCAAGAAATAAGGCTACTTGTTTAGCAGATGTGGGTAGCTCCGAAATAGGGCACCTTTCAAGATATTGTCTAAATCTTCTTCCGGCCAATCTGACAGTCTCTTGGGGGGTCTGTTTGAAACTGTGAATCAATGAGGAGGTATTGTGTCTTATGCCGCTCTTAGAGAACTCTACAATAAATGCCTCTAGGAGTTGGTCTATGCTCCTGAACTGGCGTTCATCTAATGGCTGAAACCACGTAAGTGCTGTGTTCCTAAGGGTTAGACCGAAGGCATTGTACTACGTGAACAGATCCTCCACTTGTTCAGCTCTCAAGACTTGCTTGAACTCCGCCACATGATCATAGGGATCTCCTGTGCCGTCAAAGTGGTTCTTCATGGACTTAACTAGCTGGGTGGGTCTCAAAGTTCTTGTGTGCTCTCTAGGCCTCGGCAGAGGGAATCCATCTACATTTCTTTGGTTCCTGTGGGCTCCATGCATCTCAGGTTCTACCCTATTCGTCTCTGTTCTCGTTCTTTCTCTGCCCACGGGGTTGGCGAAACTTACTTCTGGTCTATCCCTACTTCTATCTCTTTGCGTACCATGAGCTTGGGAAGTTCCAGCCCCAGGGTGACCATAGGATACATTTGATCTTGGTTGGGGGAAAATAAATTCACCCTTCCAAGTGTAGGCATGCCTATCATTTTCTGTCACCACAAAGATCCGTTCTGAAGCATGATCTAGGTAGGTCACTCTGCCTGGGCTATCCGGATCCTTAAACTCATAGATCATGATTGTTCCTATATCAATTGGGTGATCCGGTTTATACCTCCAAAAGGCTTCGTCCGTTTCTCGATTGAGGAGCAAATCTATGCACTTGTTATCTTGGGGGACCCACTCAGGCGTGATAATCCTAGTGAGAACTGATTTACCTCGAGGGGTTCTAGGTTCCACTCCCATGTTTCCTTGTTCCAAGTCACCTAAGTCCGCTTCTGAAATTACATTTCCAAATTCATCTGTCCTATCTGGATGACTGGTGACTACGTATATGGTTCCTTCCTTGTCCAGGTATGCACCGTTTTCAAACTTGACAGCTGGGTGCTCTAGTCCTATGGATTGGTCAGGGTTTTTAATCTGGACCACAGATCTTCCTAGGCCGTCCTCATAGATGCTAGCACCTAATCGGTTGGTCCTAAGGTATTCCAACTGTGTTTTGTAAGGGCCTTCTACCCTGTACAAGTAAGGCACACCTGAACTTCCCGTAGGTCTGTCCAGGCCTTGAGACATCCCTGATTCACTGGTATCAGAGCTAGGGTAATGAGAGTGGCGACTCAACTGTTGAGCCCAAGATCTTGCAGTGTGATTGACACTAGCCTCTGAAGACCTAAGGCTTTGTCTCTCTCTTACTAGGTGTCGTCCTGATCTAAGGTTCATATGCCTATCTAAGTAGCCCAATTCTTTGCCCAGAGTACAACCTCGTTGCCAATCAATTGGTACCAGTCACTTGATTCTTTTTAGTTATTCCTCGTGTTTATAGTCTTGTCTGCTATTACGTCGTCAGGAATACTTGAATGTTCTTCGTACTTTCAGATTGATCGTTCCACGTTAGGTTCTTTCCTTTATGTTGTCGACAGTGCAGAGATTAAGTTTTTAGCTTGAACTTGAGTTTTTAGGTAGTCTTCAACTTGATAGTGGCCTATCGTCGCCCTGACTTACTCCTACTTCTAATCGTTCTTAGCCTAAGCTAGGAATTGACGAAGAGGAGTTGAGAATATTCCGACCTTTCTTGCCGAACCTTGCTCTTTAGTGCTCGAGAAGTTGATTCTCAAGCGTGCGCCACACCCTTGCTTGGATACTCTCACTTGCTTCTCAATAGGCCTGCATAAATCCCAAGATTAGCTCCAAGTAGACCTTTCAATTGACAGACAATTTATTTCAGACACTTTTTTTAATGACCCTTGTTCCCCCTTTTTTATTGCTAAAAATTTCCTCTAGAGCTCCCTTGGTGTTCCTACCCCTCTGTGTGTCAACTTCCAAATATTCTATCTGAAAATCAACGCGATATTCTTATAAAAAACCGTTGAGGGCGTGTGGTATATGTCACGAGCTTTCTGACAAGCCCTAGAGCTCAGAAAATGGATTTCGTACGCAAAAGTTATGACCGTTCAAGGTTTAGGGGGTTACTAGACAGACAGAACCTTCCGGGGGTTTTAATGCATTTTCTAAGGCCTACGTAAGTATATGAGTACATGAAAGTGCAAATATGCCCAAAATTTAGCCTAAATTTCCAAAAATTCACTCCTTAATTTTTTGCCGAAAATGCCTGTCTATCGCGATAGACGGTGTCTGTCGCGATAGACACAATCTATCGTGGGGGCTGTCTGTCGCGATAGACGGTGTCTGTCGCGATAGACAGTGTCTATCGTGAAATTCTGTCTGTCGCGATAGACGGTGTCTGTCGCGATAGACAGTGTCTATCGTGAAATTCTGTCTGTCGCGATAGACGGTGTCTGTCGCGATAGACGCTATCTGTCGTGAAATTCTGTCTGTCGCGATAGACGGTGTCTGTCGCGATAGACGGTATCTGTCGCGGATTTCTGTCTGTCGCGATAGACGGTATCTGTCACGGATTTCTGTCTGTCGCGATAGACGGTGTCTGTCGCGATAGACGCTATCTGTCGTGGATTTCTGTCTGTCGCGATAGACGGTGTCTGTCGCGATAGACGCTATCTGTCGTGAAATTCTGTCTGTCGCGATAGACGGTGTCTGTCGCGATAGACGCTATCTGTCGTGAAATTCTGTCTGTCGCGATAGACGGTGTCTGTCGCGATAGACGCTATCTGTCACGGATTTCTGTCTGTCGCGATAGACGGTGTCTGTCGCGATAGACGCTGTCTGTCGCGATAGACAGAAAAAACGCAAATTTTTGAAAAACTTTTAGTGATCTAGAGTGCCCTCAAGGTGTAGGTTACAGTGCTAATCATGCATTCACAAAATGTTAAGATTTTCTGTCTGTCGCGATAGACAGAGATTGTCGCCCTGGGACCTGTGCAGAGCCTGTCGTACCTGCGCACACTGCTGGGGATGATGATACAGCAAAAACCTGCAAAATAGCTCAGAAAACATGCAAAAACAGCACATGCAAGTTCGCTCTCTCGCTCTCTCTCACAAGTGAAATGAGGGAAATGAGGTGGAGATGGGAATATAGTCAAAAAACTGAATTTTTCGCGATGATGGAGATGGAGGTGGGAGATGGTGGTGATGATGATGGTGATGAAAATGGTGAAGAAAGTAAAAGAAAATCGATGAGAGTGAAGAAAATACCTACAACTCCAACGCGTCAACTCTACGTCTTACCATCACACGCTCGTCCTCAAAGCTCGATCCCCGGCAACGGCGCCAAAATTTGGTGTAGCTCAGTGATGAGTAGCACCTCCTTTAATGTCAATCCGGGAAGACGTGAGGATGGTATGAAGACCTCGAGCAAGTGGCGACACAAGTGCGTGAGTGAGAAGCACACAAGCATGCACACACATACACACACACGCGTACACACGGCAAGACAAAGAGAGAGAATCAATGGAGTGCTTTAGATTACTTTCACAAGCTCTTACAAGTTTGTTTCAATTACAATCTACCCTCAAAAATGAGCTCTCTAGCTCTTTTTATAGTTTTTGACTAGTTTTGGCCCTGTCCAGACCTAGTGTCCGGCCTAGTTAAAAATTAGGTTCCAGGGCTTATTTGAGGGCTCAAACGAAGTCTAAAAATTATGAAAATTGGTACGATGGTACTTCTAATACTCCTCAAGCTCGAGGACTCCTCGGCTTGCACAAAATGGAGTCTATTCTACCAAAAACGGGATTTACAATGTTTGTGTAGTGATTAAAATCACTTGAGTTGTACATAATCTATGGGAAAAAATGATCTGGCCTTGTTGCCGTATTGTGCATGACTCCTTTGTTGCTTTGTATGCCAACACTGCATGACTCCTTTGTTGCTTTGTATGCCAACAGAAACCCATTGCATGGGTGAGGTGTTAATGTTATCCTCATAAAAGATGTCAGATTGATAGTAAAACGCATAGTCTTCCATGATGAAGATCTTATAGAACCCCTGATTCTAGACCAACTTTATATTTATGATCACTCAGTGGACTTAAATCTCAGAAAAAGCCTCCTTCAGTTTTGGGTAGCTAACCAAGATCGTGCAATACCACTAGAAAGCTAGGCCACTAGTCACCTCCACTAAGTGGAATAGATCTTCAATTCTCACATTGGAGAAAAGCTCACTAAATCAACCCTCCCTAGATAGATGGACACCATCCCTAGAAAGATGGGGACTATAGTTGAATAGATAAACACCCTCTCTAGAAAAACGGACACCATCACCAAAGAGATGGGAGTGATCCTTGGACAAATGGGCACCACCAACATCTCCACTCCTTCTTGTGGACAAATGGGCAACATACTCGGACAGATAGGGGTGATTACCTTACCTAGCTCCCTATCCACACTTCAAGCATGCACACCTAGATTTGTTGTACAAAATGCATCTTCTTGATGGAAAGTCATGCAGTTGTTGGACCTCCATTCTTTTCCAAAGTAGAGTGTCCAGTCGACCTCTCACCCACCACCATGGAAGAGTTAGCTATAGCTCAAGTACCAAAGTTGAAGATCAATCTCCAGTGCCTTGGAAGCAGTACAAACATTCATCTACTCCAACCCGAAAATAGGTATGGGTCCCCAAGGGCAAGCAACCAATGACTCATCCATCACCTCACTCTCTAGTGCAAAAATAATGAAGGAATACCATAGTTCAACCCGGAGGCTAGTATGAGATTGACAACGAAAGGTTCGATATAGTTGGGTACCTAGGATGTCTATGACGGTTAATCCCAATACATCAATGATTTGGGTACCTAAGTCTTGTGGTTAGCAGCACAAACCCATACCCTTGTACTCTCCTCCCCTTCAAGGCCCCAACACTCCACTTAGCCTATACCTAAGCCAATGTCCAATGTATCTAACCACCCTTATAAACTAATAGCACAATCATCTTGGAAATGGATTCGTAAATATCCCCATTTTATTCGCATGTCTGAGGATCAAGTTTTATAGACATGGTGCTCCCAGTGATATAGTTTTACGTTCTTTCACTATGAGGTGAATAGTCTATGAAACTTTTTTGCGTAAGATCAGTACTACTTTTTCAAGGGGATGTGATGATCACCATGATGTGGTATCTTGATGTCTACCTCGCATAATACTGTGCCCAGATCTACATAATAATTGATAACTGCCATGTGTAATGTATGAAAAGTCGTAACTTTGAGTGTTACAGATTTGAAGGAAGATTGATGATTGCCCCTAGGTTTTGGGATATATCATTGTTATACTACATGATGACCTACTAATTCTTATGTTCTAGGTTCAAGGAGGTCAACACACACACACACACACACTCACTGCTTGAGGCTTGAAATTCATACAAAGTTACACTACCTTGATGCACTGGGAGACTTATCACAAGACAATACATGGTATCTTGAGATGGTTGCCTATTTTGGCCATTCTGAGTTTTTCTAATTGTAGGATACTACCATGGCTAATGTTAGCTAACAGCTTGCCTGTTCTTCATAATGTCCTCTTTTTGGTTCGATGTGTGTCATTTCTGTTGAATGGAGAAGTTGGTAGATGTATCATATGACTAGGGGTTGGGACTTCCCTTGTGTCCACATATCTATATCTTCATGCATATTCTAAGATCAGAAAATGGACCCACCCATGCATGCACCAACCCAATGATGGATGACTAGAACCACTAAGTCCTAGGAGGTTGTCTGGCTAATACCCAAGTTGTCATCATAAGTTTCCGGTAATTGCTTGCACAAGTGTGATCCCTTCAGGAATCATAGATCTTGGTCTCCTAATGCTGCTAAACTTAGCTTTTTCTATCTATGTTTTATGAATGGTTGCAGCTCCTCGTTATTTTGTTTTCACGTCATATGTAGGATCGACAAATATGATGCTTGGTTGCTCTTCGTGGTATATGGTTTCTTTCGTATCATCATACTTGTTGAATCATCACCCTGGATAGAGCCTTTGGGGATCTTGGATGGTCTTTAAGGACCTTATACATGTGAATTAGCTCTTCATTTGGCCATTTAGTGCTCTATTCTATCTTTTCTTGGTGTGATGCAGGTTTGAAGGTGGCATAACAGTGGCTCTTATCTCGAGGCTAACTATTGCCAGCCACTACCATCATTCGAGGGTTTCTAAAAAGTTTTGATGGGACACGATGACAGTACCGAGCCCTTGCCAGGGATTCAATGTTTTAGCTGAACTTCATGATATATTTTATGACTTTGTATGATGAATATTGTCCTTCCTTTTTTTTAAATGAATATGAGCTTTGTAGGGATCAACACTGCTTGAAAACTTAATGCTCCAAGATAGCGCCCTTCATTTCCTCATTACTTTCTCCTTTGTCCTAAGTAGGAAATTCATGAGATGCTTCATGGATGTTTCCGTTGATGTCCTTAGTAGTCAGTATGGGTTTATGGTGAGTAACATCCTTATTCTAGGACTATGACTGCTTCATTCTGAGAGGCTCTTAGTGTATATTCTGTTATGATTTAGCTTCTGGGGGGTACTTGCTAGTGGGCACTTGCCCTTTATAGTTATCTAAATTCACTCCCTTCTTGTTTGACCACTCTACCGGAATGATTGATGCAAAGTACCTTGATGATCAGAAGGATGGATCTCTTAATATTGCATGAGGGACTATGTGCAAGACTTGTTACCCTGGATATGTGTCCATTTAAGGAAAAATTAGACTAGAAGAGGGTTTTATATGGAAGGCTAGTCTCTTGAGACTTAGTGCTTGAAAATTTTACCTATTGGAAATTGTTCATAATGCATGAATACTTGGTTCCCTTTCTCTCTTTCATATCTCCCCACTATGAACTCATATTCTTTGCACTTGTCCAATGTTGTTATAAGGGTATCATAATTTCAATTGAATGGTGGTTCTGAGAAAATCTAGTAGGAGTTTTTAGCTAACATTTATGGAAAAGGGAACCTTATAGGTATTCTCTTGAAAGTTGGAAAGGATACTATTGTTATTTGGGTTGCCCACAATTTCCTCATGCAATGGCACCCTCTAGCTCTCATAAAAACACCTCTTTTTTGTATTTAGGAGATGTCCATATGAACACTCTCCTAAGCCCCTGTTTTGATATTTCCTTTAGACTATGGTATTGAAGCCTTATCAATAAAGCCCCTTTTTGCACACATCCATATTCCCCACATAGAAAACTCCCACGCCTATATGTCTTGAAAGTGGGTGGTTGTTAGAGAATATCTACAAAGATTTAGAGAGATATGAGCATGTGCTCCTTTTTTACTAGTCAAAAAGAGCACATGGGAGAATGTGCTTAGCCTATAAATATAGGCTCATTTCTTGTAAAAGGGAGCTTTTGGTCGTGCTCTCATGTAAAATCCTTTCAATGGAAGAACTCTCTTTTCTCTTAAGGCTTTGTACATATATGTATTTAGTCTTGGAGTGTGAGAGAGTAAGGTGTGTGTGCATGCTAGCATTTCCTATGTGTGTAAGTAGAGTGTTGCAATTATCTTGTATTTTACATATGTGACTAGGATCCTTGACTCCCATCTCTCCATGTTTTCAAGCATGTGGCATAGCTGCGGGCTGATGGCCAATGGCTTGAACATGATGGAGGATGGGGTGGATGAAAGGAGAGTCTTTCTTGGGCCTTCCTTCTTGCTTCCATGCAAGGTGGTGTGGGTCTTGGCTCCCCATGAGCATACTACAACAACAGATACCTATACCTTGATCCATGTGAACCAAAAAGGGATTTTTTCATATCAAAGTTGAATCTATTTGTTGTTCTGAATAGAGCAAGAACTATTGATATTCTCATTTATTATAATGATTTTGCTTTCCTATCCTGATTAGGAACTTGGTTGCATGGATATAAATTGATTGCAGGATTCAAGCTGCTACCATCTAATACGACAATCATTATCTAACATGTTTCTTTAGGTTTTCAAATGATATCTGTGGCCCTTGTGTTGCAGGTTGTACTATGATAAGCTATGGAGATTCTTGTGACTGCCCTGCAAGGGAATTGTGTCCAAGTTTCCTCATTTATAGCAAAGGAAGGAGGGTATTTATGATGAATCCTTTGGTGCTATATGAATGACTAATTACTCTATTTCACATCATCTGTTAGTACTGAATCTATCATGCCTATATTTGCTGGTGCTTCTAGATTGGGTGTGTAGAGGTCTAGAGCTATGCATGTTTGACCATTTGCTAAGGATTTTATAATCTGGTGAAGGTTTGAGCATCAACTGTGCACATTTTTTTTCGTGAAACTCATGCGTCTTTCACATCTATCATATGGGTGGTTCTGTGGATCCCTATCGAATCATATTTTAAGCACATTTTATGATGCAACTTACTCCGTATTTGTGTGAGCATAATCTAAACTAAACGGGATATATAGTTCACTATATACTCATCAAAATGCACTACACTACAACGTGCACCTATGTGATATCACATTCTAGGATGATTGTGTGATGACGACATGGTTAGTATGCGAGAGCTATTGCACACCCTCGGTTCTTGGTTCTCATGCGCTCCCTTGCCTTTCAGGCTTTAATTTATGGATAGCAGGTGCATGTAGCTCTTCTTGAGCACTTATCTCTAGATGGGAAAGTCCTGTAGAACTTGATGCTCCCTGAAATGGAAACTAAAATTTGACTAAATGTTATTGTCTACTTCTTTTTTAGAAACATTCTACTTGTTGTGTATGTTTAATTTCACATTTGGGAGCTCTTGGGGAAGGCTCTACCAGTCCTACATAGGACTACATAGTGGGATGTATGCAAGGCTGACTGCCCCCAAGGGGATTGTGTCACCTAGCTCTGAAGACTGAATATTTGTAGATTGAAAGAAGGATTGTTGACGTTGTAGCATCACAACTCATACTTGTCAAACCAGGAAGCATCTCATGAGACCCAAATGTTTGCGTAGAAGCACTCAGCAGACGTAATGGCGCTTCGTCAACATATGATTAACAACGTCATCAACAAGAAGATACAACATAAGCATCGCGAATGATACACCTAATCGTAATCACAAGTATAATAACGACGTAATCATACATCAACGTGTCACAAGCGTTAGACAAGAAGAGAACAAGCATGCACGCACATCATGACGATGAGAGAGCAAGAGTCTATCTACAAACTAGCATAATCTCATTACTTCTCAAAAGAGCTCCCCCCAAAGAAGAGGTGGAGACCTCTTTATATACAAAATGGCAAAAAAGCATGCTATGTGGGATTTCTCAACTGAAAGGAGAATGAATCCCACTTATTCTCTAGTGTGGCACTCACACACACCTATACAAGAGTGCTTTAATAACTGAATGAAATGTAGAAAAAGGTACAAACGATGATGAAAATGAAGTGGATCCAAGAAATACATGTTGTATCCTTCAACACTCCCCCCCTCCTTGACTTTGTCGTCCTCGACAAAGCTTTTGCCAGTATGGAGCTTCTGTGGAAGAGCGTGTAGGAGTCCCTTTTGATTTGCATGATCCTTGCACCATTGGAGTGCTTTGCGTTATTGCTTTTCTTCATCTTGCTTTTTGTTTGGAGTCGAGTGCTTTAACTTGGTTCTTTTGCCTCATATGGATGAATATGCTAGAAATATATATATATATATTATCTTTTTTTTTTTTTTTTTTTTTTGGTGGTAATGGATGGATGATGCATGAGAATGATACGACAAAAATGTAGATGATATATACAAATAGATGAAATTCATCTCTTCTTAGTCCAAATGCATGAGTGGGGACTAAGGGTGCATGGGCGGAAAACAAAAAAGTGTCTATGCACGGTCTTGTAATGTGACCCTATCTTATGCATACTCTAAGGATGCATATAATAAAAAAATGGTGCAAAAATGGATGGGTCTTGAGCAAAGTGCTCAAGGGTGAGGCGATGATGAGGCTTTCTCCAAATGTCCAACTCCAAGAGCCGCTTCTTTTCTATCAACCATTTGAAATGGATGCCACCTTTATCCACCAACCTGAAAAAAGAAAAATGAAAAGAAAATTTTTCAAATCTATGTACATGTGCCCTCTTTGTGCCTGGGTTAAACTAAGTGTGCCTAATGCTTGGCCTTTGGATGAGGCCCTATTCGTGTGCATACTTGGTGTGCATCTTAAACATATGTTGTGCATTGGGCAAGGTTGGGTCCGACACCCATGGATGCTGCACGAAGAGGTTTTAGGCCGCCAATATGTCTTCGCTTTGTTGGTCTTAGCCTTGAGGTTTCTCCTTGGATCTTTTCTAAGTGTTGGCTTGATTTCTTTGGATCCCTTGGTGAGAAGTGCTCGTTGTTGATGATAAGGCATGGTGAATCTAGACCGTAGATGAGGGGGTTGAGTTTGTATAAGAGCTTTCTTTGGTACCCATATCATAGTGCGATTTGGTTGGTCTCTAAGTAAGTTCTTGGCCACCCAAATTTGCTTTACATTACAAGGGAGATGTGACTTCTTCTTGATGTATGGGTCTTTGGGGCCTTCTATGTGAGTCTTTAGAAAAAACTCATCTTTACAAGGGGAATTCAACAAAGGCTGAGTTTGTATACATATATCATGCTCATGCAATGGATCATAAGGTTGTGTGGTTTGAGATCGATCTAGAGATTCTGCGATGCATTTATCCTTATTACACATAGAATCTCTAGATGTACAAATGGGTGATGAATTACCATGATTGACAATGGATATGACATCATTTTCCATAGCGTTGTTACAAAGTGTTTGCTTATCCTCTTCTTGATGAGCCAAATGTGGCACATCCTTGCCCATGGATTCATAAGGAGAATCCAAGTTTAGAGGAAGAGAGGGCCCTTCCACATCCCCCAAACACTTGGAGTCCTCCACTTCATCATTCATCAAGGTTTCCTGTGACTTACTCAAAGAAAGGTTAGATAAAAAAGCATGAGTGGAAAGACTATTTTGTGGATTAAAAGCACAATCTTTGAATAGATGATTATGTCCACAATCCATACAATGAGGATAATCATCAGGATTTTCAATGGCCACAAATGTAGATTTAGACATAATTAATGGACATGACACTTCAAACTCTTGATGATTTTTAATAAACCTTTGAGTGCCTATAACCAAGTCTTCATCTATACCTTCCATGACAAAAAATGTTTCAAAAAATTCCATACCATTCACCACAATAGGCAACACAATTTGACCCATGCAATCATAATTTTCACCATTCATGAGGATAGAGGAATGAGTGGTTAGTTGAATGTTGTCCAAAATAATAGTCACTAAATCAATATGAATTAAATTCCACTCACAATTATGATTAATATATGCACTCATATTTCTATGGTCATGCCCAATTAGTACATCCACAAAAGTGTTACTATATTCCTTGTTTGCAACAATGGATCCCACCCCTTTAGACATTCCTCCAATTTCCTCTACCCCTTGTAAATTTTCTTTCTTTGTTTCACCTTGATCATGTGTGATTAATGCATGCATTTCATCTTTTTCCTCTTTCTTTTGTGCAACCTTCTCCCCCTTCCTTCTTTCTTTTGCCTTTTTCTTTCCCATGTTTTGTTGAAACAATTTTTGGTTTTTTGAGTGTTTTTAATATTTATTTGGTATTTTAAGAGTTTTTAGAATTTGTTTTGGGTTTTTGTGTGTTTTTTGAATGTTTTCTAAGATGTGTAAATAAGTTTTAATGGGGTTCTTCTAACAAGAATCAAAATGACGTTTAAATATTAAACAAACTTCAAAGGATAAGAAGGAATTAGACATGCCTTATATGTGTAGACTCAATGTCATAGAATCAAAATCAATAAATTTTGAGAAAAAATTTCCATCATTCTTGAGGGATAGCCTTAGAACATTAAGTGTTGAAGACATCTTGATATTTCACTCTAAAAACATTATTGCATCTCAAAATTTATAAAGGAGGTTCATTCAGGCAAAAACAAAATCAATATTGAGAAAAGACAATCTTGTTCTCTTCAATGTGTTAAACCCCTTAGTCCCTCTTTTTTCGTTCACCTTTCAATGACTTCCTTCAATCTCATGTAACCCTAAAAAAAATGCTCTTTTTGTTCTATCTCAAAATGCTCCTTGATGCTTTGTGATTGAATCAATATAGTTAGCCTACCCGATTACCAATCACATAATTTAGTGAACGAATGGCACACCTCTTATTTACATACTAAATCAGTCACCGCAGCACCACGGATTTACATACAGTCATCGTACCCCTCATTTACAAAATTTTCAAGGCCCCGTTCAATGAACTCCATGCAACTAGTTATTTGTCAGAGGCCTCATTCAAGAAGACATAGTATTCTCTCTCTCTCCCCCTCTCTCTCTCATTCTCTCCTTTTACTTTCGTTTTGTTTAGATGCTTAGAAGTTAGTACGCACGATGTGTTCACTTCTGACTATTGGTTGTTGTCAGTTCTCGTGAACTTAGAGCATTTAGCGCTCAGCCTTAGGGCCTGTTGCCCTCGTTTTGTGCCGACCTACGAGCGGTCAGGGAACCTGTACTCCATGCTAAGAAGGGAAACAAGCGGATATGTGTCAGATGTTCCAGATATGTGTCAGATATCCAGTGCAATCTATGCAACATGGCATGCAATCTTTTCATTGAGGCGCACCTGTACTGGACATGGTCATCGCTTAGGGCATTGGCAAAAATTTGTCACCAATGTAGATGCATTCACAGCAGAGTCCTTATCTTTCTGAGCAGCGCATGATGTACATCATATCCATTGCGGGGAAATTCCCAGTTGTCTATGATTTGAGTCTGCACCACTAGATCGGATGCTAATGCTGAAGATGAGGACTTGTCAGATGATGGCTATAGAAATTCAATCCCCATATAGTATTGCTACTGAGAGAACGCCGAGTGACAGACTCATCTATGTGAATCACCATCTAAGTTCTGACAGAATGTCATGAACCTTCACTTCCTGCAGCAACCTGAAGAGCATTTTTGTTTTTCTACTGCGTGAATTGAATTGATAGTGCCACCAGCCTAAGAGTCCTGCGGTCAACCTTTCTCCTGATTTCTTCCCTGCCATCTCCTTTTGATTAACTGATGAAGAGAAGCATTCCTTACTTCTCTGCATCAGAATATGGAGACACGATTAAATTACACGCCCCTACCCGAGGCCTATTTTCCTTTTCCATGGTGTCCCAAATACAGATGTACCCAAAGAGAAGGCAAACAGTCAAAGCTCACATATCTCATGCATAATAGGATGATTGTTGTAAGCTGAACATGGGAAGTGGCATGTTCAGTGTGCCATGTTCAATCCATTATCAGTCCATGTGAAGCCATAGAGACACTAGCATTTACAACCCCTTTTTTTTCACTTGTATGCAATTCTTCAAACATATGCCAAGGAGAAAGACAGCCCATTGCCAGCCAAAGAGAAATTCTGCATGAAAAATTGGCCCTGCAAAGACTTTCTCCAGAGGCCATAACTTTGTTCCTGCTAGCTACAGGCATGGGTTTATCTACCTCTCCGAAGCCATGCCTTTGACTCATACAGTGTAACAGTAACATCAGATCCCTCATTTTCTTCATCTTTATAGTCCTTTCGATTTTTAGCTTTTTTTTTTTTTTCCATGAACCATCAAGGTCCTCATTTGTAGAATCATTATGTTCCAATCATTGCTTATATCACGGACTTTCTCATCCTCTAAACACCACATGTTGACTTGAAGCTCTCCCTTTCTTCCAAACATGTTGTCAGATGGTTCTGAGCTCCTCCATGCACACAGGCTTCAACAATTAGTGATGAACTCCATGCTTGATACCTTTCATGACCACATTAGTCTACCCATTTGTCGACATCACTAAGACCGGCAACTCCATTTCCAGCCCAGCAAGTTCAAGAATTCCCTCCACATCGGGCATGTACATATGATTGATAACCCCATAAAGGCTATCCTCATTCTTTCAAAGCATTCATATAGCATCGCTTGCCCTTTCACATGTTGTAGCTTTGTATTCCAGCATCGGAGCATGCCACTCCCAGAGTCTCATATGTCGATCTCATTCATGAACTTGAGGTATTCAATAGAAAGCTAGAAACCTGGTTCAACAGAGTGTCCAACATCACTAGCCTTACCTGAATTTCCATGCACTCCTTTTGCCTCAGGAACGTACGATCCACACATGATAGTATGATTAGCCCTCAGTTACTCGAAGATACGAACTTCTATAGTTTGTTGCTGCTAGCCAATTCTTGAATGTTCTTCTCGCCTTTTGTTACCTCATCAGAATTACTTATTTTTCTTCAACTCTGTCAGCTTCACTTCCCACATCATAGTGCTCATCATAACCCCACTCCTAGAGCCATATGGTCCACCGTACAAACCACCAAATTTCCAAAAACCATATCCATCATAAGAATCATAATCTTCTGATCTGTATCCATTTCCTCCCAACTTAATTCGGACAATCCTAAGCAAGTTAAGTGCTACTGCATGCTAACATTCTGAGCTACTGCAGCATGTATGTTTATGCGTGGTTGGGGAAAACAAACTTGTTTTCTTCAACAAGCGACCCTTTTCAGCTGCAACATTTGAAGACCCCTTCAGCAATGCACCACCCCTTTTAATGTCCATGAAATGCTTCTCCATTTCCTCTTCTTAATTGCAACAGCAAGCACCAAAAGGTATGCTTTTCCACGGAAGAACCTATACTTCTTGATCTCTATCTTTTAAATGACTCGACATCAATTTGCAACAGGATCCTGAACTTAGGCACAAGTGCCAACTGAAGGAAGTTTAGCTTATCTGGAATATGACTCTCCCCTCAGCAAGGCTTAGCTACCTTCTCCTTTTGCATCCACCATAGTCTCTTCATGCCTATCACTTTTCTGCTGCATCTTCCTCATCATCAATGCTCAAGCCCAGTCGATCGTTCTATGAACTTACCGCCATGAGCATTAGGATCTTGAAGGATTGAACCTCGGAATCAAAGATAAACTGCCCTTCTTCCTCAGCTCTTCCGTGATGGCCCTTGACCGAGTTGTTTCTTCCACATGCAAGTGGAATCAGCTTGAGTGCCCACAATAACATTGTCAAGCAGTGGAATAGCACGTCCCTATTTGCCCTTGGGATCCCGATCATGCCTCCTCTTCACTTTGGTGCCCGAACTCCCTGTCGTAACAGTTCATGCTGGACAACAGATTCAATGTGCAAGTTCACTGAGTGACCAGATGAAATCACGTACCCATCTTTGAGCTTCATAGACTAGGCACACTGTGCCCTTAATTATGTTTTCTCCTGACAAGCTTTTTCTCGAAATTATTCAGTTTCAATCCTGCTCCCCATTTTGTTACACTGACTTCTGCATTCATGTATTGATCACCGAGCTGGGGCCATGCCAGCAGTGGTACACCCATGGACAAGGCCTCAATAATTGGGTTCCATCCACAATGTGTTAAGAAGCCACCTACTGCACCATGGGACAGCACAAGCAACTGAGGTGACCATGAAACAATTCTTATCCTCTCTTGGGTTCTCTGCAGAAACCCTTCCGGCAATGATGTTCCCTTTTCACCTGTGAGATCTTCACGCACCACCCATAGAGTTGCTAGCCCTGCAGCATCCAAACCAAGTGCAAGCTCCTGAAGCTGATCCTTCTTCACTGTGGCAACGCTTCCTTAATGAGACATACAATACCGACTTTGGCTTCTGTGCATTCAGCCAGTGAAGACAAGTATCTTCCTCTACCCAAAGGCTCATTTGTGAGCATATTCTCACTTGTCGATGTCCTTTGCAGCACATTGACTGGCAGAATGGGACCAACCATTGTAGGATGTTTGAAATGTGGCGGTATCTCGCTAAGTGCACTAGCTTCTAGCTCCCGGATAAAGTTCCCCAGGATCCAATCGGATTCTGAACTACTATTACAATGTCCTCACAGTCCTTCGTATTATTCTCCATTGCAAACCTTAGCACCCCATAAAGAGTCCTTTGGACAGCCAATCCTCAGTCTCTTGCAATTCTGTAGTCAGCTGCTCTTTCTGAGTGTCAATAGCATACTCCCTATATTCCTCATACTTCTTAATTCGCATATTACTGACATGTACTTCAGCTGCATTCTTCTCATCTTCATTCTCATCCATTACTTTTCATGAAATTTGGTTGTCACTCATGATAAATGCACAATCAGAACAGCCTTGGCAAGGTGCTCTACGTTGTATTGGTTCCTGATGTCAACTGTTATGCATATGACAAATTGCCCACAACATTATCTTCCCACATTAGAGGCCCTCAGTAATCCACCCTGCGGGACTGGTCGGTGTTGAGCCTGTGGATCTTCCTGTGCCATGTTCCAACATATCTTGGTTCTCATCCACTTTACCAAACTGCGAAAAGAAGTTCTTGAACTCTACTTCAGTGACAGACGTAGGAAGTCCACCAGCAAATATCTTCTTGGTGTGTGGCCCTTTCGTCATGCTTTCACGACATATAGTCCTCTTGATCTCCGACCGTTCTCCCGTCAGTAAGGCGTCTATCTTTGACCACCATATTTCTTGAAATCTTTGGTAAGTATTTCTGTTGGTGTTTCCCATGAAGGCCCTTTTTTGCCCGTGTCCTTTCTGGGACCTTATCTCTTCCCTTATCCATCCTTCAACGTCTCAGCTCCACCATCTTCTCCATCTTCCTGACGGCCTCTCCGCATCATCTATGTACAGATAAACAAAATTTGGGAAAGGATGAAGTAAAGGACTCAGAGGCGACAAGCTTATGTGTTGGTTTTAAGAAATGGGACTCCTTTGCGAGCAAAAGTGCGTGCTTTGCCTATCTCTTCTGCTTCCCCTCATACCTACACACCCGAACAATCTAAATTTACAATTTCTGGCATCCCTGTCGTGTTCACAGAACCTCAGTGGAAGCAAAAACAATGAGGACTTTAAACAAGTAAACTTAGACTTCCGCGTGAAGCCCTGATCTACAACGCTCCCAAGAAATGAAGAATGTGATGACCTAACTTTCAGATCAATGAGCAGGACCAGAATCTGCCAGTGCCATGACATAGTTAATCCATTGAAGCTACAGACGTCCAACATTTCTGATGATGATGTGAAGGATATGGCTTTTCTGTTTTGACCCTAGTTCGTTGATGAAGATGAATAATCAAAGCATCTTTGAAACTTGCAGAAGAAACCCAAAGCAAAACTTAGTTACACATAATTAGAGAAATCTCAACAAAATTAAAAGAAAAAATCAACATTATGACTAAAAGATTTTTGAAAACTACTCCTATCTTACTCGTGACTTGAAGAATCACCAGACATGGTGGATTAATCACCCAAAAAAGGGGATCTTCATCACACCAAAAAATGGATCATCACAACAAGTTATTGTAAATCTTGCAAGCCGCGAATGCTCACAAGAGCGTAATGAAATAAAGAACTCAAGAAATCGTCATGCAAAGCTTGCATACACGTCATCTTCACGTCATAAACCATCACGTAAGTGACAAGAGAACGCTCCCCGGCAACGGCGCCAAAAGTTGTTGACGTTGTAGCATCACAACTCATACTTGTCAAACCAGGAAGCATCTCATGAGACCCAAATGTTTGCGTAGAAGCACTCAGCAGACGTAATGGCGCTTCGTCAACATATGATTAACAACGTCATCAACAAGAAGATACAACATAAGCATCGCGAATGATACACCTAATCGTAATCACAAGTATAATAACGACGTAATCATACATCAACGTGTCACAAGCGTTAGACAAGAAGAGAACAAGCATGCACGCACATCATGACGATGAGAGAGCAAGAGTCTATCTACAAACTAGCATAATCTCATTACTTCTCAAAAGAGCTCCCCCCAAAGAAGAGGTGGAGACCTCTTTATATACAAAATGGCAAAAAAGCATGCTATGTGGGATTTCTCAACTGAAAGGAGAATGAATCCCACTTATTCTCTAGTGTGGCACTCACACACACCTATACAAGAGTGCTTTAATAACTGAATGAAATGTAGAAAAAGGTACAAACGATGATGAAAATGAAGTGGATCCAAGAAATACATGTTGTATCCTTCAACAAGGATTGATGGTTTGTAGATTGGAACATTGAAGTGCTACAAATTTGAAGATCATTGAAGACCTGAAGCGTTGTAGCCTGAAGTCTTGCATACCAAAGATTTGTAGATTTCAAGACCTGAAAATTTCCAAACTTGAAGACTCCAACTTCGAACAATTCACCTATGTATGCTTCTCTTCTCTAGCTTTGTCGAGGGCGACAAAGTCTGGGGGGCAGTGTTGGCTCAGGAGAGCTGCTCATATTTTCTCTTGAGCATAGACACCCCTCTATCACTCAAGAAATACCCCATTTTTTTGTAAAGGAGAAGTGTCCATGTGAACACTCTCCTAAGCCTCTTTTTAATAATTCTCTAACACTATGGTAGAGAAGCTTTGGGAAATAGCTTATCTTTTGCACACTTTTAAGAGATCATACGTAAAAAACCCACGGATGCCCTTCATTGGGATTCTTTTGTTACAAGAGGGATCTTGGAATCTCCTAGAAGATATGTTAGTTAGAGATATTCCCTTTTTGACTTTTCAAAAGAAGCACATGGGGAAATGTGCTTAGTCTATATATAGAGGCTCATTTTTGTAAAGAAGGGGAGCCTTTGGTTCGACATGCTCTCATGTAATATCTCTTATGAATGGAAGAATACTCTCCTTTACTCTAAGACTATTTACAATCTTGTATTGTGTCTTTGTGAGTCTGTGAGAGTGAGTTGTGTGTGTGCCTATGCATGTCTCTCCTTTGTGTGAGTAGAGTAGTTGCATTATTTGTATTTTGCACATGGACTAGGATCTTTGATGCCCTTCTCTCCATGTTTTCAAGCATGTGGCATAGCATGGGGCTGATGGCCAATGGCTTGAACATGTTGGAGGTAGGGTTGGATGAGAAGAGAGTTAATCTTGAGCCTTCCTTCTTGCTTCCATGCAAGGTGGTGAGGGTCTTGGAAATACTACAACTTCAACAGTCCTTCCCAAAAGCTTTTTCAGTATGAAATACTCACTAAACACTCTTACCATCACACGTTCATCCTTGAGCACGTCCCTAGAAATGGTGCCAAACTTAGTGTTGCTCTAGACAAGGGAAAGTATCACATCGTGGAGATCCATCTCCTTAATTGTCAATCCACAAAAGAGTAAGAATGATGTTAATATCGAGAACAAGTGAGGTGCACAAAGGTGAAGGTGAGAAGCACACTAGTGTACACACACATACACACACACACACACACACACAAGGAAGAGACAATACTTCTAGTTAAAATTTATGTCCTATGCTACTTTTGGGGGATCAAATGAGGTCAAAAAATGTGAAACTTGGGAGGCTTGTTCTATCTTGTCTCTTGAAGCATGAAGACTCCTCAGCTTGCACAAAATGGAGCTTCACATGGCAAAATTGGGTGGTTCTATGTTACAATGGTTAGTGAAAAGAAATATACTTAATGTTTCATACAAGATTTGGTTAATCTAAATCAATATTGACTAGAAATTTCATTACTGGGCCCCCCTCTGGTCTCCTTGCTCTCCTTCTCACATGCTTCCTCTTCTTTGATGTTGTGAATTGCTCCGAATATTAATCCTAGATGGGAATTTATAGTTGTAAAGCTTGGTGATGAGTTTGCATGTTTGATGAGAGGTTTTGTAGCAATTAGTATGGGTGTTCTCTAGCCCATTGCACGGCCAAGAAAAAATGAAGAAGAAAAAGAGGGTTGCTTCAAGCCCCATTACCTCTCCTGTTGAGACAAGCTTATGGTTCAATATTCTTAGTACTCGAGATGGATTTGATGATGTTGTTTGTCAAAGAGCCATGGGATGGATTCTCTATGTATGAATCAATATGTTTGATATCCACTTTGCTATCTCTCAGATGAGCATATCAATGCATGGCCTAGGTGCCAAGCATAAGCATATCTTTTGCCACTTGTCAGGCATGCAACAACTTGGGTCATCTTATCCCGATGGGGGATCATAACTATCTGATTCACCTTTTTGTTTTTTTTTGGGCTTAGATTGGGTTGGTTGTTATGACACTTGTTTTGCATAATTTTCTTTTTCTTCATGCATGGTAGCTCGCAAACACATAACATTGAAGGGCTAATTATCTCTCTATATTCCACACTCAACAATACACTTTGTTTAGTGATCCTAAGCTTCTTCTTTGTCTTGTTGCTTGTGTGCATGTTCATGAACTTAGGCTTGGCATATGTACCAACATGCATTCCCATTCCCCAAACTACAACATGTGTCTCTCATGAAGAAAGAGTAGACCATATACATACTCCTAAGAGAGCATTTCATGTGAATTGGAGATATTCAAGAAAAACGTTTAGGTGGAGCTAGAAAGATGGGTTATGAGCCTAATTGCCATGTCTTTGATAAAAGACACCTTATTGCAAACTAGGAAACCAGATTGAAAGTTTTTCGACTATGCACTAATCTTCAAGATGAGATTTTAAGGTCTAGTAGTTAATGTGTAAAATCTCATCTCAAGTGCAAATTTCCTTGTTGCTCAAGAAAAGGGCCATTACCACGTCATGGAGGTCCACCTCCTTAATTATCAATACACATAAGAGTAAGGATGATGTGAAGATTTCAAAAAAGTGAGGTGCACGAAGGTGAAGGTGAGAAGCACACTAGTGCACACACACATACACACACACACACACAGAGAAGGAAGAGACAATAGGAGAGGCAATGGAAGATAAATCACTCTTTCTCATTTGAATTGCAGTCTTGAACTAACTTTGGGACTTTTACAGGTCCGCTGAGAGCACTTGAGGGCATCCAAAGCAAGGGTGATTTGCAAGCTTGAGAACCGGGTTCTTGAGCACCAAAGGGCAAGGAATCAGCAAGCGATGTTGGAATACTCTCAACACCCTCTGTCAATTTCTAGCTCAGGCTAAGTACGAATAGTGCTAGAAGTAAGTCAGGGTAACGATAGGCACGAAACAAGTCAAAGACTATCTAAGAAATCAAGTTCAAGAGATAACTTGTGTGTGATCGATAACTTTAAAGGAAAAGAACCTAACGTGAGACGATCAACGTTCAAGTGCGGAAATTAACTCAAGTGTTCCTGACGACGTGATATCAGACAAGATCATAAACACGATAATCAACTAAAAAGAATCAAGTGACTGATACAAAAGAACTCAGCGACGAGGTTGTACCTTGGGTAAAAATTGGGATTGCTCAGCTAAGCATATGAACCTTAGATCAGGACGACACCTAGGAAGAGATAGACAGAGTCTTAGATCTTCAGAGGCTAGTGTCAATCATACTGCTAGGTCTTGGGCCCAGCAGTTGAGCCACTTTTCACATTACCCTAGCTCAGAGACTAGTGAATCAGAGATGTCTCAAGGTATGGAGAGACCTACGGGGAGTTCAAGTCTGCCATACTTGTATAGGGTGGAAGGCCCCTACAAGACTCAGCTGGAATACCTTAGGACCAACCGATTAGGTGCTAGCATTTATGAGGACGGCCTAGGAAGGTCTGTGGTACAGATCAAAAACCAAGACCAATCCATTGGACTAGAACATCCAGCGGTCAAGTTCGAAAATGGAGCATACTTGGACAAAGAAGGAACAATATATGTAGTCACCAGTCACCCAGATAGGACAGACGAGTTCGGAAACGTGATCCCTGAGACGGACATAGGTGACCTAGAGCAAGGAAACATGGGTGTAGAACCTAGAACCCCTCGAGGCAAATCTGTTCTTACTAGAATCCTCAATCCGGAGTGGATTCCCCAAGACAATAAGAGCATAGATCTACTCCTGAACCGAGAGACTGATGAAGCCTTTTGGAGGTATAAATCTGATCAACCGAATGAGGTAGGAACAATCATGATATATGAGTTCAAAGATCCTGATAGCCCAAGCAGAGTGACCTACTTAGATCATGCTTCAGAGAGGATCTTTGTGGTTACAGAGAATGATAGGCATGCTTACACTTGGAAAGGTGAATTTATTTTCCCCCAACCAAGATCGAATGTGTCCTTTGGTCACCCAGGAGCTGGAACATCCCAAGCTCATGGAGCTCAAAGAGACAGACATAGAGATAGACCTGAGGTAAGCTTTGCCAATCGAGTGGGAAGAGAAAGAACGAGAACGGAAACAAATAGAGCGGAACCTGAGGGACTTAGAGCCCCAAGGAACCAAAGGAATGTTGATGATTTCCCTCTGCCAAGGCCTAGGGAACACATCAGAACATTGAGACCTACACAGCTGGTTAAGTCCATGAAGAACTACTTTGATGGCACAGGAGACTCATATGATCATGTGGCTGAGTTTAGGCAAGTCTTGAGAGCTGAACAAGTTGAGGACCTATTCACACAGTATAATGCCTTTCTAACGCTTAGGAACAGAGCCCTTACGTGGTTTCAACCATTGAATGAGAGACAGTTCAGGAGCATAGACCAACTCTTAGAGGGCTTCATCACTGAATTCTCTAAAAGTGGCATAAGGCATAATACTTCCTCATTGATACATAGCTTCAAGGAGACCTCTCAAGAGACAGTGAGACTTGCAGGAAGAAGGTTTAGGCAATATCTTGAGAGATGCCCTGGTCCTGAGTTGCCCACACCAGCCAAACAAGTGGCCTTATTCTTGGATGGATTGCTAAGTACAAAGTTGTGATCATATGTGTACTTGAAGGACCCTAGGACTATAGAAGAGTGTGTACGCATGTGCATCGACATCGAGGATAACCTAGGGGAAGAGTTAGAGCTCTCCAAATCTACAAAGATTCAGATAGTGCTTCTAGCCTCTCTTCCACACAATCCACATCTATTGAGGAATTAGCAGAGAAAGTAGCTCAGAAATTAGGTGTCTCTAGCAAACAGATCCCAAGATTTGCCCCTGTGAAAAGATGCTATACTTGTGGAGGTGACCATATGGCGAATGTATGTCCCATTATGGCTCAACCCCAAGTAAATCCTAGTAGCCAGTACTGCACCATAGAACGAAGATACACAAATCACACAGCACAAGATTGCCCATACAATAAGCAAGCGGTTAGACAAACCTACCCTCAGCCCTATCCACAATAGGTAAGGTATCAGAACCAATACCCACCACAACAATATGGTAGACCACAACAACCCTATCAGCAACCCTACCAAAATCAGCAAAGACCTCAACCTGTGTTAGCACAACACCCCCTGCCCTAGCTAATGTGATTCCGGTAAAGTATGCAGCTGTAGAAGAGAATTTGAATAGGGCTATAGTGTCAGTAACACCATTGCTTTCAGAAAGTGATCCCAGTGACCATAGCTTTGATTCTACACATATTGATAGTCCCCAGGCTTACTACATGCAATCTCCTGAACATGGTGAGTCCTACTACAGTGAAGAACCAAGTGAACCTAGTTGGGAGCCAGAGTGCACAAATGTAATGTACACAAACCCTAACTCTAGACCCCAACCTAGGCAGGTAAGACCCCCATTCCCTAGAGGACCATGCTACAGATGTCAGGGAGATCACCTCATTCATGATTGCCCCTTACCTCCACCTACACAACCCTAGTCAGTGACAATTCAAGGCTTTTGCCAAGATTGTGGAAAGGAGCATCTCTTACGAGATTGTCCAAAGAACCCCAATAATATGCCAAAAATTACTCCTATCAATGTTATTGGGTGAGTAGTGGACTCTACAGGAAGTGTGACGTCCACTGCACCAGTACAGGTAGTCACTAGAGCTCAGGCATTGCAGCAAAACCAAGGGGTAGGCCAGGAAAAGAACTCAGAGGCTAGTGAAACTGAGAGCATAATCAAGAAGAGAACTAGAGCCTAGAGAGATAGTAGAGAAAGAATGAAGAGGCAATGGGCTGAGAAAATGAGTGAACTCGAGGAAAGCCTAAGAGAAACAAAAGCCAGGATAGTTGAACTTACATCTCAAACTCCCTCTCACACTACTCCATCACCACCATTCCCATCTCCATCCGACCCACCACCTTCCAACCCGCCTCATGCTACTCCACGACCCCCTAGAGTAGGATTAGTCCTAGCAGATCCCACTCCTAAGGACCTAAATATAATGCTCAAAGCATATCAGGCCAGAATCCAAGAAGGGCCAACCGTAACTGATCATGAAAAGTGTTACCCAAAAGTAGAACTAGAACTTGAACGAACCAAGATTTGTGCTAAGATGGTGGAATTGGTTCAATTCATGTTTGAAGCCAGTCGCCTCTTTAACATCTCTAGTTCAGCTAAGATGTAGTTGCACTTTGATGGACTGCTAGAGAGATTGGAAAGGCTAATTGCACAATCAGAAAAGGAACCCACCCCACCAAATAAGGGCAAGGCAAGTATGAGGGCAAGCCTTACTGCCCAGGAAGCCTATGTGCCTAACTCTACGGAGCCAGACACATCTTCTTCTATGAATCGGTTCACACCAGAATTCCTACGAGAGATTCAAGAAGACAAATGGGCTAAAGAAAGTGAAGTCCCTCCTCCCATTGAACTTGTGGATGATGCACACAACCAATTCCCACAAGATATCCCATCCATTCATGAAGAGCAGGAGAGCACTCAGTCTCAAGAGAGATTAGACTTTGAGTCTAATTCTTTACATGAATTACCCCACTTCACAAGCCCATGGGAAGCTAAGTCCACTTGTATGAGAGCACCCACAGTCATGGTCAGAAACGAAGACTCGATAATACCTAGGAATACAGAGGTAGTAAAGAATACTAAAGTGCAATGCAACCTCACTTTAGAAGAGCTACTCAAAGTAAGGCCAGAGCTATGGAAACATGTAGCCAAACAAGTACCAGAGATAGCAAAACCTCATTCCCAGGTAGGTTCTCATAGGACAGTGCCAGAAATTCCTCTAGATAAGATAGGAGACATGAGTGAAGGAGAAGAAGGAAACACATACCTCCCCATCACCCATCAAGGATACACAACCAGGGCAATTCTGGACTCTGGTGTAGGAGTTGCAATTGCTACCACTTCCCTATGGAAACGTTGGGGCAAGCTAGCACTCAGGCCAACGAGAATGAAATTGCACATGGCGGATGGTCACATAGAGAGGCCTTTAGGACTACTTGAAGGAATAACCCTCACTACTTGTGGTGTAGAGTTTGAGCACACATTTGCTATATGTGACTTTAACAAAAATCATGCCTATGAGATGATTTTGGGAAGACCATTTATGCGACAGTTGCAAGTAGTACAGGATTGGGGAACCAATTCCTTGTACTTGCAACACTTGGGTTTTACGACCAAAGTGAATCTCAAAGATTACTCTCATAGACATGTCCCTCCTATCCAATGGAATCCCATCCATAGAGCTAAAGATGATACAGAGTCAGTGCATTCCATAGGATCAGGATCCTCATGGATGCATGAAGACACCCACTTATGAATGTGCAAAGTAGCAGTAGAAGAAGAGAAGAGAGAAAAAGCCAGAGAGGTAGGTGCAAAGGAAACACATAGATCAATTCAAGACCTAGCCTATGCACCTGTAGTATTTCCGGACGAGGAGTTTGAACCTCACGACTGGGCAGAAACTTTAGCAACAATGGATGTAGCCATCAATGAAGAACAATGGACACCTCACTCTGACGAGGATGGCTATGACATTTCAGTCTTCTCAATAGATCCAATCATGGGAGATGCAGTTTTAGAAGAGTGCAAACCTAGCCCTGATGCATTTGAGGATGCAAGTGACTCCGATCTAGAGTCAATCATTATGGACCCACCTTTTGCATCAGATGAAGAATACTTCTATGAAGTAGAATTCCAACCTGAGAGACACGAAGAGATAACAAACGGTGTATGATTAACCACATAAGTGACTGCTAATAATGATAGCAAGAAACGGAAGAAGAAACAAGTTCCCCCGGAGGAAGAAGAATCTTTGTTTGAGGTCCCTGAAAACTTTAAAAAGTATGAGATAGACGATAGGAGAGTCATGATAAGAATGCCTAAACGAGAGGCACAATCAGAAGAGGCCTATGATAACAAAGAAACCACCAAGAGAATAGTGGTAGCCCTAGAAGAAGGAGAGGAGAGATGCACGTACATAGGCCATGACCTAACAGAGGAAGAAGAGCATGCGTTAATAGCCTTGCTAAGAGAATATAAATATGTATTCGCTTGGAGTTACAAGGACCTGAAAGGTGTAGACCCTGACATAGGCTCACACACCATTCCCATGACCGCAGATGCCAAATCATCCAAGCAGAAGCCATACACTTATAACAATAACTACGCTGCTAAGATCAAAGAGGAGATAGATAGACTGGTAGAAGTTGGATTCATCTATGAAATTGAGCACACTGAGTGGGTATCCCCCATTGTAGTGGTGCCCAAAAAGAATGGCAAATTACGTGTGTGCATTAACTTGAAGAAGGTCAATGCAGCCACAATTCGAGATAACTATCCACTTCCAATTACCGAGCATCTATTAGAAAGGGTAGCAGGCAAGGAAGTCTACAGCTTCCTTGATGGATTTTTGGGCTACAATCAGGTAGCCATTGCTCCGGAAGACCAGCATAAGACAGCTTTTGCCACAGAATGGGGCGTATTTGCCTTTCGAGTAATGCCATTTGGGCTTACCAATGCTCTTGCAACCTTCCAAAGATTGATGTGTCACGTGTTTAAAGAGTTCCTGAGGAAGAGTTTAGAGGTCTATGTTGATGATCTCTACACTCATTCCAACATAAGACAAACCCATATCCCTAAACTCAGACAAATCTTTGACAAATGTCGAGAGTATCAAGTCTGCTTGAACCCAGAAAAGTGTGTTTTCATGGTCAGGCAAGGCAAGATTCTAGGGCACATAGTGTCAAAGAATGGCATATCCACTGATGAAGAGAAAGTGAGAGCCATAGCAGAGCTACCTAGGCCAAAGAATGTCAAGGAAGTACAAGCTTTCATGGGGCATTGTGGTTATTACCGACGGTTTATACACATGTATGCCAACATAGCAAAGCCTCTGTACGGACTTTTGACCAACTTTGAGTGGACTGATGAATGTGAGAATTCCTTCAATGAGCTTAAACGGCGATTATGTTCAGCACCAATCTTGACCACACCAGATTGGAATAAGCCTTTTCATGTTCATGTAGATGCATCCAATTATGCTATTGGGTGTGTACTCGCACAACCTACGGGCGAAGGTAATATGGATCTTCCAATTGCCTATGCTAGTAGACAGTTGAATGCACCTGAACGGAACTATACCACCACCGAACGAGAAGGATTAGGCATGGTATATGCAGTTAAAAAGTTTAGACACTATTTGCTTGCAAATAAGTTTAAATTTTTTACCGATCATCAGGCATTATTGTACTTGGTAAACAAACCATGCAATATAGGCCGATTAGTAAGATGGTTTCTCTTACTAATGGAATATGATTTTGAAGTTGTGGTAAGGAAAGGGAGGACTCACTTGAGAGCAGACCATCTCTCTAGGCTCACTTCTGGAGAAGCCCCACAGGGAGTATCAGATGACCTCCCTGATGCTTACTTGTTTAACTTAGAAGTTGTGCCTGAGTGGGCTAAGCCATTAGTGCTAGTATTGACATACGGGCCTAATCACCGAGTCATAAATACTAAAGATAGAGAGGTAGTAAAGGCCCAAAAGTACCACATCATGGCAGGAAGCATGTACAAACAAACAGATCAAGGGATCCTAGCTTGTTGTGTGGAGGAGGATGAGTACGCTAAATGGTTGCAATTGGCACATGTAGGTGCATTAGAGCAACACTACTCAAAACAACGAACCCTACAGACACCAAGGAGACTCGGAGTGCATTGGCCTACTATGGAAGCTGATGTACATAAGATGTGTAAAGAATGCCTAATCTGTTGCACTAAACCACCTGTGGAGCATGCCACTCTTTATCAAGTGTCCATAGTGCCAGATTGGAGTGAACCATTAGTAGATTTCCTGAGGATGAGAACATTCCCTCAAGTTATGACACTGGCCAGACAAAGAAGTCTAGAACAAGAAGCCCTAGATTACTCACTCATTGGTCATAATCTATACAAGCGTGGTAAAGATGGTTACCTAAGTCCATGAGAGCGAATATCTCAAGATCTTGGAAGCAGCTCACCAAGGTGTAGCAGGAGGACATTTTGGACCAGATCGGGTGATCAAGGCCATACTATTTGCGGGCTTCTAGTGGCCGACTCTTCACATGGATGCACATACCTATGTGAAACGGTGTGATGTTTGTCAGAGAACTCAATATCCTATACGCAAGGATGAGATGCCATTGAAACCTATGATGGGTGGATGTGCATTCTCTAAGTGGGGAATAGACTTTGTAGGTCCTATTAATCCCCCAGCTAAGGGTTCACATGCTGAATACATCATTGTTGCCACAAACTATCTAACAAAGTGGGTAGAAGTAAAAGCTACCTCAAAGAATGATGCTCAGACAACTGCTAAGTTCTTATTTGAGAATGTGTTCACTAGATACGGGCTACCCATAGAGCTAGTCAGTGATAGAGGCACACACTTCTTGAATGAAGTTATTGAAAATCTTCTCCAAGAGTTCTTGGTAGTGCACAAGAAGTCTGCTCCCTATCACCCACAAGCTAATGGGCAAGCTGAAAGCACAAATAAGATTCTATGCAATGTGCTGACCAAATTAGTGAATAATAAACGCTCTGATTGGGACAAACAGCTACACCATGTTGTTTGGGCATACAGAGTTGCCTATAAAATGGTACTCCAAGCCACTCCCTTTCAGATGGTATTCGGTCAAAATGTAGTGCTACCATTGGACTTCTTGATACCTACACTGAAAGTAGCACATGAGCATGAATCGATGGGTCATGAACTCTCTTCGAGGATTCTTGATCTGGAACGACTAGGTGAGACCAGACTAAGAGCGGCAGCGGGAATATATGCAGCTAAGAAAAGACAGAAGGCATACTTTGATGCCCACGTTAAGGATAAAGGCTTGAAGGCAGGAGATTTAGTTTTAGTCTACACCTTGAAGCAACATGCAAGAAAATTAGAGAAACGTGGCTATGGACCTATGATCATAAATAGGATCTCAACCAGTGGAGCAGTTCAACTTGCTACACTGGAAGGTGATGTTCTCCCTAGCTATATAAGCGGATGTAGAGTCAAGTTATATCAAGAACCCTTGACAGAGGAGATGCTAAATCGACTCAACACTGCCAAAAAATGCAAAGAAGAAGAAAAACGAGTTTGAGAAGAGGCACAGGCGGAAGCATTGGAACGCATCCGAAGGATGAGGTTGGGAAGACTGGGTAGAGATCATGCCAGGGTAGATGACTATGCGGATGCAGGTTATCATATGGCAATGTGTGAAGTCTCAGGAATAAGTTCTCATAGAATAATTGATAGACGACCTTTTGTAACCTTAGAGATAGGACAAGGAAAGGGTTCAAGGACTGTAAGAGCCTTGATTGACTCAGGTGCAGCCACTAGTGCTGTTAAATTTTCTTACTGTCAAAATTTGAAATTAACTGTCAATCCTATAGAGGCATATCTCATAGGATTGGGAGGTGTGGAAACCCCTTGCATGGGCGAGGTGGCACTTCCCCTCTACATTCAAGAGGAAGTAATGACAGTTAAAGTGCTAGTGTGTCAAGATGAGGACCTCACGGAGCCTCTTGTCTTGGGTCAAGACTGGATCTATGATCATGCAGTCAACCTAAACTTAAGAAGTTGACTCCTTCAGGTCTAGGTAAATCAGAATCGCATTACAATTGAGTTAGAAAATGAAGCACTCAAGGAATTAGACAAAGCACACACTCCTGGTCCTTCCAGGTGTACACATGAAGATGAACATGTTATTCTTGTCCAAAACTGTGTGATGCAGAGGAATGATGATTTCAATCAAGAAGTCAGGGGTGCAACGGAACTCCCTTCTTTTCCAAAGACCAGAGGGATGCAGCAACCAAAGGCAGATCAAATACAGATGGAGCAGAGTAATACCTATGCTGGAGGTCAAAAGAACGTGCGAAGCAGAATGTCTCAGCCATTGAAACAAGTGTGGGTGGGAAAAGGCGAACACCCTGTTGCGATCAAGCCAACCACACAGGCAAAACTTCTTATTAATAATCAACAACACGACACTAATAAGAAGTCTTTCAGAAATTCTTCTACGAAAGTAAAGTTTAATTGGGTACCCAAGAAGTCGATGAAGGCCATCCCACATTCATGAGAAATTTGGGTGCCTAAGGCTTGCTTGCGGGCTCAAATAGTTACACCGAGGCCACACCCTCTACAACATGGTCCACTCACCCTAACGTTTGATACCCATTCTTATACACCACGCACGAACACATATTCACCCATGAGCACGAGTAGAATCACTTGTAAATGGGTCCCTTAAAAGCCTCATTTCCAAGTAGACACTCCTGAAAAGCCCTCTAGAGTCTCCACAAAATCAAGACCAACAGCAAATCAGTTTGTTTGGAAGACCAAAGCGTGTAATAAACCCCCCGACCCTCATTTGTAAATTCATAACCACTTACTCACTACATCACTCATACACCGCATCTTTCCATTTAGCTCTTAGGAATATCCATTCACTAACTACACACACGATCCCCAAGCACTTATTGACCTACTAACCTCTCACTAAAATCATGTTAATGTTGTAATGGGGACGCATGAACGCTTGGTGTCCATTGGCAATGTTAACATTCATTTGTCTATTCTCACAGAACCGGTGACCAGTCTCTTCACCATGGCCGAGGCAGGAACTAGCTCCCAGGCAGGCACCAGCCCCCAAATCGTGGACATTGAAAGTCTTCCCATTGAAGAGGAATTGAAGGAACGCCCTGTGGCATTGAGGGCATTACACGCCATACCAATTCAGAATCCTCCACAGGGGCACACAATGCCGGTCAACAAAAACTCACATTGGTTCAGTGATGTGGCCGGATCTCTGGGTGAAGGCACTTACATGTGGAAGGCCAAGATAGAGTTCAACGGGCGATGGGGCAGATATCATTTTTTCGCCAGGGAATTTGAGAGGCTTCAGAATGATGAAGGTCTGAAACCCATCTGCAAGAAGGCTGGACTCTACGACTATTTCAAGGCTCAGTTAACTAAGCCAGATTTTCTACGGTGTTCCTACTTAGTTAGCACTCTGACCCCTAGTAAAGAGAAAAAGGGATATAGTATCTTCGTTCTACCATCACTGACCAGAGGCAATGAATTAAAGCGTTTCAAATTGACGAACAACTTGGTGAGGGAAGCTCTTGACATGAAAGGCATGCATATCCCCACCGAAAAAGAGACGATGGTCCCGGATAACATGAAAAACAAGAACCTGACTAAGCTCAAAGGCATGGTAGCAATGACACCCACAATCGCCATCCACTTGCGAATGGTCATGCAACATTTCGCGTTCCCAGCTCAAGAGCGGTTCACCATGCCACCCTAGAAGATATGGTTCAGTCTATATTTGGCAAATGCCTTTAACTTGACAATCAACATGCCGCATTGGATTATCGACCAAATCCACTTGGCACATCAACGGTGGTATAAAAAGCAAAAGTCGGTCCTGTATGGATGTTGTGCCCTCACCAGGATTGTGTATAGATGTTTGGCTTATGATGTGCCAGTTCAAAGGGCATTAATTTGGACGAGGGTACAAGAATTTCAATGTAGACTATCAACCGCAGGGCCGCCATCAAAGAAAATGAGAGGCGTCGTTCAGATGCCCTATGCACAAGCCCGCAGTGCGACACTGACACCTGAGACAACTCCACGACTTTCGAGGCGTGTACAACCCTTCACTATCAGATTACCAAGACACAACACTGATGGACCGAATTTGGTGTTTCCACCTGTACCAACCAACCTAGAGTTTCCTCACAGATTCACATTAGAAGACCTAACTGATGAGGAGGTAGCCAGGATAATCGAGGTTGTTAATGCGGAAGTCGAGGCAGAACAGGCAAGCGGCAAGCAGACAATCGCAAACCAACCCCATCCGGTCCAACCAAGAGTAGTTGAAGTGGAGGATGAAGAAGAAGAAGAGCAAGAGGAGGAGGAGGAACGAGGAGGACAAACAGAGGAAGAAGAGCAGGAATATGAACAAGAAGTTCTACATGAACTTGAGGGTGCCCCGGCTTATACGAAGGAATTGAAAAAGTTGTATGATACCATCAACAGAGTTCAAGAACAGCACAAACTGTCCCTGGCAGCAGGAAAAGCCCTCATGAACCAAATCCTTGAAGAGGAAGGTGTGGACGAGCAATACCGAGCAACCCTTGATATGATTTCTGATGCGTTGGGGGTACCTGAGACGGTGCATACAGCTCTTGCACACTCGAGAAGATCGGAGCGACGATATGGAAGACGCCCCCCTCGATCAGGAAAACAAATGAAATATCTTAGTATCAGAACCACAGGGCACCACATCCACAATTACGGGCATAACTCTTATCATTCAGGAAACTGAGGAAGCCCATACAACCAGTGCACCCCCATCACCCCCTTTACCACCCCTACCTCCAACTCCACCAACTTCACCTCCCCCCACCAGTGTAACCACTACTGTCACCGCCACAGAGTCCACTATCCATACCGAAGCACAGACTGTCAGTCAATCCACACAACCCACACACCCTATCACCACCTCACTTGTATACACTACCACTGACACTGTAATTCTAACTGCAGCCACGGAAAACCCCCTTCCCTCGATCACACTTCCTGGCAGTTCATATTCACAACTACACAAACCACTTTACACTTTCACCACCATCACCGCACCCACAGTTCCCATGTTCACAATCACCCCCACGACTGCATCCACTTTTGACCTCATGGACATATCACCCACCTGCGCACCTCTCCCTCCCCCCATACGTCCACAATCTCCCATTCCCCCACCACCAACTTCACCCTTTTCGAGCACAACATACACGCTCCCATTCCCCTTTCCCTTCCCTTCTGCATTCAACACCTTTCCCGCATCCACTCCCATTAATAATGTATTTAATAACATGTACCAGTGTATGTCTCAGCTGCAACAGCATTATCAGCACCTAGATGCTCAGCATACAAGTCTGTTCAGAAGCCATGAAACATTACAAGGACGATTCATTGACTTAGAGAAGGAAAAGTAGCTACTACAACAACAGTATGTCACTTTACAAGAACAACATGAGCAGTTAGTGGCCAATCCACCCCAGTCAGATGCGGAAGAAAAACAACAACTTGATGATCTGCTACACTCCCAGATAACAGAGAACCTCAAGCTTCCACGCAACCTGGCCCTATTACGGAAACACATGTCTACAGCACTCGAGGAAAATAAGCGACTACAATAGAACGAAGAAAACTTGGAAGCAGCAATGGAGGGTTCACCACAGGAAATCGACCCAGAGAAATTCAAGGCTATCCCATCTGAAAATATGCAAATCGTCTTGGAAACCCATGCCGACCTCCTAGAAGCCCATGCTGCATTAGAAAGAGAAAGAGATGACTTACTAAAGCAACTGGCAACCCAACAGGAGTCACCAAGGAAAGTCACAACTGAAGCCGACACATCTGAAGAAGTCGCAAAACTCAGAGCAGAATTAGAAGAACTACGAAATAAATTTCTACAATACGAGCGTCAACCCTCTCCCCTGGCGGAACCAGAACCTGAAGACTTAGTGCCTATTCAAGTGGAGGAGATCTTTGAAGACCCATACGTTCCCATGCCAACACCCGGGGGTAAGCAAACAGAAGAAGGAATGGACACCATTGAGATCGAGGCCCCTGAATGGATGCAGAGGTTAGAGAAGGTGGCCACAACCCATGATGAGAGAGTTGCAGTACAGATAGCATCAATGTCTCGATTGGAAGAAGTTGTAATTAAATCGGATTACTTCAGGAACCTCTCCCATCATAGGTGGATTGGCACGTCTGATGATCTGTATGTTCCATTCTGTGTATTAATGGCAGATTACAATGCTGAAATCAAGCAACGCACAACAAAAGAACCAACCTCGGCGACACAGTTTGCACCGGATGATATCCCTGCAAGTGCCAAGCAAGGGAATATACATCAAACTACTTGGAGGATCCGCCTGCTTGAAACCTACCCTGAGATGAATCGCACGTGGAATAACATGCCTCTATATATCAAGTATAATCCCTGTTACTGCCTTGTCTTTCGAAGCAGATCTTGGCCGGAGTACACAAAAACAGTTTTGATGGTTAAAGGATGTGAAAAGTGGTTAAATTATGTGTACCTAGCACCTCCTAATGGCCAACCCACAGTCAACTACATGATTTCAACCATCCGACATTGGTCAGTCCGGTTCAAGAATGTCCCAGATGTTATGGCACAGATGTGCCTAAAAATTTTTGAGCTCATGCTGATTACATTCAGGACATTTAAGAACATCAAAGAACCTCATCTTTCGGCTATTGGATTTAATGCAGGGAATCAGGACCTTGTCTACGATATGAGCACCACACCATCCATTAACGTTGTATATGCGTGGCATGCTCGGATAAAGTATCTACCTGCCTGCTTCAATGAAGAAATGTTCATCACCGGGTTCTAGGAATATCATTCCGAGATATTCATTCCCAGACCATCTCATCTATTACAGTTATTTGCCGTGGAACAAGCTCTCCATTCAGAAAAGCTACGTATACCACATCCAGAGGTTCCCGGGCCTGTAGATTGGGATGCCCTACTCACTGACTTGGCCAAAGGGTTGAGAATTGCAGAACATCATTTAGCCTCAGACGTTGTGGAGCACTACATCCAACGACCCACTCAACAAGGGTCTGTCAGAGACGACAGACGCGAGAGAGGGGGGGGTGTTAGCAGTAGTCAAGGAACTGAAGGGCTAACAAGACAAGGAAGCCAGCGAAGGGAGTCGGAGTGAAGAGAAGGTACAAGCAGACAGAGTAGTCAACGAAGATCGGGCAAGTAGGCCATTATTTTTTCAGGAAGCTAAAGCATATCAAAGAGGTGGACACATAAGGAGAAGGAGCAAGTAGGAAGCTCGAAGATGTGTATGTCAAATCGTTAGAGGAAATCCCTACAAAAATAGTGATTTTCATCACTAAAAGCCATTGTAAATACCATTTCATATTTTTGTAGCTCCATTTTGTGCAAGCCAAGGATTCCTTGAGCTTGAGGAGCATTAGAAGTAGCTACCTACCAGTTTTCATAATTTTTAGACTCCATTTGAGCCTTCAAATGGGGCCTAGAACCTAATTTTTAACTAGGCTGGACACTAGGTCTGGACACGGCCAAAACCTAGTAAAAAACTATAAATAGAGCTAGAGAGATCATTTTTGAGGTTAGCTTGTAATTGATTTGAACTTGTATGAGCTTTTCGAAAGTAATCTAAAGAACTCCATTGCTTCTCACTCTTTGTCTTGCCTTGTGTGCGCGTGTGTGTGTATGTGTGTGCATGTTAGTGTGCTTCGCACTCACGCACTTGTGCCTTCACTTGTTCGAGGTCATCATACCATCCTCACGTCTTCACTTGCTACAGATTTGAAGATCATTGAAGACCGGAAGCGTTGTAGCCTGAAGTCTTGCATACCAAAGATTTGTAGATTTCAAGACCTGAAAATTTCCAGACTTGAAGACTCCAACTTCGAACAATTCACCTATGTATGCTTCTCTTCTCTAGCTTTGTCGAGGGTGACAAAGTCTGGGGGGCAGTGTTGGCTTAGGAGAGCTGCTCATATTTTCTCTTGAGCATAGACACCCCTCTATCACTCAAGAAATACCCCATTTTTTTGTAAAGGAGAAGTGTCCATGTGAACACCCTCCTAAGCCTCTTTTTAATAATTCTCTAACACTATGGTAGAGAAGCCTTGGGAAATAGCTTATCTTTTGCACACTTCTAAGAGATCATACGTAAAAAACCCATGGATGCCCTTCATTGGGATTTTTTTGTTACAAGAGGGATCTTGGAATCTCCTAGAAGATATGTTAGTTAGAGATATTCCCTTTTTGACTTTTCAAAAGAAGCACATGGGGAAATGTGCTTAGTCTATATATAGAGGCTCATTTTTGTAAAGAAGGGGAGCTTTTGGTTCGACATGCTCTCATGTAATATCTCTTATGAATGGAAGAATACTCTCCTTTACTCCAAGACTATTTACAATCTTGTATTGTGTCTTTGTGAGTCTGTGAGAGTGAGTTGTGTGTGTGCCTATGCATGTCTCTCCTTTGTGTGAGTAGAGTAGTTGCATTATTTGTATTTTGCACATGGACTAGGATCTTTGATGCCCTTCTCTCCATGTTTTCAAGCATGTGGCATAGCATGGGGCTGATGGCCAATGGCTTGAACATGTTGGAGGTAGGGTTGGATGAGAAGAGAGTCAATCTTGAGCCTTCCTTCTTGCTTCCATGCAAGGTGGTGAGGGTCTTGGAAATACTACAACTTCAACAGTCCTTCCCAAAAGCTTGTTCAGTATGAAATACTCACTAAACACTCTTACCATCACACGTTCATCCTTGAGCGCATCCCTAGAAATGGTGCCAAACTTAGTGTTGCTCTAGACAAGGGAAAGTATCACATCGTGGAGATCCATCTCTTTAATTGTCAATCCACAAAAGAGTAAGAATGATGTTAATATCGAGAACAAGTGAGGTGCACAAAGGTGAAGGTGAGAAGCACACTAGTGTACACACACATACACACACACACACACAAGGAAGAGACAATACTTCTAGTTAAAATTTATGTCCTATGCTACTTTTGGGGGATCAAATGAGGTAAAAAAATGTGAAACTTGGGAGGCTTGTTCTATCTTGTCTCTTGAAGCATGAAGACTCCTCAGCTTGCACAAAATGGAGCTTCACATGGCAAAATTGGGTGGTTCTATGTTACAATGGTTAGTGAAAAGAATTATACTTAATGTTTCAGACAAGATTTGATTAATCTAAATCAATATTGACTATAAATTTCATTAATGGGGCCCCCTCTGGTCTCCTTGCTCTCCTTCTCACATGCTTCCTCTTCTTTGATGTTGTGAGTTGCTCCCAATATTAATCCTAGATGGGAATTTATAGTTGTAAAGCTTGGTGATGAGTTTGCATGTTTGATGAGAGGTTTTGTAGCAATTAGTGTGGGTGTTCTCTAGCCCATTGCACGGCCAAGAAAAAATGAAGAAGAAAAAGAGGGTTGCTTCAAGCCCCATTACCTCTCCTGTTGAGACAAGCTTATGGTTCAATATTCTTAGTACTCGAGATGGATTTGATGATGTTGTCTGTCAAAGAGCCATGGGATGGATTCTCTATGTATGAATCAATATGTTTGATATCCACTTTGCTATCTCTCAGATGAGCATATGAATGCATGGCCTAGGTGCCAAGCATAAGCATATCTTTTGCCACTTATCAGGCATGCAACAACTTGGGTCATCTTATCCCGATGGGGGATCATAACTATCTGATTCACCTTTTTGTTTTTTTTTTTGGGCTTAGATTGGGTTGGTTGTTATGACACTTGTTTTGCATAATTTTCTTTTTCTTCATGCATGGTAGCTCGCAAACACATAACATTGAAGGGCTAATTATCTCTCTATATTCCACACTCAACAATACACTTTGTTTAGTGATCCTAAGCTTCTTCTTTGTCTTGTTGCTTGTGTGCATGTTCATGAACTTAGGCTTGGCATATGTACCAACATGCATTCCCATTCCCCAGACTACAACATGTGTCTTTCATGAAGAAAGAGTAGACCGTATACATACTCCTAAGAGGGCATTTCATGTGAATTGGAGATATTCAAGAAAAACGTTTAGGTGGAGCTAGAAAGATGGGTTATGAGCCTTATTGCCATGTCTTTGATAAAAGAAACCTTATTGCAAACTAGCAAACCAGATTGAAAGTTTTTCGACTATGCACTAATCTTCATGATGAGATTTTAAGGTCTAGTAGTTAATGTGTAAAATCTCATCTCAAGTGCTAATTTCCTTGTTGCTCAAGAAAAGGGCCATTACCACGTCATGGAGGTCCACCTCCTTAATTATCAATACACAAAAGAGTAAGGATGATGTGAAGATTTCAAAAAAGTGAGGTGCACGAAGGTGAAGGTGAGAAGGACACTAGTGCACACACACATACACACACACACAGAGAAGGAAGAGACAATAGGAGAGGCAATGGAAGATAAATCAATTTTTCTCATTACTCAAAGTACAAGAACTCTCATATCAAGCTCATACCTCAAAACTAGCTAATTCCAAAAATGAGCTCTCTAGGTCTATTTATGGTTTTCAAGGTTAAGTGAACAATTTTGCATCTAATGATCACTCTAGTTAAAATTTATGTACTATGCTACTTTTGGGGCATCAAATGAGATTCAAAAAATGTGAAAATTGGTAGCTATCTAGGATCCTCAAGCTCAAGTACTCATGGGCTTCCATGAAATGGAGTATCACATGGCAAGATTGTGTGGTTCCATGTTACAATGGTTAGTGATAACAATCATTGTTGATGTTTCATACAAGATTTGATCAATCTTAATCAATAATTGATTGGAAATTTTATTAATGGGGCCCCATTTGGTCTCCTTGCTCTACTTCTCATATGCTTCATCTTCATCAATGCTATGAGCTACTCCCAACACCCCCTCCCTCTCACGTTTGTCATCCCCAATAGAACCTTGTTGTAGGGAGTGATTGATATAGTTCTATAAGAGGACATGTGCAAGGTTGTGCTAATTTACATGGATACCCCTCGCTAGGTGAGATTCTACCTTGTCCCATGCTATTTTCTGTGGTATATCATGTGGTTGGTAGAAATAGTGTGTCGAGTAAAGGAGTTTTTCACAAAAGAAAAGTTGGAGGAGATGAGTTGCCCTGGTAATGAAAACCTCAAAATGGTATTCCCAAAACACGTTGGTGACCATTTCTTCAAAGGTTTGTTTATAGCATGAGGGTATATACTTTACATGACAATGCTAGGCATAGCAAGTTTTGAGTGATGGGGTGGTGCTCATATCATAGATGAGATCCAAGCTGCGATGCTCAAAGCTTGATGTGGAAACATGAGATGTGTGTACTCTTTGGAAGACCTTGAATGTATTCTTCATGAGGCCAAAGCTTTTGATGGACATCCTTGTTGGAGTTTGAGGTCTGTGGAAGCACACAAACAACACAAGGAAGAAGAAGGAGCTTGAAGCACAACACACAATATTGAATGTATTGCCAAGAGAATGTACAAAGATAAGTGACCCATTTAGGTTATAGGTGTATATACAAGCCAGGGGGGAAAAACCTCCTAAAGAGGGAAAAAAGTGCCTCGATAGTCCTAGTGTACTACCTAGATATATATCAACAAATCCCCCCTGGGAGTGATGTAGTGAACAAAGAGCTAGAACTCATGTATAAGTTCCAAGCTATCTAGAATCAATCCACAAAAGGAAGTAAGCCCAAAGCTTTGGAAAAAGCTTTAAACTTCTCCCTACGCAGAGTGTTTGTGAAAAGCTATGCCAAACTGATCTCTCTAGTAGAGAACATGTCCCTAACATAATGATAATGCACCTCAATGTGCTTAGTGCGATCATGGAACACAGGGTTCCTCGCAACTACCAATATGATCTGAGTGTCTATGAAGATGGTGGTGACAGAAGATTGAACAACACCCAAATCTGTCATAACTTGTGAAACTTGTAAAGGCTAAGAAATTGCCTCATTTGGACCCGCATTAGATTGTCCACCTCTTAAAAGAGGTTGCAAAGTGTCATACACATCTTTGGAGCTAACTTATGTCTTCTTAGTACATGAAAGTAATGGCTAAATAACATCTTCCACAAAAACAACATCATGACTAACTGAAATGCATTTTTTATGTGGATGATACAGACAATAGCTTTTACTTTCAGAACTGTACCGAACAAAAAAACATTTAATTGCTTTATCATCCAATTTCCTACATTGATGTTTAGGTATTAGACAATCAACGATACAAAGATGAGCAACAGATGGCTTGCGACCATGCCAAGCCACATATGGAGTGATAGAGTGCAATGCTTTACTCGGACACCTATTAAGTACATATGCTACACACATAACAACCTCCAGCCAAAAACAATGTGGTGAAGCCTAACTCTTAACAATACACCTCACCATCTCCATGAGTGACTTGTTCTTCCTTTCAGCAACTCCATTTTGTTGAGATGTATACAACATTGTATACTGATGTTTTATCCCACGTTGAGCCAAAAATGCATTAAAACCAGAAGACATATTCCCCCCTTGATCAGAATGGAGGGTGTCCATTTTACATGTTGACAGGTTTTTAGCCAAAACAAGAACGTGTGTGAAGAACATAAAAACTTTAGACTTTGCTTTCAATGGATATACCTATGCATGCCTAGAAAAATCATCATTCAAAGCCATGAAGTAGAGATAGTTCCCAAAAGAAGATGTTTGCATAGGACCACCAACATCATTGTGAACAAGCTACAAACGTTGCATTTTGCCCATAATACAGCCTTCATAGACATGTTTACGAGGTGCCTCAAGTATGGGTAGAGAGGACATAATTTCAGATTTCTGTAGGCATAGCAAACTAGCAAAATTTAGATGACCAAAGCATGCATGCCAAAGCTTTGCAACTGACATAGCCTGAGAATCTTGAACTGCACATGCTAAATCATTCATAGATTTTGCATAATCTATGAGCTTATACAGCCCACAACATAAAATGTCAGTAACCCATACAGAAACATCATATAAGCCCATAATGGGTAACTGGTACCATCCGACTTATCCTCAATAGGCAACATACGGAGTACATCACTACTTCATTGACGTCCACTAACTAAAATATCCCGATGCATAAAAATGATTGTATCACAAAAGTGGAACAAAACTACCTTGTTTAGTTTTGCTAAACCTGTAGCGGACTTTGAGGAGCTTATGTTGGAGAATCAAAACCTGTATATATCTTTGGCACAAAGACAAATATGTCTGAACAGTCACTATGATAGTGCATTTCGAGGCTAAAACAAGCTTAGATCCCGATCTTGACACCACAAAGTGAGGCTTTTTTGAACTCCTAATCACCCTGCGTATGTTCACCAGTTTTCATGCCATTCTGATACCATGACTGAAGGGGTGTGGAGGATACCCTAGATGAAGCGAAGTCCTACTCTGATACCAATTGTTGGAGTTTGAGGTCTGCCAAAGCACAAAAACAACACAAGGAAGAAGCACAACACACAATACTAATGTATTACCAAGAGAATGTACAAAGATAAGTGACCCATTAAGTTTATAGGCATATATACAAGCTAGGGGGAAAAACCTCTTGAAGAGGGAAAAAATTGTCTCGGTGGTCCTAGTGTGTTCACATACATCACTACCTAAATATATATCAACAATCCTCACTACTGTATTGATCATATGGCTGAGTCAAGGAAGCCAGTGCCAAATGGTGATCATCATGTATGCCATTTTCATAGGTCCTTCAGGGGGTGCAAAATGTGGGTAATTGAACCAGTCTTGGCACTTCAAATCATTTTGCACTCTAATGGCAAATGCTGACCAAGACGGATGTCTGGGCACTGGGCCAAAGCATGGATTATAAATGGTGTGTGTAGAAGCTTTTGATGAAGTGTACATCATTTTAGCCCATTTCCTTGACCTAAGACTCGATTCATGTGGAGTGCATCTTGCCTAGTTCTCCCTCTAGCTTCATCCATGCTAGGCATGGTAGCTCAAAGGTGTCCTGACCCTCCTCAGTGACAAATCCACCTATTGCTGCTTGTGGCTCCTTTTCCTCTTTCAAGGTAGGGTCAACTAGAATAGTGACCATTTGCTCTCGCTTTGGTAGGTCCGATGGGGAATCCAACCTCGATAGTGCAATCTGTTGTAATAAAGTAAATCCAGGATCTAAGGGTTCAACCAATTTAGACAAGTCTAAAATTAGATATCATTTGGTCACTCATGTGTGTGGCCGAAGATCTCAACACTAGAGTTAAGCATAAGTTCATGTGCTCTCATAAAAAAGTGATCCACTTAGCTTGGTGGTTACATCTCAAGGTTGTGAGCGAGGAGGCCTTGGGTTCGACCCCCATAGGGAGCATGGGGAGAGTGTTTTTCCCATTCTAACTAAAGTTAACGTGAGTTAACTTGAGTCTAGGGAGACTAAAATCGAGTGGAGAGTACACCAACCACTAGTGGACTCTAGTGGAAAGTACTATAGTAGTGGTCAAGATCACTCCAACTACTATTAGACTCTAGTGGAAGATATTAAAGGAGTCAAGAAAGAAGCATCAGGTACTCCTTAGTGGGCACAAGCATTAGGTTCCATTTCACGACTTGCTCATCTTCAAAAATATCTCCAACCCACTATGCCAACGTCATCTAAAATTAATCAATCCCAAACTTGCATTGCAATCCTATGTGTTTGTTACAGAGATCTGCTACAAAAGATGTTAGACTCAAGATATGACATGCAGGAGATGGTTGAGTAATTTCTAATCCTCCCTCTTCGGGTGTGTTTCAACCATCTCCTTTCTATCATATCTTGAGTCTAACATATAAGAGGTAGGAGATGGTTGAACCACACCCTGAGAGGGAGGATTAGCAATTATTCCTCAACCATCTCTTTCCCATCATATCTTGAGTCTAACAAAAGGAGAACATATTAGTATGGAAACAAATCGCAATCTCAATATGGTGAGACCTCAATCCCTTTCCAATGCTAATATGCATACCATGTAGCCCGGTGATGTGTCGCGATATTCATGGTGTCCTCGTGCCTCATTCGAGTCTCTAGACTTCCTACTTGCATACTTTGGAGAGTGCATAATCACATATTCATGTTTGGTGTCATCATGTTTGGTTCCAACATATTGGTGGGTGATTATTACAGGGTTGATTGGTAAGCATGGGTGTCGATAAGGAATTACAAGGACATGGGTCAGTGGATGACTTATCAAACTAGAGGTTAGTGGGTGAAGGTGTTCATGGGGATATTTACAAACCCATTTCCAAGATGATTGTGATATTAGTTTAGAAGGGTGGTTAGATACATTGGACATTGGCTTAGATAGAGGGTAACTAGTGTAGCTATTTGTCCCAATTGGAGAATTTTGTTATGTACAAGATTATTCATGACATTGTAGAGGATTTTATTAGTACTCTTTGCCTATCCTTTGGCCTGAGGATGACATGGTGCTCATTTTTTATGAATCACCAAGATATTAGGGTCTGATATTGGGATTGGCATACATAACATTAGCATATTCAGGTTCCAATTAGGTTCTATTGTGGGTGCCTCATATTCGGAAACTATCGTGTGTTCGAGGATTATGTATAGTATTTGGGTGGGCTCTCTCCATTTGTAGAATTGAATCTTTGAGCAATGGGGTCGTTTTCTATGATTAGTGGGGATGTAACTACTAATACCCTATTGAGGTTATCCTCGACTGATGCATAGTTTACTGAAACCACATTGGCAAGGGGTAGTGGTTGTTGTCCTAGCATTGGTAGGGGTCTCGATTGTGCCTGTTAAAAGCGCTTTCACAAGTCACTTTTAATCTCTTTTCGGGGTTCTTGGGAATGGATAGGGGTCTGACAGTGTAGAGGCCCTTTATTTAATTTTCCCTATTTAACATTCAACTAAACAGTTTATTGTCTTCCAACTCAAGATTATCACGACGCAGTACGCTTATCACACAAATTAACAACCACGACTTCGCACAGACTTATTAATGTTAGCATAACATTACTGTGTTATAATCAACCACTGGAACTTTAAGAATAAGATACAGTACTCAGGATTTGGATGAATCTGCAATACCATAGCATCCGGCGCGGTTGCCTAGACAGATAGTCTGGCGATTCCCGTCTCTCGCCGAAGAACACCATGATTGCCTTTTCATTAATGAAAAAGAGTTACATCTGTTCGCTACGCCTTTTCGGTGTGTGCGACTATGAACAATAAAATTACAATCCAATCCAGCGGCCTAACACTGGCACGCATGGTGGACGCGAACCCAAAAAAGGAAAATACAGTCAAGGCTCATCAATAATGCCTTGTATATACAGGGTTCTAGCTAATTTAAAAGTGTGTGTGCTCTTCTGCTTTAATGAGTCCAGCATAGTCTTCAAAATGTCCGGCTCGATCAATTAGGCATCTGTTCTAACCAAACTAGCCGCAACTACTTGACTCATCAATAATTCAGCCTGCGTTTGCAAAAATGATTCCTACAAATAAAAATCGTTGGTTATGGCCGCATCTCTCCTCAACTTTATTTCGGTGATTTCGGCATAAATACCAGACAATCTCTCTGCCTGAAATCCCAACTGCTTTTCTCTACGTTCCAATTCCTGAGCTTGATATTGGATAGTTTTATAGTAAGCATCCCTCTCTTTCATAATACCTGCTAACTCTTTCTTGAGCTGAATCGTCAGGCCCGTCTGTGCTTACAAGTCACGATTCTTCTGGAAAAGGTCGACGGATACGATCTTGAGTTCTTCAGTGTTCTGCATAGCCAAGTCACCATTTCTTGTTTTGTTTGTGTCACCAGCTCAAGGTCCACACATGTTTCTTCTAGCAAATTGCCGAGCGCCACCCAAGCATCTTCTTTGTCTTGTACCAACTGCTTCAATTGCACGATTTCTTCATCGCGAGCGGCTAGGAGGACATCTTTCACCTTCAGTTTAGCAATTGCAGTGTCCCGTTGGGCAATCAAAATGTCTCCTTCAGCTAATTGTGCTTGAAGTTGTTGAAGATGAACCTGCAAGGCATGATTTTTGGCCTTGGCCGCAATTGCTTCTTCTTGGAGTGGGGCAATATCAGCTTCTAGTAAATCCACTTTCCCTTGCAATTCTTGTTGAATGTGCTGAGTGGCTAGCTTCATTTGGAGGGGCAATTGCTGGGAGAATTGGATTAGAAGACGACCCATAGACTCCAATTTGGTAAACATGACTGCGGGGGGCGAAAGAGAGGGAGGGGGTTGGGATGATGAAGCAGAGAGTAGATGAGGGGAGGGTGGTGGAGAGTAATCGGGAGAAGATAGTTGATGGGTGGACGCCTCGCGGTTGGCAGTGGAGATTGCACCAGGAAGAACTGCAACAGGCTCAGAAGTGGTAGTGGGCAGAGGAAGAGGAAGAAGGGTGTTCGGCACCAACACGATTCTGGTATCGTTCTGGTTATTCTCCTCCGTAGTATCGATCACGACTTTAGCAGTGGCAATCACTTCCTTGATGATATCATCTGCGATCTCTTTCACAGCGTCCTCATCTAGATGATGAGATTCCTCCCGCGAGGAAACGTCAGCTACATCTTCCATATTCGTATCTGGATCTGGCTGCTTAAGAGAAGAAGATGGAATGGAGGATTCTACCTAGAGAGAGGTGGCAGTTTCGTGAAAGACTTCAGCTTCGTGACCTGCAGTGGAACCCTGTACCTGACTCTCAGAGGTGCTAACACATCTGCGTTTGCGTCGAAAAAATTAAAGCAAATCTTCATCATCATCATCTTCAATCATCTGGGAGGCTTCTTCATATCGCAACATGGTAGGCGAAGGGGGTTGTGCAGCTTGGATCACCGGAAAGAGGAAAGTTAGAATATGGGGTAAGCAGATGCAAGGGATGTCATTCTTTGCGATTTGCTTTGTAACCGTCACACATTCACGGTGAATGCACCTAAAAAAGAAGGACGTGAAATTCACAGGCTCACAGGAAGTAGTATCGATCATGGAATAAAAGGGTCATGAAATGCCGTAGGTGCATTTTTGTAAATTTAACGTGGCGACCAAGAATTGCAGAGCAGTACGCTCTGGTTCGGGTCGGCACAGGATGGCAAACTCATTAAATGAGTTTCGGGGAAACAATTCCTTCATGGTAGCAAGAGGAAGGAGTGGACCATTCTCCAATCCCTCCTGAGGGAGTCAGAATCCCTCAACAAACATGTCTAGAGTGATTACTACAGGAGGATTTAGACATGTAATCGGTCAACACTGCTCCGTAGCAGGCGTGGCGGCGATGGTAGAAATAATCTGCACATGAAAGAGGTGACACTCCACTGAATGCCATGGTAGTTTAGTGAAGGCCATCAATCCCTGAGTGCGCAAGTACTCACTCACTTCGGGAGTGAGACCTGCACGGAAAGTGGCGATGTTAGCCAGAGCTTCCATGGCACGCACAAGGATACAAAAAAACACAGAGTACACAGATCGCGCAAACACACAAACACAATAGCGATTATGAGTGGAAAGAACGGGATTAAGTAAGATCACGAGAAAAATTAGGTGGCAAAACCCTACTCATAACGTAGTATTGAAGAGATATCCTTCATAAGTGAGGCATGCATGCATGAATAGAGGCAGTGACACAAAGGCGGTGATTAATCATGATTAGATCAACAAAACGGAAGGATTACAGTCAGATAGTCAACTGACACACGGGAAGTAGAAAAAGAAAGCCATTAACAAACGAAAAAGAAAAAATAAGTGAGTACTCTTCAGGAGTTACTAGACGGCGGGTGATAAGGGCGGAGCTTAGAGCCATTAATCACTTTTGGAAGGGGAACACCTGTTAAGGTCACCAACCGAAAAGTGGCGGATCCCACTTGCTCAGCAATCCGGTATGGACCGAACCACCGTAACTTTTCTAGCAGATCTGTTGGCTTTAGCATTATAAAATAAAACGAGTTGGTCAACCGTAAAGACAAGGGTTTTGAGGAAGCGATCATGAGTACGGGCTTGACGGAGCTGAATTTCTTGAAGAATCATGAAGCTTTCCCAGCGTTGTTGATCCAATGATTGGAGCACATCCAACCGAAATGGAAAGATTCTTCCGACAACAATTTCTGAGATAAGGCTACCCATAGGCTCGGCACCACTACTTCCATTGGCACAATAGCTTCTAGATCATAAGCGAGTTTAAACGGAGTTGTTCCGGTTGCCACTTTGTACATGGTCTGGTAAGCACACAATACTACAGGTAAGAGTTGGTCCCATCGTTCAGGACATTCCAAGATCAATTTCCGGAGCATATTCAGCAAAGTCTTATTGGTACTCTCAGCCAGACCATTGGCACGCGGATAGTAAGGTGAGCTGAGTTTGTGTATAATATGAAAATTCTGAGTTAGCACTTGCATTAAGTTGTTTGCAAAATGTGTACCCTGGTCCCTCACAATTTCCAGAGGTAATCCATATCGAGGGAAGACATCCTTCATCAAACATTTGGCCACCGAAACATCTGTGGCAGAACGTAAAGCCCAAGCTTCTGGCCACTGAGTGGCATAATCTGTACAAGTCAAAATATATTGGTTGTGGTGAGGGTAGCTGGGGGTGTAATTGGGCCAATGAAATCTAAACCCTACTTTTGAAAGGGCTCCAATGGTAGAACCGGTTGGAGAGGAAAGAAATAGCACTACAAGGGCTGTCCAGACCATTGACAGACATCACACTGCTGCACAAATTGAACAACATCTCGGTACATGGTAGGCCACCATAGCCCGCTTTGCAGGATTTTGCAATGAGTGAGATCAGCGGCAAAGTTTCCTCTAGGGGGTGATGAGTGAGCCATGGCAATAACTGATGCCGATTCATGGGGAGGGATACATCTGAGTAAGACACCAGTCTGATCGATGTAATACAGTTGACCCACAATCAACCGGAATCTGCGACTGTAAACTGCAATTTTCTGGCGCAGAGCAGCGAGAGTATTAGGAGGTAGACAACCCTCAGTGAGAAAAATCATTAACATATCATAGTATGTAGGGGCAACAAGAAGTTCTGTAGATTCTTCAGGAGTTGTCTCGGTGACGTAAATAGCTGGTGTAGTGTCATCAACACCTACCGGAGACTCACCGGAATCCAGTCGAGATAAAAATTCCACCAAGACATGGGCCATGCCGAGTCGGCGAATAACTTCATAATCGAACTCCTGGAGTAGTAAAACCCATCTTGCCAGTCTGCCACCTAAACGCCATTGTCGAACCAAATACACTAGTGCGGCATGATCCACATGGAAAGTGAATTTTCGTCCCAGCAAATAATGCCGAAATTTCTTAACAGAGTATACCAGCCCAAGACACTCTCGTTCTGTCACAGAGTAATTTCTTTCTGCAGGAGCTAATCGGCAGCTCGCATAGTACACAGGCCAAAACCATTTGTCAGTTTCTTGCATTAGCACACTACCAATCGTGATGTCTGATGCATCCACGAAGACATGGAATGGATGTTCCAAATCAGGTGGTTGCATGATCGGAGCCTGCGTCAATAAGACCTTCAAATAATCAAATGCCATTTGACACTCATTAGTCCATTCATACTTCCGCGGGATGCTGGTCATAAGTCGGTTAAGTGGTGTCGCTAGATGAGCCAACCACCGTAAATGTCTGCCATGCCACCGGATCTGGCCAAGGAACCTCATAACTTCTTTCGGTGTCTTTGGGACCAATGCCTCCAACACGGCTGCGACTTTATTAGGATCTACCTGTATTCCTTGTTTAGAGATGATATGACCGAGAAGCTTTCCACAGAGACAGGGGACCGCAAAAAGTGATTTGGTAGGATTCAAACATAATCGATACTCCTGGCACTTTTCAAAGCAACACCGTAAATGATACAAGTGTGCTGAAGTGTCGCCAAACAATGAAAAATCATCCAAATAGACTTGCATAAATGTTGTCAGGTAAGGTGAGAACACTTCTTGCATACATCGTTGGAATGTACTCCGGGCATTCCGTAACCCGAACCACATTACGGTGCATCCATAAACGTCCCAGTTGGTGATGAATGCTGTCTTTGGTATATCCTGTTCTGCCATCCTCACTTGATTGTATCCAATGTAGCCATCTAGAAAAGAGCACCGCTCTATGTTAATAAATCCATGGGTCAAGACCCTTCATGTCTCTGTAATCCCAAGCGAAGACATTTGAGAATTCGCGTAGGAGTTGCACCAAATCGTCTTGGAAGTTATCTGCTAATCCTGCCTTAATATTTACTAGCCTCGGGTTGACCGTATCTCCCGAATTGTACGTTACCAGCTGATCCTCTGGTACATAGAATTGCCGGGGCTTTACCCAATCATCAGCTGGCTGCAACAATTGTTGTAAGGTCGGTTCATCCATAGTTATATCATCATCTGTTTCTGCTTCTCCAGCCATGGGCACGACCGTACAAGCTGTCGGACTCTAGTTATTAGCTACCAACTGTAAGTCTACAGTATCTAATGGGATAAGGTCCTTATTTGTCTTGACGAAAGCCTCCTCCTCATCATCAGATAGCCCATCCATTATATGGACTGGCTTTGCTACATATGGTCGTGCGTGTAGATCACAGGGTTGCATAGCATCCAATGTAACTACATATTTCCGGTGATTGTCTTTGAAAATTAACTCTTGAGCTGACCAATGCTGTATGACTTTGGCTTGCTTTAGCCATGGTCGATCGAAGAGTAAGTTGTAGTCGAGGCTAGATTCGGGTAGCTTCAAGACTACAAAAGTCATTTTAAATGTAGTTCCCTACAGGGTTATAGGAATATTATGTACTAGTCCCATCGGATGGACTCGGGATTGGTCCGCCATTCGCACAAAGAACTGCACTGGTTCAATTTGGGTCCAACCCAGTTTCTTGTAGAGTGCAGATGTCGCAATATTCACGCCTGACCCTCCATCAATTAAAACTTGTGTAATCTTCTGGTTTTTATACCAAACTAGTGTGACAGGGATTCTTACACTTAGTACAATACACTTGTTTGGACGGATCCTCGGACACCTTCTTACTTGCTTTCAACCATTCCAGATCCTCTATAAAACCTCCAACCTTGTGCTCCAACTATAAGGCCATTGCAATGACAGTGTACAATGTCATTCCGCCCACACAGCTAATGATCATGATTTGTTTTAACTGTGGATTCAAGCCATTGATAAACAATTGTGTTATGACATCGTCTGGCAGGTTGACATGCATCGGTGGCAGCTGCCTTAAATGAGTTTTGAACAGTGTTGCATACTCCTGGACACTCTGGTGTGGTTTCTACCGATTGTTCTGCAAATAGTCAAAAATTTCTACAGGTTTCTTCTTCAACCGAAACCTCTACAGGAACGCGTCCCTCACATCATCATAGTTACCAAAATGATTAATATCATATTCTGTCAGCCACCTTGCTGCTTCATTAACCAATGTGGCCTGAAACACAATGGCCTTATACGCCGGATCTGGTGGGTGGTTCAACACTGCATAACTGATCTCGAATGTGCGAACATGTGCATCGGGGTCATCCCTCGAAAATCCACCAAATTTTATGTAGGTCACTCCAGTTGGGACCGATCGAGGTGGAACGATTGGTTGTGGCTGCTGTTGTTGTTGCTGCTGAAGTTGCGGTTGCGGCTGTGGCAGTGTTTGTTGCTGTTGCTGTGAGCCACTCATGGTGCTATTGTTGGTAGTGTTGTTGTTACCTGAATCTTGAGGGGGTGTCTCTTGTCCTTTGGAATCTGTATGGTCAGCCTGTTCACTTTCCGGTCCACAAATGTCATCGAATCTCTTACTTAACTCCAAATCTAGTAGCCTTTCCTCAGCTTTGGTGTCAAAATTAGGTAGACCTACACCGAAAAGTGGTGAACGCAGTAGGTGTCCACCAGGCAACACCGCAGTATCACTGAAAATATTCAAATGACCACCAAGTGGTACCGAACTTCCATCGAAACTTGTTGAACTCTCACCAGACCAGGTTACACTATCACCGGAAACGTTATCACCTGGTACCGCGAACTTGTCACCAAAATTGGCCGAATTCGGACTAGATATGGCTGAACTGATTCCGTAATGCATCTCTGTACACCCAGACGTCACTGTTCCTTCTCCAAAAAGTACCGGACTCACACCGGAATTGACCGGAATCTCGTCATGTGTTATCGAGCTAGCACAAGAATCACTATTGACTGGCTCCGATCCTTCTACAACTGGACTTAACTGCCCTGTACTTCTACCACCCGGGGGTGTTCCTAATAAATTTGGAACTACCCAAGGATGTTGATCTTGCCTATACTTTGGGTAGGACTCACCGGAACGAGTAACCAGCATATATCACTTCTTCAACTAGCGGTTACTATTCGCCATCGCTTGCCTTGAGTACTGCTCTTCCCTTACTGGTTATTCCAAATCTGTTTCCATCTTCCCACAGACGGTGCCAATGTTAAAAGCGCTTTTTGGGGTTCTTGGGGTTGGATAGGGGTCTGACAGTGCAGAGGCCCTTTATTTAATTTTCCCAGTTTAACATTCAACTAAACAGTTTATTGTCTTCGAACTCAAGATTATCACGACGGAGTACGCTTATCACACGAATTAACAACCACGACTTCGCACAGACATTAATGTTAGCGTAACATTACTGTGTTAGTAATCAACCACTCGAAGTTTAAGAATAAGATACAGTACTCAGGATTTGGACGAATCTGCAATACCATAGCATCCAACGCGATCGCCCAAACAGACAGTCTGGCGATTCCTGTCTCTCGCCGAAGGACACCATGATTTCCTTTTCATTAATGAATAAAGAGTTACATCTGTTCGCTACGCCTTTTCGGTGCATGCGACTATGAACAATAAAAGTACAATCCAATCCGACGGCCTAACATGCCTCATATGGTGGTTGATAATTTTGAGGGGGCCTACAAAATGGTTGCTACTAGTAGTGGCCTTGATATCTACCTAGCTATGGATAAGGCTACAGGTAGTTATGGATAGTCTTGAGTGGTGTGGTTCATGTATTTTCTCTCAATTGAATAGTGGTGGGTAGTCAAGTTTCTTGGGTTCTGAATCATTAATGGACACACATTGCCATGTAATCCTCCACAAGTGTAGAAACATTTAATGGAGACCATTATAGGGGTCAACTTACTTGATATGCCCAACTTTTGAGCCACTCACTCCATAAAATCTTCTATCGAGGTGGAGACTTTAGATGAGAGATCGGTTGAGCAATCAAAATCCTTATAGATTTTATCAAAATGATCCTCTATGTTTATGCAAATTCTCAGGCATTGCTCTATGTTTTGGGGTTCCTTAAGGTACACATATGACCAAAGCTTTGCACCCAACAAACCATCTAAAACACAGAAACTTATTTAGCTTTGCTAGGTAACTCTAGGGTTGGGCATCTCTCAATATATTTCCTAAACCTACATCCTCCTACCTTATAGTTTCCTAAGGTCTCTATTTGAAATTGTGAATCAATGAGGAGGTATTATGTCTGATCCCACTCTTATAAAAATCTATGATGAAGGCCTCTGACAAATGATGGATATCCCTAAACTATCTTTGATGTAGAGGTTGGAACAAAGTTAGGTTAGTATTCTTCAAAGTTACTCAAAGGCATTGTATTGAGTGAACATGTCCTCCACTTGTTCTGCCCTCAATACATGTTTGAACTCTACAACATGATCATAGGGGTTAGTGGTGTTGGAAGTGAGGTAGGCCCTTAGCTCATGTCATAGGTCCATGGTTCCATAGGTCCAGTATATATACAACATTAATTCTAGCAATCTTCCATATTGACAAAACATGAACATACCACAACTTAATCATACAAATGATGAGATAAAGATAGACAAAGAATAGACGACATGTGTAAGGTGTTACGTAAGCCATCGCTTACTCATAGTATCATATATACCAATGTTCCATGTACAATGTGGGAGTAAAATTCTCAACCATTCTATGTGATGAGAAATAGATGTATGTACAATGTAACAAACATATTCAGATGTATGGGCAGTAATCTGAATATACATGAGATGTGTGACCTTATAGGTTATAGAAGAGTGAATATGAGTGACTGAAAGAGGAAGGATCAGTATGAACGGAAATCCTCAAACTCATGTGAACACACCTTCTCAAACACCTCATAAAAATATGCATAAAGCATATACGTACTGATTCTCTTGTACCTATGCCGAATAGGACTCCTTCTGATATGAACGCCACAGCCTCCATAAACTTCAAGTAGTACCTGTGTGCATAAAGAGAATATGTACCTGAATACTTTAACATAAGATGTGAATCTTATGTTAAACTCCATCCAATGTCTTTGAAGTAGCTAGACATCTTCTTGTAGAAGACAATCTTCAACCTAACATCTTCGTGTAGAAGATGATCTTCAAATACGCCATGTAGATGGTCCCATCCAATGTCTTTGAAGTAGCCAGACATCTTCTTGTAGAAGATAATCTTCAACCTAATATCTTCCCGTAGAAGACAATCTTCAAATACATCTTGTAGATAGGCGATCCTCACCATCAAGCTGCTAATGACCAAGTCTTCTTGCCATGAACAAGAGATGACCTCCTCTCCATGAGCTAGAGTGTGAGCACACCCTTCATCTTCTCCAAGAAGAATCACCAAGAAGAACTCCATAGCTGCTCCTCAACATGCTTCAAGTTAGCACCATGGCTGCCCCATGTGCTAGAAGAAACACCACCTCTACTGAGGTCCAAGCTCTAGAAAGCTTGTGTTGATCCTAGGTGAAGGATGAATACAATGAGCATGAGGCTCTTCTTATATAGTCTACTTCTACTTTGAAAAGCTCATGAATAAAGCATCCCAAAAAGCACACGATCGCAATAATAAACAAACGCGTTCGCGTTTTGTTCACGAATTGACCACCGTCCACGTTCGCTGTTGACTTGTGTAAAGCTGAAAAGCTTTTATTAAAAAATTCTCTTACGCTGCCGCCGGCGGGGATCGAACCCACGCGCCTGGGATGGAAGGATGATTGTTTAACCATGATGCCCACGCGCTTTGTTGTTGGAGAATCTAGTAAAGAGCGCTATACATACTGTAGACTTCTGGACAAAGTGGACTAATTTGATCATGGATAATGTCCTATATGACATTGTATTCCAACAATCCCCCCTGCAATGTCATATTGGTACAATCTGGTCTGTATTTGCAAACTATCAAAGCTACAAATTACCACAAGCTTCAAGCTTGTACTCCCGCACTTTAGAACTTGTTGAATATGAACCATAATACTTGAGAAAATATGCAAACTAGATATCCAATAGTGTTTCCATCAAGCAATCACTGCTTGACAACAAATATAGCATGAACTGACACTGAACCTGCTATCTCCTTTCTTCAAAAAACTGAAAACATACACTGGGATCCATATATTTGCATTTACCTTTCGAAAAAAGGATTTCTCAATGTACTTCTGCTGTGTCATGTAAATACACTAAACAAGAACTGAATCCTGGAACCTGTGACTGTCAACTCACAACTTAGTGTATTATGAACACTGTTGGTTTATCTCTGACTGTACTCAACTCAATATGAGTCATATCAACTCATCTCAATTGAAATCAACTGAAATATGAGTCAAAAAATCTATGATGTCATCTTTTCTTCATCCTTTAAATCCTTCATACCTCTTTCCTTCAGAACTTGGTATAAACATATATGTGCGCACTTCTGAAATATACCTTTCTGAAATATCAAGCTTCTCTTCAATAGAACTCTGGAACCTTCTCCTGAACAGGAACATCCTAACAGGAACTTTCTCCAAACATTCTTCTTCTTCCTTCTTCTTTCAAAGCTGGAAAATAAAGAGAACCTGACAAAGGAAATATAGGAATGCCTGTAGGTATGAATTTGCATTCTTTCACATATGGCTGAAAATAAGTCTTTATGTTTAATCACCCCCCTGGATGACTTAACACTAGTATCCAAAATTCTTCAAATATATCAGACTTTATGAAATCTGGAACGTCTTCCTTCTTTCAATAAATCTGATGTTCAGTGAACAATACCTGTTTCTGGAACAAAATCTCGGAATCCTTTTTATTAGCACTGTACACATGCCAATAGCTTTCCATGTCATTCCTCAGCTTTCCAAATTATAGAATAAGGTTAGCTGATCCTAACATAACAAAACCTTGCTGAAAGCTTTATAGGATTCATAAGCTTCAGTAACATAACAAGTATCTTCTATCTCTATGCAACACAAATCTGATAGAACCTGAATCTTTGACTTACTTCTTCCAATGTTAAGAATCTTTACAAACAAAGGATAGAGAACTGAATCATAAATACTCAAGATCATTCAAGATCAATGATCTCTCCTGTGTAGAATCTGCTGTCATCAAACCTTCATGACTGAATGTTTGATTTACTTCCTGAATGTCTCCAAGTGTCCATGCTTCTCAAAAAGCTGTAAAACTTTTCTTCAAACAAATCCTTCAAGGAATCTGAAACTCCTACTTGAAATATAAGTGGAAAAACTTCTCACCTTGAGAACTCCAAAAGCTGCAAGTTGATACTTCATAACTTTCATATTTTACCCGGGTGAAATGTGATAGTACCTGCTTGATTTTCTTTTGGCTAACTCCACTTTTCAATCAAGTGATAGGATCTGATGGAACACCTTTTTGAATACAAACATGTATCCAAAAGTCTAGACAATCATAAAAAGTAGATTCTTCAACTGACTGGTACTTCAACAAGTCTGAATTTTCTGAAGTTTCTGAAAGTACTGAATATGAGGTAACCTTTTCCAAACATAAAACCTCAACCCAAGTCTTCAACATCTGCTACAAAAAACTCTTTAACCTCAAGAGTTAGATAAAGAAGAAATATACTTCTCTGCAACTTGTCATATACCAAGTAGCTCTGTATTGACACTCCAAGAATTCTTTGAGGGAACATATAAGCTACCTGCTTAAAAGCTTCATAACTCATATACATATGAGTCAAAACATATATTTGCTGCTTTTCTTTCTCTCAATGCAATTCTTTGTCAAATCTACTAAATCATGACCAAGTGTAATGCAAAACAAGAAACTGCTTCTTCTTTAAACAAGATGTTCTCGTAGACTTGTCTTTGGATGTAGAGGAAAAATAGGAAAAGTATATGGAAAATATATGAGAAAAGGAAGCCTTACTTTTCTTTTGGAAATGATGGACTTTCTTCTTCTGCATCTTTCTTCCACCTGATGATAATGTCAACATTTTCAAATTTCTCTTCCATACCTTTTGTTCTCTTCATTTTGAAGTAGCAAACACTCTTGACTTCTTTGAATGAACTTTTCTCTTCCTCTAATGCTAAGAGTAAGAGATAAAACAAACATGGTATATAAATGGAAGTTGAATATAGAAACATGTTTTATCATCTCCTCATATCTCTGAATCAAAATTCTGCTTCAAATGTCTGAAATGACTAAATTCACCAATCGTTGTCTGAATGATGAATTGCCCTTCTAGAGTTACCTTCTCTAGATACATTTGTACCTTGATATCCAACCAACTTACAATAGAAAATTGGCTGAAAAAACTCATCTCATCTTTGCACTTGTCTTCTTAGATGAACTTTCTTGCCATGAAAGAGATTTCTCAAAACTCTCTAGAAAAACCTCTAGATATCTGTTTTGATGTAGCCTTTAACTTTCAAATGATGAAAGCGTATAAAAGCAATCCTTGAATTTCTTCAAATCTCTTCATAACTGCTCTTCTAAGATATGACCTGCAAATGATAATCTGATAGTAGAAACTGATACCTGTGATTTGATGTCGATCTGATTTCTTCATCTTCTCTAAACCATTGTTCTTCCTTGAATTTGAAGTAGTCTTCTCTTCATCAATTCTGGGTCTTCAAACAATACTTTTGTAAAGTATTTGCATACTCTTCCAAAAATATTTGGCTGCTAACAGATCATCAACTTCATACTCCACACTGATGAATACACATGTAACTGAATTGTCTAATTCTCAAATCTCTACTCATCTAGATTAAGTGTGTATGTCAAATGTCAAATGTTAGAAGATGCTTTCAAATCATATGTTGTAAATCTGGAAGTCTAGGAACCTGGGATTATGAATGAGCCTTAATGTATTGATGCCAAAGATCTAAAGTTCTGAAACCAAAACCTTAGTGCTCTGATACCAAATGTTGGAAGTGAGGTAGGCCCTTAGCTCATGTCATAGGTCCATGGTTCCATAGGTCCAGTATATATACAACATTAATTCTAGCAATCTTCCATATTGACAAAACATGAACATACCACAACTTAATCATACAAATGATGAGATAAAGATAGACAAAGAATAGACGACATGTGTAAGGTGTTACGTAAGCCATCGCTTACTCATAGTATCATATATACCAATGTTCCATGTACAATGTGGGAGTAAAATTCTCAACCATTCTATGTGATGAGAAATAGATGTATGTACAATGTAACAAACATATTCAGATGTATGGGCAGTAATCTGAATATACATGAGATGTGTGACCTTATAGGTTATAGAAGAGTGAATATGAGTGACTGAAAGAGGAAGGATCAGTATGAACGGAAATCCTCAAACTCATGTGAACACACCTTCTCAAACACCTCATAAAAATATGCATAAAGCATATACGTACTGATTCTCTTGTACCTATGCCGAATAGGACTCCTTCTGATATGAACGCCACAGCCTCCATAAACTTCAAGTAGTACCTGTGTGCATAAAGAGAATATGTACCTGAATACTTTAACATAAGATGTGAATCTTATGTTAAACTCCATCCAATGTCTTTGAAGTAGCTAGACATCTTCTTGTAGAAGACAATCTTCAACCTAACATCTTCGTGTAGAAGATGATCTTCAAATACGCCATGTAGATGGTCCCATCCAATGTCTTTGAAGTAGCCAGACATCTTCTTGTAGAAGATAATCTTCAACCTAATATCTTCCCGTAGAAGACAATCTTCAAATACATCTTGTAGATAGGCGATCCTCACCATCAAGCTGCTAATGACCAAGTCTTCTTGCCATGAACAAGAGATGACCTCCTCTCCATGAGCTAGAGTGTGAGCACACCCTTCATCTTCTCCAAGAAGAATCACCAAGAAGAACTCCATAGCTGCTCCTCAACATGCTTCAAGTTAGCACCATGGCTGCCCCATGTGCTAGAAGAAACACCACCTCTACTGAGGTCCAAGCTCTAGAAAGCTTGTGTTGATCCTAGGTGAAGGATGAATACAATGAGCATGAGGCTCTTCTTATATAGTCTACTTCTACTTTGAAAAGCTCATGAATAAAGCATCCATCCGTAAACGCTTCCGTGATCGCTTTGCGAATAAAGAAAAACAATTCCGTTCGCTAAAATTGCCCATCGACGTTTGTCTTCGTTGTGCGTAGCTTTTAATAAAGCATAAAAAGATCACGTGCGCTGCTGGGGATTTGTAGCACTTCTTATTGGTCTTTAATACAACAAAAGTGCCTAGCGCATTGGTTACTTCAGTAGCCTCCCAACGACGTGACCCAAGTTCGAACCCACGGCGGGGATCGAACCCACGCGCCTGGGATGGAAGGATGATTGTTTAACCATGATGCCCACGCGCTTTGTTGTTGGAGAATCTAGTAAAGAGCGCTATACATACTGTAGACTTCTGGACAAAGTGGACTAATTTGATCATGGATAATGTCCTATATGACATTGTATTCCAACAAGTGGTACCATTGAAGTAGTTCTTCATAGATTTCACTAGTTGGGTAGGGCTCAAACTTCCTAGGTGCTCCCTTGGTCTAGCTAGGGGGAAGTCATTCATGTCTCTTTGAGGCTTGTGTCCTCTAAGCCTTTCCCATTCTATCCTATCCGTGTCCACTCCTTGTCTGTATTTTCCTATAATATGTAAGAAGCTCACTTCTAGCTGCTCTTTGGATTTCTCATTACCGGCTCCTTGTATATGCAAAGATCCTACCCCCATTTGATTATGGGGGCTAGACTTATGTGAAGGGAAGACAAGTTCACCTTTCCATGTGTAAGCATGTCTACTATATTCTATCACTACAAACACCCTTTCTTAAGTGTTGTCAAGGTAAATGATCTACCCTTGAATTTTTGGATCCTTCAATTCAAAGATAATGATTCCCGAAACATTTCTATGATTATAAGGTCTAAACCTCTAAAAGGTCTCCTATGTCTCTCTACTTATAAAGAGATCAATGCTAGTGTTGTCCTAGGGTATCCATTCAAGGGTGATGAACCATGATAAGACTGATTCTCCTTGAGATTTCCTAGGTTCTTGTTCCTTGTACTCTTGATCTATGTCTCCAATGTCTGAGTTAAGTATAATGGATCCGAATTCATTTGTGTTGTTAGATAAGATGATCACCACATCCATGGCTCCCTACTCAAATTTGCAAAACCCTAATTTCTACCAAAATGGAGGGACTCTTACGATGGCTTGACACAATGATGATGAATTGAGACAATCATGCTGGTTGGGGGTTGTTGTAGAGGGTTGAAGGATCATGATGGTCTACTAGAATTGCAATAGCATGGGTCAATCGGGATGGTTCAAGCCATCACAATGGTGAGGGACTACCACGATGGTCCAGCCAATCACAATGGTGTAATCCAATCATGATGGGAAAATGATCACGATCGGGTCAAAAGACCCTGACGGTCTGCAACAATCAGAATAATGCACGGAGTCATGATGGCTCAACCTATCACAATGGCATGAGCTAATCATGATTGTGCCTAATCATCACCAAAATATACCCAATCACGATGGTCACAACCTATTGCGATGGTCCTGGGCCAATCGCGATGGCATGCAAAATGAGTAATCTGGATGAATCCTTGGTGGCTACTAAGAGGTGCAAGAATGTTTTCTAAGCAACTACAGATGTGCTCTGAAAACTTGAGGTATCGTGGCCTAAAGTGAAAATTTTGGGAGATCGTGGGAATGTGTTGCTATGGATAGTGGATGTATGGGAGGTGAAATGAAGAAAAAACAACACAAAAACAACTAATATTACCACAAAAACTTTAACTATGTACCTTCCAATGCCTATCTCCTAACACTCTTACCATCACACTTTCATCCTTGAGCACATCCCTAGCAATGGCGCCAAACTTAGTGTTGCTCTACACAAGGGCAAGTACCACATCGGGGAGTTCCACCTCCTTAATTGTCAATCCACGGAAGAGTAAGGATGATGTGAAGATAATGAATGAGTGAGGTGCACAAAGCTGAAGGTGAGAAGCACACTAGTGTACACAGACATACACACATAGAGACACACACACACACACACACAAGGAAGAGACAATATGAGAGGCAATGGAAGGTAAATCGCTTCTTCTCATTACTCAAAGTACAAGAACTCTCATACCATGCCCGTACATGAAAACTAGCTAACCCCAAAAATGATATCTCTAGCTCTATTTATAGTTTTTGAGGTGAAGCGATCGGTTTTGCATCTAATGACCGGTCTAGTTAAAATTTATGTCCTATGCTACTTTTAGGGGATCAAATGAGGTCCAAAAAATGTGTAAATTGGTAGGTTTGTTCTGCCTAGGCTCGTCAAGCATGAGGACTCCTCAGCTTGCACAAAATGGAGCTTTGCATGGCAAAATTGGGTGGTTCTATGTTACAATGGTTAGTGAGAAGAATTACAATTGATGTTTTAGGCAAGATTTGATCAATCTAAATCAATCTTGACTAGAAATTTCATTAATGGGCCCCCCTGTGGTCTCCTTGCTCTACTTCTCACATGCTTCCTCTTTGTCAATGTTGTGAATAGCCGCTGCGAACAATCCTAGATGAGAATTTACAATTATAAAGTTTGGTGATGAGTTTGCATGTTTGATGAGAGGTTTTGCGTGATGTACTCCGTATGTTGGCTACTGAGGATGAGTCGGATGGTACCAATTACCCAGTATGGGCTTATATGATGTTTCATGTATTGGTTGTAAAAAGGACTCTGGAATATTGTGCAGGTTTTTGAAAAATGTCCTAATACACCTGCAAATACATTTACTAAAGGTGATGCAAATGGCATTGAAGATGGTGATATTCTTTAGGTTCATGTTTGTGTTGCACCTTCTATAGAGCAACTTTGTTGGGATGGAAAAGATGCTCAAGCACATGCATTGATAACCTTGTCTATCAAACATGCAATTATTTCTCACATTCTCTCTTGCAAAACAACAAAGGATGCTTGGAATACACTTATCACTTTATACTAGGCAAGGAATGAGGGTTGTGTTGCTTACCTCCAAAATAGTTAGTGAGTGAGCACATGCATGAAGGATATTCCATGGATATTTTTTGACAAGGAGATCAAAGATTTGAATGAGTAGTTGATTTTTGCTGATGAATTCTCACCTGATAGTTCACTTATGTAAACTGTTCTAAATGTTCTTCCAAATTCATATCAGAGAATTGCTTCTACTCTTTGATTGATGATGAAAGCCAATCCAAATGCCTTAACATTTGAGGAGTTAGTCTTTGTTCTGTTGCAGGATGATCAGTCTAGACAGAATAGGTCCATTATGCATGTTGCAAATCAAGCTTTACTGGCTAGTCAGAAGGACAAAGGTAAATCTTTTGCAAAGAATTTAAAGGAAATGATCATGTCAAAGAAGGATGACAGAGACGAGAAGGAAAAAAAGGAAGAAAATATTTTGCAAATGATCGTAAATATTCATCCAAAACTAGCTGCAAAAGAGGCAAAGAAAAAAGAGACCTGAATGGTTGTTGTAGAAGCCTCTACACCGAAATCAGAGTCTACAAATCTTGTGGAGAATGAAGAATGGGAATTTACTACTATTTGCACTTATGAACCATCTTCTCATGAATAGTGCAGGTCCGAAGTAGACTCATTTGTTTAGTATTTTGATAGTGGGGTAACCAAACATATTACCTCCCATCGTAGTTTCTTCACTTCACTTGAGCCTTCCCCTACACGAAATAGTGTCACATGCACCAAAAACTCCTCTTATCGTGTCATGGGTGTCAATAAGCTCATTCTAACTACTGTTGATGGTAGTTCTTTTACATTCTCGGATACTTTATTTGTGCTAGGGATCAAGAAAAATTTGTTATCAGCTTCAGCAATAGCCAAGATCAGCTTGGTTGTGAAATTTGTTGATGAAAGATGTACAATTCATGATCTATCAAATGGCGACATCATTATTGCTACTAACATTTTATGTTGTGGGCTGTATAAGCTCATAGATTATGCAAAATCTATGAATGATTTAGCATGTGCAGTTCAAAGTTGTTAGGCTATGTCAGATGCAAAGCTTTGGCATGCATGCTTTGGTCATCTAAATTTTGCTAGTTTTCTATGCCTATAGGAATCTGAAATTATGTCGTCTCTACCGAAACTTGAGGCACCTCATAAACATGTCTATGAAGGTTGTATTATGGGCAAAATGTAGCATTCATCCTTCCCCAAAGGTGGTTCAATTTGAAATACTAAGAAATTATAGCTTGTTCACAATGATGTTGGTGTTCCTATGCAAACACCTTCTTTTGGGAACTATCTCTACTTCATGGCTTTTAGTGATTATTTTTCTAGGCATGCATAGGTATATCCATTGAAAGCAAAGTCTGAAGTGTTTATGTTATTCACACACTTTCTTGTTTTGGCTAAAAATTGTCCACACTAAAATGGTTTCCCTAGTTCAAAATAGTCCTAAAATAACTTTAGAGCTATTCTAACTTTCTTATTGTGCTAGATAACTATGGTGGTCGAAGTGTATACATGTGAAGGCTTTCCCATGCCCTTGGGAATTACATAATTGATACATCCATAAAAATGATTTGTGAACTAAAATTCTAGCCAAAAGAGGTATTTTACAAAAATACATGTAGGCTTCCAAAAATTTATGTGCATCTCCTACTTTTCTTTGCCTTTTTCTAATCTTCCTTCTGTTTGAATTCATACTCAACACTCCCTCCTTCTTAGGCTTGCATACTCTTTGATGCATTCATTCAACGTTATCTTCCAAAATGCAGATATTCTTCTATAAACTAAAACAAGGTGCCAAGACTACTGATGTAGAGCAGCGACCTAAGTTTCTTCTCTGATGGTCCTTCTGTGACAGTCCACCTATAATTGGAATCCTTGTATCTTTTGGCAACTACTATGACTAGGACATGGCTTGCTTGTTTGAACCTATATATTAGGGAGAAAGATTCATGCTTCACTCTACATTCATGGAATTCTCCTAGGAATCCTTTGATAAGCATATCTGGATTTCCAAATGGCATAATTGTCAAGGGATGCAACTAGGCAAGGGCAATCTTGAAGACTCTAGCAAAGATGAGAGATGTTGGCTCAAATCCATTATAATCCAACATGCATAGAGTCAAGATCTTTGTTATCCATATGGTAAAACTTGGAAGAAAATATGTGCGAATGATCTGGGTGGAAGCCTCAAGAGAATGGCCCATAGAGAAATCCCTAGACTATCTTGACAGAAGGACTTGGAACTAAAGGGACTACCCCCCCTCCCAGACACTAAAGGGTTTGATTGAATATATGTACTATTTGTTTCCTGAAATGTTAGGATCACACCTATGAGTTCTTAAGTATATTTGTCACTCTCTAGTCACTCTATATTCATGAGACAATTTGTATTACCTTAGTTAACTTCCCATTTGCATTTTCAAAAAGGATTTTACCCAATTCATAATAGGTTGGGAGCAGCAAGAATTTTCTTAAGTGCCTTCTTCCATAAATAGAAGGTTTTCTCTTCATGCTCAAAATCTAGTAGAATTTTGTCTTCAATAAAAAATTTTAGATACGATGCTCCAAAGCACTATGGTCATATTAATGTGTCATTTGAAAGCTTGAAGAATCTATTATAGTGTCCAAAAAAAATATGGCTTGGTCTAGAGTAGCATTTTGCAAACACCCTCTGATCTTCATACTCTACCATCACCTCCTCACAATGCACACAAGAAACAAGACAAGGACCAAGCTTAGGATCACTAAACAAAGTGTGTTTTTGAGTGTGGAATATACAAAGATAATTAGCCCTTCAATGTTATGTGTTTGCGAGCTACCATGCATGAAGAAAAAGAAAATTATGCAAAACAAGTGTCATAAAAACCAACCCAATCTAAGCCTGAAAAAGAAAACAAAAAGGTGAATCAGATAGTTATGATCCCCCATCGGGATAAGATGACCCAAGTTGTTGCATGCCTGGTAAGTGGCGAAAGATATGCTTATGCTTGGCACCTAGGCCATGCATTGATATGCTCATTTGAGAGATGTCAAGTGGATATCAAATAGATTGTTTCATCCATAAAGAATGCATCCCATGGCTCTTTGATAGAAAACATCATCAAATCCATCTCCAGTACTAAGAAGATGGAACCATAAGCTTGTCTCAATAGGAGAGGTAATGGGTTTATGGACATCAACTAAATTGAGCTCTCATTGATCTTTATACAAAGATGGGTAGCGTTTGTGCACGCTAAAATGGTTGGCCTAGTTAAAAATATTTCTACAGTAACTTTAGAGCTATTCTAACTTTGTTATTGTGCTAGATAACTATGGTGGTCGATGTGTATACATGTGAAGGCTTTCCCATGCTCTTGGGACTTACAAAATTGATACATCCATAAAAATAATTTCTGAACTAAAATTCTAGCCAAAAGAGGTATTTTACAAAAATACATGTAGGCTTCCAAAAATTTATGTGCATCTCCTACTTTTCTTTCCCTTTTTCTAATCTTCCTTCTATTTGACTTCGTACTCAACACTCCCTCTGTGTACCTAAGAACCAACTTAGGGACTTGTGGAGAAAGAGACTATACCTCAATCCCCCTTAAGTGCATATAGTGGGGATTCATGCTTTAATTATCAATCCGATGAGTATACAAACCTAGCCGAGTGTATGAAGACATGCATTCAAATGATGATCAATGCAAATGAACTACTCAAAGAGTGCAAACAAGGTAAAGACTGATCCAAACAAGCTTCAATTGTCAGTTATGGTGTCACGATACTTGGAACAGCAGCCAACTGTAAATTGAGCTTTTCTCTCAACTCCGAACTCCAAATATAGCCATGCATTTCAAAGCTCTCGAGAAGAAGCATCTAATGGCGGTGCTTTCACTCAATTCTGACACTCCTACCTCAAGTTATGAGCAAAATACTGAGTCACGGGAAAACCTTCCTACATTCAGCACTTCCTACACTTCGCACACACCTTAACAACAACAAACAAACACTTTCATGGATAGACAACACTTCCTAACACTCTTTCTAAGCAATACACATGCACACAAACTCACAAAGAAGAAGATACAGAGAGGAGAAGACAAAAATTCGAATTTCTGTGCTCTTGATTCTCACAATGGCAAAAAGTCTTTACAAAGAGTCACAAATTGACTTATATACTTGTGCCCTAAAAATGGTCCTTTCACACAAGAGACCGGCACTTTATTCACTAAAGGACTAATTTCCTACTAATTTACATGGGTAAGTTTCTAATCTTCTGTGGGGATGTATCTAGAGGACTCATCTAGTGCATTTACATAGGAAAATATATTACAAGAATGGTTATAATACAAAAATTGGGTGTCCAAATCGGAAAAATTTTGGGGTCCGTCTTTTTATCTGCCTTGTGCTCTCTTTAGCTCTGCAACACTCTCCCCCTCTTTGTCTCTGTCGTCCCTTGACAGGCTTTACTTCTTGTTTGTCTCTGTCATCGCACACATCCCTTGGTCAGTTCTGCCTACCGGTTAGACTGGCATTACGTTTTAGAGGCCCTGTTTGATATTTGTCTTGACATCCTCTAGGCCTGATGCATTTGGTTGCCTATTAATTTGGGTTGCCACGCACGCCATTAGTAGACATATGAGGATGTAGCTCTTCAGCCTTGATCTGAACCTTCTGTTGATCAAGAGGTTGAAGCACCCTCGTGTGGCTGCGTGCTTTTCCTTGGTGTGTGTGCCCTGCGGGGCTCTGTGTAGAGATGGGTATTGCGTGCCCCTACGGGGCTTCTTGCAGAGATATGTCTTCATATAGTATCGTTTTAGTGAAGCTTCTTTCTTTGTCTTCTTCTTTTCTTCTTTTTGCTTGATTCTCCCTCAACACTGCCCCCCTCCTGGACTTTGTCATCCCCGACAGGCTTTGACAAGCGACGGGCATATGTTCTATATACTTCTTGCTCTGTGTCATTAAGCAGATTGGCTTCACGTATCATTAGTTGTTTCCACTGTTCTGCCTTCACACCGTCATTTGGTGGCTGTCTATGGTCCGCGAAGAAGCTCAGTTCATAGGCCACTAATCTAGCATTCAAATTAGATGACATCTTTAAAAAGATTTCGGAATCTATCTCAAAAAATCCTGTAAAAAATGCTTCCTCGAACGTTTGCATATATGTACTTGGCAAGAACATCAGTCTTGAATAATAAGCCACTATTGTTGGTCGGCTAGGCATAACAGACAGATGAAAAATGAGGATCTCTGTTCCCTCATTAATGCCAATGAAATTCAAAAATGTATAGGCTGCGTGTTTGAAGACCTTGAATACTGTAAGTATCATACTGAGTATTTTATTTGTCATCTTTATAGTTACATCTGGTACTGTTGCATAATTTTGCAGCCAAAATTCAATGGTTTTTACCATGTACTCTTCCGTAGGTAGATAATTATGTGGCGGACTTGGAAGCAGAGGGGAATTCAGCCACTGTGTATTTATAGCACCATTTTTTTGCATGTCCAAAAATTCCCTGGTTTCTCTTCGACGTGGTATAGGACAAAATGCCAATGCACCCAAAGTGTAGGATGTTTCTCCAAAAACTTTCTTCTCCAAACAGGTTGTGCAGCTTCAAATTCTTCTTGAGTGTAAGTGAATGTGTCATGTTTAAAGTTTAGCTGCTCGTCTGGACTTGTCTTTGTAATCTTCTTTATATATTGTCTTGTTTTCGCTTTCAATAATCTGTACGGAATGTTGAAAGGCTTCATGATCTTTTCCAAGTCCTTACCCTTGATCTTTGCTTCTTTCATTACTTTGATTACTTCATTTTCAAAATTTTCTGTCAATCGCGACACCACTAGTGTCCGTTCCTTCTGACTTATGTCTGCAGTATATGGCATTGGATGATCATCATGTATGTCCGCCAACTGTTCGTGTAGTGGAGAATGATAAATCGGGGGAGATAGAGGACGTACCTCTACCTCATCAGTAGGATTTTCCTTTGCTGGCTCTACTGGTGTCCCGATGGGTGCTTTCTCCTTTATTTTGGTCTCTAATTGTTCTATGTGCTCAATCTTTTCTTTTAATTCTTGCATTGCTGCCCTGAGTGCTTCTTTAGCTGCAAGCAGTTCATTACCAATGTCTGCTGCATGGTCCATGTTTTCGCTGTAACTTCGTACTAGTTTGGCGTTCACATTTTGTAATTGCGTTTTCAGTTCATTTGTTTCATTGGTGTATTTTCTTTCCCATTCTTCTGCTCGGGCTTGCTCTTGCTTTAGCAAATCTACATATTTGGCAACCTGATCTCTTAATTCTTGTTGTGCAGTTTCTGATGTCTCTTGCTTTTCAATGGGCTGATCATAAAGTAATGACTTCATCAGTTCTTTATTTCTGTTTCGTAAAGTGTCATTCTCCTCCATGTACACCTTTAGTTGTGTTTGAAGCAGATTGCTTCTAGCTTTTATTCTCTCCTTGTCTGCTTCACTGGCTTCATGTAATCTTTGTAAATCTATCAATTGTCCCTAGAATTGGTGATGTTGGGTCATCAATGTACCACATTGTGTTTTTATCTCGAGCAACTCCGTTTCTTTAGTTGTCATTTCTTTCTGAGCCTGGATGAGTTGTGATGACAATTGTTCACTCATGATTTGGAATTGACTCTTTTCCCTCATGGCCTTATCATAATCTGCATCTATATCCATCATCTGTTGTTGTGTATCCATGGCCGTTTGGATCATTTGTTTTACAACCGGTTTTAACTGAGTAACATCCACATTTAACCAGGTTTTAGGGATATGTGGTTCCTCACCGGTGGTCACATCTTTTCCCTATGCCACGTGTAATGTAGTGTCATGGGGCTGCCTAATGTGGAGTTGTATGCTTGGCTCAGCCTCCATGTGGTTGATTTTGCCTTGAGGTGTATCATCAGGCACCTCGATTACAATTGGCTCTTTGTTTTGTAATATGTCTGAGTCCACGTTCACTGGAGTTTGTACCTCCTCTTTGATAGGTGGCCTGGGGGCTTCATTATTCACGGGGACCTCTTTCACACTTATCTTTGGTTGGTCATTTATTTGAATCATGTGCACCTTATCCACATGTTGCTCGATGTTCTTCACTTGCGACTGTTGGTTGTCAGGTGTGACTTCAACTTGATTAATTTCCGTCCATTCTTCCTCGTAAGTTTCTGTTCTTATATCAGTATCCAATGTATCTTTCTCACGACTAGATTCTTCGTGGGAGCTTGAATCATCTAAGCCCAGTGCTTTGTATCTGGCAGCTTGTTCTGGGGTCTTTTCTTTACTCCGTTGTTGCTTTTCCTGACTTGCTTGTCTGTAGTGATGACCTTGAACATTCAGATTCACTTGCCCTTGCATGTACTGATGTGTCTCTTCTAGGGCTGCGGAGAGGTCCCTCTTTGTGATTGGTATTTGTGCTACAGGAATCTTTGGTAATGTATGTGTCCTTTTTGACTAAGGTGTAGCTTGGCCTTCTTCCTCTCTCAGGCCCGTTGTACCCCTCATGGGTTTTTGTGAACTCGTTCCTGCTTCTTCCGCGGCAATAGCTGCTTTCTTTTTTTTGGGAACCGTGGCGGATTTGGCATATTGGGCTAACCCCTCTGAGGTTGGCATCTCACGGAGACAATTTTTCATATCAAGGGCCTCGTAGATAAGTAAGGTTAACGCAGAACTGCCATTTAGAAACTTCTTCTGACCCCATTTCTTCTTGGCTTCAAATAATCGTTCTTGGACATAAGGAGTCATATTCACTTTGTTTCCAACTTGTTTCATTGCATGAGATAGTAGTTGTACAACAATCTTTTGCGGGGCTTTGTATCTATGCATACTCGGGAAACAAAAGTGTTGATGCACTAAGCGGACAGCATCTTCAATATCTGTTCTGTTAATATCCAAAAAGGATCTCTTTTTTGGGTCATGAAATTCCTCCTTGACATTAGTGATTCCTTCTTGATTCCATCCAAAAGCTTTGTTGATTAACTCATGAGTGAATTGAATGGTTCTCCAAGTACCCACTTTGTCCAGTACTCTTGCTTCAGGAACTGATATCTTCATCGCTGCAGGCTGCAGTGTGTTCATCACTTGTGTGCATCTTTGAAAATCTGGTAGATAGATAGGTACTCTCATAAATGCGTCTATCCCTGCTTGTGTCCAGACATCCACCATGCGAGGTAATCCTTGTATAATAGTCTTGAAGTCTTGCGACATAATAGGGAAGTAGTGATCCCTATCCATGATCTTTATGGTTGCCATGAAAATAAGGTCCGACACTAGTTGGTCATCAAGAAACCAATGGCCTCTTGCTTTCGTTATTGATTCCAATGGAAGAAGTTGCACCTCTTCCTCTTGCGTAGCTTCAGAATTGGGAGATGCCATCTGCACTCAATTGATGGCAGTAATTAGTCGCCGAATAGTATTTAGAATCATCCTTCATTTATCCTTTATTAGATTGGCAATTCTCCGTGTGAATGGTGTCGTCCCTTTCCCGTGGATGTGAGAAAGGTATTACCTAGGTTTTTCATATTTCTAGATATTTTCATGTTTTTGTCTAAAAGGAAGACAGAAAGGTTAGTTCATAGCCGAAGCGGTTATTATTATTATTATTATTTTTTGAGGTATTTTCTTAATGTAGGTACAAGTGTTATCCTATTCCCCGAGAGGAAAATGTGCTTACTATCCTGAAATAGAAGAATACTGTGCCGAATGCTTGGCCTTGTAATGTGGCCCTATCATGCATACTTTGGGTCCTGATAACTCCAAATGTGTGCAACTTGAAGTATTTGGATGATGCATGCAGCTTGTCTTGTCTTTCAACATCCAAATCTGCTTTACTCTGTTGGGACGTATTGTATCCCGAACATGCCTAATGAATGTGGTGCTTCTCATGTTGTACGTCTACTTTATCTACTTTTTGAATCTTGGACTGGCTTGTGTTGCAACTGCAGACTCCTTCTCTTTCCTGTAGCTATTCTTCTTTGGCTGTTTTGCCCTTAGACCATATTGGTTCTCCTTGTGCAGTGGTTCATCGTTTCGGTTTAGCGTCTTTGGAGCACATGATTTTGGAGTCCATATTTGCACTCGATCCGGTTGGGCGGCTACTAGTTTCTTTGGAATCCATATTCTAGCAATTCGTCGTTGACCTTGGTGTTCAAAATGATTTGCCTTCTTGTTTGATTGGTCGTTCTGATGTCGAAGATGTTCCTGTTGTTGAAGATATGCATCCGTTTGATCCTTCCTTATCCAAGCTTGTTTAGTGTACTGAATAGGGTATAGTCTAATAGGTGTAGACTTGGGATGATCCTTGGAATTAGTCTCTCTTGCGCTTGGTTCTCCATTAGGGCTATTTTCAGGTGAACTGACACTCTGGTGACTTGCTAAACTAGAAGATGGAATGCAAGCAGAATTCTGTGTCTCCTCACAAGAAGTACTAGAGGAAGGCGGTGAACATACATTCATCATCATGTTTATGAGAGTGAGCTCGGGGATCTATTTCTTTAGTTTTGATTGGTCGTTCGCCTAGCATGATGAATACCTCTCGATGTCCTATCTTTGCTGAGATGTATCCTAAGGCCAATTGAATGGTCACTTCATATTCGTATATCCAATCTTGACCTAACACTATGTCTTTGAGTAAGTCCTGATCCTGACACACTAATAGCTTCTATTCCATAGTGTTGTTGCCAAGATGTAGAGGTAAGGTGATTTCACTTATACATTGAGTAATCGTTCCTCCTATTCCTATCAACTGTGCCTTGGATGGCCGTAATTCCTCCTTAAATTTCTGAATCAATGAAAGTTTAATACAACTTATTGCGGCTCCTCTATCAATGAGAGCATTCACTAAGTGATACTCCTCCTTTCCAGCTCCCAAATTCAAATAAGGTTGTGTTCTTTGACCTAGGGTTTCAGTGGCTCTAAGATTAGCCATTGGGCTGAGTTCTTCTCCTAGTCAATATCTCTCATCTCTCTCTCTCATCCACCTTTCCTTTTCTTAATTCGTTCTAGTGCTTCCTATCTCGCTTCTTCTCATATCCTTTCCTCCTCGATGCATCTATTCTTGCCCTTGATTAATCGTGACATTGTTTCTTCAGTCAATGGTTCTAGATATTTTTTCACTCGACACCCACTGATATAGTTTGGTAATACTTCTCCCTCTAGGGTTGCTAAGCTGATGGCTCCGCTAGTGGATATGCGATTGATGATTAATGGGCCATATCCTCTCTTCTGCAACTTCTTAGCGTGTTGTTTCAAGGTATATACACGAACTAAATCTCCTTCCTTCAAATTTTTGTCTTTAATGTGAGCATCAAAGTATGCTTTTTGTCGCCTTTTAGTAGCATAAATCCCTGCTATCTACTTGTAACCTAGTTTCATGAAGCTTCTCTATTTGATCCAATTGAGCTGATAGTTCATGTCCCGTCCACTCGTAAGTTGTTGCTACTCTGAGAGTGGGAATTAAGAAATCAAATGGCAGAATAGCATTCTGTCCGTACACTAAGTTAAAAGGCGTAGTTCCTATGGTTGTTTTGTAGGCAACTCGAAATGCCCATAAAGCATGATGTAATTGCTTATCCCAATCAGATCTACCATGGTTCACAATTTTTGTGAGAACGGTGCATAAGATCTTATTGGAACTTTTGGCTTGTCCATTGGCTTGTGGGTGATAAGGAGCTGATTTCTTATGAATTACCAAGAATTCATTCAGTAAGGCTTCTATAACTTCATTCACAAAGTGCGTACCTCTATCACTCACAATTTCTATCGGTAGCCCAAATCTAGTGAAACGTTCTCAAAGAGAAACTTGGCCGTAGTTCTTGCGTCATTTTTCTTGGTTGCTTTGGCTTCAACCCATTTGGTCAGATAGTCTGTGGCTACAATTATATATTCGGCATGAGATCCTTTAGCAGGTGGGCTAATAGGTACTATGAAGTCTATTCCCCATTTAGTAAAGGCTCTGGCACTCATCATGGGTTTCAGTGGCATCTCATCTCTTCTAATCTGAGATATTTCGTGCGTTGACAAGTATCACATCGTTGCACATATGTAGTTGCATCTTGATGTAAGGTTGGCCATTAAAAAGATACGTATCTGGCAAATCATCGGGTACTCCTATGGGTGGCTCCCCATGTGTCATTCTTGATAGGTGATCCGCTCTTATGTGGGTATTTCCTTTCTTGACTACTACTTCAAAATCAAATTCCATCAACAATAGAAACCATCGTACCAGTCGTCCTGTATTACAAGGCTTATTGACTAAGTACAGTAGGGCTCGATGATCAATGAAGAATTTGAATTTGTTTTCCAATAAGTAGTGTTGAAACTTCTTTACTGCGTACACCATCCCTAGACCTTCTCTCTCGATTGTGGTATAATTACGCTCTGCTTGATTTAATTGTCTACTGGCATAAGCTATAGGGTGGTCTAGCTTTCCTGTATCTGCAGGTTGAGCTAAGATGCAACCAATGGCAAACTTGGATGCATCCACATGAATGTGAAATGGCTTATTCCAATTGGGTACTCGAAGGATTGGTGTTGAACTCAATCGACTCTTTAATTCGTTAAAGGCTTTCTCACATTCTTCAGTCCAATTAAATTACGTCAATAATGCATAAAGAGGTCTAGCAATTATGGCATACATATGTATGAATCTCCGGTAGTAACCACAATGTCCCATAAATGCTTGGACTTCTTTAGCAGTCTTTGGTCTCGGTAAATCCAGAATTACTTTGATTTTGTCTTCATCTGTTGAGATTCCATTTCTCCAAAAAAATTTCCTTGGCAAACCATGAAGACACATTTTTCTGGGTTGAGACATACTCGATATTGTCGACATTTGGCAAAGATCTTTTCTAGTTCAGGGATGTGCTCTGATCGTACAATTGAATAAGTACATAGATCATCCACATATACCTCCATACTCTTTCTCAGGAACTGTTTGAATACATGGCACATCAATCTCTGGAAGGTGGCTGGGGCATTAGTTAGACCAAAAGGCATGACTCTAAAGGCATATACTCCCCATTTAGTTGCAAAAGTTGTTTTGTGTTGGTCCTCAAGAGCAATGGCTACCTGATTATACCCTGAAAAACCATCCAGAAAACTATACACTTCCTTCCCTGCCACTCTTTCCAACAGATGATCAGTAATAGGTAATGGGTAACTATCCCTTATGGTAGCGGCATTTACTTTTTTCAGATTTATGCATACTCTTAACTTCCCATTCTTTTTCGGTACAACCACCAAAGGTGACACCCATTCTGTGTGTTCGATCTCATATATGAATCCAGCATCTAACAACTTATCTATCTCTTCCTTTATCTTTGCTGAGTACACATCATTGTATGTATACGGTCTTTGTTTAGAAGGTTTGGCTTCGGATGTCATGGGGATTCTATGAGCACATATAGATGGATCTACTCCTTTCAAGTCCTTATAGGTCCAAGCAAAGACATCCCGGTATTCCCTTATGAGACGTATTAACTCTTGTTCTTCCTCCACTGAGACATCTTGTCCTATGAAAGTACATCGCTCCTCTCCTTCTTCTAACGTTACTACTATCTTCTTGGTTTGCTCTTTTTTGCCGTATGCTATTCCCGGCTGTGCTTCTCGTTTTGGCATTTGAATAGCCATTCTTCTCTCTTCTACTTCATATTTTTTGAAGTGTGCGGGCACTTCAAATTGGTCTTGAGGTTTGTTTTCTTCATCAATTTTTGCTTTTTCTAATCCTAGCTCCTCTTCCTGTGTTGGTTCTTGATTTATTTCATTATCTATGACACTTATTTCTTGAGTTTCATTTTCTGTTTCCATGTGTTCTTGCTCCAGTTCAATGCTCTCATAGTCTTCCTTCCATTCCTTTTATATGACTTCTCCTTCTTCAGCCTCTTGAAGGACTACCACATATAGACTAACGTCATATCCTTCCTCATCAATACATTCATTCATAGTTATTACTTCTTCGTTCACACATACATGGAGGGTCGCTAAAATCTCCATCCAACTGTGAGGTTCAAACTCTTCATCCAAAAAGACTTGAGGCATGTAAGCTGGATCTTGTACAGACCTAGCTACTCCTTGCCTTTGCTACCATCCCTTTCTCCTATCCTCTTCCTTTTTTCCAGTTTGGCATATCCATAGATGAGTGTCCTTGTCCATCCACGATTGGTCACTAGAACCTATGCTGTGAATCGACTGATTGTCTTCCTCCTTATGAATTTGATTCCATTGTAAGGGGGGAACGTCTTGATATGTATATGTGTGGAGATTTATTCTTGTGGTGGTTCCTTCATGCTGTAAATATACCGCGTCCTTTCCCCAATCTTGCACTACCTTTAGTTGTCTCATGAAAGGTCTTCCAAGTATCATTTCATAATTGCTAGGCCTTTCAAATTGACATATTGCTAAGGTATGTTCAAATTCAACTCCGCATGTGGTAAAAACTACTCGTTCCAATAATCCCAAGGGTCTTTCAGTATGTCCATCGGCCATTTGTATCTTCCTGCGTGTTGGTCTTAGAGCTGGTTTTCCCCATTTCTCCCAAATTTCTTTAGTTGCTATTCCTACTCCTGCTCTTGTATCTAAAATGGCTTTGGTGGTATAACCCCTATAGGTAATTGGAAGGCAAGTGTTTCCTTCATCTCCCTCACTAAAATCTCCTACCTTATTGACTGGGATTTTTACTGTGTTTACTTCATCAGATACCTCTTTTCCTTCCGTCTTGATCTCCAATTGGCTGGTCAGTTTCTCCTTCAAATGTGGTTTGACCTTTAACAATTCCTCCAATGTCAGGGTACAAGGGATTTTTACTTTTCTAAGGTGTTGTATGATATCCGATGTTTGGATTGATGGGTTCAATTCTTTTTTTCTCATTGAGGGAATACAATATAGCTCCGAGTTACGTTCGTACTCTCCTGTGTAATTTGGCAAAACCTTTACACTATCATTTTCTTCATTACTTGGATCATTTGGTAATAATACTTCAGAATTCAACTCAGGTATTGATTCCTCTATTCCATCTTGTGCTTCTAGCTCCTCGAAGGGTGGTTCTATTCCTTCCACTTTCTTCCATCTGTCTTCTTGGACTCTTGCCCACAAATCTTTAGGCCATTCTCCTTCTACTTCGGGAACAATGGAACCATCCCTTTTTTCCTCACAATAATTTCCATCATGTGTCTTACCTGCTTCGGGTTTCTCTTGATCTTTAGCAATGACACACTCTTGGAATTCTCTTTCGGAAATTCGAGTATTGGGTAATGGCAACGCAGGTTTTTCTAAGGTCTGTTGAGCAACTTCTAATAATTTTTTGCAGATCTCCAACCTCTCTTTCTCTAGGTCACCTCTAGGATATTCTCTTTCATGTTGTTCTATGGTAGGTCCTGCTCTTATTCGTGCCTTGTATGCTTGAATCCACATGGCTAATTCTTCAGGCATGGGTTCTGCTAAAACTGATCCTACCTCTTCTTTTTTATACTTTCCATTTTTATTTTCTTCTTCAAATATCGGTTCCTCTTTTAGATTTTGTTTGCTCTTCTCATTTTCCTTCTTCTGCAGTAACTTCTTTTCTTTTATCCTATCTCTACGGTTCTTCCATCTTTGTGTCCATTTACTTACAATACTTTTCTCAGGCTCTTCCGAGTCTTCAACTCTTTGAGGTGTAGGTGGGTTTGCCTCTTTGTAGCTTTGATTCTGTTCCTCTGCCTTTTCTGTGGTCTCTCTAGCTTTGGCTCTTGTTATCGCTTTCAATGGTACAGTGTATTCCTCGTCACTCCCTGACGATTCTATTGCTTCTATCGCATTGATTTGCACATTGGAGGTAACCTTGTTGGGATTCTTGGGGCAATCTCGGAAAAGATGTTCCTTACCACAATCACTACAGTAGCCTTCCCAGACTTGTTGTGGTGGTGGTGGGTTTGGCAATGTACATTCTCTGATATAATGATCACCTCCGCATCTATAACATGGTCCTCTAGGTACAGGCGGTTTGTTCATAGGTCGGGGGGTATGGGTGCTCTAGGGGCTGTGTACATCAATGACACATAGTCCTGCTCATATCCGTAGGAACTATCTGGTACTTCCATGCCATAGGCATATGGTTCGTACAGTTGTCCATATTCAATCATAGAGCTTTCATAAGTGGAATATGCTCCTTGACTATGGTCGTAGGATGGGTCATATGATTCACTACTAGTCAATGGTGCGGCTGGGACTATAGCTCTCTCTAAGTTTTCTTCAGGTTGAGCTATTTTCACCGGGACAACATTCTGAGGGTGGGGCGGTTGTTGTCCTAACACTGGTTGTGGTTGAGTGTATCCTTGATAAGCATACGGTCGTGGTACTGGAGCTTGCTGCTGATATGTCGGATATCTAACGGCTTCACCTCCTTGATCTCTCTGAGGGTATCCGTAAGGTCTCATGATAGGTTGCATGGGTCTTGATTGCCTATTGTAAGGACAATTTTCTGTGTTGTGATTTGTATATTTTTGCTCAATACTGCAATACTGCAGAGGTCCTGGAACGGTTGGTCTATTGTAAGCATAAGCAGGTGGTGGGACTACTCCCCTAGTGCACAAGTGAGAGGGATGATCACCTCCGCAATGCATACATCTTCTAAGCATGGGCACTCTGATTGGGTTATTGGGGTAGTTCCTCTGTCCTTGAAAGTGCAGTTTCTTTGCTACTAAGTTGGCTATTTCCTCTACATTGTTTTTAGGGTTTGATGTGCTACTGGCTGAATCCTCACTTTTCAGGCTACCTTGAGGTATTTTCAGGTCTTCTGCTAGGTTGTCTTCTAGGTCTATACATTCCTTCATACAGTCTTGCAAGGTTTGAACTCTTTTCATGTATACCAGAGATCTTAATGATCCATTCAATAATCCTTCTAGAAATAATGATACCATTTTGTTCTGGGTGGGTCTCTCTTCCACTGGGCATTTATCCACATATTGCTTGAATCTTCTTGTTGCCAATCTCACTGATTCTGTAGGAGCTTGCTTAAAGCTATGGATCAATGATGACGAGTTGTTTTTAATTCCAGACTTAGTGAATTCCTCAATCATTTCTTGATAGACTTGTTCCATGTTTTGAAAATTATTAGGGTCTAATGGTTGGAACCATGCTAATGCCGTGTCTGTCAAGGTTAGACCAAAAGATTCGTATTGGATCAAAAAATCTTCTACTTGTTCGGCTCTGATTACTTGTTTGAATTCTGCTATATGATTGTAAGGTTCACTAACGCCATCATAGTGATTTCTCATGCATTTGGCCACTTGAATTGGCCTTAATCTTCTTCCTATTTCATGTGGTCTAGGCATCACTGGAAAAATTGGTCTCCCTATGGGTATACCAGGTCCTCTTGCTACAAGTGGTCTGACTGGGGCAGGAATTCCATGTCTTGGATCCATAGGTGGTTGAGGCCGGTAATTAGGGTTATTTGCAGGCATTGCAAACTGCACATGTGGTCTGACCGGGATTTGTGTTTGTTGGGTTTGTTGTGTTTGTCCTGACTGCTGATATGAGTCATTTTGAGATGTTCCAAGTGGGTTTCGTGAAGTAGTGGCTTGGTCCCTAGGGGGAAACACAAGAATATTCTGATATTTCAACTCGGCTCTTTCTGACTCTGTTAGGGGCCAATACCTTCTCTGATTCTTATCCAAATATGTGATGATGGTGGGGAAGTCAGGATCTTGTAACTCATATATGGTAACTGGATTGGGGGCTGCTTCCCATATTGATGAGTGGGCTCTAAGGAGATGTTCCATTCCATTGATCAAATACACATCCATTAAGGAGTCGTCTTGGGGAATCAGGTCTCCTCTCCAAACCCTAACAACAGTAGATCTCCCTCTAGGTGTGGTCACTCGCTCTTCATTTCCTTCTTCATTAGGGTTATGAGCATTGTTTTCTTCCCCAAGTTCATTAATGTTTTCAGGGTGTTCGGTAACCACATACTAGATGTCCCTTTTATCCAAATAAAATCCTCCGGTATACTTGACTGCTGGCGTAGGCACTATGTAAGCCTCTGAAGCTTTCTTCAGTCTGGCCATTGATTGTTTTAGACCATCTAAATAAATAGGGATCTCATTCTGGTTGGTGTTTACATATTCCAAAGATGTCCTATATTCTCCCTCAATGATTGACATCATGCCAATCATTGGCACGGTATTTTGCATGTCCTCTAAAGCCATAGGAATTTCTTCTTCTGACTCACTAGAGGTCTCAGAATAATGTGAGCGGCTACTTGGTTCTGCTACACTCCCTACAGAAGAGATCACACTTCTTCGGCTTCCTAGGGTTCTTTCGGACCTCAGGTTCATCCACTTAACAGCTCAGATCAAGCCTTGCTAACCTCTATCTTCTAGAATTCTTTACTATGGGTCAGAATTCTAGAGAAATTTGGCTGGAAGATGACTGAAAAAGAAAATCTCAAGTCACGATACTTGGCTCCAAAATTTCACGATACTCGACCTTTGGCCAGAAACGATACACGATACTTCAGGAAAGACGATACACGATACTTGATCTGGGACCATGATACACGATCTCTGAAGGACTCGATACACAATATTGGGCCAGAAATCATGATACACGATATCTGGGTTCTCACGATACTCGATACCTGAGCTAAACGATACTCGATGCTTCAGAAACCACGATACACGATACATGATACTTGGTACACGATACCTCACTATGCGATACTCGATATATTGACACAGACGATACTCGATACACGATACTTGGTGAAGTATCACGATCGACAACCATACGATACTCGATACTTCACGGAAAACGATACTCGATATTTCAGCTCATACGATACTCGATACACGATACTTGGTGAAGTATCGTGATCGGGTAATACATGTAGGCTTCCAAAAATTTATGTGCATCTCCTACTTTTCTTTGCCTTTTCCTAATCTTCCTTTTGTTTGAATTCATACTCAACACTCCCTCCTTCTTAGGCTTGCATACTCTTTGATGCATTCATTCAACATTATCTTCCAAAATGCAGATATTCTTTGATAAACTCAAACAAGGTGCCAAGACTACTGATGTAGAGCAGTGACCTAAGTTTCTTCTCTGATGGTCCTTCTGTGACAGGCCACCTATAATTGGACTGCTTGTATCTTTTGGCAACTACTATGACTAGTTCATGGCTCGCTTGTTTGAACCTATATATCAAGGAGAAAGATTCATGCTTCACTCTACATTCATGGAATTCTCCTAGGAATCCTTTGATAAGCATATCTGGATTTCCAAATGGCATAATTATCAAGGGATGCAACTAGGCAAGGGCAATCTTGAAGACTCTGGCAAAGATGAGAGATGATGGCTCAAATCCATCATAATCCAACATGCATAGAGTCAAGATCTTTGCTATCCATATGGTAAAACTTGGAAGAAAATATGTGCGAATGATCTGTTTGGAAGCCTCCAGAGAATGGCCCATAGAGAAATCCCTAGACTATCTTGACAGAAGGACTTGGAACTAAAGGGACTACCCCCCCTCCCAGACACTAAAGGGTGTTGATTGAATATATGTACTATTTGTTTCCTGAAATGTCAGGATCACACCTATGAGTTCTTAAGTATATTTGTCGCTCTCTAGTCACTCTATATTCGTGAGACAAATTGTATTACCTTAGTTAACTTCCCATGTGCATTTTCAAAAAGGATTTTACCCAATTCATAATAGGTTGGGAGCAGCAAGCATTTTCTTAAGTGCCTTCTTCCATAAATAGAAGGTTTTCTCTTCATGCTCAAAATCTAGAAGAATTTTGTCTTCAATCAAAAATTTTAGATACGATGCTCCAAAGCATTATGGTCATATTAATGTGTCATTTGAAAGCTTGAAGAATCTATTATAGTGTCCAAGAAAAATATGGGTTAGTCTAGAGTAGGATTTTGCAAACACCCTCTGATCTTCATACTCTACCATCACCTCCTCAAAACATTGCACACAAGAAACAAGACAAAGACCAAGCTTAGGATCACTAAAAGAAGTGTGTTGTTGAGTGTGGAATATACAAAGATAATTAGCCCTTCAATGTTATGTGTTTGCTAGCTACCGTGCATGAAGAAAAAGAAAATTATGCAAAACAAGTGTCATAACAACCAACCCAATCTAAGCTTGAAAAAGAAAACAAAAAGGTGAATCAGATAGTTATGATCCCCCATCGGGATAAGACGACCCAAGTTGTTGCATGCCTGGTAAGTGGCGAAAGATATGCTTATGCTTGGCACCTAGGCCATGCATTGATATGCTCATCTAAGAGATGTCAAAGTGGATATTAAATAGATTGTTTCATCCATAGAGAATGCATCCCATGGCTCTTTGATAGAAAACATCATCAAATCCATCTCTAGTACTAAGAAGATTGAACCATAAGCTTGTCTCAATAGGAGAGGTAATGGGTTTATGGAAATCAACTAAATTGATCTCTCATTGACCTTTATACAAAGGTGGGTAGAATTTGTGCACGCTAAAATGGTTGGCCTAGTTAAAAATATTCCTACAGTAACTTTAGAGCTATTCTAACTTTGTTATTGTGCTAGATAACTATGGTGGTCGAAGTGTATACATGTGAAGGCTTTCCCATGCTCTTGGGAATTACAAAATTTATACATCCATAAAAATAATTTCTGAACTAAAATTCTAGCCAAAAGAGGTATTTTACAAAAATACATGTAGGCTTCCAAAAATTTATGTGCATCTCCTACTTTTCTTTCCCTTTTTCTAATCTTCCTTTTGTTTGACTTCATACTCAACACTCCCTCCTTCTTAGGCTTGCATACTCTTTGATGCATTCATTCAAGGTTATCTTTCAAAATGCAGATATTCTTTGATACACTCATTCAAGGTGGCAAGTCTACTGACGCAGAGCAGCGACCTAAGTTTCTTCTCTGATGGTCTTTCTATGACAGGCCACCTATAATTGGACTGCTTGTATCTTTTGGTAACTACAATGACTTGGTCATGGCTCGCTTGTTTGAACCTATATATTAGGGAGAAAGATTCATGCTTCACTCTACATTCATGGAATTCTCCTAGGAATCCTTTGATAAGCATATCTGGATTTCCAAATGGCATAATTGTCAAGGGATGCAGCTAGGCAAGGGCTCCTCCTACAAGAGGTAGGTCAAAAGCTTTATGTTGAGTGAATAAATATGAGATTTCATTTTTTGGGAATTAACACCAATTTCAATTTGGCTACATGGTTATAAGGATTTGTAGACCTGTCATAATAATGTTCCATGCACCTTTCCACTTGGGATGCTTGAACACTTCTTCCAAGGCCTTGATGGCATTGGTATAGGTTTATTGCTAGAGCTTCTTGGCTAGCTACACAATTTCACGGTTTCACTCTAGCTCGGGGAAAATCTTGTTGGAATTGAGAAGTCCCATGATTAACGCTCAATTGTTTTGCCTAGTTTATCTCTCGTTGGCCTAAAACCAGATCAACCCATCTGGTAGAAGCAAGCTCTACTTGGCAAGGCTTTTCTCGAATGTGATTAAACGCAAAGTCCCCTAGAAAACTTGGAAGGAAAGGTGTGCGGTGGAACCCTCCAGAGAATGGCCCATAGAGAAATCCCTAGACTATCTCGGTAGAAGGAGTTGGAACTAAAGGGACTGAAGGGTGTTGGTTTTTCATAGCAACAAGGTTGTAGACAAATGGATATAATCACATGAAGGGGGTGGAAGGCTACCCCCCCAAGCACTGAAGGGTGTTGGTTTTTCATAGCAACAAGGTTGTAGACAAATGGATATAATCACATGAAGGGGGTGGAAGGCTACTAATTATCCTTCTTTGCACCTCCCTTTATCTCTCTTGTGGTTCTCTCCTTTTACATTGAAAGCTGTTTTGTTTTGAGGTAGGACGGACCTTTTACTTGGGGGAAATAAGAAATGGAAGAAAAAATGTGAGAAAGCTATGGCTTTTGGCCTTATTCCATCAAGTAGACCTACAGAAAATCTTAATCTTCTTGTGGGGTTTGAAGAAAATGAGCACATTGTCCAGTGAGTGCATCCAACACCCACATAAATATATGCGACACGACATGTTTTGATCTATGAATTCTTCTTCTGTTGAGAATATGGAGATGAGAATGCCAAAAGATGGTTCAGTTCGGGCTACACAGAAATTGCAGCTTGTACATAGTGATGTCTGTGGTCCTATGCAGACACCCTCTTTTGGAAATTACCTTTACTTCATGACTTTTATTGATGATTTTTCCAGGCATGCATGGGTATATCCACTCAAAGCAAAGTTAGAAGTGTTCATGTGCTTTAAACAGTTATTGGTTTTGGCTGAAAATCTGTCAGCATGTAAAATGGGCACCCTCCGTTCTGATCAAGGGGGGGAATATATGTCTTCTGAATTTAATGCATTTGTGGCTGAACGTGGGATAAAACACCAGTGTACAGTGCCGTATACACCTCAACAGAATGGAGTTGCTAAACAAAAGAACAGGTCACTCATGGAGATGGCGAGGTGCATGGTCAAGAGTCAGGCTTTACCACATAGTTTCTGGCTTGAGGCTGTCATGTGTGCAGCATATGTACTGAACAGGTGTCCCACTAAAGCGCTGCAATCTATCATTCCATATGAGGCTTGGCATGACCGCAAGCCATCTGTTGCTTATCTGCGTGTTTTTGGTTGTTTGACATATGCACTAGTGCCTGAACAACATCGCAGAAAATTGGATGATAAGGCAATAAAATGTATTTTTGTAGGGTACAGTTCTGAAAGTAAAGGCTATCGTCTCTATCATCCACAGACTAAACACATTCTGGTTAGCTGTGATGTTGTATTTATGGAAGATGCTATTCAGCCATTACTTTCATGTACTAAGGAGACATCTGTTAGCTCCAAAGACATGTATGATACTTTGATGCCTCTTTTTACAGGTGGACAATCTAGTGCTGGTCCTAATGAGGCAACTTCTCAGCCTTTGCCGGTTTCATATGATGATGCAGATCATTCCATTTCTGATGCAGATTTACATGATGCACTTGTTGATGAGAGAGCTAATATTGAGCAGGCAAAAACTATGCCAAAATGGCTAGTGCAGACTTTGTGTGACAGCAAATTAGATGCACCTTTGTCATATCGTACTCGTTCAGGCTCTCATAGTGCCTCCTTTGCATCAGATTGCTATGCTATGGCTGCGTCTAGTCTCTGTGATGAGAATGAGCTTGTTTCTTTTGATGAAGCACAAAATTCAGAAAATTGGATGGCTACTATGCAATCTGAATATGATGCTATAATGAAGAATGATACATGGTCTTTATGTGACTTGCCTCCTGGCAAGAAGGCCATTGGCACTAAGTGGGTATACAAGCTGAAGCATAAACCTGATGGTACAGTTGACAGGTATAAGGCTAGGCTTGTTGCAAAGGGTTATGCGCAGGAAAGAGGCATTGATTTTGATGAGACCTTTGCACCTACATGTCGTATGACTACTGTTCGGAGCATTTGTGCACTTGCAGCCCATCATGGTTGGAATGTACATCAGTTGGAGATTAAAACAACATTTCTGAATGGTGACTTACATGAAGAAGTGTATGTTTTTCAGCCCCCTAGCTTTGTGCAAAAGGGCATGAAAACCAGGTGTGCACGTTAAAGAAGGAATTATATGGTTTAAAGCAAGCACCACGTGCTTGGTATGAGAAGATACATGCCTATCTCGTTGCACATGGTTTTGAGAACAGTCCAACTGAAAGCACCTTATATATTAAGTGTGCTAATGATGTGCGACTGATCATTGTTGTCTATGTTGACAACATGCTGCTCACTGGTCCTATTGAGAAGCATATTGCTGATTTCAAGGCTGATTTGCATGCCTCATTTGAGATGTCTGATTTGGGGCATTTGCATCACTATTTGGGCATTCAATTTATGCAAGTTGATGGTGGAATGGCTTTGTGTCAAATGAAATATATTGACACATTATTGTAGTGTTTTGGCCTTGAAGACTGTAAGCCTATCGCCACTCCTATGGAGACAGGTTTACGATTGAGTCTTCATGATGTTGGAGATGCATTTGATGTTGTTCTCTATCAGCAGGCTGTTGGATGCTTGATTTACTTATGCATTACTTGGCCAGATATTCAGTTTGCTATCTCACAGATGAGCAGATTTATGCATTGCCCAGGAGTTAAGCATTGGCAGGTGGTTAAGTGCATCTTTCGCTACTTGAGTGGTTCTCAGCTACTTGGGTTGTTTTATCCCAAGGGGGGATCACTACCGCCATACTTGCATGCTTTTTCTGACTCTGATTGAGCTGGTTGCTATGACACTCGTGTGTCCACTAGTGGCTTTTGCTTCATGCTTGGTAGCTCATGTATATCTTGGTTGAGCAAGAAGCAACCTACTGTGGCCACTTCCAGTTGTGAGGCTGAGTATAGGGCAACTTTTACAACTACTATTGAGTGTGTGTGGCTCAAACGCCTTATGGCTGATTTGGGTGTTGGTCAGTCTTTTGCCACCACCATCTTCACTGATAGTCAGAGTGCATTGGCAGTTGCGAGGAACCCTGTGTTCCATGCTCGCACTAAGCACATTGAGGTGCATTATCACTATGTCAGGGAGAGGTTCTCTACTGGGGAGATCAGCTTGGCATATGTGCCCATGCAGGAGAACATTGTAGAGCTTTTCATGAAGGCTCTGCCTAGGGAGAAGTTTGAAGCTTTCCGCAAACCTTTGGGCTTACTTCCTTTTGTGGAGTGATTTCCACATAGCTTGGCACTTCCTTATACATGAGTGCCAGCTCCTTGTTCATCGCATCACTCCCAGGGGGGATTTGTTGATATATTTAGGTAATGATGTGTGTGAACACACTAGGACCGTCAGGGCACTTTTTTCCCTCTTTAGGAGGTTTTTTCCCCCGGCTTGTATATACGCCTATTGCCCTAATGGGCTACTTATCTTTTTTACATTCTCTAGTAATACATTCAGTATTGTGTGTTTGTGCTCCAAGCTTCTTCTTCTTCCTTGTGTTGTTCGCGTGCTTCCGCATACATCTAAGTCCAACAAATCATCAATGAAGGGGGAATAATACCTTGATCCAGATATTGAATCATCCTTGCTAGGTCCCCATACATCTGTATGAACCAATTCCAAGAGATCTCCATGCATATAACCTTTCTTCATGAATGGTAACCTGTGAGACTTTCCAAATTGACATGCACTACACTTATAAATCAAGTGTTGTTTTGATACGTTAGGGAGTCCAAGTACACTTTGGTCCCTGCAAATTTGCTTTAATGATCTTTCACCAATATGTGCCAATCTCTTGTGCCATACCTCTAGCTCTGTGAGTGTTTGATTACCATAGTTGAACAGAGCTATGTTCCTTGTGTCTTGCAACTCAAAGGTGAATAATCTACCTATTTTTTCTCCCTTTGCTATTCTTTTGAACCCTTGGCTAGGGTCTTCCACATATGCTCCTCCTCTTGTGAACCTAACTTGCAATCCTTTCTCTACTATCTGCCCAACACTTATCAAATTATTTGTAATGGTAGGGACATAGAGTACCTTACTAAGTAGGTTGATGTTTCTATCAGGTGCTTTGACATTTCCTATTTTCTCCACAGGATGTCTTGTGTCATCTCGTATTTGTACCTCATGCTTACTCCTTGGATCTTCCAAGTCTAGGAGAGCTACATTTCCTCCCACATGATTGGAACAACCTGAATCTATATAGAAAACATGCTCATCAGATTTACCTTGTGGCATAGCCATGTTCATGATTAATAATGAATCCTCTTTCTTTGAGTCTTTTGTGTAGTTATTGAAGTCTCTCCTTCCTTTGTAGCCTCCTTGATAGTTTGAATGATTGTAGTTGTTGTAATTGCCATGATAATTGTTGAACCTTCCTCTTGAGTAGCCATAAATTCCTCTATTGTATCCTCGGCCTCTTTGATTCCTGAAATTCCTAAATCAATTTTCAGTTGTATGATTAGTTAATCCACAAATAGAACATGGGCTGGAGTCTTGGGATCTCCCCCTGCCTTGCCTACCTCCTCTTCCTCTACCTCTGCCATGTCTTCCTCTACCTGCATAGTTAGCTTGATATGTTCCTGCCTCATCATCCACTTTCTTTGACTTTCCTTTGTTTTCTTTGGACTTGCTTTTCTCAGTATATAAAGTTGAAGATTGATTACCTTTAGAGCTTTCTCCATTCTTGATAAGTTTTTCCGCTTGAGTGAGTAATTGTCCAATGAGTGTATTGAAATCAGGTACATGCATGTCCATGTACAAATCCATAGCTATGGTGAATGCTTCCCACTTGTCATCTGCTTTCAATCCATTGATGACTTGCCTTACGATTTGTTCTTCATCTATTACCTCTCCAATGCTTCCCAAATGATTAGCTATGTCCTTGACCTTTGTGACAAAATCAGTCACATTTTGTTTGGGAGCCTTCTTGAGGGTTGTGAAATCTAGCCATAGTTGATGCTTGCTAGCTTTGGTACTTGAAGAGAAGAAGGCTTCAAGTGCATCCCACACTTCCTGAGATGTCTTACAACTTCAAATGTGAGGCAACAAAAAATATGAGATAGAGTTAAGGAGGTATGACCTTGCTAATGCATCTTTGAAACACCATGTGTTCAATGTCTCTCGCTCTTCTTATGTTGGTTGACTTTTGTTTCTGAATACAGGCATAACTTCATCTACAGCCACATAACCATATAAAATTCTTCCTTGGAGATAAGCTTACATCCTTAGTGACCAAGCTGAGTAATTACCTCTATCCAATTTGTCAATTGATGAGGGAAATCCATCTGCCATCTTTGCTCTGATACCACTGTGAAGAGATGGATAGATATGTGCTTGAAGATGAAGTGGTGTTGCAAAATGCTTGCACTAAACCAACCAAATGGACTCCAAGAGTATGTGGTGGACCCTTTTATCTTGCCAATGGATGTTTTAGACACCCTATGTACCTTGGAAGATCAATCTAAAAAAAGATAGATAAAAAAAGATGAGCTAGAATTAATTCAGAGGTGAAAAACTTGCTATTTTGATTCATAGACCTGTCTAGTGTTTTGAATAATTCTTTGAGCACAACAGGAATTATCTTAATTCCTTTTGAGGAATTCTAATTAACTTAGAGAGCTAACTTTCAAGAGTAATATCAACAGAAATTGTGAATCATACAATGAGAATGGAATTTAACAAGTTATGATATCATCCCCATTTTCACGGGCTGCAACAGTACTTAGACCAGTGAGGAGAAAAATGATCATAACTCAAGATTCAAATATTCAATGATTATGAAATTTTCTATGCTGATAATATTTCTATGCTGATAATAGATTCAAATATTCAATTATTATAATCCAACAAGCTTTGAATCATGCAATTTGATAAAGTACATGCGGAGAACCAGCTTTGACAAGATGACTGTTAAAATTCAAAATCTGATAGAGAAGTGAATATGAACAGATAGGGTTGACTTCAACTGAACATAACTCACAATTGAGAATGCCAATAGCAACGAAATTTTGTGAGCATATAGTAGAATCTAAAAGAAAACGTTAGCAAGGTAAATCATTGAAAAAGAAGCACCACAGTGAGAGAAGTGATATCTCCAAGCTAACTAAAAAAAAACTTGAGAAGCATAACAGTGAAGAGTAGACTCACACAACCATGAAGATATTAAATTGTATGATCATAAATATGAATGCATATTGATTGTAGAATACAATGAACTTACAGATACATGTGTGTGCCTTGTATCCACACTTGATATAGCATATAGCTCACCTTATGGACACCTCTAAAGTGCGACTAAAGTGGCATGTATATATAGAGAGTTTTGGAGCCAAGATTTGAATTTGAATCTTGCTCACCTAAAAGTAGTTTCCTAATTTTTAGAGATTGATTGATTCTTCAACCTCCAAATCAAGAATTCGTGGCTTCTCTCTCTATTCTTATCAAGTGAACTCAACCACTTTGATTCCTCTTACTTTTACATCAAGTAAATGATCAAACAATTACAAGGGTGAGTTCACAAGTGAACTCTTAGATTTCCATACATTGTCTTCTCTTACTACTTCTCCTAGAAACTCAAGCCAATACTTAGGCAAGATTGGGTTGGTTGTTATGACACTTGTTTTGCATAATTTTTTTTTCCTTCATGCCCGGTAGCTCGCAAACAATACCATTGAAGGGCTAATTATCTCTATATATTCCAAACTCAACAATACACTTTGTTTAGTGATCCTAAACTTGTTCTTTGTCTTGTTCTTTGTGTGCATTGTGAGGAGGTGATGTTAGAGTATGAAGATGAGAGGATGTTTGCAAAATCCTACTCTACACCAGCCTATATTTTTGTTGGACACTATGATAGACTCTATAAGCTTTCAAATGACATTAATATGACCATATTGCTTCGAAGCATTATATCTCAAATGTTTGAGTGAAGATAGACTTCTTCTAGATTTTGAGCATGAAGTCAAATCCTTCTATTTATGGAAGAAGCCACTTAAGAAAATGCTTTGTGCTCCCAACCTGTTATGAATTTGGTAAAATCCTTTTTGAAAAATGCAAGTGGGAAGTTAACTGAGGTAATACAATTTGTCTCACGAATTTAGACTGAGTAGAGAGTGAGAAATATACTAAAGAACCCGTAGGTGTGATCCTGACATTTTAGGAAACAAATAATACATATATCCAATCATAAAGATTGGTGCATATCTCTACACATAGATCTCCAACGATCAAAACTTTACATACACAGGCTCAAAAGAGTGTTGTCTTCATGATTCAAGTATTGGATGAGAAATGAGACCATAGGTTCACTTCAATGACTCTCTGAAGTTGGTAGACTTTAATAGTACAAAGACAACAAAGGATAGTAGCTCAAGAAGATGATGAAAACTTCAAGAATATGTATAGATATCCAAAGTGAAATGCTTGGCATCGTGGAAGACTTCAATTCCTAAGACATAAGTACAATTTCCACTCTATAAGTGAGCGAGAGCTCTACTACATCCTAGGACTTCTTCACTGAAGTATATACTAAAACGCTCAATTCATATTTTACCTACTCATTGAATTTCAAATTCAAAAGTGCCTAGTGGTTTTTGGCTACCTTCATACCTACTTTGATTCTCGACTTTTCATCATAAAAGACTTTCACAATAGCTAAAACTCATGGTGAGACTTATTCTTAGGAATGACCTAAGGATATGTGTATACACACACATTGTTTAGGCGGAGCTAGAAAGATGGGTTATGAGCCTAATTGCCATGTCTTTGATAAAAGACATCTTATTACAAACTAGGAAACCAGATTGGTAGTTTTTTGACTATGCACTAATCTTCAAGATGAGATTTTGAGGTCTAGTAGTTAATGTGTAAAATCTCATCTCAAGTGCAAATATCCTTGTTGCTCAAGAAAAGGGCCAGTACCCCATCATGGAGCTCCACCTCCTTAATTATCAATCCACGAATGAGTAAGGATGATGTGAAGATTTTGAGAAAGTGAGGTGCACGAAGGTGAAGGTGAGAAGAACACTAGTGCACACACACATACACACACACATACACACACACACATACACACACACACACACACAAGGAAGAGACAATAGGAGAGGCAATGGAGGATAAATCTCTTTTGCTCATTACTCAAAGTACAAGTACTCTCATACCAAGCTCATACCTCAAAACTAGCTAACTCCAAAAATGAGCTCTCTAGTTCTATTTATAGTTTTCAAGGTGAAGTGGCCAATTTTGCATCTAATGATGAGTCTAGTTAAAATTTATGTACTATGCTACTTTTGGGGCATCAAATGAGGTCCAAAAAATGTATCAAGCTCGAGGACTCATGGGCTTGCATGAAATGGAGTATCACATGGCATGATTGTGTGGTTCCATGTTACAATGGTTGATGATAACAATCATTGTTGATGTTTCATACAAGATTTGATCAATCTTAATCAATATTGATTGGAAATTTTATTAATGGGGCCCCATTTGGTCTCCTTGCTCTACTTCTCAAATGCATCATCTTCATCAATGCTGTGAACTACTACCAACACCCCCTCCCTCTCACGTTTGTCATCCCCAACAGAACCTTGTTGTAGGGAGTGATTGATATAGTTTTGTAAGAGGACATGTGTGAGGGTGTGCTAATTTACATGTATACCCCTCGCTAGGTAAGCTTCTAGCTTGTCCCATGCTATTTCATGTGGTATATCATGTGGTTGATAGCAGAAGTGTGTCGAGTAAAGGAGCTCTTCACAAAAGAAAAGTTGGAGGAGATGAGTTGGCCTGGTAATGATAACCTCAAAATGGTATTCCCAAAACACGGTGGTGACCATTTCTTCAAAGGTTTTTTTATAGCATCATGGTAGATACTTTATATGACAATTCCATGCATAGCAAGTTTTGAGTGATGGGGTGGTGCTCATATCATAGATGAGATCCAAGTTGCCATGCTCAAAGCTTAGTGTGGATACATGAGATGTGTGTACTCTTTGGAAGAGCTTTTTGATGGACATCCTTCTTGGAGTTTGAGGTCTGTTGTTCTGATGTGTGGGCACATATGCCAAACTAATCTCTCTAGTAGAGAACATGTCCCTAACATAATGATAGTGCACCTCAATGTGCTTACTGCTATCATGGAACACAAGGTTCCTCGCAACTACAAATATGATCTGAGTGGCTGTGAAGATGGTGGTGACAGAAGATTGAACAACACCCAGCCATAACATGTGAAACCTGTAAAGGCTAAGAAATTGCATCATTTGGACCCGCATTAGATTGTCCACCTGTTAAAAGAGCTAGCAAAGTGTCATACACAACTTTGGAGCTAACTTATGTCTTCTTAGTACATGAAAGTAATGGCTGAATAGCATATTCCACAAAAACAACATCATGGCTAACCAACATGCATTTTTTTGTGGATGATACAGATGATAGCCTTTGCTTTTAGAACTGTACCCAACAAAAATACATTTCATTGCTTTATCATCCAATTTCTTGCATTGATGTTTAGGCATTAGACAATCAAAGACACAGAGATGAGCAAGAGATGGCTTGCAATCATGCCAAGCCACAATCGAGTGATAGAATGCAATACTTTACTTAGACACCTGTTAAGTACATATGCTACACACATAACAACCTCAAGCCAAAAACAATGTGGTAAAGCCTAACTCTTAACCATACACCTCACCATCTCCATGAGTGACTTGTTCTTCCTTTCAGCAACTCATTCTGTTGAGATGTATACAACATTGTATACTGATGTTTTATCCCACATTGAGTCAGAAATGCATCAAAATCAGAAGACATATCCCCCCCTCGATCAGAATGGTGGGTGTCCATTTTACATGTTGATAAATTTTTAGCCAAAACAAGAAAGTGTGTGAAGAACATAAACACTTCGGACTTTGCTTCCAATGGATATACCTATGCATGCCTAGAAAAATCATCACTGAAAGCCATGAAGTAGAGATAGTTCCAAAAAGAAGGTGTTTGCATAGGACCACCAACATCATTGTGAACAAGCTACAATTTTTGAGTATTTCGAAGTGAACCACCTTTGAGGAAGGATGAATGCTGCATTTTGCCCATAATATAGCCTTCATCGACATGTTTACGAGGTGCCTCAAGTTTGGGTAGAGAGGACATAATTTCGTATTTCTGTAGGCATAGCAAACTAGAAAAATTTAGATGACCAAAGCATGCATGCCAAAGCTTTGCATCTGACATAACCTGAGAATCTTGAACTACACATGCTAAATCATCCATAGATTTTGCATAATCTATGAGCTTATGCAGCCCACAACATAAAATGTCAGTAGCAATAATGATGTCGCCATTTGATAGATCATGAATTGTACATCTTTCATCAAAAAATTTCACAACTAAGTTGATCTTGGCTATTGTTGAAACTAATAACAAATTTTTCTTGATCCCTTGCACAAATAAAGTATCCGACAATGTAAAAGAACTACCATCAATAGTAGTTAGAATGAGCTTACAAACTCCCATGACACGATAGAGGAGTTTTTGGTGCATGTGACACTATTTCGTGTAGGGGAAGGCTCAAGTGAAGTGAAGAACTAGGATGTGAAGTAATATGTTTGGTTACCCCCCTATCAAAATACTAAACATATGAGTCTACTTTAGATGTACACTATTCGTGAGACGATGGTTCATAACTGCAAATAGTAGAAAATCCCCATTCTTCATTCTCCACAAGATTTGCAGACTCTGATTTGGGTGTAGAGGCTTCTGCAACAACCATTCAGGTCTCTTTTTTCTTTGCCTCTTTTGCAGCTAGTTTTGGATGAATATTTATGACATGATCATTTCCTTTACATTATTTGCAAAATATTTTCTTCTTTTTTTTTCGTCTTGTCTCTGTCATCCTTCTTTCACATGATCATTTCCTTTAAATTCTTTGCAAAAGATTTACGTTTGTCCTTCTGACTAGCCAGTAAAGCTTGATCTACAACATGCATAATGGACCTATTCTGTCTAGACTGATCATCCTGCAACAGAACAAAGACTAACTCCTTAAATTTTTGGCATTTGGATTGGCTTTCATCATCGATCAAAGAGTAGAAGCAATTCTCTGATATGAATTTGGAAGAACATTTAGAACAGTCTACATAAGTGAACTATCAAGTAAGACTTAATCAGCAGAAATCAACAACTCATTCAAATCTTTGATCTCTTTGTCAAAAACTATCCATGGAATCTCCTTCATGCATGTGCTCACTCACTAACTATTTTGGAGGTAAGCAACACGAGCCTCATTCCTTGCTTGGTATAAAGTGATAAGTGTATTCCAAGCATCCTTTGTTGTTTTGCAAGAGAGAATGTGAGAAATAATTACAGGTTTGATAGACAAGGCTATCAATGCATGTGCTTGAGCATGTTTTCCATCCCAACAAAGTTGCTCTATAGTAGGTGCACCATGAACTACAACAAAAACACGAACCTAAAGAATATCACCATCTTCAATGCCATTTGCATCACCTTCAGTAAATGTATTTGCAGGTGTATTAGGACATTTTTCAAAAAACGTGCACAATATTCCAGAGTCCTTTCTACAACCAATACATGAAACATCATATAAGCCCATAACGGGTGATTGGTAGCATCCGACTTATCCTCAATATTCAACATACGGAGTACATCACTACTTTTAGCCATGTCCACTAACTAAAATACCTCGATGCATAAAAATGATTGTATCACAAAAAGTGGAACAGAACTAACTTGTTTAGTTTTGCTAAACCCATAGCGGACTTTGAGGAGCTTATGTTGGAGAATCAAAACCTGTATATATCTTTGGCACAAAGACAAATATGTCTACACAAGCACTATGATAGTGCATTTCCAGGCTGAAACAAGCTTAGATCACGATCTTGACACCACAAAGTGAGGCTGTTTTGAACTCCTAATCACCCTGAGTATGTTCACTAGTTTTCATGCCATTTTGAGACTATGACTGAAGGGGTGTCAAGGACACCCTAGATGAAGCGAGGTCCTGTTGTGATACCAATTGTTGGAGTTTGAGGTCTGCCAAAGCACAAAAACAACACAAGGAAGAAGAAAAAACATGGAGCACAACACACAATACTAATGTATTACAAAGAGAATGTACAAAGATAAGTGACCCATTAAGGTTATAGGCATATATACAAGCTAGGGGGAAAAAGTGTCTCGGTGGTCCTAGTGTGTTCACATGCATCACTACCTAAATATATATCAGCAATCCTCACTACTTTATTGATCATATGGTTCAGTCAAGGAAGCCAATGCCAGATGGTCATCATCATGTTCCATTTTCATAGGTCCTTCAGGGGGTGCAAAATATAGGTAATTGAACTGGTCTTGGCACGTCAAATCATTTTGCACTCTAATGGCGAATGCTGACCAAGACCAATGTCGGGGCACTAGGCCAAAGCATGGATTATAAATGGTGTGTGTAGAAGCTTTTGATGAAGTGTACATCGTTTTAGGCCATTTCCTTGACCTAAGCCTCGATTCATGTGGAGTGCATCCTGCCTAGTTCTCCCTCTAGCTTCATCCATGCTAGACATGGTAGCTCAACGGTTTCCTGACCCTCGTCAGTGACAAATCCACCTATCGCTGCTTGTGGCTCCTCTTCCTCTTTCAAGGTAGGGTCAACTAGAATAGTGACCATTTCCTCTGGCTTTGGTAGGTCCGCTGGGGAATCCAACATCGATAGTGCAATCTATTGTAATAAAGTAAATCTATGATCTAAGGGTCCATCCAGTTTAGATAGATCTAAAATTAGATATCATTTGGTCACTCATGTGTGTGGCCAAAGATCGCAACACTAGACTTAAGCATACTGTGTACTTGAGCCAAGATAACTCAAGGACTTGTGCCAATGAGACTATACCTCAATTGCCACACAAGTGCATATAGTGGGATCTTTAACACACATTTAAATGTCAATCCTAAGGAGCGACTTACCAAGTGTATGAGGACTTGTGCACACGTGATGGATAATGAAGTGGTTTAGCTAGCATGCATGAGAAAAGACTACTACCTCTCACACTCTTTGAAATATTGAAAGTGTTTGCCGCAAGCCTCTTACAACAGTTTTGGTATTTTGAGGTTTTCTCCCAGCCCAGAACTCCGAATATAGGCAATAGGGTACTCGTTTCGAAGCTCTCGACGAGACGCATCCAACGGTGGTGGTTTCACTCAATTCCGACCATTCTGCTTCAAGTTATGGCAAAAACAGTGAATGACGGGAATCACAAATACCCGCGCCACAGCTTCTCCTAGCTTACGCACGCACTACAGCAGCTCATACCAAGGGGAAGGGGTAGACAACAGTCCTACACATGCATTTCAAGCATAACACACACATACAAGAGCGAAATGAAGATCAAAATCAGCAAGAAAGAGGCAAACTCGAAAATTCTGAAGAGCTCCTTCTTCACAATGGCAAGAGTCCTTTACAAAGAGTCACAAAGTGACTTATATACATGAGCCCTAAGTTTGGTCCTTTCACACAAGTGACCGGCACTTTATTCACTAAGAGACTAATTTCCTACTATTGTACATGGGTAATCTCTACTCTTCCGTGGGGATGCATCTAGAGGACTCCTCTAGTGCATTTACAATGGAAATATATTACAAGAATGAATATAATACAAAAGTTTGATGTCCAAATCGAAAAAATTTTGGGGCCCGTCTTTTTCTCTGCTTCGTGCGCTCTTTAGCTCTGCAACACTTTCCCCCTCTTCGTCTCTGTCGTCCCTTGACAGACTTTGCTTCCCGCACGCATCCAGTGGTCAGTGTTGTCTGTAGTTAAACAGACATGCAGATTCGATGGCCTTCTTGATTCAAGCTCTGCTACTCGAGAGCCTGTTGCACTTGTTTTGCCTGTTGACTTGGGTTGCCACGCACGCCACCAGTGACTAGGAATGTGCTGTTCTTAGTCATCCTCTTAAACTTTTCAGCCTCTACCCCTTTATAACTTTTGGTCCTCTGATTTGTCTTGGTTGCACACATCTGACCCTGTTGTATTGCTTTGAGGCTGTTTACTTCTTTCCACCGTGCATGACTTGGCTGTTTTCTCTTTTCGCCTGATGCGGGCCCTTGCGGGGCTCTGTGCAGAGATGGGTGTTGCGCCCCTGCGGGGCTTCTTGCAGAGATATATCTTCAGATATTGCTTTTTAGTGAAGCTGCTTCTTTCGTTGTCTTCTTCTTTTCTTCTTCTTACTTGATTCTCCCTCAACACTGCCCCCCTCCTAGACTCTGTCGTCCCCGACAGGCTTTTTGTGGTGACGAGTGTAGGTTTGAATGGCTTGTTGCTCTCTATGATTTAGCAGATTAGCGTGACAAAGCATAAACTCCTTCCATTGTTGAGATTTTACTCCGTCCTCTGGCGCCTGTCTATGATCAGCAAAGAAACTTGTCTCGTAGGCCACCAGTCTTGCATTCAAATTTGAGGTCATTTTAATAAAAATCTCTGAATCGATTTCAAAGAATCCTGTAAAGAATGCTTCTTCAAAATTCTGCATATATATCGATGGCAGAAACATGAGACGAGAAAAATATGCCATAATAGTTAACCGGCTGGGAATAGTAGATAAGTCAAAAATTAATGCCTCCGATCCTTGCGTGATGCCGATGAAATTCAAAAAGGTATACTGTGCATGTTGGAACACTTTAATTACCGTCAGGAACATGCTAAATATTTTATTTGTCATTTTGACTGCTAAATTTGGAACGGTAGCATATCTTGCAAGCCAAAATTCCATCGTTTTGACCATGTATTCTTCTGTCGGTAGGTAGTTATGTGGTGGACTAGGTAACAGTGGATAATTTAACCACTGGTTATTAATGCTGCCTTGTCGCTGTCCTTCCCAAAATTGCATCCATGCTCTTCGACGTGGTAGTGGGCAAAATGATGGGTTGACTTGAAGCTCATACGGGGATGCTTCCCACTGTACCCTTAGTGTAGGGTTCTTTTCTAGTAGCTTTCTTCTCCATATTGGATCTGCCACCTCAAACTCTGCTTGAGTATAGTTAAACGTGTCATACCGAAAGTAGAGGTTATGATCCGGTTCTTTATTGGTCGTATGCGTTATGTAATGCCGAGTTTGTTCCTTCAATAGGCCGTATGGTACATTGAATGGCTTGAGTATGTGCTCGAGTTGCTTGCTGTCAATTTGAGCCTCTTTCATTAATTTGATGATTTGATCTTCAAATTCCGTAGTAAGCTGGGACACCAGTGGTGCCCTGTCTGCCCGGCTTAGTTCTGCAATGTCTCGAATATTAGGTTCAATGGGAACCTCTTTTTCCGCCCTTATTTGTGAATGATACAAGGGGGGAGAGAGAGGACGTACCTCTTCCTCCACAGTAGCCGTGGTCTCTGGTGGAACTACTGGTGTCCCCTGTGGTGCTCGCTGCTCTAATTGCTCCTGAAGCTGTTTTATTAATTCATCTTTTTTCTTATTTTCTTCTTCAGCGTTAGCAATAGTTGCTCGATGTTTAATTAGTTCCTCTGCCACAATATTCATGTGCTCTGTGTCTTCTTTACACTGTCGCAGGTAGTTATTCTCTGCTTTTTTCCATTTCGTTCTGAGGGAAGCTGTGTCCTCCATGTACCTCTTTTCCCAATCTGTAATGACATCTTGCTCCTGTCTGAGCTGGTCTTGTAATTTAGTGATCTGTTCTTCCAGGTTCTTGACATTTCTTTGTGGGTCATCAGTAATTGCCAGTGGTTGATCACTAATGAGAGCTGTCATTAACTCTTTATTTCTTTGTCGCATATTGTCAGCTTCCTCCAGACTGACTTTGAGCTGAGACTCTAGGATTTTACTGCGTGCTTGAAGACGTGTCTTCTCAGTCTCACTCATCTCTAATTTCTTTGTTAATTCTTGGACTTGATCTTTCAATTTTGTCTGCTCTGTCTCTAGCATACTGTTTTGTGTTTTGATCTCTTGAAGTTCCTTCTCTTTGTTCAGAGCTTGTTCTTGCACTTTGGCTACTTCTTCGGAAAGCTCTTTGCCTGCTTTTTCAAGTTCTTTCTTGTCTCGCATGGCTTGGTCGTAATCTTCATTAGCGTCAAGCATCAATTGTTGTGTATCCAGAGCTGTTCTAATCATATCTTGCACAACAGGCTTGAGCTGAGCTATGTCTACATTTAGCCATGTCTTTGCTATTTCTGGAGTCTCTCCCGTTTGCACATCTTTGCCTTCTTCCACCTGGAGTGTTTCGTTATGCGGTTGTCTGACTTGTAGTTGTATCTTGGGTTCTTTATCATCTCGTTTTGCTTCATTCTTTTTAGTGGCGCTCCCCTGAAACGTGACATCCATTGGGGAGGGTTCTGCCACAACCCTGATTGGTGTGAAGGGTTCTTCCGCTTCTATAGCATTATCGTCATTCTCCTTTTTTGAAATCTCCTCATCTGTCTTTGTGCTTGTGGTTTTCTGATGCACTTTTATTTCTTGATCTATCGGCTTGAGGCTTTCTGGTTCTTCACCATAATCAACTTCATTTAATTCGGTCCATTGCCCATCATCTTTCGATTCGCTTCGAATATCCACATTCAATAATGATGTGTCCTTCTCTTCTTTGTCCTGAGATGACGAGCTTGAATTGTCTAATCCGATTTCGCGGTATCGGTGAACTTTAGTGAGTCTTCTTTTTGTTTTTAATTCCTGTTGTGACTGCTGGTAATGATGACCTTGCACTGGTAAGTTTATTTGTCCTTCCGTGTATTTGTGTGTCTCTTCTAGTGCTTGAGTTAATTCTTCTTCCGTGATTTATTTCTATCCTGCAATGGTCACTTTTGGAAGTACATGGACTCTTTTTGTCATAGGTCCTCCTTCTTCATCTTGCTTGACTTCTCTTAGTCTTTTTGTGCCTCTCATTCTCGGCTGAGAACTTGTTTCGGCTTCTTCTCCGCTGATGGCAACTTTCTTTTTCTTAGGGACCGTTGCTGCTTTTACATATTTTGCTAGCCCTTCTGAGTTCGGCATCTCTCGTAAGCAGTTTTTCATATCTAGAGCTTCATAAATCAGTAATGTAAGAGTTGAACTGCCATTCAGAAACTTCTTTTGCCCCCACTTCTTCTGTGCTTCGAATAATCTTTCTTGGACATAGCTTGTTAAGTTCACTTTGTTCCCAATTTGTCTCATGGCATGCGATAATAATTGTACAATTATCTTCTGAGGGGCTGTATACCTGTGCATGCTGGGAAAGCAAAAATGTTGATGTACCAATCGCAAAGCATCTTCTATGTCAATTCTGTTTATCTCCAAGAATGACCTCTTCTTGGGATCATGGCACTCCTCTTTGACACTCGTAATTCCTGTTTGATTCCATCCAAAGGGTTTATTGATTAACTCGTGTGTGAATTGGATGGTCTTCCATGTCCCTACTTTATCCAATACTCGGGCTTCTGGTACTGATATTTTTGTTGCGGCAGGTTGCATGGTATTCATCACCTGTGCACATCTCTGAAAGTCTGGAACATATATAGGTAGTTTGAAAAATGCCTCAATGCCCGCTTGTGCCCATACATCCTCAATATGAGGTAGTCCTTGTATTATTGTCTTGAAATCCTGGGACATGATAGGAAAATAATGATCTGTATCCATTATCTTGATAGTTGCCATGAAGATAAGTTCTGCCACTGGTTGATCATCCCGGAACTAGTGACCTCTTGCTTTTGTTACTGATTCTAGTGGAAGAAGCTGCACCTCTTCCTGCTGCGTAGATTCTGAATCAGTAGACGCCATCTGCACTCAAGGTAGAGCATAAATTAGTTGCCACATATTATCAGAAATCCTCCTTTATATGTTGGTTATAAGTTCGATGTTGCTCCGAGTGAATGGTGTCGTCCCTTTCCCGTGTGTGTGAGAAAGGTAATACCTGGTTTTTCACATTTTTATGTATTTTTATATTTTCTGCTGAAAAGGAAAACAGAAAAGTTAGTTCATAGCCGAAGCGGTTATTAAATTTTTTGGAGTATTTTTCTTAGTATATGTACAAGTGCTCTCCTATTTCCCCATTAGGAAAGTGTGCTTGACTATCCTGAAATAGAAGAAGGATGTGCCGAATGCTTGGCCTTGTAATGTGGCCCTATCATGCATACTTTGGATCTCGAAGGCTCCATATATGTGCAATTGGAAGTAATTGGCGTATGCATGCCGTTTATTTTGTCTTTCGGTATCCAAATTTGCTTCATTGTGCTGGGCTTCGTTGTATGTTGCCCATTTCCACTGAATGTGGATCTTTTCTTCTTGTTGTAGGTTTGCTTGATCTGATTTGTGAATCTCGGAATGGCTCGGGCTGCCTTTACAGACTCCTTCTTTCCCCAATAACTCCTTTTCTGTGGCTGTTTTGCCTGTGGATCACATTGATTCTTCTTGTTTTGGGGATCATCCTTTTGGTTTGGTTTCTTTGTAGTGCATGACTTAGGAACCCATATTTGCGAACGATCCTGTTGAGCGGCTACGACTTTCTTTGGAATCCATATTGTAGCAATTTGTCGATGACTTCGTTGTTCAGACTGAGTTGGTTTTTCCTTTGATTGTTTGTTCTGATGTCGTTTGTGCTTCTGTCGTCGAAGATACTCCTCCACTTGGCTTTTCTTTATCCACGCTTGGTTAGAGTATGGAATAGGTTATATTTTAATGGTTACAGGTTTTGAATTACTCAAAGAACTAGTTTCTCTTATGCATGGTGCTTTGGTGAGGTTGGTTTCAGCTTGATTGACACTCTCTTGGCTTGCTAGATTAGAACAAGGTGTGCAAGCAGAATTCAATGTGTCCGCACATATATTACTCGATGAAGGTGTTTCTATATTGCTAGTGATCATACATTCAGGACTTTGTTCATTAGAATGAACCGTTTGCTCCATGCTCACAGCTTTGAGTGGTCGTTCATCTAGCAGACTGAATACTTCACGATGTCCTATCCTGGCTGAGATGTATCCTAACGCCAATTGAATGGTCACTTCGTATTCGTAAATCCAGTCTTGACCTAACACTACCTCTTCAAGTAAATCTTGGTCATGGCACACTAACAGCTTTTGTTCCATCGTGTTGTTGCCAAGATGCAACGGTAAGGTGATCTCACCTATGCATTGAGTAATTGTTCCACTTATTCCTATCAGCTGGGCCATCGATGGGCGTACTTCCTCCTTGAGTTTTTGGGTCAAAGAAAGCTTAATGCATCTTACAGCTGCTCCTGTGTCAATAAGAGCATCCACCAAGTGGTACTCCGTTTTTCCGGCTCCCAAATTTAGATATGGTTGTGTTCTTTACGATCCTAGGTTTTGAGTGGCTCTAAAATTAGCCATTGGGACGAGTTCTTCTCCTAGTCGATATCTTTCATCTCGCTCTCTCATCCACTCTTTCCGTTTCTTTATTCTTTCCAATGCTTCCTGTCTTGCTTCCTCTCGTATTCTTTCCTCTTCTATGCGTCTATTCTTACCTTTGATCAATCGTGACATTGTTTCTTCACTTAATGGTTCTAGGTATTTTTTCACTCTACACCCACTGATGTAGTTTGGTAACACGTCTCCATCTAAGGTTGCTAAGCTAATGGCTCCACTTGTAGATATGCGATTAATGATTAATGGGCCATATCCTCTTTTTTGCAATTTCTTAGCATGTTGTTTCAAAGTGTATACCAAAACTAAATCTCCTTCCTTTAAATTTTTGTCCTTTATGTGCGCGTCAAAGTAAGCTTTTTGTCGTCGTTTAGCAGCATAAATACCTGCTACTGCTTGTAACCTAGTTTCATGAAGCTTTTCTATTTGGTCCAATTGAGCTGATAATTCATGTCCTGTCCACTCGTAAGTAGTTGCTACTCTCAGAGTGGGAATCAAGAAATCAATTGGCAAAATAGCATTTTGTCCGTACACTAAGTTGAAAGGAGTAGTGCCTATTGCAGTTTTATAGGCTACTCGGAATGCCCATAACGCATGATGTAACTGCTTATCCCAATCTGATCTACCGTTGTTAACGATTTTGGTGAGAACCGTACACAAGATTTTATTTGAACTTTCTGCTTGTCCATTTGCTTGTGGGTGATAAGGAGCTGATTTCTTATGAATTACTAAGAATTCATTCAATAAGGCTTCTATTACTTCATTAACAAAGTGCGTACCTCTATCACTCACAATCTCTATAGGTAGTCCAAATCTAGTGAAGACGTTCTCGAAGAGAAACTTGGCTATAGTTCTTGCGTCATTTTTCTTTGTTGCTTTTGCCTCAACCCATTTGGTCAGGTAATCTGTGGCTACAATTATGTATTCAGCATGTGAACCTTTTGTTGGTGGGCTAATAGGTCCTATAAAGTCTATTCCCCATTTCGTGAAAGCTCTAGCACTTATCATGGGTCTAAGTGGCATCTCATCTCTTCTAATAGGATATTTCGTTCGTTGACAGGTATCACACCGTTGCACATATGTTACGGCATCTTGGTGTAGCGTTGGCCACCACATTCCAGCAAAGAGGATCATTTTTGCTGTTTTGTCTGCAGAGAAGTGTCCTCCCGCAGCTCCTGTATGAGCCATCTCTAAGACAGAAAGATATTCATTTTCGTGAATGCACATTCGTAATTGGTTATCTTTCCCTCGTTTGAAGAGTTGTTTTCCTATGATGGCATAGTCTTTACTCTGTTCTTCAAGAGCACGCTTCCTTGCTGAAGTAGCTCCGTCTGGGTATTCTTGAGTTTTCAAGAACTTTACCAGGGGCATGCTCCATCTTGGTGCTATTGTAGAATAGCATAAGGTAGAGTTCTCATCTGGGATTTGTTCTTGACAGGTCTGACAGGTTGATACATAGTTATGAGTATCTCTTTGCATGGTTGGCCAATATATGCCAAATCTCTTGAGTGTTTGCCACGTTCCATTTGCGTTCAAATGAGTTTTCCATTGGTTTATGTGTGCTTTCTGAAGCCACATTTCTTGTTCCTCTTCTTCCACGCATCTCATCAATAATCCACTCGAATCCTGGTGGTACAAACTTCCCACAATGATGTGAAGGTTTTTAGTCCTCCAGAGGTCTTGCGTTTGGTTTGGTGTGATCCCATCTTTAGGTCCATGTGTAAGTATAGGGATCAATTTTTCTGCCCATTGAGGACATACTTCCAGGTTAAAAAGATAAGTATCTGGCAGGTCATCCGGTACTCCTATGGGTGGTTCTCCATGGGTCATCCGAGATAAGTGGTCTGCTCTTATGTGGGTGTTTCCCTTCTTGACTATTACCTCAAAATCAAATTCCATTAGCAGTAAAAACCATCGTACTAGTCGTCCTGTATTACAAGGTTTGTTGACTAGGTACAGTAGGGCTTGATGATCAATGAAGAATTTGAATTTGTTTGCCAGTAGGTAATGTCTGAATTTCTTGACTGCGTATACCATCCCTAGGCCTTCTCTCTCCGTGGTAGTATAATTGCGTTCCGCTTGATTTAACTGTCTACTAGCATAGGCTATAGGGTGGTCTAATTTTCCTGTGTCAGCTGGTTGAGCTAAGATGCAACCAATGGCAAACTTGGAAGCATCCACATGAATGTGAAACGGTTTATTCCAGTTAGGGACTCGAAGGATGGGAGCTGAACTCAATCGATTCTTTAACTCATTAAAAGCTTTTTCGCATTCTTCGGTCCATTTAAACAGAGTCAATAATGCATAAAGAGGTCTAGCAATTATGGCGTACATATGTATGAATCTTCGATAGTATCCACAATGTCCCATAAATGCTTGAACTTCTTTAGCAGTCTTCGGTCTTGGTAAATTTAAGATTACTTTAATTTTGTCTTCATCTGTTGAAATCCCGTTCTTAGAGACAATATGTCCCAAGATTTTTCCTTGTCTAACCATGAAGACACATTTTTCAGGATTAAGGCATACTCGATATTGTCGACATTTAGCAAAAATCTTTTCTAGTTGAGGGATGTGCTCTGATCGTATAGCTGAATATGTACAAAGATCGTCCACGTATACCTCCATACTTTTTCTCAGAAATTCCTTGAACACATGACACATCAATCTTTGGAAGGTAGCTGGGGCATTCGTTAATCCAAAAGGCATGACTCTAAAGGCATATACTCCCCACTCAGTTGCGAATGCTGTCTTATGTTGGTCCTTAGGAGCAATGGCTACCTGATTATGCCCTGAAAAGCCATCCAAAAAACTATAAACTTCCTTCCCTGCTACCCTTTCCAAGAGATGATCCGTAATTGGTAAGGGATAACTATCCCTTATGGTTGCGGCGTTCACTTTCTTCAAATTGATGCACACTCTTAACTTTCCATTCTTTTTTGGTACAACCACTAAAGGTGACACCCATTCCGTGTGCTCAATTTCATAGATGAATCCAGCATCTAGTAACTTGTCTATTTCCTCTTTTATCTTGGCTGAATACACATCATTATAAGTGTATGATCTTTGTTTAGAAGGTTTGGCTTCGGATGTCATGGGGATTCTATGCGCACATATAGATGGGTCTACTCCTTTCAAGTCCTTATAAGTCCAAGCAAAGACATCCCGATATTCTCTTATGAGACGAATTAACTCCTGTTCTTCCTCGAATGAGACATCCTGTCCTATGAAGGTACATCGTTCCTCTCCTCCTTCCATAGTTACAACTATTTTCTTGGTTTGTTCCTTATTATCATATGCTATTCCAGGCTGTGCTTCTCTTTTCGGCATTTGAATAGCAATTTTCCTCTCCTCCACTTCATATTTTTTAAAATGAGCTGGTACCTCAAATTGATCTTGGGGTCTGTTTTCTTCATCTCCTGATTCTCTTTCAACTTCTAATTCCCCTTTCTGTGTAAGTTCCTGGTGTTTCTCATTGGCAGTGATATTTATGTTGGTGGTACTATTCCCTAGATCCAAGGGTTCGGGTTCCATTTCAATGCTCTCGTAGTCCTCCTTCCAGTCTTTCTCGATCACTTCTCCTTTTTCTGCCTCCTGAAGGACTACCATATACAGGCTAACATCATAACCCTCCTCATCGATACATTCGTTCATGGTCACTACTTCTTCGTTTACACAGACATCGAGGGTAGCTAAGATTTCCATCCAACCGTGAGGTTCAAATTCTTCATCCGGAAATACTTGTGGCATGTAAGATGGATCTTGTACAGACCTCACTATTCCTTGTTTCTGCTACCAACTTTTTCTTCTCTCCTCTTCCTTCTTTGCAGCTTGACATATCCACAGATGAGTGTCCTCGTTCATCCAGGATTGATCACTAGAACCTGCACTATGAACCGATTGATCGTCTTCCTCTTTATGGATTTGATTCCATTGTAGGGGTGGCACATCTTGATAAGTGTATGTATGTAGGTTTATCCTAGTGGTGGTTCTTGCGTGTTGTAGGTAAACTGCATCTTTTCCCCAATCCTGCACGACCTTTAGCTGTCTCATGAAAGGCCTTCCCAGGATCATTTCATAATTGCTTGGCCTTTCGAAGTGACATATTGCTAAAGTATGTTCGAATTCCACTCCACACGTAGTGAAGACTACTCATTCCAACAATCCTAAGGGTCTTTCCGTATGTCCATCTCCCATTTGTATTTTCATGCGAGTTGGCCTTAATGCTGGTTTTCCCCATTTCTCCCAAATTTCTTTGGTAGCAATGCCAACACCGGCTCCTGAATCTAGTATGGCTTTGGTAGTGTAACCCCTATAAGTAATTGGAAGGCAGGTATTTCCTTCATCTCCCTCACTAAAGTCTCCTACCTTATCCACTGGAATTCTCACTGTGTTTACTTCGTCAGCTATCTCTTTCTTTTCCTCCTTGACTTCCCATTGATTGATTAATTTCTCTTTTAAATGTGGTTTTACCTTTAACAATTCTTCGAAAGTTAGGGTACATGGGATTTTTATCTCTCTAAGGCGTTGTATGATCTCAGATGTTTGGACTGATGGGTTCGTTTCTCGTTTCCTTATTGAGGGAATGCGATATAATTCTGAATTGTGCTCGTACTCCCCAGTGTAGTTGGGCAGTTCCTTTACATCTTCCTCTCCTTTGTCACTTGCATCCATGGGAAAAATCTCTTCTGAATTTAGTTCAGGTATTGAACCCTCTATTTCATTTTCTGCTTCTAATTCTTCAAAGGGTGGTTCGATTCCTTCCACCTTCTTCCATTTGTCCTCTTGGACTCGTGCCCATAGATCCTTAGTCCATTCTCCTTCTACTTCAGGGACTATGGATCCTTCTCTTCTCTCAACACCACATTCGTCATTCTGTGGTCTATTTACTTCAGGCTTTTCATGAGTGTTTACACACTCTTGGAATTCTCCTTCGGAAATCCGGGTTTTGGGTAAAGGCGATGCAGGTTTTTCTAAGGTTTGTTGTGCAACTTCTATCAATTTCTTGCAGATTTCTAGCCTTTCTCTTTCTAAGTCGCCTCTTGGATATTCTCTCTCGTGTTGTTCTATGGTAGGTCCTGCTCTTATTCTTGCTTTATATGCCTGAATCCACATGGCTAATTCTTCAGGCATCGGGTCTGCTAAAACTGATCCTACCTCCTCTTTCTGATACTTTGCATTTTTGTTCCCTTCCTCCTTCTTCGGTTCTTCTTTTGGTTTTTGTTCATTTTCCTCCTTTTCCTTTTTCTGCCGTAATTTCTTTTCTTTTAGTCTCTCTCTTCGGTGCTTCCATCTCTAGGACCTTTTACTTGCAATACTTTTCTCTGGTTCTTCGGAGTCTTCAACTCTTTGAGGGATGGGTGCGTCCCTCTCCTTGTCACTTTGATTGTTCTCATCCGTTTTATCAGGGGTCTCTCTGGCTTTGGCTCTCGTTATTGCTTTCAATGGTACTGTGTACTCTTTATCACTCCCTGATGATTCAATTACTTCTATTACATTGATTTGTACATTAGATGCAACCTTGTTGGGATTCTTTGGGCAGTCTCTGAAAAGATGTTCCTTACCACAATCATTACAGTATCCTTCCCAGACTCGTTGTGGTGGTGGTGGGTTTGGCAATGTGCATTCTCTGACATAATGATCACCTCCACACCTATAACATGGTCCTCTGGGTACAGGCGGTCTGTTCATGGGTCGGGGTGGTACGGTTGCTCTAGGAGCTGTATACATTAATGACACATAGTCCTGCTCATAACTGTATGAACTATCTGGTGCTTCCATGCCATAAGCATATGGTTCATACAATTGTCCATATTCCATCGTTGAACTTTCATAATTAGGGTATGATCCTTGACTAGGGTCATAAAATGAGTCGTATGGTTCACTACTAGTCAGAGGTGTGGCTGGCACTATAGCTCTCTCTAGGTTTTCTTCAGGTTGGGCAATCTTGACTGGGACAACGTTCTGAGGATGGGGCGGTTGTTGTCCTAGTACTGGCTGTGGTTGTGTGTATCCCTGATATGCGTATGGTCGTGGTGCTGGTGCCTGCGGCTGATAAGAAGGATACCTAAAAGCTTCACCTCCCTGATGATTCTGAGGGTATCCGTACGGTCTCATGTATTGCTGTACTGGTCTAACTTGCCTATTGTAAGGACAATTTTCTGTGCTATGATTTGTGTATTTTTGTTCCACACTGCAATATTGTAGTGGTCCTAGGACAGTGGGTCTATTATAACCATAAGCTGGTGGTGGAACTACTCCCCTAGTACACAGATGAGAAGGATGATCACCTCCGCACTGCATACATCTTCTGAGCATCGGTACTCTCATTGGATTATTGGGGTAGTTCCTCTGTCCTTGAACGTTCAACTTTTTTGCTAACAATTCGGCTATTTCCTCTACGTTGTTTTTAGGAATGGATGTATTACTCGTCGAATCTTCGCTTTTCGAGCTTCCTTGAGGTATTTTCAGATCCTCTGCTAGGTTATCTTCTAAATCTATGCATTCCTTCATGCATTCTTGCAAGGTCTGAACCCTTTTTACATACACCAATGATCTCAAGGATCCGTTCAATAGTCCTTCCAAAAAGAATGACACCATTTTATTCTGTGTCGGCCTCTCTTCTACTAGGCATCTGTCTACGTATTGCTTGAACCTTCTGGCAGCCAATCTCACTGACTCGGTAGGGACTTGTTTGAAGCTATGGATTAATGATGAAGAATTGTTTTTGATTCCTGATTTAGTGAATTCTTCTATCATTTCTTGGTATACTTGCTCCATGTTCTGAAAGGTACTAGGGTCCAATGGTTGAAACCATGCTAACGCTGTGTCTGACAGGGTAAGACCAAAAGACTCATATTGAATCAAAAAGTCTTCTACCTGTTCGGCTTTGATTACTTGTTTAAATTCTGCTATATGGTTGTAAGGTTCACTAGAGCCATCATAATGATTTCTCATACATTTGGCAACTTGGATTGGCCTTAGTCGTCTTCCTGCCTCGGGTTGTCTAGGCATCACTGGGAAAATAGGTCTTCCTATAGGTATGCCTGGTCCTCTTACTACCGGCGGTCTGACTGGAGCATGAACTCCATGTCTGGGGTCAATAGCTTGCTGAGGTCGATAGTTAGGATTATTTACAGGTATTGCGAACTGTACAGGAGGTCTGAATGGGATTTGAGTTTGTTGGGTCTATTGTGTTTGTTGTGTTTGATGTGTTTGACTTGATTGTTGGTATGACTCATTATGGGAAGTTCCCAGTGGGTTTCTTGATGTAGTGGCTTGGTCCCTGGGTGGGAACACTGGGATGTTCTGGTATTTCAATTCCGCTCTTTCTGCTTCTGTTATGGGCCAGTATCTTCTCTAATTTTTATCCAGATAAGTGATAATGGTGGAAAAATCAGGATCTTGCAACTCATAAATGGTGACTGGGTTAGGAGCAGCTTCCCAAATTGAGGAATGTGCTCTAAGGAGATGTTCCATCCCATTGATCAAATATACATCCATTAAGGTGTCATCTTGGGGAATCAGATCTCCTCTCCATATCCTCGCAATCGTAGATCTCCCTCTAGGTGTAGTTGCTTGCTCTTCATTCCCTCCTCCATTTATGTTTGAAGCATTATTTTCTTCACCAATTTCATTAATGTTTTCTGGGTGTTTTGTGACAACATATTGTATATCCCTTTTGTCCATGTAAAGTCCTCCTACGTATTTGACTGCGGGTCTAGGCACTATGTAAGCCTCTGACGCTTTCTTTAATCTGGCCACAGATCTATTTAGACCATCCAGATAAATGGGGACCTCGTTGTGGTTAGTGTTCACATACTCCAAAGAGGTTCTGTACTCTCCCTCAATGATTGACATCATGCCAATCATGGGTACTGTGTTTTGCATATCCTCTGAAGCCATGGGAATCTCTTCCTCTGACTCACTGGAGGTCTCAGAATAATGTGAACGGTTACTCGGCTCTGCTACACTTCCTGCAGAAGAAATTACACTTCTTCGGCTTCCTAGGGTTCTTCCGGATCTCAGGTTCATCCACTTCTAAACTCTGATCAGTCTGTGCTACCCTGGGGCCTTTGGTACTCTTCACTATAGGTCAATAATTTCTAGAAGCCTTTAACTGGAAAAAATGACTAAAAAAGAATTTTTTCAGAACACGATACTTGCCTCCCAAACTCCACGATACACGATCTCTGTGTTCAGACGATACCCGATACCTGACAAATATCGCGATATCTCACAAGCGATACCGATCGCTTGAGTGAAACGATACCGATACTAGCAAGAAAACGATACACGATATTTGGTCACCGGCGATACACAACCTCTCTCGATACTTGACTGCCACGATACTTCTTACAAACGATACTTGGCTCCAACGATACACGATACTTGAGATCCACGATACACGATCTCTGAATGGGAACGATCGACGATACACGATATTTGGTAAGTATCGCGATCTCTGAGAAGCGATAAGCGATACTTGACCCAACGATACGTGACCAACGATCGCCGATACTTTGAAGGAAACGATATGCGATCTTTGGCAAGTATCGCGATCTCGGTGAAACGATACACGATACTTGGACTAGCAAGCGATACACAATACTTCGGCTCAGACGATACTTGATCTCTTGCAAACGATCGCTAGGAAAACGATACACGACACTTGGTAAGTATCGCGATCTTTGACCAAACGATACCTCTCAAGTATTGCGATCGGCACGAAATGATACACAATCAACGATACACGGTAGACGATCGCTGGGAAAATGATCTCTGACCAAGTATCGCGATCGGTATGAAACGATACACGATCGATGGGAAATATCGCGATACTCGACCACAGGAGCAAAACGATACTTGCTAAGTATCGCGATACTCGACCGCGGAAGTAAAACGATACTTGACCCTTAGACAAGTTTTGAAAAATGTTTTTTGAGTTTTGATTTGATGCCGTTGACCTCCTATCTCCTCTCTCCTCTCCTCACTCTCTGTATCAATCAAAACACACCTTTTTACCCCCTGTAGCTCTCAGACGATACCTGGCGCAGATCGTTTTACACCGATATGGAAATATTTGAATGATCAAAAAGATTTAGCTACTGAGCGGCTCACCTTTGATGCTCTTTCTCACTCTTCTAACACCTTTTCTAGCTCAAAGACACTCCACAAGCTCAGAAACGATACTCGGCAGCTCGCGATACTTGCCAGCTCCTCCACGATACTTGCTCAGAACAAGTGATTTTTAAATTGACTCTTTTTGGCTTTTATACTTGGTTTTTTTCCTATCTACTGAAAATGAAACAACAAGACAAAAGATGAAAACTACTCTAATCTCCTCCCTCACTCTTCCTACTCTCCTCCTACTCAACCTAAACCTGAAACTTATCACACACACCTCGGGGATGTGAAGTAACAAGTGCTGAAGTGACTGACTACTCGTCAAAGGACAATTTCACCTCTACAAGTACGATTCGATCACACTCGATCTATAACCATCACGAAGGCACCTTGGTTGAGTGTCCCCGGCAACGGCGCCAAAAACGTGTGTACTTGAGCCAAGATAACTCAAGGACTTGTGCCAATGAGACTATACCTCAATTGCCACACAAGTGCATATAGTGGGATCTTTAACACACATTTAAATGTCAATCCTAAGGAGCGACTTACCAAGTGTATGAGGACTTGTGCACACGTGATGGATAATGAAGTGGTTTAGCTAGCATGCATGAGAAAAGACTACTACCTCTCACACTCTTTGAAATACTGAAAGTGTTTGCCGCAAGCCTCTTACAGCAGTTTTGGTATTTTGAGGTTTTCTCCCAGCCCAGAACTCCGAATATAGGCAATAGGGGTACTCGCTTTGAAGCTCTCGACGAGACGCATCCAACGGTGGTGGTTTCACTCAATTCCGACCATTCTGCTTCAAGTTATGGCAAAAACAGTGAATGACGGGAATCACAAATACCCGTGCCACAGCTTCTCCTAGCTTACGCACGCACTACAGCAGCTCAAAACCAAGGGGAAGGGGTAGACAACAGTCCTACACATGCATTTCAAGCATAACACACACATACAAGAGCGAAATGAAGATCAAAATCAGCAAGAAAGAGGCAAACTCGAAAATTCTGAAGAGCTCCTTCTTCACAATGGCAAGAGTCCTTTACAAAGAGTCACAAAGTGACTTATATACATGAGCCCTAAGTTTGGTCCTTTCACACAAGTGACCGGCACTTTATTCACTAAGAGACTAATTTCCTACTATTGTACATGGGTAATCTCTACTCTTCCGTGGGGATGCATCTAGAGGACTCCTCTAGTGCATTTACAATGGAAATATATTACAAGAATGAATATAATACAAAAGTTTGATGTCCAAATCGAAAAAATTTTGGGGCCCGTCTTTTTCTCTGCTTCGTGCGCTCTTTAGCTCTGCAACACATACGTTTATGTGCTCTCATAAAAAAGTGATCCACTTAGCTTAGTGGTTACATATTAAGGTTGTGAGTGAGGAGGCCTTGGGTTCAACCCCCATAGGGATCATGGGGAGAGTGTTTTGCCCAAAGAGCCCTAGAGCCTTCTAACTCAAGTTAACATGAGTTAAGTTGAGTCTAGGGAGACTTAACTCAAGTGGAGAGTACACCAACCACTAGTGGACTCTAGTGGAAGGTACTAAAGTAGTGGTCAAGATCACTCCAAATACTAGTAGACTCTAGTGGAAGATATTAAAGGAGTCGAGGAAGAAGCATCAGGTACTCCTTAGTGGGCAGAAGCATCAGGTTCCATCTCACGACTTGCTCATCTTCAAAAATATCTCCAACGCACTATGCCAAAGTCATTTGAAATTAATCAATCCCAAACTTGCATTGCAATCCTATGTGTTTGTTACAGAGATCTGCTATAAAAGATGTTAGACTCAAGATATGACATGCAAGAGATGGTTGAGTACTTTCTAATCCTCCCTCTTAGGGTGTGTTTCAACCATCTCCTTTCTATCATATCTTGAGTCTAACATATAAGAGGTAGGAGATTGTTGAACCACACCCTGAGAGGGAGGATCAAGAAGTATTCCTCAACCATCTCTTGCCCATCATATCATGAGTCTAACAAAAGGAGAACATATTAGTATGGAAACAAATCTCAATCTTAGTATGGTGAGACCTCAATCCCTTTCCAATGCTAATATGCATAGCATGTAGCCCGGTGATGTGTTGCAATATTCATGGTGTCTTCGTGCCTCATTTGAGTCTTTAGACTTCCTACTTGCATACTTTGGAGAGTGCATAATCACATTTTCATGTTTGGCGTCATCATGTTTGGTTCCAACATATTGGTGGGTGATTATTACAGGGTTGATTGGTTAGCATGGGTGTCAATAAGGAATTACAAGAACATGGGTTGATGGATGATTTATCGAACTAGAGGTTAGTGGGTGAAGGTGGTCATGGGGATATTTACAAACCCGTTTCCAAGATGATTGTGATATTAGTTTACAAGGGTGGTTAGATACACTTGACATTGGCTTAGATAGAGGGTAACTGGTGTAACTATTTGTCCCAATTGGAGAATTTTTTTATGTACAAGATTATTCATGACATTGCAGAGTATTTTTGTTAGTACTCTTTGCCTATCCTTTGGCCTGAGGATGATATGGTGCTCAATTTTTATGAATCACCAAGATATTGGGGTTTGATATTGGGATTGGCATACATAACATTAGCATATTCAGTTTCCCAATTAGGTTCTATTGTGGGTGCCTCATATTGGGAAAATATCATGTGTTCGGGGATTATGTATAGTATTTGGATGGACTCTCTCTATTTGTAGAATTGAATCTTTGAAAATTGGGGTCGTTTTCTATGATTAGTGGGGATGTAACTACTAATACCCTATTGAGGTTATCCTTGACTGATGCATAGTTTACTGAAACCACATTGGCAAGGGGTAGTGGTTGTTGTCCTAGCATTGGTAGGGGTCTCGATTGTACCTCATATGATGGTTGATAATTTTGAGGGGGCCTACAAAATGGTTGCTACTAGTAGTGGCCTTGATATCTACTTGGCTATGGACAAGGCTACAGGTAGTTATCTATCACTGTCTCCTTGTTATATGGATAGTCATGAGTGGTGTGGTTCATGTATTTCCTCTCAATTGAACAGTGGTGGGTAGTCAAGTTTCTTGGGTTTGGAATCATTAATGGACACACATTGTCATGTAATCCTCCTCAAGTGTAGAAACATTTAATGGAGACCATTATAGGTGTCAACTTACTTGATATGCCCAAGTTTTGAGCCACTCACTCCATAAAATCTTCTATCGAGGTGGAGACTTTAGATGAGAGATCAATTGAGCAATGGAAATCCTTATAGATTTTAGAAATCTCTAACTCATCTCCAAAATTATCCTCTATGTTTATCCAGATTCTAACGCATTGCTCTATGGTTTGGGGATAGTGGGGCAACCAAACATATTACCTTGCATCGTGGTTTCTTCACTTCACTTGAGCCTTCCCCTTCACAGAATAGTGTCACATGCACCAAAAACTCCTCTTATCATGTCACGGGAGTTAGTAAGATCATTGTAACTACTGTTGATGGTATTTCTTTAACATTGTTGGATACTTTATTTGTGCTAGGTATATAGAAAAATATGTTATCAGTTTCAACAATAGCCAAGATCAGTTTGGTTATGAAATTTGTTTATGAAAGATGTACAATTCATGATATATCAAATGGTGACGTCGTTATTGCTTCTGCAATTTTATGTTGTGGGATGTATAAGCTCATAGATTATGCAAAATGTGTGAATGATTGAGCATGTGCAATTCAAGATTCTTAAGCTATATCAGATGCAAAGCTTTGGCATGTACGCTTTGGTCACCTTAATTTTGATAGTTTGTTATGCCTGTAGAAATCTAAAATGGTGTCCTCTCTGCCCAAACTTGAGGCACCTGACAAACATGTCTGTGAAGGCTATCATTTGGGCAAAATGTAGCATTTTTCCTTCCCAAAAGATGGTTCAATACGAGCTACTCAGAAATTGCAGCTTGTTCACAATGATGTTGGTTGTCCTATGAAAACACCCTCTTTTGGGAACCATCTCTACTTTGTGACTTTTAGTGATGATTTTTCCAGGCATGCATAGGTATATCTATTGAAAGAAAAGTCCAAAATGTTTATGTTCTTCACATGGTTTCTTGTTTTGGTTGAAAATGTGTCAACATGTAAAATGGGCACCCTTTGTTTTGATTGAGGGAGAAATATATGCCTTCTACTTTTAATGCATTTTTGGTTGAACATGGGATAGAACATCAGTGTACAATGCCATATACAACTCAATAGAATGTAGTTACTGAAAGGAAGAATGGGTCACTCATGGAGATGGTGGGGTGTATGGTCAAGAGTTTGGCTTCACCACATAGTTTCTAGCTTGACACTATTATGTGTGTAACATATGTACTTAATAGGTGTTCGGCTAAAGCATTGCAGTCTATCATTGCATATGAGGCTTGGCATGGTCAGAGGCCATCTCTTGCTCACCTCCGTGTCTTTGATTGTCTAGCATATGCATTAGTGCCTGAACAACAACCCACGAAATTGGATGATAAAGCACCGAAACGTATTTTTGTTGGGTACAATTTTGAAAGAAAAGGCTAACATCTGTATCATCCACATACTAAATGCATTGGCAAAAACTATGCCTAAATGGCTTGTGTAGAATTTGCGAGATAACAAATTAGATGCACCCATCATACTCGTTCAAGCTCTCATAGAGCTTCTTTTGCATCAGATTGATATGTTATGGCTGCCTCTAGTCTTTATGATGAGAATGAGCCTATTTCATTTGATGAAGCACAAAATTTAAAGAGTTGGACGGCTCTTATGCAATCTGAATATGATGCGATTATGAAAAATTTTACCTGGTCTTTATGTGACTTGCCTCTTGGCCAGAAGGCCATTGGCACTAAGTGCCTATACAAGCTAAAGCATAAGCCTGATGGAACATTTGCCATGTATAAGGCTAGGTTTGTTGCAAATTGTTATCCTCATCATGGTGGGCACGTACATTAGTTGGACATTAAAATTGCATTTTTGAATGGTGACTTGCATGAAGAAGTCTATGTTTTTCAACCCTGTGGGTTTGTGCAGAAAGGGCATGAAAACAAAGTGTGCGGGTTGAAAAAGGCATTATATGGTTTGAAGCATGCTAGCACCACATGCTTGGTCTCATAATATTCATGCCTACTTGGTTGCACATGGTTTTGAGAATAGTCCAACTGAGAGCACCTTATACATTAAGCGTGCAAATGATGTGCTTCGGATCATTGTTGTCTATATTGATGACATGCTACTCGTTGGTCCTAATGAGAAGCAGATTGCTGATTTTAAACCGGATTTGCATGCCTCATTTGAGTTGTTAGGTTTGGGACATTTGCATCATTATTTGGGCATTCAATTTATGCAAGTTGATGGGGGACTAGCATTGTGTCAAACAAGACATATTGACACATTATTACAGCGCTGTAGCCTTGAAGACTGCAAAACTATTGCCACTCTTATGGAGATAGGTTTATGGTTGAGTCTTCATGATGTTGGAGATGCATTTGATGTTGTTCTCTATCAACAGGTTGTTGGGTGCTTGATTTACTTATGCATTACTTGGATAGATATTCAGTTTGCTATCTCAAAGATCAACAGGTTTATGCATTGCCCATGTGTGAAGCATTGGTAGGCAGTTAAGCACATCGTTTTCTACTTGAAAGGTACCCAGCTACTTGGATTGTTTTATCCCAAGGGGGGATCACTACGACCAGATTTACATGCTTTTTTTTACTCTGCTTGTGCAAGTTGCTATGACACTCGTGTGTCAACTAGTGGGCTTTTTTTCATGCTTGGTAGCTCATGCATATCTTGGTTGAGCAAGAAGAAGCCTATTCTAGCCACTTCTAGTTGTGAGGCTGAGTATAGGGTAGCTTTTAGAGTGACTATTGAGTTTGTGTGGCTTAGATGCCTTATGGCTGATTTGGATGTTGGTCAATCCTCTGCCACCGCCATCTTCACGACACTGAGAGCACATTGGTAGTTGTGAGAAACCCGGTGTTCCATGATTGCACTAAGCACATTGAGGTGCACTATCATTATGTTAGGGAGAGGTTCTCTACTGGAGAGATCAATTTGGCATATGTGTCAACACATGAGAACATTGCAGACACTTTCACAAAGGCTCTGCCTAGGGAGAAGTTTGAAGATTTTTGTAAAGATTTAGGCTTACTTCCTCTTGTGGATTGATTCCATATAGCTTGGAACTTATACATGAGTGGTAGCTCCTTGTTCACCACATCACTTTCTTCACTCTGTAGGAGGTTCCCCCTGGCTTGTATATACACCTGTATATACATTATTTTGGTAATACATTTAGTATTGTGTATTGTGCTTCAAGCTTCTTCTTCTTCCTGTTGTTGTTTGCGTGTTTCCATAGACCTCAAACTCAAACAAGGATGTCCATGAAAATCGCCGACATCATGAAGACTACATTCAAGGTCTTCCAAAGAGTAGACACATCTCGTGTTTCCATACCAAGCCTTGAGCATGGCAACTTGGATCTCATCTATGATATGAGCACCACCCCATCACTCAAAACTTGTTATGCCTGGCATTGTCGTATAAAGTACCTGCCTGCTTGCTATAAACAAACCTTTGAAGAAATGTTCACCACTGTGTTTTGGGAATACCATTTTGAGGTTTTCATTACCAGGCTGACTCATCCCCACCAACTTTTCTTCTGTGAACAACTCCTTTACTCTACACACTAATGCTATCCACCACATGATACACCACATGCAATAGCATGGGACAAGCTAGGAGCTCACCTAGCAAGGGGTATACATGTTGTTGTTGAGTGCATAGGGGAGCAACCAACCCACATCACCTTGCATGGAGGCAAGAAGGAAGGCCCAAGAAAGACTCTCCCTTCATCCACCCCATCCTCCAACATGTTCAAGCCATTGGCATCAGCCCCGGGCTATGCCACATGCTTGAAAATATGGAGCAATGGGAGTCAAGGATCATGGTCACACATGGAAAATACAAGTAATGCAACACATTACTCACACACAAAGGAAGGTTCAGCAAGCACACACACACCACACCCTCTCACACTCCAAGACTACACACATAAATGCACAAAGCCTTAGAATAAAAGAGAGTTCTTCCATTCATGAAGATTTTACATGGAGTACGTCGAACCAAGAGCCCCCCCTTTTTACAAAAATGAGGTTCTTTATATAGCCTAAGCACATTCCCCCATGTGCTTCTTTGAAAAGTCAAAAAGGGAATATCTCTCTAACTACCACATCTTCTAGGATATTCTAAGATCTCTTTCTATAACAACCAAATCCCAAGAATATGCATGCGTGGGATTTTGGACGTGGGATTCCCTTAGAAGAGCAAAAAGGTGGATTTATTAAAAAGGCTTCCACACCATAGTCTTTAGGGAATTATCAAAAGCTGTCCTAAGAGGGTTTTTTTATGAAAACTCTAAGTAGATACAAAAATGTGTTATTCTTATGATCTAGGGAGGGTTTCCACGCGTGTTATTCCCTTCAACCCAACACTCTCCTCCTCCTAGACTTTGTCGCCCTCGACAAAGCTAGGAAAGAGAAGCATACATAGTTTAATTGTTCCAGATAGAGTCTGGAAAACTTCAAGTCTTTGAATCGACACTTCTTCAGTTGGCTGCAAATCATCAGGTTATCCATTATCTTCACATTTGTCGCACTTCATTCTTCTAATCTGCAGGTCTTCAGTGTTTGAGCGACACAATCCCCCTAAGGGGCAGTCAGCCCAACCATGTACACAACAGTCTCTGTTGCCGAATATGCAGCAAACCCTCTGAGCAAGTCTTCAGAGGACCTGAAAACTATAAGTCCAAAACCTCCATGTGCATACATAACCACTGCCAACAAGTCAGAGCAAGAAAGGACGCATCATACTCAACACTTAGGATAGCAGTCCTGGCCTCAAAGATGTACCAATCTTCCCATAGGACGGCTGGGAAAGTGGACATAGTCCCTAAAATAGGGCAGTCACATTCAAGACAGCAAGTTCCCTGATCATCCCCGACCATATGAGCATGAAAACCATGCTGGTTCTTTGTAGCTCAAGACAGCACATCCTGAGTAAGAGTTAGGTTTACAGGGCACCACCAGCTTTGGTATCCAACAAGCTTCCTTCAACCCCGATCATGTGAGCAGACAAGATCAAACCAGAGTGGAGGACCCATTCTGAGAATTTGAGAGACAACAATTTGTATGCTGCAATAACATTTAATGTAGATCTTGGTCTCCAAGAGAGGACAAGGGCAATGGACACAATCCCCACTTGGGATAGCCAATATCTGCTGAATATTCATATATAAACAATATACCACGGAGTTTGAACCATTTAATCGACACAGGCACTTCAACACATTAAGCTTAGTTTCTTGGATCCAAGCAACTTGGTGAGGAGCAGCCTGCAACATATTGACCAGAAGACTATCAGTAGTCATTGAAGCCCAGGAGCCGCCTCTATCCATTCCCTTTATGCATATGCTTGGCCTGCAAATGATATGCAGCAACCTCAACAAGGCACATTAAAAATGAGAATAAGTAAAGCTCCAAAATAAGGATTTGGTTGGTCCATCAGTATAGTGCCCTTGCACTCCAGCCTATGCTGGTACCATTCACCAGAGGAGTTGGCTCAGCTACGAGGATTGAGTGCCCAGGTCTGCATAGGAGTCTCAGGAAGTCTAGGCAGCAATCGCATTTTGGTAGTTTTCCAACAAAAAGTTTAGTGCCAAGCTCAGGACCCAATAGAGCAATTGATTTGTTGTGGGGAAGATGCCTCATGATGATTTGTACAGGAACCAAACCCAACATTAGCTACAGATGTGATCAGAGCATAAGCACAGACAATGTAGAATTGATCACCACAGTAGACTGAGATACCCCAACTTTCATATGCATCCATAAGGGATGGCACAAGTACCTTTGTTACATTAATCACTAGGTGCATTATTCGTAGCCAGCTTCAAATTGAAGCCTAGTTCTCTCTCTGCACTGGAAACATAGCTACTGCCCAAATGGCTTCATCAAACCTGGTTGCTGCAAAATGTTGTGAGAGCCCGATAGTAAATGTTTGATATATCCGATATGGAGGATGCTGCATTTATTCCTTCTGAAGCATATTCCCGGGCATCACAGCACATCCTTCCTTTTCTGAAGCTCCGACCAACCTGACAGGAATCCTCCTAGCTGGACATATGAGAGTTATGAAATTTTATAGGCTCGAGAGATAGTAGATATAGTGCATTTGAAGTCGCCAAACCCCCCAGCCTGAACAGAGTGGTTGGAAGCAACATGGATCCAAATACCCCTTTAGGAAGTTCTTTCCATTCTTTTTATGTTGTAGGCTGCAGGAGGAGAGACCAAAAAATCTGGCCTGATGTTGGCAAAGAAATGGATGACAACCTAATTGCTGGTTAGAAATCTTCACATCATGGACAGCCACCACAAACTTTTATGTCTTTAGTCAATGTAGTAGCTACAAACTAATGCTTGGAAGACCAATAGAAGGCACTAAAGTCCAAGAGCTACCTGCATTACCCTGTAAGTGATGTGCAACAACCACCAAGAGCACATTAAAAAGTGAGCAGAAAATTATCTCATTTAACCATAGGAGTATCTCATCAACGCCAATGAAACAACTGAAATGACTAAAATCTGGGCATGCCTCCCATCAATTGGCATTAGTCATAGTACAACCCTGCTGCATTAGTCATAATGTATCAGCAGGCCCCAAGCCAAGGAGCTATCCATGGCATTCTGTGAGCTGTAGAAGCTTCTCTGGATTGTGTCATCCATCTAGCCCTTCAATAGCTACAAGCAGAAGATGTGTGGCATATTCCTGGAAACCTGCCTGATGATATCATGAGCACAGGGATACTAAATAAACCACCAACATATGATATTGATTCCTTTAATGACTCATCCAGAACAGCTCACTCTAATCAGTGGGGAGTGAGGGCATTTCTTTCTGAAACATGGTCGTTCTCTGATAACAAAATCAAGTCACAATTTGCATCTGCCTTCTATCATTAGAAAGCCTGTAGACAAGATGAATGATCCTTGTGATCAAACTGAAACATGCACTAAAACTAGATAGACTATTCCTTCTGAAGCCATAAACAAATGGAAGATACCAACTTCTAAACCCTGGTGGCTGGTTGTCCATCTCTAATTTTTCTCTGCACATTCTGATGATAAGTACTTGGAGTAATAATATCAATCAACCTAGCAGAGATGTGGATAATGAGTGTGCCAGATCATCGAAATCTTCATGTAATAGCTCCACCACGATATTCCTGGATGGCCTGTGATCATCTAGAAGCATAGAACTCCATGGGGTCACATTAGAACTCCCAGTTCATGTGAAAAGGCTAGATGACTGGGGGTCTGATGCCGGGATCTTCGTATCCGGACAGCAATGCCATATTGCCCTAGCTTAGCACCAAGTTCTTCAGTCTCAGACCAACCATAATGGTGACAACACATAGATGGATAGAACAAAATCGATTGCCAACCCCCCAAGCCTACAACCACCTTTTATGAGAGAAGAAGCCATCCCAAAAAAAAAAAAAATCATCAGTTTTTCTAGCTTTCAGATGGTTCTGGCCACTGATGGCTTTAAACTTTGCAATTCATGAATATTCCTAGGTGTCTGCCTTCCTGATTAGCTCCAAATTTCCTTGCTCTCCACAGTACCAGAGTGTCTTCAGATATCTGTGTCATGACTATCAGTACAGCAGAATAGAAACATAGCTCTTTCGAGTTTTCAGCCACCAGTTATAGCACTGTCTGGGCAGAGATGAAAGGCCACTGACAGGGAGAAGGAGTTGATGAGAGAAGCCAAGTTCTACCCCCAACCCAATATGTTTCCACTTGGAGCAACTTAGTCATGGGTTTTGGACAAAACCCCCATCCAAGATGTACAAAAAATCTGTGAAGCAAGCAGCGTTTGAGAATGATCTGCCCCAATTTGCACCATTAAGTCTTCCAAATGATTTACGGTGGCAGCTGGATCCACACAAAGTTCTCCTAGGGGGAACCCTTGTGGTAAAAATTAAACCTGTAGCTGGCTTCAAACTTCACTGGTATGATACAGACGACAAGGTAATATATATATATATATATATATATATATATATATATATTTTAGAGGTTAAACACCATATGTCATGGTTCAGTAAAGAAGATGCATATGCTTGAGGGTCAGCCAAAACGTTATTTCAAGAGGACTGCAACAAAAAACAGAGAGGCCGAGAGAAGTATGGGAGCATTTTGGAGACAATCCTTGTTCTTCCTTGTTGAACAATTGGGAGTTCTCTTTTCAATGTCTGCTTGCCAAATGGACAACGACAGCTTACATCCCTTTTGAAGGAAGCACACCGATACCTGTAGAATTGTGTGGCAGAGGAATGAAATGGACTTTGCTCTCCCCGAGCATCTTTGACTGAGGCAAACCTGTGGTTGAAGGAGCAGCTTATGATGAATAATCAGAGGCACAAAACTCCACATTCTGGAATCATTTGGGTAAGATTTTCCCTATTGAGAAGGTATAAAACACAATCTTTTATCAACAGCTCCTCCCGTGATCTCTGCGTTTTTGTCGTCGTTGCTTCAACCTGAAAAATCACAAAATGGAACCTGCTAGACATTCCGTTTTACAGCCTGTATAATTCTCATATCCTTTGCACAGAAAAGCACACTCCCAACCATCCTCCGAGTGCTCAAGGTAGATGAGAACTATAAATTGATCGCGAGAGTGGCGAGAAAGATAGCAACAACCCACCCTGACCTGTCATGTGTGCAAATGGGTAGCCCCATAATTAGCCCTATTGTCCTTGGGCATCCCTTCTGCATTGCAACTATATGCTTCTGCTGGAAGTAAAAAGAATTGGGGAAGGAGAGGTTTAATCGACTATTAGCAAAGAAGAAGATCCCACTGCTTAACCCAAAAATAGAGTGGGAAGCAGTAGAGAGTTCGTCCATACAACCGAATTGATCGTTCCATAAAGACTTTGCTTGCATTACCCAGTCCTCACCACAATCGACCTGAGAATTGACACCCCCAGGGAGGTGGTTGTATGATTATTGCAAGCAACAGACGGCTGGGGAGCAAAGGCTCGACCCGCCATGGCTTAGAGGCACCCCACGCTGGGGAGGAGAGGGGAATAGTGTCCCTCTCCCCAAAAAACATTTATCCACAAGGCACTGGAAGAGCTCTCACCTTTCTGTCATGTGCGAGCTTCAGATCCCAAGTGTTCCTGCAGAATACTTCTTGCATCACGGGCATGGTCTAGAGCCAAGCTTCTTGGCTAGAGGGGTGCCATGGCTACATAAGGACCTTAGTCGTGAATGTGGAACTGATGACACAGTACATGCGAGAGAACTTCGACTTCCTTTAGCACATGGCAGATTCGCCCACCATCAGGAGAGTCATGACTCCCTCCACCAACCAAAACTCCATGTCCTCCGAACAGAAGCCACGAGGGGGAGCTCGGAGAGGGAGCTCAACCCCAGGCCGCGCCAGAATGAGATAGGGGGAAGAAACCGAAAAGAAAACCAAAAACTTCTCCGTCCCCAGGGGAAAAAGGAGAAGTGATTACTTCCTTACCTACCGGTCACATCATATCAGAAGGTCATGGGCGTGAGCTTGGAAGAATAAAGTGATATCTTCAACATGAACAAAAGGGGGGGAACGTAGAGAGTACAACCCTCCCCTTTTTCAAGGAAAACATTCAGAGAGAGATGACAGAGGTGGATGGTGAAGCCAAAGGTGGATGTGAAGTGGAGGTGTAAATGTGAGAGAGAAAGAGAGAAGGGGTAAGGGGGTGTTCTTGTGAAACATTCAAATTGAACTAAAACTATCCTACCAAAGCAAGAAAATGGGGAGCAATTGGCCCAAAGGAAGGGTGAAAGTGCCATGCACAAACTCAAATCCTACGTAATTGAGCAAAAAAAATTGCAACACAATACTTTACCACATGTTCTTGAGCCCTCCAAGTGATGAAAGGCCGACCATCCCCGGCAACGGCGCCAAATTTGTTGTTGAGTGCATAGGGGAGCAACCAACCCACATCACCTTGCATGGAGGCAAGAAGGAAGGCCCAAGAAAGACTCTCCCTTCATCCACCCCATCCTCCAACATGTTCAAGCCATTGGCATCAGCCCCGGGCTATGCCACATGCTTGAAAATATGGAGCAATGGGAGTCAAGGATCATGGTCACACATGGAAAATACAAGTAATGCAACACATTACTCACACACAAAGGAAGGTTCAGCAAGCACACACACACCACACCCTCTCACACTCGAAGACTACACACATAAATGCACAAAGCCTTAGAATAAAAGAGAGTTCTTCCATTCATGAAGATTTTACATGGAGTACGTCGAACCAAGAGCCCCCCCTTTTTACAAAAATGAGGTTCTTTATATAGCCTAAGCACATTCCCCCATGTGCTTCTTTGAAAAGTCAAAAAGGGAATATCTCTCTAACTACCACATCTTCTAGGATATTCTAAGATCTCTTTCTATAACAACCAAATCCCAAGAATATGCATGCGTGGGATTTTGGACGTGGGATTCCCTTAGAAGAGCAAAAAGGTGGATTTATTAAAAAGGCTTCCACACCATAGTCTTTAGGGAATTATCAAAAGCTGTCCTAAGAGGGTTTTTTTATGAAAACTCTAAGTAGATACAAAAATGTGTTATTCTTATGATCTAGGGAGGGTTTCCACGCGTGTTATTCCCTTCAACCCAACACATGTAAATTAGCACACCCTCACACATGACCTCTTATAGAACTATATCAAACACTCCCTGCAACAAGGTTCTCTTGGGGATGACAAACGTGAGAGGTAGGGGGGTGTTGGAAGCAGTTTATGACATCGATGAAGATGAAGCATGCAAGAAGCAGAGCAAAGAGACCAAATAAGACCCCATTAACAAAATTTCCAATCAATATTGATTAAGATTGATCAAATCTTGTATGAAACATCAACAATGGTGGTTATCACTAAGCATTGTAACATGGAACCACACAATTTTTCCATGCGACACTCCATTTCATGCAAGCCGAGGAGCCCTCAAGCTTGAGGAGCATAGATAGAACAAGCCTACAAATTTTCATATTTTTTGGACCTCATTTGATGCCGCAAAAGTAGCATAGGACATAAATTTTAACTAGACTGATCATTAGATGCAAAATCCGTCACTTCACCTCAAAGACTATAAATAGAGCTAGAGAGCTTGTTTCTGGGGTTACCTAGTTTTAAGCTATGAGCTTGATATGAGAGTTCTTGTACTTTGAGTAATGACCATAAGCAATTTATCTTCCATTGCCTCTCCTATTGTCTCTTCCTTGTGTGTGTGCACTAGTGTGCTTCTCACCCTCACCTTCGTGCACCTCACTTGCTCACGATCTCATACTCTAGCATAACCTCCTCACAATGCACACAAGAAACAAGACAGAGAACAAGCTTAGGAGCACTACACAAAGTGTATTGTTGAGTGTGGAATATACAAAGATAGTTATCCCTTCAATGTTACGTGTTTGGGAGGTACCATGAATGAAGAAAAAGCAAATTATGCACAAAAAAGTGTCATAACAACCAACCCAATCTAATCTCGAAAAAAAAAGGTAAAGTTATGATCCCCCTTGGCATAAGATGACCCAACTTGTTGCATGTCTGATAAGTGGCAAAGGATACACTTATGCTTGACACTTAGGCCATGCATTGATATGCTCATTTGAGAGATAACAAAGTGGACATCAGACAAATTGATTCATACATAGAGAATGCATCCCATAGCTCTTTGATAGACAACATCATCAATCCATCTCCAATACCAAGAAGATTGAACCATAAGCTTGTCTCAACAAGAGAGGTAATGGGTTTATGGACATCAATGAAAATCGAGCTCTCATTGACCTTTATACAAAGATGGGTGGCTTTTGTCTAGGCTAAAATGGTTGATCTAGTTTCTTTGAACTCATGTAAGCAAATACATTTTAATGTAAGTGCCCCACGCAAAAACAAGTGGAATTCAAAGGAAAATGATGCATTGGAAGGATGTGCACATAAGCAAGCGTATGGGATTGGAGTCAAGCAGCCAAATTTCATCACGTAAAGGAAAGGCAAGAGATGTTTTAGTAGGAGGGAAGACATAAGGCATCTCTTTTTCTTTTTCTCTTGTTGAAAGGTATCGCACATTTGGAAGAGTGTCCAAGAAACCTAAAACAAGATCAACCGATTAGGTAGAAGCAAGCTTTACTTGGCAATGCTTTCAGACGATCCTCACCTCTCTCGAATGTGATTAAAAGCAAAGTCCACTAGGAAACTTGGAAGGAAAGATGTGCAAACAATCTGAATGGAACCCTCGAGAGAATGGCCCATAGAGAAATCCCTAAACTATCTTGGCAGAAGGACTTGGAACTATAGGGATTACTCCCCCCTTTAGACATTAAAGGGTGTTGGGTTTTTAAAGCAACAAGTTGTAGAAAAATATATATAATCATATGAAGGGGGTGGAAGGCTTAAAATTATCCTTCTTTGCACCTTCCTTTATTGCTCTGGTATTTCTCTCGTTTTACATAGAAACCTCTTTTGTCTTGAGGCAGGACCTTTACTTGGGGGAAATAAGAAATGAAAGATACAATGTGAGAAATCTATGGCAATTGGCCTTATTCCATCAAGTAGACCTACAAAAAATCTTCTTTTGTTGCTTGAAGAAAATCAGCACATTATCCAATGAGTGCATCCAACCCACATAAATATATCCGACACGACATGTTTTGACCTATGACTTTTTCTTCTGTTGAGAATATGGAGATGAGAATGCCCAAATGTTGGACATCTTAAATATGAGTAGGACCTTGAATAGAAAGGCTTTGGCTAGTTGGCTAAGAGTCCAAGCCCAAAGTAGAGAGCCATTAGAAAGTTAGCACATTGATAATTAAGGAGGTGGAGCTCCATGATGTGGTACTTGCCCTTGTCTTGAGTAACAAGGGTATTTGCACTTGAGATGAGATTCTACATATTAACTACTAGACCTCAAAATCTCATCCTAAAGATCACTACATAGTCCAAAAACTACTAATGTGATTTCCTAGTTTGCAGTAAGGTGTATTTAATCAAAGATATGGCAATTATTCTCATAACCCATCTTTCTAGCTTCTCCCAAACTTTTGTCTTGAATATCTCCAATTCACATGAAGTGCTCTCTTAGGAGTATGTATGTCATCTGCTCTTTCTTCATGACGGAAACATGTTGTAACTGTCTGCCAAGTCCTTCATTTTAGTGACATAATCACTAATGCTTTGACTTTGCTTTTTCTTGAACGTTGTAAATTCTGACCATAAGCTAGCCTTCCTAGCTTTGGTAGTGTTTTGAAAATGATCTTCCAATGCACTCCATATGTCTTCCGCTTTCTCTAGACCTCTAATAGTGGTAATAGATGATATGTAATAGTATGGTAGATATAAGCTCTTGCGGTTGCATCTTTCTTTTGCCACAGCTTCAAGGCTTCTAACTCTTCTTTCTTCGGTTGACTATCATCTCCAAAAGTAGGCTTCTTTTCTTCTCCTGTCACATATATCATTAAGTCCTTACTCATAATTAAGGCTTCCATTCGCATTACCCATGCGGGATAGTTATCTCTATCCAATTTGTCAATAGAAATGTGATCTGCCATAATCTTCTTGTTTCTGTTACTGCCGGTGAGTATAACATTAAAGAATTTTACTTTTATAAACCTTTACCCTTGAGAATGACTTTGGAATGCTTCTCTTATGCCGTTTGTTGTTAACCACCTTAGCCTTCACCTTTCTTGTGAAGAATTCTTTGAATTTTCTTGTATCTTACTTCCGTTTGCTATTTGAGGACCTTTCTGTTCTCATACCACTTGTTGATGCGACGAAAGCTGAAACTTAACTACGGAATTTGCCACACCACAAGAACTAAGCTAAAGTGATGTTAGAACACCTCTATAATCATCAGTAGCTTAGCAACCTGAAAACTTTAGTACGGAATTTAGTAAATTCTGAGAATTCACTTTACAGAAACTTTGCCTTTCCTTCAAACTTTAATTCTGAATTGATTTACTTCAGACTTTACAATTTTGTGCTTGCTTACTGTTAGATAATCTTTTTTTCACTTAATTGTACCAAAACTATGTTTTAAAAGCACCGGAATATCACTGGAACTTCACCAGAATGTTACCAGAATATCATCGGAATGTTATCGGAATCTCATCAAAATTAACTACAATTCTGATTGTAGTTACTTAAAAAGATTGTAGATGAGATAAGGAAGTAATACCTGAACTTCCTTCAATAAATGAAATTTATCTGAAGTTTGAGAAAAAACTTCATCAGTTCTGAATGTCTTTAATGTCAGACACAGTACTACGCGTACATGTCCCATTTCACAAATCTCTTTTGGTCAGTTTGTAGTTGACACTACTAGCTTCAAGATGAGCTATCACTCGTGAAAAACTTTACACTATACAGTGAGATCTAACTTGTAGAAATACCGTAAAATGTGCACTGAGACAACCGTAACTGTTAACTAACTTTCAGAGTAATATGAAATCACTTAGATTTCTTCACACAAAAGAATGCGCTTAATCTTTCCACATAAACATGTTTCTTCTACTACAGAAAATGTGTACAGAATGGCTTGGCCTTCCTTTGCTCATAGCCATGGAAAACTCTCCTATGTTGAGTAGTTCTTCCTTACCATCTCTCTTACAGATGAATATCCGACAGTTCAGGTTCTATTATTCATCTCTACATACACACTCTTGCATCTACTACATGTACACTACTTGATCACTCTCTCAACTCACTTATATACATCTTTGATCCAAGATTCGTAATTCTGGAAGTTTCTATGCACTATGTTATAGGTGTGAATATGTCCCTTCACTAAGGCTTTGTTTTTTTTTTTATGATGCTTTGTTTCTGCATCTCTTTGTCTTTCTTTATCCTTCATACATCTTCAGGTCTTTATGTCTAATTAGTGAGGGAATCTCCAACAGGGCACATGGTAGACATGCTACTAGAGAGAGCTCCAAAATGATGGAAATCTCGAGGACTCTGGCAGAGATGAGAGACCAGCCATATGTGGGCCGATGCACAAGGTCCATTGACTTGACCCACATAAGAGAGGAACCATCATCAACCCAAAATCTACTCGGATTTATCCCACTTGAAAGAGAGGAAGTGATCCGAGGTGACATAAGCCATGGTCCAAATGTAGACCAACCTCATGAATAATGAATCCAAAGTGATTCTACTCATATGAGTTCGTCGCAGTCCAAATTGTTGAATGAGGCACACACACAACCTATTGTTTGTTGGGATGCGACAATGGTTCAATACCGTTCTAGCGCCGGTTCGAATCCGTTCTAGTGCCGGTTCGAATCCGTTCTAGCGCCGGTTCAAATCCCGCATGGGCCATCATCCCTTTTCTCTTCCAACCTTCCAAGTCGCAATACAAAAGTAATCGAAAACCCAACTCATTAGAGAGAGCGAATATACCGAATGTCAAAGACAAGGGTAAGTGGGGCTTGAAGCAACCCTCTTTTTCTTAGCTCCCTACTTGCTCCTTCTTCTTGTGTGTCCACTTCTTTAACATGTTCTTGCTCCTCGTTCCTGCCCTTGAGTGCTAACAAGTCCCCCCCTCTCGAGTTTGTCGTCCCTGACAAACCCTTGTTGTAGTGGTTGTTCCATATAGCGCTTTGAGAGGTAGTGTCCATCCTGTGTGAACAAGAGCCTTCTATCTTCCTATTGTAGCAGGTTCGGTTGTCTGATTCTTCTTTTGTCACTAAGATTTGTTGTAAGGCTTAGTTCTTTGGTATGTATTGCTTCCTTGGATTCTAGCAAGAACGTGTCATTGGGAGCTCCCAAAAACTGCTAGTTGTTGAAAAGAGGTTGTCAAGGTTGAGTAACTCATGGCTTCTTTCATGTATGGGTATGGTATGAGAGTTCTTGTACTTTGAGTAATGAGAAGAAGCAATTTACCTTCCATTTCCTCTCATATTGTCTCTTCCTTGTGTGTGTGTGTGTGTGTGTCTATGTGTGTATGTCTATGTACACTAGTGTTGTTCTCACCTTCACCTTTGTGCACCTCACTCACTCATTATCTTCACATCATCCTTACTCTTCCGTGGATTGACAATTAAGGAGGTAGAACTTCACGATGTGGTACTTGCCCTTGTCTAGAGCAACACTAAGATTGGAACCATTGCTAGGGATGTGCTCAAGGATGAAAGTGTGATGGTAAGAGTGTTAGGAGATAGGCATTGGAAGGTACATAGTTAAAGTTTTTGTGGTAATCTTAGTTGTTTGTGTGTTTTTTTTCCTTCATTTCACCTCCCATACGTCCACTACCCATAGCAACACATTCCCACCATCTCCCAAAATTTTCACTTTTTTCCATATCAACCCACATTCCTCCATTTCCCTCTTCTTGAGCACTTTTTTTTTGGTTGAATTGTTTTTTTTCTATTGAGCACTTTGTAAGACCAAAGAATTCTGAATTCAGTGAGTACCTAAAAGTGCTTACAACTCTTCAATTTAGAATTCAATGATTACCTAAAAGTGCTTACAAAGTGCTCTGTAGCTAACCCCAAAAATGATCTCTCTAGCTCTATAGGAATACTAGCCCAAAGGGATTGCAATATACCGAATGCCAAAGACAAGGGTAAGTAGGGCTTGAAGCAACCCTCTTTTTCTTCTTCTTTTTTCTTGGCCATGCAATGGCTAGAGAACGACCACACTAATTGCTACAAAACCTCTCATCAAACATGCAAACTCATCACCAAGCTTTATAATTGTAAATTCTCATTTAGGATTGTTTGCAACGGCTATTCACATCATTGACGAAGAGGAAGAATGTGAGAAGTAGAGCAAGGAGACTAGAGGGGGGCCCATGAATGAAATTTCTAGTTAATATTGATTTAGATTGATCAAATCTTGTCTAAAACATCTATTGTAATTCTTCTCACTAACCATTATAACATAGAATTACCCAATTTTGCCATGCAAAGCTCCATTTTGTGCAAGGAGAGGAGTCCTCATGCTTGAGGAGCCTAGATGGAACAAGTCTACAAATTTTCCCATTTTTTGGACCTCATTTGATCCCCCAAAAGTAGCATAGGACATAAATTTTAACTAGACCAGTCATTAGATGCAAACCGATCGCTTCACTTAAAAAACTATAAATAAAGCTAGAGAGATCATTTTTGCGGTTAGCTAGTTTTCATGTATGGGCGTGGTATGAGAGTTCTTGTACATTGAGTAATGAGAAGAAGCGATGTACCTTCCATTGCCTCTCATATTGTCTCTTCCTTGTGTGTGTGTGCATGTGTGTGTGTGTGTGTTTGTGTGTGTATGTCTCTGTACACTAGTGTGCTTCTCGCCTTCACCTTTGTGCACCTCACTTATTCATTGTCTTCACATCATCCTTACACTTCCGTGGATTGACAATTAAGCAGGTGGAACTCCACGATGTGGTACTTGCCCTTGTGTAGAGCAACACTAAGTTTGGCACCATTGCTAGAGATGTGCTCAAGGATGAAAGTGTGATGGTAAGAGTGTTAGGAGATATGCATTGGAAGGTACATAGTTAAAGTTTTTGTGGTAATCTTAGTTATTTTTGTGTTGTTTTTTCTTCATTTCACCTCCCATACGTCCACTATCCATAGCAACGCATTCCCACCATCTCCCAAAATTTTCACTTTTTTCCATATCCACCAACATTCCTCCATTTCCATCATTTGTGTGAGAGACTTAGAGAGAGAAAGAGAAACTCAAAGCTGATTTTGTGAGTTTTAGGGCTTTCTTGCAAGATTACCATTTAGAATAGTGCAGAGGAAGCTACAATAGGTAAGAATTCTATGTTTTTTCCATCATCTTGTCCAGAGCTTTAGGCCGTCATGATAGGGCACGATACCACACGTTTTCAGGCTGCAGTTGCTTAGAAAACATTCTTGCACCTCTTAGTAGCCACCAAGGATTTATCCAAATTAGTCATTTTGCATGCCATCGCGATTGGCCTAGGACCATCGCAATAGGTTGTGACCAACATGATTGGGTATACTTTGGTGATGATTAGGCACAATCGTGATTAGCTCATGCCATCGTGATAGGTTGAGCCATCATGACTCTGTGCATCATCATGATTGTTGTATGCCATCAGGTCTTTTGACCCGATCGTGATCATTTTCCCATCATGATTGGATTGCACCATTGTGACTGCCTGGACCATTGTGGTAGTCCCTCACCATTGTCATGGCTTGAACCATCACGATTGACCCATGCTATTACAATTCTAGTAGACCATCGAGATCCTTTAACCCTCTACAACAACCCCCAACCATCATGATTGTCTCAATTCATCATGATTGTGTCATGCCATCATAAGAGTCCCTCCATTTTGGTAGAAATTAGGGTTTTGCAAATTTTGATAATCTTTTCCACTTTTTGAAGTAATTTAGGTGCTTGCAAGACCTAGGGCTACTAGTGGTTGGAGATATCATGAAGGATTCAAGCAAGGAATGGTGTTGCAAAGATGAACAGACCAATTGAGGGCAAATTTGGGAACATACAAATAGCAGGAACCCAAGGTTGGAAGCTACAATATTCCCCTTCTTTGTCAATTCAATTTTCTCCTAAGTCATGGCCCTAATACTCAAACTTAGGTGGTGATAGCACCATGAACCACAACACGAACAAGAACCTGAAGAATATCACCATCTTCAATGTCATCTGCATCAACTTCTATAACTGTATTTGCAAGTGCAATAGGACAGTTTTCAACACCCAACACAATAATCCACAGTCCTTTTGCAACCAATACATGACACATCATATAAGCCCATAATGGGTAATTGGTAACTTTCCACTAGACTCTTTGGCTTCACAACACTTTGAGGTTTTCTCTTGATGTATCTATTGGTTTTGTTGTAAAGTTTGGGCTCTAGTTATTGCTTGAATGGGCACAAAGGTTGGTGTTGACCCATTTGACATATGCACAATGCCTATTACATTAATTGATAATGATTCTAGAAACATTGCTAAGCTTATCCGGTCTAAACCTCCAAAAGGTCTCCTCTGCCTCTGTACTTATAAAGAGCTCAATGCTAGTGTTTTCTAAGGCTATGCATTTAGGTGTGATGATCCTTCATAGGACCGATTTTCCTTGAGGTGTCCTAGGTTCTTGTTCCTTGTGCTCTTGATCTATGTCTCCAATGTCTGAGTTAGGTATAATGGATCCGAATTCATCCATGTTGTTAGATAAGCTGATCACAACATACATGGCTTCCTACTTATCTACATATGCCCCATTTTTGAATTTGACCATGAGATGCTCAATTTCGAAGGGTTGCTCGAGATTCACAAGTTGAACATGGACCTACATAGACCATCCTTGTAGATGTTCGCACCTAATGAGTCAATCATGATATACTCCATTTGGGTTTTATAAAGATCATCTAGCATTTGCAAATGAGCAAGTCCCATTTTATCTCTGGGTTTCTCCATGCTAAACGACATCTCTGTTTGGCTTGTGTCTGAGCTTACCTCGTAGGGATAGTCACTCAACTGTTGTGTCCACAATCTTGGAGTGTGATTCACACTGGCTTTTGAGGATCTAACACTTCCCTGATTTGTTTTGCCTACATGTTTTCCTAAAAGGTTCATGAATTTTACTTCCCTTGCTATCCCAATGTACACACACATAACAATATCTCTTTAGGTACCAATTACTTCTTTGTTCTACTACCTTTTGGTTTTTGTGTTGTCTCACTTAGGAACAATGTTTCGTTATTTTAATAAGTTTTTGTGGCATCAATCTTATGTTCTTTTCCCTTATGGTTATCTATTAATGAGATTATTCTTGGACTTGAATCCCTTAGAGCTCTTGGACTTACATTCCTATCACCACCTAAGTCTGAGTACTAAGTTTGAGTACTAGGGTCATGCCTTAGTAGAAAATTGAATTGACAAAGAAGGGGAATACAATAGCTTCCAACCTTGGGTTCCCACTATTTCTATGTTCCCAAATTCACTCTCAATTGGTTTGGGCATCTTCTCAACACCGTTCCTTGCTTGAATCCTTCATAATATCTCTAATCGTTGGCACTGGAGGTCTTGCGAGCACCTAAATTGCTTCAAAAGTGGAAAAATAGATCAAAATTTGCAAAACCCTATTTTTTTCTAAAATGGAGGGACTCTTGTGGTGGTGTGATGCAATCATGATGGATTGAGACAATTGTGATGGTTGGGGGTTATCGTAGAGGGTCAAAGTATCACCATGGTCTACTAGAATTGCGATAGGATGGGTCAATTGCAATGGTTCAAGCTGTCACGATGGTGAGGAACTATTACGATGGTCCAGGCAATCGCAATGGTGCAATTCAGTTGCGACGGGGAAAATGTTCATGATCGGGTCAAATGCCATGATGGTTTGCAACAAATCATGATGATGGAGAGAGTCATGATGGCCTAAACTATCGTGATGGCATGAGCCAATCACGATGGTGCCTAATCATCACAAAAGTATGCCTGATCACGATGGTCACAACCTATTGTGATGGTCCTGGGCCAATCGCGATGGCATGCAAAATGAGTAATCTGGATAAAGCCTTGGTGGCTACTAAGAGGTGCAAGAATGTTTTCTAAGCAACTATAAATGTGCTCTTAGAATTAGAGGCATGCTGGCGTGTCATGGTGGTCTAAAACTCCGGACAAGATGATGGAAAAAACACAGAATTATTACCTATTCCAGCTTCCCCTATAGTGTTCTCAATGGTAATCTTGCAAGAAAGCCCTAAAACTCACAAAATCAGCTCTGAGTCTCTCTCTCTCTCAGTCTCTCACACAAATGAGGGAAATGGAGGAATGTGGGTGGATATGGAAAAATGTGAAAATTTTGGGAGATGGTGGGAATGAGTGGCAATGGATAGTGGATGTATGGGAGGTGAAATGAATAAAAAAACAACACAGAAACAACTAAAATTACCACAAAAACTTTAATTATGTACCTTCCAATGCCTATCTCCTCACACTCTTACCATCACACATTCATCCTTGAGCACATCCCTAGCAATGGTGCTAAACTTAGTGTTGCTCTAGACAAGGGAAAGTATCCCATCGTGGAGATCCACCTCCGCAATTGTCAATCTTGAAAGAGTAAGGGTGATGTGAAGATTGTGAACAAGTGAGGTGCACAAAGGTGAAGGTGAGAAGCACACTAGTGTACACACACATACACACACACGCACACACAAGGAAGAGACAATAGGTCTAGTTAAAATATATGTCCTATGCTAATTTTGGGGGATCAAATGAGGTCCAAAAAATGTGAAACTTGGGAGGCTTGTTCTATCTAGTCTCATGAAGCATGAAGACTCCTCAACTTGCACAAAATGGAGCTTTACATGGCAAAATTGGGTGGTTCTATGTTACAATGGTTAGTGAGAAGAATTACAATTGATGTTTTAGAGAAGATTTGATCAATCTAAATCAATATTGACTAGAAATTTCTTTAATGGGCCCCCTTGTGGTCTCCTTGCTCTACTTCTCACGTGCTTCCTCTTCTTCAATGCTGTGAATAGCTGTTGCGAACAATCCTAGATGAGAGAATTTACAATTATAAAGCTTGGTGATGAGTTTGCATGTTTGATGAGAGGTTTTGTAGCAATTAGTGTGGTCCTTCTCTAGCCCATTACATGGCCAAGAGAAAAAGAAGAAGAAAAAGAGGGTTGCTTCAAGCACCACTTACCCTTGTCTTTGACATTCGATATATTGCAATCCCTTTGGGCTAGTTGGTTTGAGCAACACTAGCATTTCCTACAAAGAGCTTCATATGTAGGTATCACCATAGCTATGAATGATGTGGCCTAGAGAATTGAAATGGAAGGAGAACTAATTCGGGGAGACTGGCTTGGTGGGGCCATTGATGATGAAGTTTGCCATTATTGATTTTCATCATTCTTGGCTAGCCTTTGGTCGTGTTCAAACAGGGTGGCACACTTTTGCCCCCTCAGATTGAGTTATGTCATTCTCAATTCAAATTGAGTGGCGGTACTCTCTCAAAACCAAAATGTATGTATAACACTATTGGTTGAAGAATGTAAGTAGCAAACGAGAATATCTTTATTAGAGCAGCTTTTTTCGAGAGGGAAAGGATGTTGTGTATGCATAATTGGCTTTTTCTTCATGCACGGTAGATCATACACACATAACATTGAAAGAATAGTAACCTTTGTATATTTTTCTTGTGTGCATTCTGAGGAGGTGATGGAAGAGCATGAAGATGAGAGGGTCTTTGCAAAATCCTTGTCTAGAACAACGCATTTTTTGCTTGGACATTATATTAGACTCTCTAAGCTTGCAAATGGCACATAAATATGACCATAGTGTCAGATGTTTGTGTCAAGACAAACTTCCTTGGGATTTTGAGCATGAAGAGAAAACCTTTTATTTATGGAAGAAGGCACTAAGGAAAACGTAATCCAAATTTATTTCACGAATTTAGAGTGACTAGAGACTGAGCACTATACTTAAGAACTCATAGGTGTGATCCTCACATTTTCACAAAACAGACACTACACATACAGAGTCATAGAGACATGCATATCTTTACACACGGAGCTCCAACGATCAAAATATGGCATACACAAGCTCAAAAGGATATTATCTTCATGATCCAAGCATTGGATAGTAGCTCAAGAAGATGGTGAAAACTTCAAGAAAATGTATAGATATGTAAAGTACAATGCTTGGAGGTGTCGGAGGACTACGATGGGTAAGAGACAAAGTACAGTGGCCACGCTAGAAGTGAGTGTGGGCTCAACTATATCCCGTGACTTCTTCACTCAAATTTCTCCTTGATTTCAGTAATAACCCCCCTTTCCCTAATATTCCTCTCTCCCGTGTACCCCTACTTTTTCTCTCTCTAATGAGAGTTGGTTTTTCGATTACTTTTGTATTGCAATGCGACTTGGAAGGTTGGAAGAGAAAAGGGATGATGGTTCGAACCGGCAGTAGAACGGAATTGAACCGTCGTCGCACCCAAGCAATTGCTTGGGCACTCGCGCACTCGCGCACGGTTTGCAGCATTCTGTGTGTGTGTGTGTGCGTGTTCCATGGAAGAGGTTTGGAGAGGATGGCTTAGAACGCTCTGCCTCAAGAGATGACGCTTTGGTTGTTATTCAAGAGGATATGAAAAAAGCGAGGTTTGGGATTTTGTGAAAAGCTCAGAAATGCGTTGAGAAGTTTATTGAAGTGAAGAGGGTTGTTGTTGTTGTTGTTGGTATGTGATACATCTTCTTCATTCATCAATTTGGACTGCTACGAACTCATAAGAGTAGAATCACTTTGGATTCATTATTCATGAGGTTGCTCTACATTTGGACCTCAGATCACTTCCTCTCTTTCAAGTGGGATAAATCCGAGTAGATTTTGGGTTGATGATGGTTCCTCTCTTATGTGGGTCAAGTCAATGGACCTTGTGCATCAGCCCACATATGGCTGGTCCTCCACTACCCCACACCACATAGAGCCACCCATGCTAAGTTTCCTACAATGTCAAGTCCACATCTTTGCATGGCCTATTCGTATGCTCTAGTCCAACCATGGATTTGAGCCAGCATCTCTCATCTCTGCCAGAGTCTTCAAGATTGACATCATTCCGGAGCTCCTGATTGGCAATAATATGTTTCCTAAATACACTCGAAACACCACCATAGCAAAGAGGTGCTCTTCACCTCTCAACATCAACATCCACTTGCATAGCTTGAGGGTATGTGTTGGTTAAATTCCATGGCATCCATCCATGGGCCCAAGCTCTCTCTAGTAGCATGTCTACCATGTGCCCTACTACTCGCTCTGGTTCGCAAGTAGAATCATGTCCAAAGAGAGGGTTTCCCTTTGATGAAGGGAATCTTGGAGCAGAGTTTAGAGGCTACCTTTCTAATGGATCTCTACCTTGGGCTTGGACTCTAAGCCATAGTTGACACATCCGAAGAGGTAGAAAAAATGAGAGCACAATTGGCAGAGCTGCAAAATAGAATTCTCCAACATGAGCTTCAACCTTCTCCCCTCGTGGAGCCGGAGCCGGAGGACCTAGTTCAAATTGAAGTCGAGGAGACTTTCGAGGAACGTTATGTACCCATGCCTATACTAGGAGGTAAACAAACAAAGGAAGGAATGGATACATTTGAGATTGAAGCTCTAGAATGGATGCAACGATTAGAAAAGGTAGTTCCAACCCATAATGATAGAGTAGCAGTGCAGATACAATCCATGTCCCGATTGAAGAGGTTGTCATCAAATCGGATTACTTCAAAAACCTATCCCATCATCGATGGATTGGCACTTCAGATGATTTGTATGTTCCATTTTGTGTATTATTGGCAGATTATAATGCTGAGATAAAACAGCGCACCACAAAAGACCCAACCTCCGCAACACAATTTGCACTAGACGACATTCCTGAAAGTGCAACACACAGCAACATATTTCAACCTACATGGAGAATACACCTACTCGAAACATACCCCGAAATGGTGTGCACGTGGAATAATATGCCCTTATACATCAAGTATAACACTTGTTACAGCCCTGTGTTTCGACGCACATCATGGCCCGAGTACACCAAAACCGTGAAGACCATCAAAGGGTGTGACAAATGGCTGAACTATGTATGTTTGGCACCACCTCATGGCCAACCCATGGTCGCATACATGATTTCAACCATTCGAGATTGGGAAATCAGATTCAAGAATGTACCAGACATCATGGCACAGATGTGCCTCAAAATATTCGAGCTAATGCTGGTCACATTCCGGACCTTTAAAAATGTCAAAGAACCTCACCTTTTGGCCCTAGGATTCAATGAAGGCAACCAAGACCTCATCTATGATATGAGCACCACCCCATCCATCAACATTGTATATGTGTGGCATGCTCGTATCAAATATCTTCCAGCCTGCTTTAAACAAACGTTTGAAGAAATGTTTATCACAGGGTTCTGGGAATATTATTCAGAGATATTCATACCCAGACCATGTCATCTATTACATTTATTTGTTGTAGAACAGGCTCTACACTTAGAGAAGCTATGCATGCCACATCCAGAGGTACCTGGGCCAGTAGACTGGGATGTCCTACTCACTGATTTGGCCAAAGGGTTGAGATTAGCGGAGCACCACTTGGCGATAGACGTCGTGGAATACTACGTCCAATGGTCCGCTCAACAAGGGTCTATCAAAGACAATAGACGCGACAGAGGGGGGAGTGTTGGCAGTGGTCAGGGCAATCTAGAACTTACGAGACAAGGAAGCCAACAAAGAGATTTAGAGCAAACATAAGGGCCAAGTAGGCAAAGCAATCAACGGAGATCCGCCAAATACGCCTATCATTTTTCATGAATTAATATTTCCCAAATAGTGATTTTAGTCACTTCACACCATTGTAAATATCATTTTCTATTATTCCTACTCAATTTCATACAAGCCAAGGAGTCCTCAAGCTTGAGGGGTATTAGTAGTATTTATGCACCAATTTTCATAATTTTCAGAGCTCGTTTGAGCCTCCAAAATAGCATTAGAACCTAATATTTAACTAGGCCGGACACTAGGTCTGGACAGGACCAAAGCTAGTCAAAAACTATAAAAAGAGCTAGAGATCTCATTCTTGAGGTTATCTTGTGGTAGATCTTCTTGGCTAGCTAGACAATTTCATGGTTTCATTCTAGCTTGGGGAAAATCTAGGTTGAATTGAGAGATCCCATGATTAACATGATTACTTGATGGTTTTCTCATGAGATCTAATAGAGGTTGATTACCTCTTACATTTTGATTCTCAATTGTTTTGCCTAGTTTATCTCTCATTGGCCTAAAACTAGATCAACCCATCTGGTAGAAGCAAGCTCTACTTGGCAAGGCTTTTCTCAAATCCTTCAAGTCTTTGATCTTTGTTAAAAAACTTTCCATAGAATCACCTTCATTCATGTGCTCACTCTCCAACTATTTTCAGAGGTAAGCAACACGAGCCTCATTCCTAGCTTGGTACAATGTGGTAAGTGTATCCCAAGCATCCTTAGCTGTTCTGCAAGAGCAAATGTGAGGAATAATGGCACGTTTGATAAACAAAGCTATCAATGCATGTGCCTGGGCATCTCTGCCATCCCAACAAATCTGCTCTGTAGTAGGTGCAGGAGAAACCGTAGCACAAACAAGAATATGCACAATATCATCATCTTTGACACCTTCTGCATCAACTTAAGTACCTGCAGTTGTAACTGTTGCAGGTGTGATAGGACGTTTTTTAACACCCTACACAATGTTCCACAGTCCTTTTGCAACCAATACATGTCGCATCATATAAGCCCATAATGGGTAGTTGGTACCATCCAACTTATCCTCAACAGCCAACATACAGAATACATCACTGCTTTCACCAATGGCCGGTGACTAAAATACCTTGATGCAAAAAATTGACTGTATCTCAAAAAGTTGAATAGAACTCCCGAGACGAATTCTGCTAGACTTGTAGCAGACTTTGAGACGCTTATACTAGCGAACCAAAATAGTATATACCTTTGGCTCAAAAAGACAAAATAGCTTGCAGAAGCACTACGATAGTGCATTCGGAGGTCAAAACGAGCGCAGATCGTGATTTCGGCACGATGGATCGAAGCTTTTTTGATCTCGAAAACACATTGAGTATGCTCAGCAAAATTTGTGTGATTCTGAGATTGCAATTGGAGAGGTGTGAACGACGCCCTAGATGAAGTGGCGACCTTCTCTGATACCAATTGTTGGAGTTAGACGTCTAGGGAAGCACCTGAACAACACAAGGAAGAAGAAGACGCTTAGAGCACAACACACAATACTCAATGTATTACCACTAGAATGTACAAAGATAAGTAGCCCATTAGGGCAATAAGCGTATATACAAGCTCGGGGGAAGAAACCTCCTAATGAGGGAAAAAAGTGCCCCGGTGGTCCTAGAGTGTTCACACACATCACTACCTAAATATATCAACAAGAACAAAGAGAGGAACAATGGCGTTCTTTGTATTACTCAAAAAGTCTCTTATAATAGCTCAAAACTCTAACAAGCTAACCTCAAAAATGATATCTCTAGCTCTTCTTATAGTTTTTAACTAGCTTTTGGCCCTATCCAGACAGTGCTTGGGCTAATTAAAAACTAGGTTCCAGAGCTTATTTGGGGGTTCAAATGAAATCAGAAAATTATGAAAATTGATACGTGATTACTTCTAGTACTCCTCAAGCTTGAGGACTCCTCAGCTTGAAGGAAGTTGAGTCTACTCAATCAGAAATGGGATTTACAATGTTTCTGTAGTGATGAAAATCATTTTGATTGAAAATAAATTATGAAAACATGATTGGGTCTCTTCTGTGCTGGATTGTACTTGATTGCTCTATCTCCTCATTTCTTGTAGGCCAACACTCCCCCGTCTCTAGCGTCTATCACCCCTCACATACCTTTGTTCTGTAGGATGGTCAATATAATATTAGACGACATCAATGGACAACTCGTGTTCGAGAAGCCTTAATCCTCTTGCCAAGTCAGCTCGCAAGGCATCCCAATTGATGACACTTGGGATATCGGGCTGGGGGGTTGTGTAGTATTCAGAATACATAGCCTGCTCACATGCAAATAAGTCAAGCATGTGTCTTGGCTTTGGTGCGAACACCTCCGAGTGATATTGCCAGTATCTTGTTCTGAACATGTCTTTGAAGGTCTGTTTGTAACATGCAAGGAGGTATTTTATACATGCATGTCAATCATAGGTGACTCTAATGCTTGGGGTAGTGCTCATGTCATACACTAAGTCGTATTTTTTGTTGGTGAAGCCCGGTAGAGCTACCTGTGGTGCTTGTGTATTGCAGAAGGTCTTTAGGAAAATTTGCATCATATCCAAAATTTTCAGCATCATTTGCCCCGCAACATTTAGCATTGGTTTTAGTTGAGGGATTCAATGGCAGATTGTGGCCATCATGCAAGCAATGGAAGGTGGTCCCAACAGTGGCGCAATGTATGGATAATTAAGCCATTCTTTACACTGTGCATTATTTTGTACTTTAATATTTTACACTTTTCATGATCTGCACCATGGAACTGGACCATAGCATGGATTGTAAATAACATGTAGAGGTGCATGGTTACACGTGCATGGCATTTCTGGATAAGTTTCTAAAAGCTTTTGCTACCATGTAGGTTGATAGATTTTGCCTTTCTGTGCCTCTGGTGGTAGGTCTTCAAGTTGAAATTAGGTTGCAAAGGTGGGGATCTTCCTCATGACTCTCTGTATTTCCACATTATAATTTGCAAGAATTACAAAGTAAGGTGGGTACGGAAGTTTTGATGATGTGATGAGGTGCATAGGTGCCAAGTTTTGGAAATAATTGGAGTGCAACACTATTTCTTCTATGATTCGCATTGCTTGATTTTGCACCATTTTGCGCTCTTCATGAGTACGTTCAATTTCTTCCGCTTGCTTTACCCGGGGGATCGTGGAGCATCAAAGGTGTCTTGGCTTCTTTTGTTTGTCGTCCACTAGGAATGGGTTGTGGGTCGTAGTAGCTCAAGAAGATGGTGAAAACTTCAAGAAAATGTATAGATATGTAAAGTACAATGCTTGGAGGTGTCGGAGGACTACGATGGGTAAGAGACAAAGTACAGTGGCCACGCTAGAAGTGAGTGTGGGCTCTACTATATCCCGTGACTTCTTCACTCAAATTTCTCCTTGATTTTAGTAATAACCCCCCTTTCCCTAATATTCCTCTCTCCCGTGTACCCCTACTTTTTCTCTCTCTAATGAGAGTTGGTTTTTCGATTACTTTTGTATTGCAATGCGACTTGGAAGGTTGGAAGAGAAAAGGGATGATGGCCCATGCCGGATTCGAACCGGCAGTAGAACGGAATTGAACCATCGTCGCACCCAAGCAAACGATAGGCAATCGCCAATTATGCTAATGGGCCGCCTTCGATTGCTTGGGCTTGCAAAGCCCTGAATACGAAAAAAAGCAAAAGCACTCGCGCACGGTTTGCAGCATTCTGTGTGTGTGTGCTCCAAGCTTCTTCTTCTTCCTTGTGCTGTTCGCGTGCTTCCGTAGACGTCTATCTCCAACAATTGGTATCAGAGCAGGTCGTCGCTTCTTCTAGGGCGCCGTCGACACTCCTCCGTTTGCAGTCTCAGATTCGCACGAAATTTGGTGAGCATACTCAGGGTGTTTTCGAGATCAAAACAGCTTTGCTATGTGGTGCCGAAATCGCGATCTGAGCTCGTTTCGGCCTCCGAACGCACTATCGCAGCGCTTGTGCAGGCTATTTCGTCCTTTTGTGCCAAAGGTATATACCAGTTTTTGTTCGCCAGTTTAAGCGTCTCGAAGTCTGCTACAGGTCTAGCAGAACTCGTCTGGCAATTCTGTTCAACTTTTTGAGATACAGTCAATTTTTTGCATCAAGGTATTCTAGTCACCGGCCATGGCTGAAAGCAGTGATGTATTCCGTATGTTGGCTGTTGAGGATAAGTTGGATGGTACCAACTACCCATTATGGGCTTATATGATGCGACATGTACTGGTTGCAAAAGGATTGTGGAACATTGTGCAGGGTGTTGAAAGACGTCCTGTTACACCTGTAATGACAGGTACTGCAAATACAGGTGTTGGCGCTGATGAAGATGGTGTCGAAGATGATATTCCGCAGATTCCTATTCGTGCTGCTGTTTCTGTTGCACCTATTGCAGAGCAGATTCGTTGGGATGGCAGAGATGCCCAAGCACATGCATTGATAGCTTTGTCTGTCAAACGTGCCATTATTTCTCACATTCTCTCTTGCAGAACAACAAAGGATGCTTGGGATACACTTACCATTTTGTACCAGGCTAGGAATGAGGCTCGTGTTTCTTACCTCCGAAAACAGTTGGAGAGTGAGCACATGAATGAAGGTGATTCTATGGACAGTTTTCTTACAAAGATCAAAGACCTGAAGGAACAATTGATTTCTGCTGATGAGGTTATACCAGATAGCTCACTTGTGCAGACCGTTCTGAATGGTCTTCCTGATTCATATCAGAGTTTTGCCTCTACTCTTCGGTTGATGATGAAAGGCAATCCGAATGCCTTGTCATTTGAGGAATTAGTCTCTGTTCTGTTGCAGAAAGATTAGTCCAGGCAGAACAGGTCCATTATGCGTGTTGCAGATCAAGCTTTCCTGGCTAGTCAGAAGGGCAAAGGAAAATGGAGCTCTTCTACTAGTAACCAGAAATCTGCAAATGCTGCACAATCGAAGAACCAGGTTGGAAGAGAAAAGGGGTGATGGCCCATGCCAGATTCGAACCGGCAGTAGAACGGAATTGAACCGTCGTCGCACCCAAGGCAATCGCCAATTATGCTAATGGGCCGCCTTCGATTGCTTGGGCTTGCAAAGCCCTCAATACGAAAAAAAGCAAAAGCACTCGCGCACGGTTTGCAGCATTCTGTGTGTGTGTGTGTGTGTGTGTGTGCGTGTTCCATGGAAGAGGTTTGGAGAGGATGGCTTAGAACGCTCTGCCTCAAGAGATGACGCTTTGGTTGTTATTCAAGAGGATATGAAAAAAGCGAGGTTTGGGATTTTGTGAAAAGCTCAGAAATGCGTTGAGAAGTTTATTGAAGTGAAGAGGGTTGTTGTTGTTGTTGTTGGTATGTGATACATCTTCTTCATTCATCAATTTGGACTGCTACGAACTCATAAGAGTAGAATCACTTTGGATTCATTATTCATGAGGTTGCTCTACATTTGGACCATGGCTTATGTCGCCTCGGATCACTTCCTCTCTTTCAAGTGGGATAAATCCGAGTAGATTTTGGGTTGATGATGGTTCCTCTCTTATGTGGGTCAAGTCAATGGACCTTGTGCATCAGCCCACATATGGCTGGTCCTCCACTACCCCACACCACATAGAGCCACCCATGCTAAGTTTCCTACAATGTCAAGTCCACATCTTTGTTGATATATTTAGGTAGTGATGTGTGTGAACACTCTAGGACCGCCGGGGCACTTTTTTCCCTCTTTAGGAGGTTTTTTTCCCCCGGCTTGTATATATGCCTATTGCCCTAATGGGCTACTTATCTTTGTACATTCTCTAGTAATACATTCAGTATTGTGTGTTTGTGCTCCAAGCTTCTTCTTCTTCCTTGCACTGTTCGCGTGCTTCCGTAGATGTCTATCTCCAACAATTGGTATCAGAGCAGGTCGTCGCTTCTTCTAGGGCGCCGTCGACACTCCTCCGTTTGCAGTCTCAGATTCGCACGAAATTTGGTGAGCATACTCAGGGTGTTTTCGAGATCAAAACACCTTCGCTATGTGGTGCCGAAATTGCGATCTGAGCTCGTTTCGGCCTCCGAACGCACTATCGCAGCGCTTGTGCAGGCTATTTCGTCCTTTTGTGCCAAAGGTATATATCGGTTTCTGTTCGCCAGTTTAAGCGTCTCAAAGTCTGCTACAAGTCAAGCAGAACTCGTCTGGCAGTTCTGTTCAACTTTTTGAGATAGAGTCAATTTTCTGCATCAAGGTATTCTAGTCACCGGCCATGGCTGAAAGCAGTGATGTATTCCGTATGTTGGCTGTTGAGGATAAGTTGGATGGTACCAACTACCCATTATGGGCTTATATGATGCGACATGTACTGGTTGCAAAAGGATTGTGGAACATTGTGCAAGGTGTTGAAAGACGTCCTGTTACACCTGTAATGACAGGTACTGCAAATACGGGTGTTGGAGCTGATGAAGATGGTGTCGAAGATGATATTCCGCAGATTCCTGTTCGTGCTGCTGTTTCTGTTGCACCTATTGCAGAGCAGATTCGTTGGGATGGCAGAGATGCCCAGGCACATGCATTGATAGCTTTGTCTGTCAAACGTGCCATTATTCCTCACATTCGCTCTTGCAGAACAACAAAGGATGCTTGGGATACACTTACCACTTTGTACCAGGCTAGGAATGAGGCTCGTGTTTCTTACCTCCGAAAACAGTTGGAGAGTGAGCACATGAATGAAGGTGATTCTATGGACAGTTTTCTTACAAAGATCAAAGACATGAAGGAACAATTGATTTCTGTTGATGAGGTTATACCAGATAGCTCACTTGTGGAGACCGTTCTGAATGGTCTTCCTGATTCATACCAGAGTTTTGCCTCTACTCTTCGGTTGATGATGAAAGGCAATCCGAATGCCTTGTCATTTGAGGAATTAGTCTCTGTTCTGTTGCAGGAAGATTAGTCCAGGTAGAACAGGTCCATTATGCGTGTTGCAGATCAAGCTTTCCTGGCTAGTCAGAAGGGCAAAGGAAAATGGAGCTCTTCTACTAGTAAGCAGAAATCTGCAAATGCTGCACAATCGAAGAACCAGGATAAAGATGAGAAGAAATCAGAAAAGCAGAAATTGTTCTGCAAGTACCGTAAAGGAAATGATCATATTATAAAGAACTGTCCAAAACTGGCTGCTAAAGAGGCAAAGAAGAAAGAGGCTGGAATGGTTGTTGCAGAGGCCTCTACACCAAAAACAGAGTCTGCAAATCTTGTGCAGGAAGAAGAATGGGCGTTTACTACTGTCTGCAGTTTTGACCCATCTTCTCATGATCAATGCATGTCTGCAGTAGACTCAGATGTTTGGTACTTTGACAGTGGGGCGACCAAACATATTACCTCGCAGCGCAGTTTCTTCTCTTCACTCGAGCCTGCCCCTACAGGGAATACTGTCACATGCGCCAATAACTCCTCTTATCCTGTTATGGGAGTTGGTAAGATCATTCTGACTACTGCTGATGGTAGTTCTTTCACTTTGTCAGATGCTTTATTTGTGCCAGGGATAAAAAAGAACCTATTATCAGTTTCTACATTAGCCAAGATTGGCTTGGTTGTGAAATTCGTTGATGACAGGTGTACAGTCCATGATCTCTCAAATGGCGATGTGATTATTGCTTCTGGCATTTTATGTCCTGGGCTGTATAAGCTCATAGACGATGAAAGATCTGTGAATGATTCGGCATGTGCAGTTCATGATTCTCAGGCTATGTTAGATGCAAAGCTTTGGCATGCACGCTTTGGTCATCTGAATTTTGCTAGTTTGTTACGCCTGCAGAAATCTGAAATGGTGTCCTCTTTGCCCAAACTCGAGGCACTTGGAAAACATGTTTGTGAAGGCTATATTCTGGGCAAAATGCAGCGTTCTTCCTTTCCAAAAGATGGTTCAGTTCGGGCTACACAAAAATTGCAGCTTGTACATAGTGATGTCTGTGGTCCTATGCAGACACCCTCTTTTGGAAATTACCTTTACTTCGTGACTTTCATTGATGTTTTTTCCAAGCATGCATGGGTATATCCACTCAAAGCAAAGTCCGAAGTGTTCATGTGCTTCAAACAGTTTTTGGTTTTGGCTGAAAATCTGTCAGCATGTAAAATGGGCACCCTCCGTTCTGATCGAGGGGGGGAATATATGTCTTCAGATTTTAATGCATTTCTGGCTGAACGTGGGATAAAACACCAGTGTACAGTGCCGTATACACCTCAACAGAATGGAGTTGTTGAACGAAAGAACAAGTCACTCATGGAGATGGCGAGGTGCATGGTCAAAAGTCAGGCTTTACCACATAGTTTCTGGCTTGAGGCTGTCATGTGTGCAGCATATGTACTAACAGGTGTCCCACTAAAGCGTTGCAGTCTATCACTCCATATGAGGCTTGGCATGACCGCAAGCCATCTGTTGCTCATCTGCGTGTTTTTGGTTGTTTGGCATATGCATTAGTGCCTGAACAACATCGCAGAAAATTGGATGATAAGGCAGTAAAATGTATTTTTGTTGGGTACAGTTCTAAAAGTAAAGGCTATCGTCTGTATCATCCACAGACTAAACGCATTCTAGTTAGCCGTGATGTTGTCTTTGTGGAAGATGCTATTCAGCCATTGCTTTCATGTACTAAGGAGACATCTGTTAGCTCCAAAGACATGTATGATACTTTGATGCCTCTTTTTACAGGTGGACAGGCTAGTGCTGGTCCTAATGAGGCAACTTCTCAGCCTTTGCAGGTTTCATATGATGATGCAGATCATTCCATTTCTGATGCAGATTTACATGATGCACTTGTTGATGAGAGATCTGATATTGAGCAGACAAAAACTATGCCAAAATGGTGTCTCCTTTGCATCAGATTGCTATGCTATGGCTGCATCTAGTCTCTGTGATGAGAATGAGCCTGTTTCTTTTGATGAACCTTCTCCCCTCGTGGAGCCGGAGCCGGAGGACCTAGTTCAAATTGAAGTCGAGGAGACTTTCGAGGAACGTTATGTACCCATGCCTATACTAGGAGGTAAACAAACAAAGGAAGGAATGGATACATTTGAGATTGAAGCTCTAGAATGGATGCAACGATTAGAAAAGGTAGGTCCAACCCATAATGATAGAGTAGCAGTGCAGATACAATCCATGTCCCGATTGAAGAGGTTGTCATCAAATCGGATTACTTCAAAAACCTATCCCATCATCGATGGATTGGCACTTCAGATGATTTGTATGTTCCATTTTGTGTATTATTGGCAGATTATAATGTTGAGATAAAACAGCGCACCACAAAAGACCCAACCTCCGCAACACAATTTGCACTAGACGACATTCCTGAAAGTGCAACACACAGCAACATATTTCAACCTACATGGAGAATACACCTACTCGAAACATACCCCGAAATGGTGTGCACGTGGAATAATATGCCCTTATACATCAAGTATAACACTTGTTACTGCCCTGTGTTTCGACGCACATCATGGCCCGAGTACACCAAAACCGTGAAGACCATCAAAGGGTGTGACAAATGGCTGAACTATGTATGTTTGGCACCACCTCATGGCCAACCCATGGTCACATACATGATTTCAACCATTCGAGATTGGGAAATCAGATTCAAGAATGTACCAAACATCATGGCACAGATGCACCTCAAAATATTCGAGCTAATGCTGGTCACATTCCGGACCTTTAAAAATGTCAAAGAACCTCACCTTTCGGCCCTAGGATTCAATGAAGGCAACCAAGACCTCGTCTATGATATGAGCACCACCCCATCCATCAACATTGTATATGTGTGGCATGCTCGTATCAAATATCTTCCAGCCTACTTTAAACAAACGTTTGAAGAAATGTTTATCACAGGGTTCTGGGAATATCATTCAGAGATATTCATACCCAGACCATCTCATCTATTACATTTATTTGTTGTAGAACAGGATCTACACTTAGAGAAGCTATGCATGCCACATCCAGAGGTACCTGGGCCAGTAGACTGGGATGTCCTACTCACTGATTTGGCCAAAGGGTTGAGATTAGCGGAGCACCACTTGGTGATAGACGTCGTGGAATACTACGTCCAATGGTCCGCTCAACAAGGGTCTGTCAAAGACAATAGACGCGAGAGAGGGGGGAGTGTTGGCAGTGGTCAGGGCAATCTAGAACTTACGAGACAAGGAAGCCAACAAAGAGATTTAGAGCAAAGAGAAGGGCCAAGAAGGCAAAGCAATCAACGGAGATCCGCCAAATATGCCTATCATTTTTCATGAATTAATATTTCCCAAATAGTGATTTTAGTCACTTCACACCATTCTAAATATCATTTTTTATTATTCCTACTCAATTTCATACAAGCCAAGGAGTCCTCAAGCTTGAGGGGTATTAGTAGTATTTATGCACCAATTTTCATAATTTTCAGAGCTCGTTTGAGCCTCCAAAATAGCATTAGAACCTAATATTTAACTAGGCCGGACACTAGGTCTGGACAGGACCAAAGCTAGTCAAAAACTATAAAAAGAGCTAGAGAGCTCATTTTTGAGGTTATCTTGTGGTAGATCTTCTTGGCTAGCTAGACAATTTCATGGTTTCATTCTAGCTCGGGGAAAATCTTGTTGGAATTGAGAGATCCCATGATTAACATGATTACTTGATGGTTTTCTCATGAGATCTAATAGAGGTTGATTACCTCTTACATTTTGATTCTCAATTGTTTTGCCTAGTTTATCTCTCATTGGCCTAAAACTAGATCAACCCATCTGGTAGAAGCAAGCTCTACTTGGCAAGGCTTTTCTCAAATCCTTCAAGTCTTTGATCTTTGTTAAAAAACTTTCCATAGAATCACCTTCATTCATGTGCTCACTCTCCAACTGTTTTCAGAGGTAAGCAACACGAGCCTCATTCCTAGCTTGGTACAATGTGGTAAGTGTATCCCAAGCATCCTTAGCTGTTCTGCAAGAGCAAATGTGAGGAATAATGGCACGTTTGATAAACAAAGCTATCAATGCATGTGCCTGGGCATCTCTGCCATCCCAACGAATCTGCTCTGTAGTAGGTGCAGGAGAAACCGTAGCACAAACAAGAATATGCACAATATCATCATCTTCGACACCTTCTGCATCAACTTAAGTACCTGCAGTTGTAACTCTTGCAGGTGTGATAGGACGTTTTTTAACACCCTACACAATGTTCCACAGTCCTTTTGCAACCAATACATGTCGCATCATATAAGCCCATAATGGGTAGTTGGTACCATCCAACTTATCCTCAACAGCCAACATACAGAATACATCATTGCTTTCACCAATGGCCGGTGACTAAAATACCTTGATGCAAAAAATTGACTGTATCTCAAAAAGTTGAATAGAACTGCCCAGACGAATTCTACTAGACTTGTAGCAGACTTTGAGACGCTTATACTGGCGAACCAAAATAGTATGTACCTTTGGCTCAAAAAGACAAAATAGCTTGCAGAAGCACTATGATAGTGCATTCGGAGGCCAAAACGAGCTCAGATCGTGATTTTGGCACGATGGATCGAAGCTCTTTTTATCTCGAAAACAGATTGAGTATGCTCACCAAAATTTGTGTGATTCTGAGATTGCAATTGGAGAGGTGTGAACGACGCCCTAGATGAAGCGGCGACCTTCTCTGATACCAATTGTTGGAGTTAGACGTCTAGGGAAGCACCTGAACAACACAAGGAAGAAGAAGATGCTTAGAGCACAACACACAATACTCACTGTATTACCACTAGAATGTACAAAGATAAGTAGCCCATTAGGGCAATAAGCGTATATACAAGCTGGGGGGAAAAAACCTCCTAATGAGGGAAAAAAGTGCCCCGGTGGTCCTAGAGTGTTCACACACATCACTACCTAAATATATCAACAAGAACAAAGAGAGGAACAATGGCGTTCTTTGTATTACTCAAAAATTCTCTTATAATAGCTCAAAACTCTAACAAGCTAACCTCAAAAATGATATCTCTAGCTCTTCTTATAGTTTTTAACTAGCTTTTGGCCCTATCCAGACAGTGCCTGGGCTAATTAAAAACTAGGTTCCAGAGCTTATTTGGGGGCTCAAATGAAATCTAAAAATTATCAAAATTGATACGTGATTACTTCTAGTACTCCTCAAGCTTGAGGACTCCTCAGCTTGAAGGAAGTTGAGTCTACTCAATCAGAAATGGGATTTACAATGTTTCTGTAGTGATGAAAATCATTTTGATTGAAAATAAATTAACAAAACATGATTGGGTCTCTTCTGTGCTGGATTGTACTTGATTGCTCTATCTCCTCATTTCTTGTAGGCCAACACTCCCCCGTCTCTAGCGTCTATCACCCCTGACATACCTTTGTTCTGTAGGATGGTCAATATAATATTAGATGACATCAATGGCCAACTCGTGTTCGAGAAGCCTTAATCCTCTTGCCAAGTCAGCTTGCAAGGCATCCCAATTGATGACACTTGGGATATCGGGCTGGGGGGTTGTGTAGTATTCAGAATACATAGCCTGCTCACATGCAAATAAGTCAAGCATGTGTCTTGGCTTTGGTGTGAACACCTCCGAGTGATATTGCCAGTATCTTGTTCTGAACATGTCTTTGAAGGTATGTTTGTAACATGCAAGGAGGTATTTTATACATGCATGCCAATCATAGGTGACTCTAATGCTTGGGGTAGTGCTCATGTCATACACTAAGTCGTGTTTTTTGTTGGTGAAGCCCGGTAGAGCTACCTGTGGTGCTTGTGTATTGCAGAAGGTCTTTAGGAAAATTTGCATCATATCCAAAATTTTCAGCATCATTTGCCCCACAACATTTAGCATTGGTTTTAGTTGAGGGATTCAATGGCAGATTGTGGCCATCATGCAAGCAATGGAAGGTGGTCCCAGCGGTGGCGCAATGTATGGATAATTAAGCCATTCTTTACACTGTGCATTATTTTGTACTTTAATATTAAACACTTTTCATGATTTGCACCATGGAACTGGACCATAGCATGGATTGTAAATAACATGTAGAGGTGCATGGTTACACGTGCATGGCATTTCTGGATAAGTTTCTAAAAGCTTTGCTACCATGTAGGTTGATAGATTTTGCCTTTCTGTGCCTCTGGTGGTAGGTCTTCAAGTTGAAATTAGGTTGCAAAGGTGGGGATCTTCCTCATGACTCTGTATTTCCACATTATAATCTGCAAGAATTACAAAGTAAGGTGGGTACGGAAGTTTCAATGATGTGATGAGGTGCATAGGTGCCAAGTTTTGGAAATAATTGGAGTGCAACACTATTTCTTCTATGATTCGCATTGCTTGATTTTGCACCATTTTGCGCTCTTCATGAGTACGTTCAATTTCTACCCGGGGGGATCGTGGAGCATCAAAGGTGTCTTGGCTTCTTTTGTTTGTCGTCCACTAGGAATGGGTTGTGGGTCGTAGTTGTCTTCAAAGGTTTGTTCTACTGGAATCGAGATTGTTTCTTCTTCTACAAGGGCCTCCAGTGGGGATGGTGGCCTTTTCGTATTGTAGGAGTCACATCTGTAATTCACTGACTTGTTGTTTGATTTCCTGTAGTGCTTCGGGGTGAGTAATAGTGGAAGAGGTTGATACGGTGGTTTGGGGGACATTTGTAGTATCTTTCTGTCGTTCTTGCATCAATTGATCCAATTCTTTTGATAATTGGTCATGGGCTTCTACTAGGGTAGCATAGTCTTCTCGTATGATTTTAATGTTCTTTGGGGATACAACTTGAAATTTTGAGGAACTGATGGGCACCCCTAGTGTACTCTATATGGCTACTGCGAGATTTCCTTGATTTTGTATCTATAGTCATTGGTTTTCTTCTTGAGCTACTACAAGGTGGCTTTGTAGTAGTGCCATGTTATGTTGTAGTTTAGAATTACGTTCCATCTGCGTTTGTAGATGACTTTCAACTAGCTACAAGGCTTCTATATCTACATTCTGCAACTTTGCTTCAAATATGCTATGGGCCTCCTGTAATGTGTGAAACTACATTTGGAGACTCTCATTGTCTTCTTCCAATGTAGCTATGCGTTGTTGTAATTTTGTAGAGTGTGTGTGTAATCTCGCGTTATGCTCCTCTAGTTGAATGTACTCTGTCCTTAGTTGCTGACATACACTGAAGCATAGTATCAAATGCATTATTTATAGATGACAATGCAGTTTGTACAATGGTGGATGCAAGGGGGGAAATTGGGGGATGGGAAGTGTGAATGATGTGTCTAATGGAGATGTGTGTGGAGATGAAGTTAGTGGTAGGGGAATGGGGAGGTGGTGGAAGCGTAGGGGGAGGGGGAGGTGCTCTGGGTGGTGAAATGTCCATACTGTTGGACGTGGAGGTGAGAGTGTTTTCTACCATATACATTGGAATAATAGGTGGTGTGCGTGTGTGATTGTGGTGAATAAATGTGAAGTGGGTGCTGGGAATTGGAACTGTGGAAATGGTCGAGGCATGGGCCGACAGATTCTCAAGAAAGCGGCATGGCTGGGTTGAAGGATTGGTTGGACACAGATTGGACTATTAGAGCATTGAGGTGGGTCTACCCAACGAACATCTTCGAAAATGGGGAAACCTAGAAATGTGGGCCTAAGGCCAAGGTGGCCTATTACAGAAGTTGTGGAGGCGAGGTGTCCTAAGGTAGGCTTAATGAGGGATTTTGTGGTCATGGTGGTTGTATGATACAAGGGGTTGTCAAAAGATGAAAATAATGTTGAACTAGAAGTGGGACTAGGAAAGATGAAGGGTTGTTCAAGGGTAGTGGTGGTGGGAATGGTATCTATAACCTCGGTGCAAGGAGGTGATGGTGGAGGTGTTGGAGGTAATGGCTCTATGGTTTCATCATGTGTGGTAGTTATTTCATGGCTCGGGGTTTCAGTTGATTGGGATGTTGTCTCGATTCGTTCGTCCATAGTCATATTTGCCTCAACAATGGTGATGGGGATCTGAATGTTTTTGCCTGATCGTGATCGTGTTTGGATTCGGCGTGGATTGTATTAGGACGGGGGACCTCTATAGTATGGATTGTACAACTTCCACTACACCATAGGTTTGCAAGAGCAATATTAGGGTTTCATTGGTTTCACAGTTGACACCAGCCTCTTCCAAGTGTTGTGCCATGAGCACTCTACTGCTCTGTTCAAAAAGTAGCTAGTGTGCCCGCATGCTCTCCATGATTTGGTATAACTGACGAAGTTCTGCAGTAAATGTTGGGGGCTTCAGTAGTCTCTTCTTCTTCTCCCTCTTCTTCTTCCTCTTCTTCTTCCTCTTCTTCTTCCTCTTCTTCACCCTTTGGTCGTTCTAATTATTGAGATGGGGTTCTCTGTTGATTGTCGTCCCGATATACATGGCGGGTCCTTCACTATCCGAAGAGAATTTGACATCCAATAGTTGCGTGTTCTGCAAAAAGGATTCAAAATCAAAGGTGCTCATTCCTTCAATGTCTCCTCTCAAATATCCCTGAGCTTAAGCTTCCATTATCCTTAAGTTTAGTGTCCCATACCACACTAAACCCAATTAAGTGATATTGTAAACCTAGGTGTCCCATACCATCAGACTTACAACATCTTTAGTGTAGACAACTATAGCTCTTACTCAAGGATTAAACTCCATTCATTTTAGTCTGATCAAATATAATCAAAATCTTTGTAACTTACGTTCTTAAAGAGTCTTGATTTGTTCTTGAAAAGACTTTGAAAATTGAGCTTTCATTGAACTATTTCCTTGATTAGATGCAATCAAAATATCTTTGTTTATGTCATTTGATAATAGGGCTAGTATTTTCATACTAGATATTATCTATTGACATAAGTAGGCATAATGTATTCAAAGGATATAGTCAATCATAAGCTTTCCTAAATGGTTACCTTTTTAACCACCTTGATAAATTGTTTCTTACTCATAGAGCACATTTTGGAGTAGAGGTCTTAAGAGTTACCCTTTAATCTCCCTCTTCTCTAGATATGCTTAATGAGTTACAAACTCTTCACTCTTGAAGAAATTTTCTCAAAGCTCGAAATGAATCTACCTCTTGTCAATGGAAGGAGAAATTTATTGGATAAGAAATGAATGCTTCAAAAGGTGAAATGTTTCAACCATTTTTTTTTCCTAGAATGTCATTTTATGAAATTCTCTTCCCCTTTTTTATGTGTTCATTGTCCTCAATGATCAGATGTTGAATTTCTTATGAACTTGTTACCATCATTCATGATGAAAGATTAACCCATGTATGTAGGGTCTCATATAGGCTTCTGATTTCTATTTTGGATGTATTTCAATCCAATTTCTTATTATCATTAATTTATGGCTAACAAGAAAATAATTTTTTTTTCACTTGTAGCTAAAGTCCTTGGCCTTTCTGATCAGGCATGCCATGGGAATTATGGAACTTGGTGGTCCATAAGTAGGACATGAAGCTTAAAGCTCCTCTTCCTAAGTTAAATTTTGTTGGCTTTTGGATTAAGCCAACATATAAAAAGCATAAAAGTCAATGGGAATAATCTCAACACACCATTAAACTTTTATGCTTTTGACTTCATTCTATCTTAAACTTACAATACTTACTTCTCTCTCTCATGTCCCATCAACCTTGCATATGTGATTAAATTTATGCATATCTAATGTATGGCAAGAAGAGATACATCTTTACTTGAAGATGCTTAGCCCCTCTTTAAAGCATGCATGGAGCTTACATATTTTGAACTCCATTTAATGCAATGATTTATGCTTAAAATACCCATTCATGCCATGCTCTATTATGATGAACTTAATATACTCAATATCTCATTATCTTTCCAAGGTGAGTCCATTCCATGCCAATGAGATTCCTTTTTATTTTAATTTATGCCTTCAGTGAACCATTAAAATGAATCATTCTATGCACCATTCCATGTGCATTAAGAATTCATCTACTGGATTTGAAATGCGTTCCTAAATGCATTGTTATAGCATGGAAAAACAAATATTAAAGGAAAATTGGTAAGTAACACTTACCTCCGTCAAAGCTACGTCCTTTCCTTTCATTCTTTGTATAGCAAGGCTTATCCACTGGCATATTCTAAATGATAAGGCTTAATGAAATTTTCACAACTTCACTGATGGCTAAGTGCCAACGTTGTCATGATCTGAAAACTTCACTAGACCATTCAATCAGTAGGAGCGATGGGTGGTGTGTGCGAAGGACAAGGATGTTTACAACACGAGCTGATGACTGGCGTTGACTAATTCCTGATTGAAGATCAATAATTATAGGGATCTATCCCTAACTCAATGAAATTTCAAAAGATTACCTGGTCCTATCGGCCAAGGTGCTAACTCGTTGAATTCATTAGTGTAGTGTGCTTGCCACCCAGAACATCTAAGGACATTATGGGCCTATTTATTGCCTCAAACTTCCATAGTCTAAACACCCATAGTCCTTGTCTCACCCCACCATCTAAGCACGGCCATGCACCACTACCCATAGAATCAAAAAAGAGCTCTCAATCTGTCAATCCTTACTCTTCTTGAAAGAAGATATGTAGTAAGCTTTTTTTTTCCGAATTTTTTATATTCATTTCCCTTAAAAAAAAGTATAAGAAAAACTTACCTCTATAGCTTCCGTTTCATCCATCTCTCATGGATAGCATCAAAGATTACACAAACGATGAAGGAGGTGCATCTTCGTCTCGTTGAGCACAAAATGCTTGTGCTATGAGGGGATGGCGAACTCTCTGCGGCTGATGAGTGCTGAACTGAGCCAAACTTGTGGCTGCATAGAATAGCGAGCTTGTAATCCCTCATTGGAGATTTGATTCAACTTAAATCTCTATAAATTCCACGAAGAGCCATGCAGTTGTTCAACCAAACTAAGGCAACAGGCTCGTAGTTGGGCGGCTCTAAGTTGTTGGGTTCACACGGGCCCATCTTGTAGGCACGCACCTATATGTCCACCTGAACCGCCGCCGTGTTCTCAAGGGTGGCTCAATTGCCTGGACTGATGCCTTCTTCCCTTTAAGGGAGGCCCGGCTGTTCGCTTTGTAATAAACTAATTCTATGATCCAAGGGTCTGGCCGGTTCAGACAGATCTGAAATCGGACACCGTTTGGTCATCCGTGTGTATGAACAAAGATCTCAAGTTTAGACTTACTAGGAGGTCTTGTGCTCTTGTGAACAAGCGATCCACTTAGCTTAGTGGTTAAGTCTCAAGGATGTGAAGGAAGAGGTCTTGGGTTCAATCCCCATGGGAGACATGGGGAGAGTATTTTGCCCAAAGAGATCTAGAGCCTTCTAGAAGCATCCACTTGAGTTAACTCGAGTTAACTGGGACACTTGGCGCACATGTAGTTACATGGCTGACACTTGGATGGTTAGTATCCACCTGCCCAAGAAGGCAGTCCCCTAGAGAGAGCTATATATCTAGAGGCATTTGGTTGGGAGGAGAGTCATCTCTCAAGCACGTGGTGGTCGTAATCCTTGTTCTCTTGCACGCTTCTCCGTACGGGACGTAGACATGTTTTTACTCCTCTAAGAAGGATAATCAAAGACTCGCGTGCACTCAGCTGACCTTGATTGACTGAAATTCTTAGATATGGATAGAATTTCGAAAACCACATAAGATCTAGGATCTAATTAGCTCTGCATACCAATGTTGTGAATAACCATTGACTAAGGATTAACTACCTAGCAATAACTACCACCAAGGTGAAGAGAGAGCACGTCTCCACCCAACCAACTCCACCCATATATATACCTCAAGGCGAAGCAAATGTAACCCCCTTTCCCTAATATTCCTCTCTCCCGTGTACCCCTACTTTTTCTCTCTCTAATGAGTTGGTTTTTTCGATTACTTTTGTATTGTGACTTGGAAGGTTGGAAGACAAAAGGGATGATGGCCCATGCCGGATTCGAACCGGCACTAAACCACGTACAGCCACCCATGCTAAGTTTCCGACAATGTCAAGTCCACATCTTTGCATGGCCTATTCGTATGCTCTAGTCCAACCATGGATTTGAGCTAGCATCTCTCATCTCTGCCAGAGTCTTCAAGATTGCCATCATTCCGGAGCTCCTGCTTGGCAATAATATGTTTCCCAAATACACTCGAAACACCACCATAGCAAAGAGGTGCTCTTCACCTCTCAACATCAACATCCACTTGCATAGCTTGAGGGTATGTGTTGGTTAAATTCCATGGCATCCATCCATGGGCCCAAGCTCCCTCTAGTAGCATGTCTACCATGTGCCCTACTACTCGATCTGGTTCACAAGTAGAATCATGTCCAAAGAGAGGGTTTCCCTTTGACGAAGGGAGTCTTGGAGCGCAGTTTAGAGGCTACCTTTCTAATGGCTCTCTACCTTGGGCTTGGAATCTTAGGCAACCAGCCAAAGCCTTTCTATTCAAGGCCCTGCTCATATTTGATATGTACAACATTTGGGCATTCTCATCTCCATACTCTCAATAGAAGAAGAAGTCATAGGTCAAAACATGTCGTGTCGCATATATTTATGTGGGTGTTGGATGCACTCATTGGACAATGTGCTCATTTTCTTCAAACCCCAGAAGAAGATTAAGATTTTCTGTAGGTCTACTTGATGGAATAAGGCCAAACGCCATAGCTTTCTCACATTGTTTCTTCCATTTCTTATTTCCCCCAAGTAAAAGGTCCGTCCTACCTCAAAACAAAATAGCTTTCAATGTAAAATGAGAGAACTACAAGAGAGATAAAGGGAGGTGCAAAGAAGGATAATTAGTAGCCTTCCACCCCCTTCATGTGATTATATCCATTTATCTACAACCTTGTTGCTATGAAAAACCAACACCCTTCAGTGTCTGGGGGGGTAGTCCCTTTAGTTCCAAGTCCTTCTGCCGAGATAGTCTAGGTATTTCTCTATGGGCCATTCTCTGGAGGGTTCCACCCAGATCCTTCGCACATCTTTCCTTCCAAGTTTTCTAGGGGACTTTGCGTTTAATCACATTCGAGAAAAGCCTTGCCAAGTAGAGCTTGCTTCTACCAGATGGGTTGATCTAGTTTTAGGCCAACGAGAGATAAACTAGGCAAAACAATTGAGAATCCAAATGTAAGAGGTAATCAACCTCTAGTAGATCCCACGAGAAAACCATCAAGTAATCATGTTAATCATGGGATTTCTCAATTCCAACAAGATTTTCCCCGAGCTAGAGTGAAACCGTGAAATCGTGTAGCTAGCCAAGAAGCTCTAGCAATAAACCTATGCCAATGCCATCAAGGCCTTGGAAGAAGCGTTCAAGCATCCCAAGTGGAAAGGTGCATGGAACATTATTATGACAGGTCTACAAATCCTTATTACCATGTAGCCAAATTGAAATTGGTGTTAATTCCCGAAAAAAGAAATCTCATATTTATTCACTCAACATAAAGCTTTTGACCTAACTCTTGTAGGAGGAGCCCTTGCCTAGTTGCATCCCTTGACAATTATACCATTTGGAAATCCAGATATGCTTATCAAAGGGTTCCTAGGAGAATTCCATGAATGTAGAGTGAAGCATGAAACTTTCTCCCTAATATATAGGTTCAAACAAGCGAGCCATGACCAAGTCATAGTAGTTGCCAAAAGATACAAGGAGTCCAATTATAGGTGGCCTATCATAGAAAGAACATCAGAGAAGAAACTTAGGTCACCGCTCTACATCAGTAGACTTGCCACCTTGAATGAGTGTATTGAAGAATATCTGCATTTCGGAAGATAACCTTGAATGAATGCATCAAAGAGTATGCAAGCCTAAGAAGGAGGGAGTGTTGAGTATGAAGTCAAACAGAAGGAAGATTAGAAAAAGGTAAAGAAAATTAGGAGATGCACATAAATTTTTGGAAGCCTACATGTAATTTTGTAAAATACCTCTTTTGGCTAGAATTTTAGTTCAGAATTTATTCTTATGGATGTATCAATTTTATAATTCCCAAGAGCATGGGAAAGCCTTCACATGTATACACTTCGACCACCATAGTTATCTAGCACAAAAACATTTGTATAAAGGTTAATGAGAGCTCAATTTTAATTGGTGTCTATAAACCCATTACCTCTCCAGTTGAGACAAGCTTATGGTTCAATCTTATCAGTACTGGAGATGGATTTGATGATGTTGTCTATCAAAGAGCCATGGGATGCATTCTCTATGTGTGAAACAATCTGTTTGATATCCACTTTGCTATCTCTTAGAGGAGCATATCAATGCATGGCCTAGGTGTCAAGCATAAGAATATCTTTCGCCACTTATCAGGCATCCAACAACTTGGGTCATCTTATCACGAAGGAGATCATAACTATCTGATTCACCTTTTTGTTTTTTTTTTGGGCTTAGATTGGGTTGGTTGTTATGACACTTGTTTGTGCATAATTTGATTTTTCTTCATGCATGGTAGGTCCCAAACACATAACATTGAAGGGATAATTATCTTTTTATATTCCACACTCAACAATACACCTTGTGTAGTGCTCCTAAGCTTGTTCTTTGTCTTGTTTCAGGAAACAGATAGAACATATATCTTTGCACACAGAGCTCACAAGAGTGTTTTCTTCATGATCCTCCGAAAGCCTTGCCAAGTAAAGCTTGCTTCTACCAGATCGGTTTTAGGTTTCTTGGACTTTGCCCATCCTTCGAATGCATCATTTTCTTTTGAATTGCACTTGTTTTTGCGTGAGGCACTTACATTACAATGTATTTGCTTATAAATGACTCTAAGCAAACGAATGACATGAGTTCAAAGAAACCATTTTAGCGTGAACAAAAGCCACCCATCTTTGTATAAAGGTAAATGAGAGCTCAATTTTCATTGATGTCCATAAACCCGTTACCTCTCGTGTTGAGACAAGCTTATGGTTCAATCTTCTTGGTACTGGAGATGGATTGATGATGTTGTCTTTCAAAGAGCTATGGGATGCATTCTCTATGTATGAATCATTCTATCTGATGTCCACTTTGTTATCTCTCATATGAGCATATCATTGCATGGCCTAGGTGTCAAGCATAGGTGTATCTTTTGCCACTTATCAGGCATGCAACAACTTGGGTCATCTTATCCCAAGGGGGGATCATAACTTTACCTTTCTGTTTAACGTTATGTTCAGCTCGAACTTTTTCATCTCCTCATGGTTTGATAGAGAGGGCACAAGGAATGTGCGTGACTGATCACGATCTCCTGTCACTTTAAGAGTTGCAATCAGATAGTAGCATCTGAGGAAATCTAGCTTAGGCAGGGATGCACTTAAGTAGTCCTTCAATCCCGCTTTCTGCCAAATGTCTTGAAGAGGTGCTACATTTTGTAGTGCTTCAAACTCTCTTGAGAAGAACGGAAATGTCTACCACACTCCTCAGAATTCCAACTTGGACTCCCAAATGTGGTCTGCATCCCCTAAATCTCCTGGCATCTCATTGAACCAATGAGAGTGTCCTTTTAGTCTTTTTGTTAAGCCACTTGGTGGATCCGCGATGGGAAGTCGTCTCACATTCAAACATTCTTCAGGCCTAGTTGCGAGTGGGGCCTCCACGGGCATGGTATCCCAATTGACTTGAGAACTACTGCCTGCTTGGGAGCTCGTGCCTGCTGCTTCTGCCATGCAATTGTTTGTAGTTGATGATGCTAATCTACTAGAAGAAGAGAGGCACACTAGTGTTGCATAGGAAATAGGATGTAATGGTGTTCGCTCCACAATACTAACATGACATGCCAAGTGGTTAGGGGTGAAGTGTTGGTGATGGGTGTGAATGATGGTTAGTGGTAGTGTCACCCTAGATGCATACTTTGGATATGCAATGTACTCAAGATGCACCTACATCAGAGTAGACAGATTTATAAAATTGGGTCAGGGGTTCGATGCGTGGTTTAAGTCTCCAAACTTTGATTGTGGAAGCATAGCTTTTAGGGGTGATGACATGTAAAGGTCTATGGTCTGGATTGTGTTGGATTTGGGACCTTTTGGGTACCCATTTCACCATATTCCTAGGTTTGACCAAAGATGTAATGGTGTGGGGTGTAGGTGTCTACCCTGAGATGTTTTCCAAGAGTGCTTGTGAGTGTTGATTCATTCTTGTGATTGGAGGTGAGGCTATTTGAGCTTGCAAGCAAGTCTTGGGCACCCATATTTGTCGAGCATTGGGGATAGCCTTCATTGACTGCTTAGGAACCCAAATAGAAATGGTATGTCTAGAGTGTTGGCTAAGGGACTCCTTCAATGTAATCCTTGATGGTGTGGCTTGGTGGCTTCCTTGAGAATCTGTCTCTAGAGCCATGGGTTTTCTATCCTTGCGTATCCAGATTTGCTTCATGCCATGAGGTACTTCATGGTGCACAGGTTGGTGTTCACGCTTCTTGATCATTGGCCTCCTCGGTGTAGTGTGTTGCCCGGCTTGCTATCCTCGAATCCTCTTTGGAAAAGAAGGGGACTCCTCATGGAATTATGTACCTTCGTCTAGAGTGATAATCTTCTGCACCATAGAACTTTGGACAAGAATAGCATCGTTTACTTCATGTGGGTTCTTGGAGGGACCAGGAGTTATTGCCTTTTCTAATGGCCTAGGTACCTGATTTTCTAATTCAATCGTGAGGCAGTTTCGGCCTACCCAAGCCTGAAGAAGTCCACTTCTTATGTTGAGGTTGAGTGCGTGATCATAGATCTAGTCTTGGCCCAAGACCACAGGTTTGGTAAGATCCTCGTCTTCACATACTAGCACTTTTACTGTCATTAGGACCTCTTGAATGTAGAGGGGAAGTTCCACCCTCCCATGCAAGGGCTTTCAACACCTCCTAACCCTATTAGATATGCCTCTATGGGTTTTACCTCCAATTGCAATTCTTGGCAGTAAGAAAGTCACACTGCACTAGTGCCTGCACCTGAGTCGATTAAAGCTCTCATGGTCCTTGCAGTCTCTCCTTTTGCTACTTCTAGGGACACAAAACGTCGTCGATCAACTATCCTATGGAACCGTTCACCTGAAACCTCGCACATGGCCATGTGATAACCTAGAGCTTCATGAGTGTCAAGTATGGCCTGCTCTCTACCTTGTCTTCTCAGTTTCATTCGTTGGATGCATTCTAAAGCTTCTGCCTGTGCTCCTTCTCGAATTTGCTTTTCCTCTTCCTTACGTTCCTATGCAATATTGAGTCGATTTAGCATCTCTTCCGTTAGGGGTTCTTGACATAACTTGACTCTGCATCCGCTTATATAGCTTGGTAGGATGTCACCTTCTAGAGTGGCTAGTTGTACTGATCCACTTGTGGAGATCCTATTGATAATCATTGGTCCATAGCCTCTCTTCTCTAATTTCCGTGCATGTTGTTTCAAGGTGTACTAGGACCACGTCTCCTGCTTTCAAGCCCTTATCCTTCACATGTGCATCGAAATATGCTTTTTGGCTTTTCTTGGCTGCATAAATTCCTGATGCCCTCAATCATGTTTCACCTAATCGTTCAAGATCGAGGATTCTAGAGGAGAGATCATGGCCTGTCCAGTCATGGTCTTGTGCTACCTTCAATGCAGGTATCAAAAAGTCGAATGGTAGCATTACATTTTGGCCGAACACCATCTGAAAGGGTGTGGCTTGGAGTACCGTTTTATAGGCAACTCTGTATGCCCAAACAACATGGTGTAGCTGTTTGTCCCAATCAGAATGTTTATTATTAATTAATTTTGTCAATACATTGCATAGTATCTTATTTGTGCTCTCAGCCTGTCCGTTGGCTTGTGGATGATAGGGGGCCGCCTTCTTATGTATCACCAAGAATCCTTGGAGAAGGTTTTCTATGACTTCATTCAAGAAGTGTGTGCCTCTATTGCTTACAAGCTCTATTGGTAACCCATATTTGGTGAACACATTCTCAAATAAGAACTTAGTAGTGGTCTGTGCATCGTTCTTTGTGGTAGCTTTTACTTCCACCCACTTAGTTAGATAATCAGTGGCCACAATAATGTATTCAACATGGGAACTCTTAGCTGGGGGGCCTATCATAGGTTTCAATGGCATCTCATCTTTACGTATAGGGTACTGAGTTTGCTGACATACATCACACCTCTTCACATAGGTATGTGCATCCATATAAAGTGTGGGCCACCAAAGACCTGCAAATAGTGTTGCCTTGATCACCCTATCGGGTCCAAAGTGTCCTCCTGCTACACCTTGGTGAGCCGTTTCCAAGATCTTGAGATATTCACTCTTGTGGACACATAATCTAAGATACCCATCTTTTCCCCTTCTGTATAGATTATCTCCAATGAGAGTATAATCTAAAGCTTCTTGTTCTAAGCTCCTTTGTCTAGCCAATGTCATATCTTGGAGAAAAGTTCTCATCCTCAAAAAGGCTACTAAGGGCTTGCTCTAATCTGGCACTAAAGACACTTGGTAAAGAGTGGCATGTTCCACTGGTGGTTTAGTGCATGTGTACCTAAGTCAAGAAGTCTTAGGGACTTGTGCCAAAGAGACTAAATCTCATTTTCCACACAAGTGCATATAGTGGGGAATTGACACATGCTTATTTGTCAATGCGATGAACCGACCTAACCAAGCATATGAGGACTTGTGCTCACGTGATGGGAAATGAAGTGGTTCAGCTCACATGCATAAGAAAAGACTAACATACCTCTCCAACTCACTTAACTACAAAAAGTGTCTGCTGCGATGCCACTTACAGTAGTTTTCACTAAATCGAGGATTTCTCCCAGCTCCAAACTCCGAATATGGCCAATAGCAGGTTCCTTTTGAAGCTCTCGACGAGACACATCTATTGGACGTGTTTCACTTGATTCTGACAACCGTGCTTCAAGTTATGACCAAAATAGTGAATGGCAGGAAGCACACACTCACTCCACAACTCGTAGTAGCGCACACACACACTACAATAGCTCAAAAACAGTGGGGAGGGGTAGACAACAGTCCTACACACACATTCCAAGCATTGCACACACACCAAAGATCACAGAGAAGGTAGAAATCAACAAGAAAGAAGCAAATTCGAAAATTCTCCAGCTCTTCTTCTTCACAATGGCAAAAAAATCCCTACAAAGAGTCACAAAGTGACTTATATACATGTGCCCTAAAAATGGTCCTTTCACACAAGTGACCGGCACTTTATTAACTAATCTCTATTTTCCTACTATTTTACAAGAAATATATTACAATGATTCAGGATTATGCATCTAGAGGACTCCTCTAGTGCATTTACATGGCTTGAGGGAATTTCTTAAGACTTTGAAGAAGAAAAATATGCCCATTAATTTGAAAATTTTGGGGCTCCCCTTTCGTGCCTCTTTGCTCTACAACACTCTCCTCCTCTTTGTCTCTGTCGTCCCTTAACAGGCTTTTGCTTCTCGTTTGTAGCTCGTCTAAGATTTCTGAATACACGCACCCGATGGTCGAAGAAGCAACAAGGACTGTCAGACAATTGGTTATCTTACCCGAGGTATGTCCTTTGCTTTTGTTTGCCCCTTGGTATTCCGTACATCACAAATCTGGGTTGTTGTATTCAGTCGGGCTGCCACGCATGCCATCAGTGACTAAGAATGTGGTATTCTTAGTCACCCGCTTCAACTTTTCAGCCTCTGCCTCTTTCTAACTTTTGGTCTTCTGATTTGTCTTTGTCTTCACACATCTGACCTGTTGTATTGCTTTGAGCTTGTTTATTTTCTGCCATCGCACGCTATCATTGGGAGGATTATTACCTGCCAAGTATTGTCTTGCACTTCTTCATGGATACTTCCTGGCCCTGGTCCGTCCTGCCAATGAAATGTCCTGGTTGTTATTGTTCTTTAACTCCATTCCTCAGGACCTGGGTGTTTTGCGTTGTTGCCTGATGCGTGCCCCTATGGGGCTTTGGGTAGAGGGTGGTTCTTTTGCTTTATAATCTTCATTATTTACTGAGTAGTTTTGATCTTTGATTTTCTTCTTCTTCTCTTCTTGCTTGATTCCCCTTCCACATATCCCTCATCTTGAACTCTGTCATCCCCGATAGGCTTTTTGTGGTGACATGAGTATGTTTGTATGGCGGCTTGCTCTCGTTGATTAAGCAAATTGGCATGACATATCATGAACTCTTTCCACTGGCTTGACTTCACTCCATCCTCTGGTGCTTGCCTGTGATCCGCAAAGAAGCTTGTTTCATAAGCCACCAGTCTTGCATTAAGATTTGAAGTCATTTTTACAAAAAATTTTGAATCAATTTCAAAGAAGCCAGTAAAAAGTGCTTCTTCAAATGTGTGCATATATGTGCTTGGCAAAAACATGAGCCGCGAATAAAATGCCATCAGAGTTAATCGGCTTGGGATAGTGAAAAGATAAAAAATAAGTGCTTCCATCCCTGGTGGCGTTTCGCCCTATTCCATCAAGTAGAACTACAGAAAATCTTAATCTTCTTTTTGAAGAAAATGAGCACAATGTCCAATGAGTGCATCCAACACCCACATAAATATATGCGACACGACATGTTTTGACCTATGAGTTCTTCTTTTGTGGAGAATATGAGTTCTTCTTCTTTTAGGTACTCACTGAGGTGCACAAAGGTGAAGGTGAGAAGCACACTAGTGTATACAGACATACACACACAGACACACACACACACACAAGGAAGAGACAATATGAGAGGCGATGGAAGGTTATTCGCTTCTTCTCATTACTCAAAGTACAAGAACTCTCACACAATGCCCGTACATGAAAACTAGCTAACCCCAAAAATGATCTCTCTAGCTCTATTTATAGTTTTTGAGGTGAAGCGGCCGGTTTTGCATCTAATGACTGGTCTAGTTAAAATTTATGTCCTATGCTACTTTTGGGGGATCAAATGAGGTCCAAAAAATGTGAAAATTGGTAGGCTTGTTCTATCTAGGCTCCTCACGCATGAGGACTCCTTAGCTTGCACAAAGTGGAGCTTTGCATGGAAAAATTGGGTGGTTCTATGTTACAATGGTTAGTGAGAAGAATTACAATTGATGTTTTAGACAAGATTTGATCAATCTAAATCAATATTGACTAGAAATTTCTTTAATGGGCCCCCTTGTGGTCTCCCTGCTCTACTTCTCACGTGCTTCCTCTTCTTCAATGTTGTGAATAGCTACTGCGAACAATCCTAGATGAGAATTTACAATTATAAAGCTTGGTGATGAGTTTGCATGTTTGATGAGAGGTTTTGTAGCAGTTAGTGTGGTCCTTCTCTAGCCCATTGCATGGCCATGAGAAAAAGAAGAAGAAAAAGAGGGTTGCTTCAAGCGCCACTTACCCTTGTCTTTGACATTCGATATATTGCAATCCCTTTGGGCTAGTTGGTTTGAGCAACACTAGCATTTCCTACAAAGAGCTTCATATGTAGGTATCACCATAGCTATGAATGATGTGGCCTAGAGAATTGAAATGGAAGGAGAACTAATTCGGGGAGACTGGCTTGGTGGGGCCATTGATGATGAAGTTTGCCATTATTGATTTTCATCATTCTTGGCTAGCCTTTGGTCGTGTTCAAACAGGGTGGCACACTTTTGCCCCCTCAGATTGAGTTATGTCATTCTCAATTCAAATTGAGCGGCGGTACTCTCTCAAAACCAAAATGTATGTATAACACTATTGGTTGAAGAATGTAAGTAGCAAACAAGAATATCTTTATTAGAGCAATACCAGCTTTTTTCGAGAGGGAAAGGATGTTGTGTATGCATAATTGGCTTTTTCTTCATGCACGGTAGATCATACACACATAACATTGAAAGAATAGTAACCTTTGTATATTTTTCTTGTGTGCATTCTGAGGAGGTGATGGAAGAGCATGAAGATGAGAGGGTCTTTGCAAAATCCTTGTCTAGAACAACGCATTTTTTGCTTGGACATTATATTAGACTCTCTAAGCTTGCAAATGGCACATAAATATGACCATAGTGTCAGATGTTTGTGTCAAGACAAACTTCCTTGGGATTTTGAGCATGAAGAGAAAACCTTTTATTTATGGAAGAAGGCACTAAGGAAAACGTAATCCAAATTTATTTCACGAATTTAGAGTGACTAGAGACTGAGCACTATACTTAAGAACTCATAGGTGTGATCCTCACATTTTCACAAAACAGACACTACACATACAGAGTCATAGAGACGGATGCATATCTTTACACACGGAGCTCCAACGATCAAAATATGGCATACACAAGCTCAAAAGGATATTATCTTCATGATCCAAGCATTGGATAGTAGCTCAAGAAGATGGTGAAAACTTCAAGAAAATGTATAGATATGTAAAGTACAATGCTTGGAGGTGTCGGAGGACTACGATGGGTAAGAGACAAAGTACAGTGGCCACGCTAGAAGTGAGTGTGGGCTCTACTATATCCCGTGACTTCTTCACTCAAATTTCTCCTTGATTTTAGTAATAACCCCCCTTTCCCTAATATTCCTCTCTCCCGTGTACCCCTACTTTTTCTCTCTCTAATGAGAGTTGGTTTTTCGATTACTTTTGTATTGCAATGCGACTTGGAAGGTTGGAAGAGAAAAGGGATGATGGCCCATGCCGGATTCGAACCGGCAGTAGAACGGAATTGAACCGTCGTCGCACCCAAGCAAACGATAGGCAATCGCCAATTTTGCTAATGGGCCGCCTTCGATTGCTTGGGCTTGCAAAGCCCTTAATACGAAAAAAAGCAAAAGCACTCGCGCACGGTTTGCAGCATTCTGTGTGTGTGTGTGTGTGCGTGTTCCATGGAAGAGGTTTGGAGAGGATGGCTTAGAACGCTCTGCCTCAAGAGATGACGCTTTGGTTGTTATTCAAGAGGATATGAAAAAAGCGAGGTTTGGGATTTTGTGAAAAGCTCAGAAATGCGTTGAGAAGTTTATTGAAGTGAAGAGGGTTGTTGTTGTTGTTATGTGATACATCTTCTTCATTCATCAATTTGGACTGCTACGAACTCATAAGCGTAGAATCACTTTGGATTCATTATTCATGAGGTTGCTCTACATTTGGACCATGGCTTATGTCGCCTCAGATCACTTCCTCTCTTTCAAGTGGGATAAATCCGAGTAGATTTTGGGTTGATGATGGTTCCTCTCTTATGTGGGTCAAGTCAATGGACCTTGTGCATCAGCCCACATATGGCTGGTCCTCCACTACCCCACACCACATAGAGCCACCCATGCTAAGTTTCCTACAATGTCAAGTCCACATCTTTGCATGGCCTATTCGTATGCTCTAGTCCAACCATGGATTTGAGCCAGCATCTCTCATCTCTGCCAGAGTCTTCAAGATTGCCATCATTCCGGAGCTCCTGATTGGCAATAATATGTTTCCCAAATACACTCGAAACACCACCATAGCAAAGAGGTGCTCTTCACCTCTCAACATCAACATCCACTTGCATAGCTTGAGGGTATATGTTGGTTAAATTCCATGGCATCCATCCATGGGCCCAAGCTCTCTCTAGTAGCATGTCTACCATGTGCCCTACTACTCGCTCTGGTTCGCAAGTAGAATCATGTCCAAAGAGAGGGTTTCCCTTTGACGAAGGGAATCTTGGAGCAGAGTTTAGAGGCTACCTTTCTAATGGATCTCTACCTTGGGCTTGGACTCTAAGCCATAGTTGACACATCGGAAGAGGTAGAAAAACTGAGAGCACAATTGGCAGAGGTGCAAAATAGAATTCTCCAACATGAGCTTCAACCTTCTCCCCTCGTGGAGTCGGAGCCGGAGGACCTAGTTCAAATTGAAGTCGAGGAGACTTTCGAGGAACGTTATGTACCCATGCCTATACTAGGAGGTAAACAAACAAAGGAAGGAATGGATACATTTGAGATTGAAGCTCTAGAATGGATGCAACGATTAGAAAAGGTAGGTCCAACCCATGATGAGAGAGTAGCAGTGCAGATACAATCCATGTCCCGATTGAAGAGGTTGTCATCAAATCGGATTACTTCAAAAACCTATCCCATCATCGATGCATTGGCACTTCAGATGATTTGTATGTTCCATTTTGTGTATTATTGGCAGGTTATAATGCTGAGATAAAACAGCGCACCACAAAAGACCCAACCTCCGCAACACAATTTGCACTAAACGACATTCCTGAAAGTGCAACACACAGCAACATATTTCAACCTACATGGAGAATACACCTACTCGAAACATACCCCGAAATGGTGTGCACGTGGAATAATATGCCCTTATACATCAAGTATACACTTGTTACTGCCCTGTGTTTCGACGCACATCATGGCCCGAGTACACCAAAACCGTGAAGACCATCAAAGGGTGTGACAAATGGCATAACTATGTATGTTTGGCACCACCTCATGGCCAACCCATGGTCGCATACATGATTTCAACCATTCGAGATTGGGAAATCAGATTCAAGAATGTACCAGACATCATGGCACAGATGTGCCTCAAAATATTCGAGCTAATGCTGGTCACATTCCGGACCTTTAAAAATGTCAAAGAACCTCACCTTTCGGCCCTAGGATTCAATGAAGGCAACCAAGACCTCGTCTATGATATGAGCACCACCCCATCCATCAACATTGTATATGTGTGGCATGCTCGTATCAAATATCTTCCAGCCTACTTTAAACAAACGTTTGAAGAAATGTTTATCACAGGGTTCTGGGAATATCATTCAGAGATATTCATACCCAGACCATCTCATCTATTACATTTATTTGTTGTAGAACAGGATCTACACTTAGAGAAGCTATGCATGCCACATCCAGGGGTACCTGGGCCAGTAGACTGGGATGTCCTACTCACTGATTTGGCCAAAGGGTTGAGATTAGCGGAGCACCACTTGGTGATAGACGTCGTGGAATACTACGTCCAATGGTCCGCTCAACAAGGGTCTGTCAAAGACAATAGACGCGAGAGAGGGGGGAGTGTTGGCAGTGGTCAGGGCAATCTAGAACTTACGAGACAAGGAAGCCAACAAAGAGATTTAGAGCAAAGAGAAGGGCCAAGAAGGCAAAGCAATCAACGGAGATCCGCCAAATACGCCTATCATTTTTCATGAATTAATATTTCCCAAATAGTGATTTTAGTCACTTCACACCATTGTAAATATCATTTTTTATTATTCCTACTCAATTTCATACAAGCCAAGGAGTCCTCAAGCTTGAGGGGTATTAGTAGTATTTATGCACCAATTTTCATAATTTTCAGAGCTCGTTTGAGCCTCCGAAATAGCATTAGAACCTAATACTTAACTAGGCCGGACACTAGGTCTGGACAGGACCAAAGCTAGTCAAAAACTATAAAAAGAGCTAGAGAGCTCATTTTTGAGGTTATCTTGTGGTAGATCTTCTTGGCTAGCTAGACAATTTCATGGTTTCATTCTAGCTCGGGGAAAATCTTGTTGGAATTGAGAGATCCCATGATTAACATGATTACTTGATGGTTTTCTCATGAGATCTAATAGAGGTTGATTACCTCTTACATTTTGATTCTCAATTGTTTTGCCTAGTTTATCTCTCATTGGCCTAAAACTAGATCAACCCATCTGGTAGAAGCAAGCTCTACTTGGCAAGGCTTTTCTCAAATCCTTCAAGTCTTTGATCTTTGTTAAAAAACTTTCCATAGAATCACCTTCATTCATGTGCTCACTCTCCAACTGTTTTCAGAGGTAAGCAACACGAGCCTCATTCCTAGCTTGGTACAATGTGGTAAGTGTATCCCAAGCATCCTTAGCTGTTCTGCAAGAGCAAATGTGAGGAATAATGGCACGTTTGATAAACAAAGCTATCAATGCATGTGCCTGGGCATCTCTGCCATCCCAACGAATCTGCTCTGTAGTAGGTGCAGGAGAAACCGTAGCACAAACAAGAATATGCACAATATCATCATCTTCGACACCTTCTGCATCAACTTAAGTACCTGCAGTTGTAACTCTTGCAGGTGTGATAGGACGTTTTTTAACACCCTACACAATGTTCCACAGTCCTTTTGCAACCAATACATGTCGCATCATATAAGCCCATAATGGGTAGTTGGTACCATCCAACTTATCCTCAACAGCCAACATACAGAATACATCACTGCTTTCACCAATGGCCGGTGACTAAAATACCTTGATGCAAAAAATTGACTGTATCTCAAAAAGTTGAATAGAACTGCCCAGACGAATTCTACTAGACTTGTAGCAGACTTTGAGACGCTTATACTGGCGAACCAAAATAGTATGTACCTTTGGCTCAAAAAGACAAAATAGCTTGCAGAAGCACTATGATAGTGCATTCGGAGGCCAAAACGAGCTCAGATCGTGATTTTGGCACGATGGATCGAAGCTTTTTTTATCTCGAAAACACATTGAGTATGCTCACCAAAATTTGTGTGATTCTGAGATTGCAATTGGAGAGGTGTGAACGACGCCCTAGATGAAGCGGCGACCTTCTCTGATACCAATTGTTGGAGTTAGACGTCTAGGGAAGCACCTGAACAACACAAGGAAGAAGAAGACTCTTAGAGCACAACACACAATACTCAATGTATTACCACTAGAATGTACAAAGATAAGTAGCCCATTAGGGCAATAAGCGTATATACAAGCTGGGGGGAAAAAACCTCCTAATGAGGGAAAAAAGTGCCCTGGTGGTCCTAGAGTGTTCACACACATCACTACCTAAATATATCAACAAGAACAAAGAGAGGAACAATGGCGTTCTTTGTATTACTCAAAAATTCTCTTATAATAGCTCAAAACTCTAACAAGCTAACCTCAAAAATGATATCTCTAGCTCTTCTTATAGTTTTTAACTAGCTTTTGGCCCTATCCAGACAGTGCCTGGGCTAATTAAAAACTAGGTTCCAGAGCTTATTTGGGGGCTCAAATGAAATCTAAAAATTATGAAAATTGATACGTGATTACTTCTAGTACTCCTCAAGCTTGAGGACTCCTCAGCTTGAAGGAAGTTGAGTCTACTCAATCAGAAATGGGATTTACAATGTTTCTGTAGTGATGAAAATCATTTTGATTGAAAATAAATTAACAAAACATGATTGGGTCTCTTCTGTGCTGGATTGTACTTGATTGCTCTATCTCCTCATTTCTTGTAGGCCAACACTCCCACGTCTCTAGCGTCTATCACCCCTGACATACCTTTGTTCTGTAGGATGGTCAATATAATATTAGATGACATCAATGGCCAACTCGTGTTCGAGAAGCCTTAATCCTCTTGCCAAGTCAGCTTGCAAGGCATCCCAATTGATGACACTTGGGATATCGGGTTGGGGGGTTGTGTAGTATTCAGAATACATAGCCTGCTCACATGCAAATAAGTCAAGCATGTGTCTTGGCTTTGGTGTGAACACCTCCGAGTGATATTGCCAGTATCTTGTTCTGAACATGTCTTTGAAGGTCTGTTTGTAACATGCAAGGAGGTATTTTATACATGCATGCCAATCATAGGTGACTCTAATGCTTGGGGTAGTGCTCATGTCATACACTAAGTCGTGTTTTTTGTTGGTGAAGCCCGGTAGAGCTACCTGTGGTGCTTGTGTATTGCAGAAAGTCTTTAGGAAAATTTGCATCATATCCAAAATTTTCAGCATCATTTGCCCCACAACATTTAGCATTGGTTTTAGTTGAGGGATTCAATGGCAGATTGTGGCCATCATGCAAGCAATGGAAGGTGGTCCCAGCGGTGGCGCAATGTATGGATAATTAAGCCATTTTTTACACTATGCATTATTTTGTACTTTAATATTAAACACTTTTCATGATTTGCACCATGGAACTGGACCATAGCATGGATTGTAAATAACATGTAGAGGTGCATGGTTACACGTGCATGGCATTTCTGGATAAGTTTCTAAAAGCTTTTGCTACCATGTAGGTTGATAGATTTTGCCTTTCTGTGCCTCTGGTGGTAGGTCTTCAAGTTGAAATTAGGTTGCAAAGGTGGGGATCTTCCTCATGACTCTGTATTTCCACATTATAATCTGCAAGAATTACAAAGTAAGGTGGGTACGGAAGTTTCGATGATGTGATGATGTGCATAGGTGCCAAGTTTTGGAAATAATTGGAGTGCAACACTATTTCTTCTATGATTCCCATTGCTTGATTTTGCACCATTTTGCGCTCTTCATGAGTACGTTCAATTTCTACCCGGGGGGATCGTGGAGCATCAAAGGTGTCTTGGCTTCTTTTGTTTGTCGTCCACTAGGAATGGGTTGTGGGTCGTAGTTGTCTTCAAAGGTTTGTTCTACTGGAATCGAGATTGTTTCTTCTTCTGCAAGGGCCTCCAGTGGGGATGGTGGCTTTTTGTATTGTAGGAGTCACATCTGTAATTCACTGACTTGTTGTTTGATTTTCTGTAGTGCTTCGGGGTGAGTAATAATGGAAGAGGTTGATACGGTGGTTTGGGGGACAGTTGTAGTATCTTTCTGTCGTTCTTGCATCAATTGATCCAATTCTTTTGATAATTGGTCATGGGCTTCTACTAGGGTAGCATAGTCTTCTCGTATGATTTTAATGTTCTTTGGGGATACAACTTGAAATTTTGAGGAACTGATGGGCACCCCTAGTGTACTCTATATGGCTACTGCGAGATTTCCTTGATTTTGTATCTATAGTCATCGGTTTTCTTCTTGAGCTACTACAAGGTGGCTTTGTAGTAGTGCCATGTTATGTTGTAGTTTAGAATTACGTTCCATCTGCGTTTGTAGATGACTTTCAACTAGCTACAAGGCTTCTATATCTACATTCTGCAACTTTGCTTCAAATATGCTATGGGCCTCCTGTAATGTGTGAAACTACATTTGGAGACTCTCATTGTCTTCTTCCAATGTAGCTATGCGTTGTTGTAATTTTGTAGAGTGTGTGTGTAATCTCGCGTTATGCTCCTCTAGTTGAATGTACTCTGTCCTTAGTTGTGACATACACTGAAGCATAGTATCAAATGCATTATTTATAGATGACAATGCAGTTTGTACAATGGTGGATGCAAGGGGGGAAATTGGGGGATGGGAAGTGTGAATGATGTGTCTAATGGAGATGTGTGTGGAGATGAAGTTAGTGGTACGGGAATGGGGAGGTGGTGGAAGCGTAGGGGGAGGGGGAGGTGCTCTGGGTGGTGAAATGTCCATACTATTGGACGTGGAGGTGAGAGTGGTTTCTACCATATACATTGGAATAATAGGTGGTGTGCGTGTGTGATTGTGGTGAATAAATGTGAAGTGGGTGCTGGGAATTGGAACTGTGGAAATGGTCGAGGCATGGGCCGACAGATTCTCAAGAAAGCGGCATGGATGGGTTGAAGGATTGGTTGGACACAGATTGGACTATTAGAGCGTTGAGGTGGGTCTACCCAACGAACATCTTCGGAAATGGGGAAACCTAGAAATGTGGGCCTAAGGCCAAGGTGGCCTATTACAGAAGTTGTGGAGGCGAGGTGTCCTAAGGCAGCCTTAATGAGGGATTTTGTGGTCATGGTGGTTGTATGATACAAGGGGTTGTCAAAAGATGAAAATAATGTTGAACTAGAAGTGGGACTACGAAAGATGAAGGGTTGTTCAAGGGTAGTGGTGGTGGGAATGGTATCTATAACCTCGGTGCAAGGAGGTGATGGTGGAGGTGTTGGAGGTAATGGCTCTATGGTTTCATCATGTGTGGTAGTTATTTCATGGCTCGGGGTTTCAGTTGATTGGGATGTTGTCTCGATTCGTTCGTCCATAGTCATATTTGCCTCAACAATGGTGATGGGGATCTGAATGTTTTTGCCTGATCGTGATCGTGTTTGGATTCGGCGTGGATTGTATTAGACGGGGGACCTCTATAGTATGGATTGTACAACTTCCACTACACCATAGGTTTGCAAGAGCAATATTAGGGTTTCATTGGTTTCACAATTGACACCAGCCTCTTCCAAGTGTTGTGCCATGAGCACTCTACTGCTCTGTTCAAAAAGTAGCTAGTGTGCCCGCATGCTCTCCATGATTTGGTATAACTGACGAAGTTCTGCAGTAAATGTTGGGGGCTTCAGTAGTCTCTTCTTCTTCTCCCTCTTCTTCTTCCTCTTCTTCTTCCTCTCCTTCTTCCTCTTCTCCACCCTTTGGTCGTTCTAATTATTGAGATGGGGTTCTCTGTTGATTGTCGTCCCGATATACATGGCGGGTCCTTCACTATCCGAAGAGAATTTGACATCCAATAGTTGCGTGTTCTGCAAAAAGGATTCAAAATCAAAGGTGCTCATTCCTTCAATGTCTCCTCTCAAATATCCCTGAGCTTAAGCTTCCATTACCCTTAAGTTTAGTGTCCCATACCACTAAACCCAATTAAGTGACATTGTAAACCTAGGTGTCCCATACCATCAGACTTACAACATCTTTAGTGTAGACAACTATAGCTCTTACTCAAGGATTAAACTCCATTCATTTTAGTCTGATCAAATATAATCAAAATCTTTGTAACTTACGTTCTTAAAGAGTCTTGATTTGTTCTTGAGAAGACTTTGAAAATTGAGCTTTCATTGAACTATTTCCTTGATTAGATGCAATCAAAATATCTTTTTTTATGTCATTTGATAATAGGGCTAGTATTTTCATACTAGATATTATCTATTGACATAAGTAGGCATAATGTATTCAAAGGATATAGTCAATCATAAGCTTTCCTAAATGGTTACCTTTTTAACCACCTTGATAAATTGTTTCATACCACGAATGGTGTGCACGTGGAATAATATGCCCTCTTATACATCAAGTATTACACTTGTACTGCCCTGTGTTTCGACGCACATCATGGCCCGAGTCCACCAAACCGTGAAGGACATCATCAAAGGGTGTGAACAAATGGCATCACTTATGTTTTATATGGTTTGGCACCATCCTTCATGGCCAACCCCTGGTCGCCAATACATGATTTCACCCTTCAGAGATTGGAAATCAGATTCAAGAATGTACCAGACATCATGGCAACAGGATGTCGCCTCAAAATATCGAGCTAATGCTGGTCACATTTCCGGACCTTTAAAAATGTTCAAATGAACCTCACCTTTCGGCCTAGGATTCAATGCAGGCAACCAAGACCTCGTCTATTGATATGAGCACCACCCCATCCATCAACATTGTATATGTTGTGGCATGCTCGTATCAAATATCTTCCAGCCTACTTTAAACAAACGTTTGAAGAAATGTTTATCACAGGGTTCTGGGAATATCATTCAGAGATATTCATACCCAGACCATCTCATCTATTACATTTATTTGTTGTAGAACAGGATCTACACTTAGAGAAGCTATGCATGCCACATCCAGGGGTACCTGGGCCAGTAGACTGGGATGTCCTACTCACTGATTTGGCCAAAGGGTTGAGATTAGCGGAGCACCACTTGGTGATAGACGTCGTGGAATACTACGTCCAATGGTCCGCTCAACAAGGGTCTGTCAAAGACAATAGACGCGAGAGAGGGGGGAGTGTTGGCAGTGGTCAGGGCAATCTAGAACTTACGAGACAAGGAAGCCAACAAAGAGATTTAGAGCAAAGAGAAGGGCCAAGAAGGCAAAGCAATCAACGGAGATCCGCCAAATACGCCTATCATTTTTCATGAATTAATATTTCCCAAATAGTGATTTTAGTCACTTCACACCATTGTAAATATCATTTTTTATTATTCCTACTCAATTTCATACAAGCCAAGGAGTCCTCAAGCTTGAGGGGTATTAGTAGTATTTATGCACCAATTTTCATAATTTTCAGAGCTCGTTTGAGCCTCCGAAATAGCATTAGAACCTAATACTTAACTAGGCCGGACACTAGGTCTGGACAGGACCAAAGCTAGTCAAAAACTATAAAAGAGCTAGAGAGCTCATTTTTGAGGTTATCTTGTGGTAGATCTTCTTGGCTAGCTAGACAATTTCATGGTTTCATTCTAGCTCGGGGAAAATCTTGTTGGAATTGAGAGATCCCATGATTAACATGATTACTTGATGGTTTTCTCATGAGATCTAATAGAGGTTGATTACCTCTTACATTTTGATTCTCAATTGTTTTGCCTAGTTTATCTCTCATTGGCCTAAAACTAGATCAACCCATCTGGTAGAAGCAAGCTCTACTTGGCAAGGCTTTTCTCAAATCCTTCAAGTCTTTGATCTTTGTTAAAAAACTTTCCATAGAATCACCTTCATTCATGTGCTCACTCTCCAACTGTTTTCAGAGGTAAGCAACACGAGCCTCATTCCTAGCTTGGTACAATGTGGTAAGTGTATCCCAAGCATCCTTAGCTGTTCTGCAAGAGCAAATGTGAGGAATAATGGCACGTTTGATAAACAAAGCTATCAATGCATGTGCCTGGGCATCTCTGCCATCCCAACGAATCTGCTCTGTAGTAGGTGCAGGAGAAACCGTAGCACAAACAAGAATATGCACAATATCATCATCTTCGACACCTTCTGCATCAACTTAAGTACCTGCAGTTGTAACTCTTGCAGGTGTGATAGGACGTTTTTTAACACCCTACACAATGTTCCACAGTCCTTTTGCAACCAATACATGTCGCATCATATAAGCCCATAATGGGTAGTTGGTACCATCCAACTTATCCTCAACAGCCAACATACAGAATACATCACTGCTTTCACCAATGGCCGGTGACTAAAATACCTTGATGCAAAAAATTGACTGTATCTCAAAAAGTTGAATAGAACTGCCCAGACGAATTCTACTAGACTTGTAGCAGACTTTGAGACGCTTATACTGGCGAACCAAAATAGTATGTACCTTTGGCTCAAAAAGACAAAATAGCTTGCAGAAGCACTATGATAGTGCATTCGGAGGCCAAAACGAGCTCAGATCGTGATTTTGGCACGATGGATCGAAGCTTTTTTTATCTCGAAAACACATTGAGTATGCTCACCAAAATTTGTGTGATTCTGAGATTGCAATTGGAGAGGTGTGAACGACGCCCTAGATGAAGCGGCGACCTTCTCTGATACCAATTGTTGGAGTTAGACGTCTAGGGAAGCACCTGAACAACACAAGGAAGAAGAAGACTCTTAGAGCACAACACACAATACTCAATGTATTACCACTAGAATGTACAAAGATAAGTAGCCCATTAGGGCAATAAGCGTATATACAAGCTGGGGGGAAAAAACCTCCTAATGAGGGAAAAAAGTGCCCCGGTGGTCCTAGAGTGTTCACACACATCACTACCTAAATATATCAACAAGAACAAAGAGAGGAACAATGGCGTTCTTTGTATTACTCAAAAATTCTCTTATAATAGCTCAAAACTCTAACAAGCTAACCTCAAAAATGATATCTCTAGCTCTTCTTATAGTTTTTAACTAGCTTTTGGCCCTATCCAGACAGTGCCTGGGCTAATTAAAAACTAGGTTCCAGAGCTTATTTGGGGGCTCAAATGAAATCTAAAAATTATGAAAATTGATACGTGATTACTTCTAGTACTCCTCAAGCTTGAGGACTCCTCAGCTTGAAGGAAGTTGAGTCTACTCAATCAGAAATGGGATTTACAATGTTTCTGTAGTGATGAAAATCATTTTGATTGAAAATAAATTAACAAAACATGATTGGGTCTCTTCTGTGCTGGATTGTACTTGATTGCTCTATCTCCTCATTTCTTGTAGGCCAACACTCCCACGTCTCTAGCGTCTATCACCCCTGACATACCTTTGTTCTGTAGGATGGTCAATATAATATTAGATGACATCAATGGCCAACTCGTGTTCGAGAAGCCTTAATCCTCTTGCCAAGTCAGCTTGCAAGGCATCCCAATTGATGACACTTGGGATATCGGGTTGGGGGGTTGTGTAGTATTCAGAATACATAGCCTGCTCACATGCAAATAAGTCAAGCATGTGTCTTGGCTTTGGTGTGAACACCTCCGAGTGATATTGCCAGTATCTTGTTCTGAACATGTCTTTGAAGGTCTGTTTGTAACATGCAAGGAGGTATTTTATACATGCATGCCAATCATAGGTGACTCTAATGCTTGGGGTAGTGCTCATGTCATACACTAAGTCGTGTTTTTTGTTGGTGAAGCCCGGTAGAGCTACCTGTGGTGCTTGTGTATTGCAGAAAGTCTTTAGGAAAATTTGCATCATATCCAAAATTTTCAGCATCATTTGCCCCACAACATTTAGCATTGGTTTTAGTTGAGGGATTCAATGGCAGATTGTGGCCATCATGCAAGCAATGGAAGGTGGTCCCAGCGATGGCGCAATGTATGGATAATTAAGCCATTTTTTACACTATGCATTATTTTGTACTTTAATATTAAACACTTTTCATGATTTGCACCATGGAACTGGACCATAGCATGGATTGTAAATAACATGTAGAGGTGCATGGTTACACGTGCATGGCATTTCTGGATAAGTTTCTAAAAGCTTTTGCTACCATGTAGGTTGATAGATTTTGCCTTTCTGTGCCTCTGGTGGTAGGTCTTCAAGTTGAAATTAGGTTGCAAAGGTGGGGATCTTCCTCATGACTCTGTATTTCCACATTATAATCTGCAAGAATTACAAAGTAAGGTGGGTACGGAAGTTTCGATGATGTGATGATGTGCATAGGTGCCAAGTTTTGGAAATAATTGGAGTGCAACACTATTTCTTCTATGATTCCCATTGCTTGATTTTGCACCATTTTGCGCTCTTCATGAGTACGTTCAATTTCTACCCGGGGGGATCGTGGAGCATCAAAGGTGTCTTGGCTTCTTTTGTTTGTCGTCCACTAGGAATGGGTTGTGGGTCGTAGTTGTCTTCAAAGGTTTGTTCTACTGGAATCGAGATTGTTTCTTCTTCTGCAAGGGCCTCCAGTGGGGATGGTGGCTTTTCGTATTGTAGGAGTCACATCTGTAATTCACTGACTTGTTGTTTGATTTTCTGTAGTGCTTCGGGGTGAGTAATAATGGAAGAGGTTGATACGGTGGTTTGGGGGACAGTTGTAGTATCTTTCTGTCGTTCTTGCATCAATTGATCCAATTCTTTTGATAATTGGTCATGGGCTTCTACTAGGGTAGCATAGTCTTCTTGTATGATTTTAATGTTCTTTGGGGATACAACTTGAAATTTTGAGGAACTGATGGGCACCCCTAGTGTACTCTATATGGCTACTGCGAGATTTCCTTGATTTTGTATCTATAGTCATCGGTTTTCTTCTTGAGCTACTACAAGGTGGCTTTGTAGTAGTGCCATGTTATGTTGTAGTTTAGAATTACGTTCCATCTGCGTTTGTAGATGACTTTCAACTAGCTACAAGGCTTCTATATCTACATTCTGCAACTTTGCTTCAAATATGCTATGGGCCTCCTGTAATGTGTGAAACTACATTTGGAGACTCTCATTGTCTTCTTCCAATGTAGCTATGCGTTGTTGTAATTTTGTAGAGTGTGTGTGTAATCTCGCGTTATGCTCCTCTAGTTGAATGTACTCTGTCCTTAGTTGTGACATACACTGAAGCATAGTATCAAATGCATTATTTATAGATGACAATGCAGTTTGTACAATGGTGGATGCAAGGGGGGAAATTGGGGGATGGGAAGTGTGAATGATGTGTCTAATGGAGATGTGTGTGGAGATGAAGTTAGTGGTAGGGGAATGGGGAGGTGGTGGAAGCGTAGGGGGAGGGGGAGGTGCTCTGGGTGGTGAAATGTCCATACTGTTGGACGTGGAGGTGAGAGTGGTTTCTACCATATACATTGGAATAATAGGTGGTGTGCGTGTGTGATTGTGGTGAATAAATGTGAAGTGGGTGCTGGGAATTGGAACTGTGGAAATGGTCGAGGCATGGGCCGACAGATTCTCAAGAAAGCGGCATGGATGGGTTGAAGGATTGGTTGGACACAGATTGGACTATTAGAGCGTTGAGGTGGGTCTACCCAACGAACATCTTCGGAAATGGGGAAACCTAGAAATGTGGGCCTAAGGCCAAGGTGGCCTATTACAGAAGTTGTGGAGGCGAGGTGTCCTAAGGCAGGCTTAATGAGGGATTTTGTGGTCATGGTGGTTGTATGATACAAGGGGTTGTCAAAAGATGAAAATAATGTTGAACTAGAAGTGGGACTACGAAAGATGAAGGGTTGTTCAAGGGTAGTGGTGGTGGGAATGGTATCTATAACCTCAGTGCAAGGAGGTGATGGTGGAGGTGTTGGAGGTAATGGCTCTATGGTTTCATCATGTGTGGTAGTTATTTCATGGCTCAGGGTTTCAGTTGATTGGGATGTTGTCTCGATTCGTTCGTCCATAGTCATATTTGCCTCAACAATGGTGATGGGGATCTGAATGTTTTTGCCTGATCGTGATCGTGTTTGGATTCGGCGTGGATTGTATTGGACGGGGGACCTCTATAGTATGGATTGTACAACTTCCACTACACCATAGGTTTGCAAGAGCAATATTAGGGTTTCATTGGTTTCACAGTTGACACCAGCCTCTTCCAAGTGTTGTGCCATGAGCACTCTACTGCTCTGTTCAAAAAGTAGCTAGTGTGCCCGCATGCTCTCCATGATTTGGTATAACTGACGAAGTTCTGCAGTAAATGTTGGGGGCTTCAGTAGTCTCTTCTTCTTCTCCCTCTTCTTCTTCCTCTTCTTCTTCCTCTTCTTCTTCCTCTTCTTCACCCTTTGGTCGTTCTAATTATTGAGATGGGGTTCTCTGTTGATTGTCGTCCCGATATACATGGCGGGTCCTTCACTATCCGAAGAGAATTTGACATCCAATAGTTGCGTGTTCTGCAAAAAGGATTCAAAATCAAAGGTGCTCATTCCTTCAATGTCTCCTCTCAAATATCCCTGAGCTTAAGCTTCCATTATCCTTAAGTTTAGTGTCCCATACCACTAAACCCAATTAAGTGATATTGTAAACCTAGGTGTCCCATACCATCAGACTTACAACATCTTTAGTGTAGACAACTATAGCTCTTACTCAAGGATTAAACTCCATTCATTTTAGTCTGATCAAATATAATCAAAATCTTTGTAACTTACGTTCTTAAAGAGTCTTGATTTGTTCTTGAAAAGACTTTGAAAATTGAGCTTTCATTGAACTATTTCCTTGATTAGATGCAATCAAAATATCTTTTTTTATGTCATTTGATAATAGGGCTAGTATTTTCATACTAGATATTATCTATTGACATAAGTAGGCATAATGTATTCAAAGGATATAGTCAATCATAAGCTTTCCTAAATGGTTACCTTTTTAACCACCTTGATAAATTGTTTCTTACTCATAGAGCACATTTTGGAGTAGAGGTCTTAAGAGTTACCCTTTAATCTCCCTCTTCTCTAGATATGCTTAATGAGTTACAACTCTTCACTCTTGAAGAAATTTTCTTAAAGCTCGAAATGAATCTACCTCTTGTCAATGGAAGGAGAAATTTATTGGATAAGAAATGAATGCTTCAAAAGGTGAAATGTTTCAACCATTTTTTTTTCCTAGAATGTCATTTTATGAAATTCTCTTCCCCTTTTTTATGTGTTCATTGTCCTCAATGATCAGATGTTGAATTTCTTATGAACTTGTTACCATCATTCATGATGAAAGATTAACCCATGTATGTAGGGTCTCATATAGGCTTCTGATTTCTATTTTGGATGTATTTCAATCCAATTTCTTATTATCATTAATTTATGGCTAACAAGAAAATAATTTTTTTTTCACTTGTAGCTAAAGTCCTTGGCCTTTCTGATCAGGCATGCCATGGGAATTATGGAACTTGGTGGTCCATAAGTAGGACATGAAGCTTAAAGCTCCTCTTCCTAAGTTAAATTTTGTTGGCTTTTGGATTAAGCCAACATATAAAAAGCATAAAAGTCAATGGGAATAATCTCAACACACCATTAAACTTTTATGCTTTTGACTTCATTCTGTCTTAAACTTACAATACTTACTTCTCTCTCTCATGTCCCATCAACCTTGCATATGTGATTAAATTTATGCATATCTAATGTATGGCAAGAAGAGATACATCTTTTCTTGAAGATGCTTAGCCCCTCTTTAAAGCATGCATGGAGCTTACATATTTTGAACTCCATTTAATGCAATGATTTATGCTTAAAATACCCATTCATGCCATGCTCTATTATGATGAACTTAATATACTCAATATCTCATTATCTTTCCAAGGTGAGTCCATTCCATGCCAATGAGATTCCTTTTTATTTTAATTTATGCCTTCAGTGAACCATTAAAATGAATCATTCTATGCACCATTCCATGTGCATTAAGAATTCATCTACTGGATTTGAAATGCGTTCCTAAATGCATTGTTATAGCATGGAAAAACAAATATTAAAGGAAAATTGGTAAGTAACACTTACCTCCGTCAAAGCTACGTCCTTTCCTTTCATTCTTTGTATAGCAAGGCTTATCCACTGGCATATTCTAAATGATAAGGCTTAATGAAATTTTCACAACTTCACTGATGGCTAAGTGCCAACGTTGTCATGATCTGAAAACTTCACTAGACCATTCAATCAGTAGGAGCGATGGGTGGTGTGTGCGAAGGACAAGGATGTATACAACACGAGCTGATGACTGGCGTTGACTAATTCCTGATTGAAGATCAATAATTATAGGGATCTATCCCTAACTCAATGAAATTTCAAAAGATTACCTGGTCCTATCGGCCAAGGTGCTAACTCGTTGAATTCATTAGTGTAGTGTGCTTGCCACCCAGAACATCTAAGGACATTATGGGCCTATCTATTGCCTCAAACTTCCATAGTCTAAACACCCATAGTCCTTGTCTCACCCCACCATCTAAGCACGGCCATGCACCACTACCCATAGAATCAAAAAAGAGCTCTCAATCTGTCAATCCTTACTCTTCTTGAAAGAAGATATGTAGTAAGCTTTTTTTTTCCGAATTTTTTATATTCATTTCCCTTAAAAAAAGTATAAGAAAAACTTACCTCTATAGCTTCCGTTTCATCCATCTCTCATGGATAGCATCAAAGATTACACAAACGATGAAGGAGGTGCATCTTCGTCTCGTTGAGCACAAAATGCTTGTGCTATGAGGGGATGGCGAACTCTCTGCGGCTGATGAGTGCTGAACTGAGCCAAACTTGTGGCTGCACAGAATAGCGAGCTTGTAATCCCTCATTGGAGATTTGATTCAACTTAAATCTCTATAAATTCCACGAAGAGCCATGCAGTTGTTCAACCAAACTAAGGCAACAGGCTCGTAGTTGGGCGGCTCTAAGTTGTTGGGTTCACACGGGCCCATCTTGTAGGCACGCACCTATATGTCCACCTGAACCGCCGCCGTGTTCTCAAGGGTGGCTCAATTGCCTGGACTGATGCCTTCTTCCCTTTAAGAGAGGCCCGGCTGTTCGCTTTGTAATAAAGTAATTCTATGATCCAAGGGTCTGGCCGGTTCAGACAGATCTGAAATCGGACACCGTTTGGTCATCCATGTGTATGAACAAAGATCTCAAGTTTAGACTTACTAGGAGGTCTTGTGCTCTTGTGAACAAGCGATCCACTTAGCTTAGTGGTTAAGTCTCAAGGATGTGAAGGAAGAGGTCTTGGGTTCAATCCCCATGGGAGACATGGGGAGAGTATTTTGCCCAAAGAGATCTAGAGCCTTCTAGAAGCATCCACTTGAGTTAACTCGAGTTAACTGGGACACTTGGCGCACATGTAGTTACATGGCTGACACTTGGATGGTTAGTATCCACCTGCCCAAGAAGGCAGTCCCCTAGAGAGAGCTATATATCTAGAGGCATTTGGTTGGGAGGAGAGTCATCTCTCAAGCACATGGTGGTCGTAATCCTTGTTCTCTTGCACGCTTCTCCGTACGGGACCTAGACATGTTTTTACTCCTCTAAGAAGGATAATCAAAGACTCGCGTGCACTCAGCTGACCTTGATTGACTGAAATTCTTAGATATGGACAGAATTTCGAAAACCACATAAGATCTAGGATCTAATTAGCTCTGCATACCAATGTTGATGGGTATATCCACTCAAAGCAAAGTCCGAAGTGTTCATGTGCTTCAAACAGTTTTTGGTTTTGGCTGAAAATCTGTCAGCATGTAAAATGGGCACCCTCCGTTCTGATCGAGGGGGGGAATATATGTCTTCAGATTTTAATGCATTTCTGGCTGAACGTGGGATAAAACACCAGTGTACAGTGCCGTATACACCTCAACAGAATGGAGTTGTTGAACGAAAGAACAAGTCACTCATGGAGATGGCGAGGTGCATGGTCAAAAGTCAGGCTTTACCACATAGTTTCTGGCTTGAGGCTGTCATGTGTGCAGCATATGTACTAACAGGTGTCCCACTAAAGCGTTGCAGTCTATCACTCCATATGAGGCTTGGCATGACCGCAAGCCATCTGTTGCTCATCTGCGTGTTTTTGGTTGTTTGGCATATGCATTAGTGCCTGAACAACATCGCAGAAAATTGGATGATAAGGCAGTAAAATGTATTTTTGTTGGGTACAGTTCTAAAAGTAAAGGCTATCGTCTGTATCATCCACAGACTAAACGCATTCTAGTTAGCCGTGATGTTGTCTTTGTGGAAGATGCTATTCAGCCATTGCTTTCATGTACTAAGGAGACATCTGTTAGCTCCAAAGACATGTATGATACTTTGATGCCTCTTTTTACAGGTGGACAGGCTAGTGCTGGTCCTAATGAGGCAACTTCTCAGCCTTTGCAGGTTTCATATGATGATGCAGATCATTCCATTTCTGATGCAGATTTACATGATGCACTTGTTGATGAGAGATCTGATATTGAGCAGACAAAAACTATGCCAAAATGGTGTCTCCTTTGCATCAGATTGCTATGCTATGGCTGCATCTAGTCTCTGTGATGAGAATGAGCCTGTTTCTTTTGATGAACCTTCTCCCCTCGTGGAGCCGGAGCCGGAGGACCTAGTTCAAATTGAAGTCGAGGAGACTTTCGAGGAACGTTATGTACCCATGCCTATACTAGGAGGTAAACAAACAAAGGAAGGAATGGATACATTTGAGATTGAAGCTCTAGAATGGATGCAACGATTAGAAAAGGTAGGTCCAACCCATAATGATAGAGTAGCAGTGCAGATACAATCCATGTCCCGATTGAAGAGGTTGTCATCAAATCGGATTACTTCAAAAACCTATCCCATCATCGATGGATTGGCACTTCAGATGATTTGTATGTTCCATTTTGTGTATTATTGGCAGATTATAATGTTGAGATAAAACAGCGCACCACAAAAGACCCAACCTCCGCAACACAATTTGCACTAGACGACATTCCTGAAAGTGCAACACACAGCAACATATTTCAACCTACATGGAGAATACACCTACTCGAAACATACCCCGAAATGGTGTGCACGTGGAATAATATGCCCTTATACATCAAGTATAACACTTGTTACTGCCCTGTGTTTCGACGCACATCATGGCCCGAGTACACCAAAACCGTGAAGACCATCAAAGGGTGTGACAAATGGCTGAACTATGTATGTTTGGCACCACCTCATGGCCAACCCATGGTCACATACATGATTTCAACCATTCGAGATTGGGAAATCAGATTCAAGAATGTACCAAACATCATGGCACAGATGCACCTCAAAATATTCGAGCTAATGCTGGTCACATTCCGGACCTTTAAAAATGTCAAAGAACCTCACCTTTCGGCCCTAGGATTCAATGAAGGCAACCAAGACCTCGTCTATGATATGAGCACCACCCCATCCATCAACATTGTATATGTGTGGCATGCTCGTATCAAATATCTTCCAGCCTACTTTAAACAAACGTTTGAAGAAATGTTTATCACAGGGTTCTGGGAATATCATTCAGAGATATTCATACCCAGACCATCTCATCTATTACATTTATTTGTTGTAGAACAGGATCTACACTTAGAGAAGCTATGCATGCCACATCCAGAGGTACCTGGGCCAGTAGACTGGGATGTCCTACTCACTGATTTGGCCAAAGGGTTGAGATTAGCGGAGCACCACTTGGTGATAGACGTCGTGGAATACTACGTCCAATGGTCCGCTCAACAAGGGTCTGTCAAAGACAATAGACGCGAGAGAGGGGGGAGTGTTGGCAGTGGTCAGGGCAATCTAGAACTTACGAGACAAGGAAGCCAACAAAGAGATTTAGAGCAAAGAGAAGGGCCAAGAAGGCAAAGCAATCAACGGAGATCCGCCAAATATGCCTATCATTTTTCATGAATTAATATTTCCCAAATAGTGATTTTAGTCACTTCACACCATTCTAAATATCATTTTTTATTATTCCTACTCAATTTCATACAAGCCAAGGAGTCCTCAAGCTTGAGGGGTATTAGTAGTATTTATGCACCAATTTTCATAATTTTCAGAGCTCGTTTGAGCCTCCAAAATAGCATTAGAACCTAATATTTAACTAGGCCGGACACTAGGTCTGGACAGGACCAAAGCTAGTCAAAAACTATAAAAAGAGCTAGAGAGCTCATTTTTGAGGTTATCTTGTGGTAGATCTTCTTGGCTAGCTAGACAATTTCATGGTTTCATTCTAGCTCGGGGAAAATCTTGTTGGAATTGAGAGATCCCATGATTAACATGATTACTTGATGGTTTTCTCATGAGATCTAATAGAGGTTGATTACCTCTTACATTTTGATTCTCAATTGTTTTGCCTAGTTTATCTCTCATTGGCCTAAAACTAGATCAACCCATCTGGTAGAAGCAAGCTCTACTTGGCAAGGCTTTTCTCAAATCCTTCAAGTCTTTGATCTTTGTTAAAAAACTTTCCATAGAATCACCTTCATTCATGTGCTCACTCTCCAACTGTTTTCAGAGGTAAGCAACACGAGCCTCATTCCTAGCTTGGTACAATGTGGTAAGTGTATCCCAAGCATCCTTAGCTGTTCTGCAAGAGCAAATGTGAGGAATAATGGCACGTTTGATAAACAAAGCTATCAATGCATGTGCCTGGGCATCTCTGCCATCCCAACGAATCTGCTCTGTAGTAGGTGTAGGAGAAACCGTAGCACAAACAAGAATATGCACAATATCATCATCTTCGACACCTTCTGCATCAACTTAAGTACCTGCAGTTGTAACTCTTGCAGGTGTGATAGGACGTTTTTTAACACCCTACACAATGTTCCACAGTCCTTTTGCAACCAATACATGTCGCATCATATAAGCCCATAATGGGTAGTTGGTACCATCCAACTTATCCTCAACAGCCAACATACAGAATACATCATTGCTTTCACCAATGGCCGGTGACTAAAATACCTTGATGCAAAAAATTGACTGTATCTCAAAAAGTTGAATAGAACTGCCCAGACGAATTCTACTAGACTTGTAGCAGACTTTGAGACGCTTATACTGGCGAACCAAAATAGTATGTACCTTTGGCTCAAAAAGACAAAATAGCTTGCAGAAGCACTATGATAGTGCATTCGGAGGCCAAAACGAGCTCAGATCGTGATTTTGGCACGATGGATCGAAGCTCTTTTTATCTCGAAAACAGATTGAGTATGCTCACCAAAATTTGTGTGATTCTGAGATTGCAATTGGAGAGGTGTGAACGACGCCCTAGATGAAGCGGCGACCTTCTCTGATACCAATTGTTGGAGTTAGACGTCTAGGGAAGCACCTGAACAACACAAGGAAGAAGAAGATGCTTAGAGCACAACACACAATACTCACTGTATTACCACTAGAATGTACAAAGATAAGTAGCCCATTAGGGCAATAAGCGTATATACAAGCTGGGGGGAAAAAACCTCCTAATGAGGGAAAAAAGTGCCCCGGTGGTCCTAGAGTGTTCACACACATCACTACCTAAATATATCAACAAGAACAAAGAGAGGAACAATGGCGTTCTTTGTATTACTCAAAAATTCTCTTATAATAGCTCAAAACTCTAACAAGCTAACCTCAAAAATGATATCTCTAGCTCTTCTTATAGTTTTTAACTAGCTTTTGGCCCTATCCAGACAGTGCCTGGGCTAATTAAAAACTAGGTTCCAGAGCTTATTTGGGGGCTCAAATGAAATCTAAAAATTATCAAAATTGATACGTGATTACTTCTAGTACTCCTCAAGCTTGAGGACTCCTCAGCTTGAAGGAAGTTGAGTCTACTCAATCAGAAATGGGATTTACAATGTTTCTGTAGTGATGAAAATCATTTTGATTGAAAATAAATTAACAAAACATGATTGGGTCTCTTCTGTGCTGGATTGTACTTGATTGCTCTATCTCCTCATTTCTTGTAGGCCAACACTCCCCCGTCTCTAGCGTCTATCACCCCTGACATACCTTTGTTCTGTAGGATGGTCAATATAATATTAGATGACATCAATGGCCAACTCGTGTTCGAGAAGCCTTAATCCTCTTGCCAAGTCAGCTTGCAAGGCATCCCAATTGATGACACTTGGGATATCGGGCTGGGGGGTTGTGTAGTATTCAGAATACATAGCCTGCTCACATGCAAATAAGTCAAGCATGTGTCTTGGCTTTGGTGTGAACACCTCCGAGTGATATTGCCAGTATCTTGTTCTGAACATGTCTTTGAAGGTATGTTTGTAACATGCAAGGAGGTATTTTATACATGCATGCCAATCATAGGTGACTCTAATGCTTGGGGTAGTGCTCATGTCATACACTAAGTCGTGTTTTTTGTTGGTGAAGCCCGGTAGAGCTACCTGTGGTGCTTGTGTATTGCAGAAGGTCTTTAGGAAAATTTGCATCATATCCAAAATTTTCAGCATCATTTGCCCCACAACATTTAGCATTGGTTTTAGTTGAGGGATTCAATGGCAGATTGTGGCCATCATGCAAGCAATGGAAGGTGGTCCCAGCGGTGGCGCAATGTATGGATAATTAAGCCATTCTTTACACTGTGCATTATTTTGTACTTTAATATTAAACACTTTTCATGATTTGCACCATGGAACTGGACCATAGCATGGATTGTAAATAACATGTAGAGGTGCATGGTTACACGTGCATGGCATTTCTGGATAAGTTTCTAAAAGCTTTGCTACCATGTAGGTTGATAGATTTTGCCTTTCTGTGCCTCTGGTGGTAGGTCTTCAAGTTGAAATTAGGTTGCAAAGGTGGGGATCTTCCTCATGACTCTGTATTTCCACATTATAATCTGCAAGAATTACAAAGTAAGGTGGGTACGGAAGTTTCAATGATGTGATGAGGTGCATAGGTGCCAAGTTTTGGAAATAATTGGAGTGCAACACTATTTCTTCTATGATTCGCATTGCTTGATTTTGCACCATTTTGCGCTCTTCATGAGTACGTTCAATTTCTACCCGGGGGGATCGTGGAGCATCAAAGGTGTCTTGGCTTCTTTTGTTTGTCGTCCACTAGGAATGGGTTGTGGGTCGTAGTTGTCTTCAAAGGTTTGTTCTACTGGAATCGAGATTGTTTCTTCTTCTACAAGGGCCTCCAGTGGGGATGGTGGCCTTTCGTATTGTAGGAGTCACATCTGTAATTCACTGACTTGTTGTTTGATTTCCTGTAGTGCTTCGGGGTGAGTAATAGTGGAAGAGGTTGATACGGTGGTTTGGGGGACATTTGTAGTATCTTTCTGTCGTTCTTGCATCAATTGATCCAATTCTTTTGATAATTGGTCATGGGCTTCTACTAGGGTAGCATAGTCTTCTCGTATGATTTTAATGTTCTTTGGGGATACAACTTGAAATTTTGAGGAACTGATGGGCACCCCTAGTGTACTCTATATGGCTACTGCGAGATTTCCTTGATTTTGTATCTATAGTCATTGGTTTTCTTCTTGAGCTACTACAAGGTGGCTTTGTAGTAGTGCCATGTTATGTTGTAGTTTAGAATTACGTTCCATCTGCGTTTGTAGATGACTTTCAACTAGCTACAAGGCTTCTATATCTACATTCTGCAACTTTGCTTCAAATATGCTATGGGCCTCCTGTAATGTGTGAAACTACATTTGCAGACTCTCATTGTCTTCTTCCAATGTAGCTATGCGTTGTTGTAATTTTGTAGAGTGTGTGTGTAATCTCGCGTTATGCTCCTCTAGTTGAATGTACTCTGTCCTTAGTTGCTGACATACACTGAAGCATAGTATCAAATGCATTATTTATAGATGACAATGCAGTTTGTACAATGGTGGATGCAAGGGGGGAAATTGGGGGATGGGAAGTGTGAATGATGTGTCTAATGGAGATGTGTGTGGAGATGAAGTTAGTGGTAGGGGAATGGGGAGGTGGTGGAAGCGTAGGGGGAGGGGGAGGTGCTCTGGGTGGTGAAATGTCCATACTGTTGGACGTGGAGGTGAGAGTGTTTTCTACCATATACATTGGAATAATAGGTGGTGTGCGTGTGTGATTGTGGTGAATAAATGTGAAGTGGGTGCTGGGAATTGGAACTGTGGAAATGGTCGAGGCATGGGCCGACAGATTCTCAAGAAAGCGGCATGGCTGGGTTGAAGGATTGGTTGGACACAGATTGGACTATTAGAGCATTGAGGTGGGTCTACCCAACGAACATCTTCGAAAATGGGGAAACCTAGAAATATGGGCCTAAGGCCAAGGTGGCCTATTACAGAAGTTGTGGAGGCGAGGTGTCCTAAGGTAGGCTTAATGAGGGATTTTGTGGTCATGGTGGTTGTATGATACAAGGGGTTGTCAAAAGATGAAAATAATGTTGAACTAGAAGTGGGACTAGGAAAGATGAAGGGTTGTTCAAGGGTAGTGGTGGTGGGAATGGTATCTATAACCTCGGTGCAAGGAGGTGATGGTGGAGGTGTTGGAGGTAATGGCTCTATGGTTTCATCATGTGTGGTAGTTATTTCATGGCTCGGGGTTTCAGTTGATTGGGATGTTGTCTCGATTCGTTCGTCCATAGTCATATTTGCCTCAACAATGGTGATGGGGATCTGAATGTTTTTGCCTGATCGTGATCGTGTTTGGATTCGGCGTGGATTGTATTGGACGGGGGACCTCTATAGTATGGATTGTACAACTTCCACTACACCATAGGTTTGCAAGAGCAATATTAGGGTTTCATTGGTTTCACAGTTGACACCAGGTGTAGCTCAATGATGAGTAGCACCTCCTTTAATGTCAATCCGGGAAGACGTGAGGATGGTATGAAGACCTCGAGCAAGTGGCGGCACAAGTGCGTGAGTGAGAAGCACACAAACATGCACACACATACACACACACGCGCACACACGGCAAGACAAAGAGAGAGGATCAAGGAGTTCTTTAGATTACTTTCAAAAGCTCTTACAAGTTCGTTTCAATTACAATCCACCCTCAAAAATGAGCTCTCTAGCTCTTTTTATAGTTTTTGACTAACTTTTGGCCCTGTCCAGACCTAGTGTCCGGCCTAGTTAAAAATTAGGTTCCAGGGCCAATTTTGAGGGCTCAAACGGAGTCTAAAAAATACGAAAATTGATATGTAGGTACTTCTAAGGCTCCTCAAGCTCAAGGACTCCTTGGCTTGCACAAAATGGAGCTACAAAAATATGAAATGGTATTTACAATGATTGTTAGTGATAAGAATCACTGTTCAAAGATGTAGATTGGAAAAATTGAAGGGCCTATCTGCCAGATTTGCGTCGACTGCTTTGTCTGCTTACTCCTTCACCTTGTTCTGACTCTCTCCGTTGGCTTCCTTGTCTCGTCAATCCTTGGGTTCCCTGGCTTCCTTGTCTAGTCAGTCCTTGGGTTCCCATACCCATACTGCTCTCAACACCCCCCCCTCTCTCGCGTCTGTCGTCCCTGACAGACCCTTGTTGCTGGGGGTGTTGGATGTAATATTCCACAACCTGAGTGGCAAGCTGATGTTCTTGTAAGCGTAGTCCTCTGGCCAAATCTGTCATCATACGATCCCAATCGATTGGTCCTGGAACATCCGGATGTGGCAGACGTAACTGATCTGCATGGATCGCTTGTTCTACTGCAAATAGATGTAGCAAATGTGTGGGTCTGGGAATGAAAATTTCGGAATTGTATTCCCAGAAGCCCGTAGAGAACATTTCCTCAAATGTTTGCTTGAAGCATGCGGGCAAGTACTTGATTCGTGCATGCCAAGCAAAGATAACAGTGACCGAGGGGGTTTGGCTCATGTCGTAGACTAAATCCTTGTTGCCTTGGGCGAATCCAGGAGCGGAGATGTATGGAGCTTGGACATTCCGAAAGGTTTTGAAGACAATGGTCATGAGCTCAAATATCTTCATACACATTTTCGCTGCTATATCAGGTACATTATTTAGGCGTGCGGACCAGTGCCGAATGGTTGATATCATGTATGCTACGGTTGGAGGTCCTCGAGGGGGAGCAAAATACGGGTAGTTAACCCAAGCGGAGCACTCTTTATTGTTGCGTACCTTGATTGCAAATGCTTGCCAGGATCTGCGACGTACCACTGGACAATAGCATGGATTATACTTGATATAGAGTGGCATGGTAGCCCAGGTACTCATCATCTCTGGGTAATCGGTGAGTAAACGTGCACGCCAATTAGGTTGGAAAATCGAGCCAGCGCGTGCATCGGTCGGTAAATCTCCTATCTCAAATTGAGTAGCGAATGTGGGCTCCTTCCCTGTATGTCTTTTGACTTCTGCATTATAATCATGTAGTAAGACAAAATAAGGCATGTATTGCGATTCTGATGTTGTGATTAACCGTTGATGGGATAATTGTTGAAAGTAGGAAGACCGAAGGACCGTTTCTTCCAGATTCGTGAGAGATTGCATTTGCACGGCCACACGATCATCATGTGTCTTACCCACTTTCTCGACCCTTCTGACCCAATCTGGAACTTGAATTTCTAACGTGTCTTGTCCGTCTTCTGTAGTTCGACCACCAGGCGTCGGCATAGGCTCGTAGGGCTCTTCGTAGCTGTCCTCGACGGGGATTTCCACTACTGTTTCAGGTTCTGGTTCTTCGATGGGCGAGGGTGGTCGTTCATATGGTAGGAGGCGTGCTTGGAGTTCTGCCACCTGCTTCCGAAGGGTTTCCATTTCTTCTGTAGATTGTTGCAAGATTACCGGTTCCTGTTGAGCAGTGGGTACACTGGCTAACTGTTTCTTTAGATCGGCACATTCAGTCTCTAGTTTCTCATATGACTCCAGGAAATTTGCATGCTGCTCAAGCAAAATGCGGATGTCTTCTGATGGAACTGCTCTATATCTGGTAGGGCTAATGGTTGCTCCTACGGTTCCTTCCATAGCCGCTTCAAAGTTGTCCTGATTTTGTTGTTGAAGTCGTTTGTTTTCCTCTAGGGCTGCGGCCATATGCTTTCTTAATAGCCCAATGTTGCGTCTGAGCGTGGCATTAGATATCATTTGCGCTTGAAGCACTGTTTCTAGCTCCTTAACTGCTTGGTCATCTACCGTTGATGCCTTTGATTCCAGTTCGGAGTGAGCCTGCTGTAGTGTGGCATGCTCGTCTAGGAGCGTCAGGTAGTCAGCTTCAAGAGTGGTGACTCTAGCTTGGAAACGTTGAGATTCTGCCTGGAGGGCAGCATTGCGTTCTTCTAATTGATGGAAGTCGTGTTGTAGCTGATTTGCACACTGAAGTAATGTGTCGAACGTGCTATTTACATTATGAGATGCAAGGGAAAAAGTTTGAAATGCAGAGGAGGTGGGATTGGGTAGGGGGGTAGTGAATGCTGTGTGTGCCAATGATGTGAGTGGGGAGGTGGGGGGTAGTGGAGGGGAAGGTGGGGAAATCGTGGGGAGAGGTGCTGTGGTTGGTGAAATGTCCATTGGATCAGACAAGGTGGTGTGTGTAGGGGCTACCATATAGGTGGGTATGGTAGGTGAAGTGAGTGTGGTGTCCGTGTAAATTGATGTCGTTGCGAACATCGGAGGAAGGTGGCTTTGAAACATGGGAGAGCGGAAGAACTGCTCCACAAAGGACGGTTATTGTGGTGGTGAGGTCCGGTTGAAAGAGGTGTAGGGGCCAGCTGGGAAGTGAGGGTTATGGAATGGAGGTACACGTATTGGGGGGTAGGTCGGGAAACACAGGGTTCCTTCCGTGGGTGCTGGGTTTCCAACTACGCTAGTAATTATGGGATGGCCAGTCATGGGTTCAGCGGATAGATGGGACGAAGTGTACAAGGGATTGGTGACGAAGGAGAAAAGGGTGTCTTGTGAGGTGGGTTCTCGAAATGAGAATGATTTGAATGAGGATGGATTATAAGTGGAGGTAGAGGTGATGACTGTCGTTTCTTCCAAGGTGGGAGGTGGTGGCGGGGGCGGAGAAGGTGGTGATGGAGGACGCTGGGGTGAGATGGGTGATGTCTGAACGAAGGTTTCAGCGGAGAGGTCAGTGGTGGTGGTGGGAGTGGCTGTGGTCTCAATAGGTACTTCTGGTTCTGTGACGGGTATCCTAATAGTCTTACCTGCTCGTGGTAACGTGTCCACTCTGCGTTTGTCATACCTTACGGACTGGCGGACTGCGGTGTGGACAGCCTCTGGAACTCCTAAAGAGTCTGACACTAATTTGAGGGTGTCAATGAAATGTTGGTCCACTCCTTCATCTGATAGCATTTCTTGCATCAAAGCTTGGCCTGATACCAGAGAGAGCTGATGCCTTTCTTGTACTGCTTTGATAGTGTCGTATAGCCTTCTTAGTTGAGCTGTATATGCAGGTGCGCCTACAAGTTCTGGCACCTCTTGTTGCTCCTCTTGTTGCTCTTGATCATATTCCTCCTCATCATCCTCCTGCTCCTCATCTCCGTCATCTTCTTCCTCCACTTCAACAGGGGTGACGGGGGCTTGGGAGGTGGTGGCCTGCGTTTGTATATTTTCCACTTGTTGTGCCTCTGCTGTCTCCAGCTCGACATCTTGTAGTAGTTGTTCGAAGTCTTCATTAGTGAGTTCTTCCAAAGCTGCACCACTAGGAAATTCGAGATCCGTTGGGATAGGAGGAAATAGCAAAGTGGAACCATCGGTGCTGCGTCTTGGAAGCCGGAGTGTGAATGGTCGGACTCTTCGGGGTGGCGGGGTGACCTCTGGTGTTAGGGTGGCTCCACGTGGCTGAGCACATGGGACTTGGACCGTGCCTCTCATCTTCTTAGAAGGGGGTCCAGTGGATGTCCTGCCTCGGAACTGCTCTACCCGATTCCACATCAGGGCTCGTTGGATTGGAATGTCATAAGCCAAACACCTATAAATGATTCTTGTCAGAGCACAGCAACCATATAAAACCTGTTTCCGCGGCCAGCGTTTATGAGCTAAGTGTATCTGATCAATTATCCAGTGGGGTAGGTTGATGGTGAGGCTCTGTGTTTCTGCCAGATACAGGCTAAACCAAATCTTCTTGTGCGGCATGGTGAATCTATCCTGCGCCGGGAAAGCAAAGTGTTGCATGCACATGCGAAGGTGTATGGCAATATTAGGCGTCATGGATACCATGTCCTTGAGCTTGGTGAGACTTCGATTCTTCATGTAATCCGGTACTAGGGTTTCCTTTTCTGTAGGAATATGCATGCCGCGCATATCCAGAGCTTCTCTCACCAAATTGTTTGATAGTCTAAACCTCTTGAGCTCATTCCCCTTTGTCAGAGATGGAATCACAAATGAGCTTGCACCTTTTGGGTTCGGATTTGGAGTCAAGGTGTTGATGAGATAATAGCATCGCATGAAGTCAGGTTTTGGGAGTCGGGCACTGAAATAGGCACTCAATCCGGCTTTTTCCCATATCGGACGTAGACTTTCCGCATTTTGTAACTTCTCAAATTCTCTTGTAAAGAAATGGTATCTGCCTTGCTTTCCATTGTAGTCCAGCTCTGATTCCCAAAGATACGTTCCTTCCCCCAAGGGTCCTGCTACCTCGGTAAACCAATGTGAAGTCTTTCCCACGGGCATGGTGTGGCCACGCGGAGGGTCCGCAATAGGTATGATTTTGACGGCCTGCAAGTCTTCTGGTCTTTCAACTGTCTCAGGCAAAACGGGTAAACTGTCCAAGTCCACCACTTGCGGGTTTGTTTCTGTGTGAGAGCTAGTTCCTGCTGCCTCCGCCATGTTGAAAATGTCGTAGCTGATTCTGTGAGAATATATGAATAAACGTTAACATTGCAATGGACACAAAAATGTCATGGTGTCCCTTGTTACAATATTAACTTAAAGTTCTGGAGTGGTTAGGAGTTAATAAGTGCTCGGTGCTGGTGTGTGTAGTTAGGAGTTAGGTAGACCTAAGAACTAAGCGAAATGATGTGATAAGAGTGAAGCGGTTAGTAGGTGGTCATGGATTTACAATAGGGTCAGGGGGTTTGCTACAAGTCTTGGGCTGCCAAATGCAGTGGATGGGTTTTACTCGTGGTTCCGTGGAGATGCTCGAGAGCTTTCTAGGTGTGTCAGCTTTAACCTGAGGCCTCTTAGGGGCCCATTTACAACTGATTCTGTTCGTGTTCATGTGCCTTGATGTTGAAAGTGAGTGGATGTAGGCTGTGCGAGTGAATAGATCATGCTGTGTAGAGTGTGTTCTTGGTATAGCTATCTGAGCCCGCAAACAAGCCTTAGGCACCCAAATTTGTCTTGATTGTGGGCTAGCCTTCATCGACCTTTTGGGCACCCAAATAGATTTCACTTTAGCCGAAGAATTTCCGGACGACCTCTTATTAGTGACGTGTCGATGGTTATTAATAAGAGGCTTCCCCCGTTCTGTTGGCGTGGTTGCAACCGGGTGTTCGCCTTTTCGCACCCACACTTGGTTCACTTGTTGGAACATTCTGCTGCGCAGGTTCTTTTGATGTCGGGCATAGGTAGTACTCTGCTTCTTTTGCCTTTGCTCCACCTTTGGTCGTTGCCTCCTTCTGGCCCTTGGAAAAGAAGGGGGTTCCGTTGCATCCCTGACTCCTTTTTTGCAAATATTATTCCTCTGCAACACAGGGTTTTGAACAAGAACAGCATGGTCATCTTCATGTGTACCCCTGGAGGGACCAGGAGTCCGTGCCTTTCCTAGTTCCTTGAGTGTTCCTTTATCCAACTCTATTGTAATTCGACTATGATTGACCCATACGTGAAGAAGTCCACTTCTTAGGTTTAAGTTGACTGCTTGGTCATAGATCCAGTCTTGACCCAAGACAAGAGGTTCAATGAGATCCCCATCTTGACACACTAGTGCTTTAACTGTCATTGCCTCATCATGAATGTAGAGGGGAAGTTCCACCTCGCCCATGCAAGGGGTTTCCACGCCTCCCAATCCTATGAGATATGCTTCCACAGGATTGACAGTTAACTGTAACTCTTGACAGTAAGACACTCTAACAGCACTAGTGGCGGCACCTGAGTCAATCAAGGCTGTTACAGTCCTTGCACTCTTTTCTTGTCCTATTTCTAGGGTGACGAAAGGACGTCGATCAGTTATCCTAGGTGAGCTGGTTCCTGCAACTTCACACATTGCCATATGATAACCTTGGTCTGCATAGTCATCTGTTCTAGGCTGCTCTCTACCTTGCCTTCGTAATTTCATCCTTCTGATGCGTTCTAAGGCTTCTGCTTGAGCTTCTTCTCTAATTCGCTTCTCTTCCTCTTTGCGTTTCTTAGCAGTGTTGAGTCGGCTGAGCATTTCCTCCGTGAGGGGTTCCTGATACAACTTGACTCTGCATCCGCTAATATAATTAGGGAGAACATTACCCTCTAACGTGGCTAATTGTACTGCTCCACTCGTGGAGATCCTATTGATGATCATAGGTCCGTAGCCTCTCTTTTCTAGCTTCCTCGCGTGTTGTTTTAGTGTATAGACTAAGACTAGATCTCCTGCTTTCAAACCCTTATCCTTTACGTGGGCGTCAAAGTATGCCTTCTGCCTCTTCTTGGCAGCATATATGCCTGCAGCAGCTCTCAGTCTTGTTTCTCCTAATCGTTCAAGGTCAAAAATTCTAGAGGAGAGCTCATGACCTGTCCATTCGTGCTCTTGTGCTACTCTCAATGTAGGAATCAGGAAGTCCAAGGGTAACACAGCGTTTTGGCCAAATACCATCTGAAAGGGGGTGGCTTGGAGTACCGTTTTGTAGGCAACTCGGTATGCCCAAACAGCATGGTGTAGCTGTTTGTCCCAGTCAGAGCGTTTAGTGTTCACTAATTTTGTCAGTACATTGCATAAAATCTTATTAGTGCTCTCAGCTTGACCATTAGCTTGAGGGTGATAAGGGGCAGACTTCTTGTGTATTACCAAGAATTCTTGGAGTAGATTTTCAATAACTTCATTCAAGAAGTGAGTGCCTCTATCACTTACAAGCTCTATAGGTAGTCCATATCTCGTGAATACATTCTCAAACAAGAATTTGGCAGTTGTTTGAGCATCGTTCTTGGTTGTAGCTTTTACCTCTACCCACTTGGTGAGATAATCTGTTGCCACAATGATGTATTCCGCATGAGAACCCTTAGCTGGGGGATTAATAGGACCTACGAAGTCTATTCCCCACTTAGAGAATGCACGTCCACCCATCATAGGTTTCAGTGGCATCTCATCTTTGCGTATAGGATACTGAGTCCTTTGACAGACATCACACCGTTTCACATAGGTATGTGCATCCATGTGAAGGGTAGGCCACCAAAAGCCCGCAAATAGGATTGCCTTGATCACCCGATCCGGTCCAAAGTGTCCTCCTGCTACACCTTGGTGAGCAGTTTCCAAGATCTGAAGATACTCACTTTCATGGACACATAGCCTCAGATAACCATCTTTACCACGCTTATATAGATTATCACCAATGAGTGAATAATCCTGGGCTTCTTGTTCTAAACTCCTTTTCCTAGCTAGAGTCATGTCTGGAGGGAATGTGTTTGTCCTCAAGAATGATACTAGAGGTTCACTCCAATCTGGCGCAATGGAGACTTGATAGAGAGTGGCATGTTCCACAGGTGGTTTAGTGCAACAGATTGGGCATTCCTTGCACAACTTTTGGACATCAGCTTCCATAGTTGGCCAGTGCACTCCGAATCTTTTTAGAGTCTGTAAAGTTCGTTGTTTTGAATGGTGTTGCTCTAATGCACCTACATGTGCTAATTGCAACCATTTAGCGTACTCATCCTCTTCTACGCAACAAGCCAAGATCCCTTGATCTGTGTGCTTGTACATGCTTCCGGCCATGATGTGATACTTTTGGGCTTTTACAACCTCTCTATTCCGTGTGTTTACTACAGGATGGTTAGGCCCGTATGTCAATACTGGTACCAATGGCTTAGCCCACTGCGGTACAACTTCCAGATTAAACAAGTAAGCATCAGGAAGGTCATCTGATACTCCTTGTGGGGCTTCTCCCGATGTGAGCCTAGAGAGGTGATCTGCTCTCAAGTGGGTTCTACCTTTTCTTACCACAACCTCGAAGTCGTATTCCATTAGCAAGAGAAACCATCTTACTAATCTTCCCGTATTGCATGGCTTGTTTACTAAGTACAACAATGCCTGATGATCAGTAAAAAATTTAAACTTATTTGCAAGCAAATAGTGTCTAAATTTTTTGACTGCATAAACCATGCCTAATCCTTCGCGCTCTGTAGTGGTGTAATTCCGTTCAGCCGCATTCAATTGTCTACTGGCATAGGCAATTGGAAGATCCATATTACCTTCACCAGTAGGTTGTGCGAGCACACATCCAATGGCATAATTGGATGCATCCACATGAACATGGAATGGCTTACTCCAATCTGGTGTGGTCAAGATTGGTGCTGAACATAATCTTCGTTTAAGCTCTTGGAAGGAATTTTCGCATTCATCCGTCCATTCAAAGTTTGTCAGAAGTCCGTACATGGGCTTTGCAATGACAGCATACATGTGTATAAATCGTCGATAATAACCGCAATGCCCCATGAAAGCTTGTACTTCCTTGACATTCTTTGGCCTAGGTAGCTCTGCTATGGCTCTCACTTTCTCCTCGTCAGTAGATATGCCATTCTTTGACACTATGTGTCCTAGAATCTTGCCTTGCCTGACCATAAAAACGCACTTCTCTGGGTTCAGGCAGACTTGATATTCTCTACATTTGTCAAAGATCTGTCTGAGTTCCGGGATATGAGTTTGTCTAACATTGGAATGAGCACAAAGATCATCAACATAGACTTCTAAACTCTTCCTCAGGAATTCCTTAAACACATGGCACATCAACCTCTGGAAGGTAGCTGGTGCATTGGTAAGCCCAAATGGCATTACTCTAAAAGCAAAAATGCCCCATTCTGTGGCAAAGGCTGTCTTATGCTGATCCTCTGGAGCTATGGCTACTTGATTGTAGCCCGAAAATCCATCAAGGAAGCTGTACACTTCCTTGCCTGCCACTCTTTCTAAGAGATGCTCTGTGATGGGAAGCGGATAGTTATCTCGAATTGTGGCAGCATTAACCTTTTTCAAGTTAATGCACACACGCAGTTTGCCATTCTTCTTGGGCACCACTACGATGGGGGATACCCATTCAGTGTGCTCAATTTCATAGATAAATCCAGCTTCGACCAGTCTATCTATCTCTTCCTTGATCTTAGCAGCGTAATTATCGTTATATGTATAAGGCTTTTGCTTAGAGGGTTTGGCATCTGAGGTCATGGGGATGGTGTGCGAGCATATGTCCGGGTCAACACCTTTCAAATCCTTGTAACTCCAAGCGAATACATCTCTGTATTCTCTTAGCAAGGCAATCAACTCTTGCTCTTCTTCTTCAGTCAAGTCATGGCCTATATACGTGCATCTCTCCTCTCCTTCTTCTATGGCCACTACTATTTTCTTAGTGGTTTCTTTGTTATCATAGGCCTCTCCTGATTGTGCCTCTCGTTTAGGCATTCTTATCATGACTCTCCTGTCATCTATCTCATACTTCTTAAAATTTTCTGGGACCTCAAACAAAGATTCTTCCTCTTCTGGTAAGGCTTCTCTCTTCTTTCGTTTCTTTCCTTCTTCCTTAGGGGTCATATGCGTTGCTAATCTTACATCATTTGTAACCTCTCCATGCTTCTGCGGTTGAAATTCTACTTCATGGAAATATTCTTCATCTGATGCAAATGGAGGGTCCATAATGATTGACTCTAGATCGGAGTCGCTTGCATCCTCAAATGCATCAGGGCTAGGTTCGCATTCTTCTAAAACTGCCTCTCCCATGATTGGCTCTATGGAGAAGACTGAAATATCATAGCCATCCTCATCACAGTGAGGTGTCCATTGTTCTTCATTGATGGCTACGTCCATTGTTGCTAAAATTTCTGCCCAGCCATGGGGTTCAAATTCCTCGTCTGGAAAAACTACAGGTGCATAGGCTGGGTCTTGAATGGGTCTATGGGTTTCGTTTGCACCTATTTCTCTGGCCTTTTCTCTCTTCTCTTCCTCCACTGCTACTTTGCACATCCATAAGTGAGTGTCTTCGTGCATCCAGGAGGATCCTGATCCTATGGAATGCACAGATTCTGTATCATCTTTGGCTCTATGGATGGGATTCCATTGGATAGGAGGGACATCTCTATGAGAATAATCCTTGAGATTGACTTTGGTTGTAACACCTAAGTGCTGCAGGTACAAAGAATTGGTTCCCCAATCCTGTACCACTTGCAACTGTCGCATGAATGGTCTTCCCAAAATCATCTCATAGGCATGATTTTTGCTGAAGTCACATATGGCAAAGCTATGCTCAAACTCAACACCACAAGTGGTGAGAGTTATCCCCTCCAGCAATCCTAAGGGTCTCTCAATATGACCATCGGCCATCTGCAATTTCATCCTCGTTGGCCTGAGTGCCGGCTTGCCCCAACGCTTCCAAAGGGAAGTGGTGGCAATTGCAACTCCTGCACCTGAGTCCAAAATTGCCTTAGTGGTGTAGTCCTGGTAGGTAATGGGAAGATAGGTGTTCCCTTCTTCACCTTCACACATATCTCCTATCTTATCCAAGGGAATTTCTGGCACTGTCCTATGGGATCCTACCTTGGAACGAGGTTTTGCAACTTCAGCTACCTGACTGGCTACATATTTTCGCATGTTTGGTCTTTCTTCAGTCAGTTCTTCCAAAGTGAGATCGCGTTGCACCTTGGTGTTTGTTACTACCTCCGTGTTCCTTGGTATGACTGAGTCGTCGTTCCTTACCATGACTGTGGGTGCTCTCATACATGTGGACTTTGCTTCCCATGGGCCTGTGAAGTGGGGTAGCTCCTGTATGGAATTAGACTCAAAGTCCAATCTCTCATTAGACTGAGTACTCTCATGTTCCCCGTAAATGGATGGGATGTCTTGTGGGAATTGGTCGTGTGCATCATCCACAAGTTCAAATGGAGGGGCGACCTCACTTTCGTTATCCCATTTATCTTCTTGAATCTCTCGTAGGAAGTCTGGTGCAAACCGATTCATAGAAGAAGAAGTGTCTGGTTCCGTAGAATTACGCACATAAGCAACCTGGGAAGGAGGGCTTATTCTATCGTTGGCTCTCTCCTTGTTCCCATAGATGGCTGGAGCACAAGCTTCTTGGGGAGAATTACTTATTCCATTACTTTTCCGAACAGGCTCATACGCTCTCTGAGAAGGAATGTGGGTTACCTGTGGAGGTACATAAGCTTTCGGAGGAGGCTCATGTGACTTTTGGGGGGGAAGATAAGTTTCTTGAGGAGGCACATGGGCTTCCTGAAGAGGCTGGCTTATCCGTTCTCTTGCCCTTTCCTTTCTTTGAGGGGCAGGTTCCTTCTCTGATTGTGCAATTAACTTCTCTATTCTTTCCAGCAGTCCATCAAAGTGTAACTGCGTCTTAGCTGAACTAGAAATGTTAAATAGGCGGCTGGCCTCAAACATGGTCTGAGCCAATTCCACCATTTTGGCACAGATCTTAGTTCGTTCAAGCTCTAGCTCGGCTCTAGGGTAGCATTTTTCGTGATCGGTGATGGTTGGCCCTTCTTGAATTCTGGCCTGATATGCTTTAAGCATCATATTAAGGTCTTCCGGAGTGGGATCTGCTAGGACTGATCCTACTCTAGGGGGTGGTGGGATTTGATGAGGCGGTGGGGAAGGTGGTGGGTCGGATGGAGATGGGAGTGGTGGAGGCGGGGTAATGTGAGAGGGAGTTTGAGCTGTTAGTTCAGTTATCCTCGCTTTGGTTTCTCTTATGCTTTCCTCAAGCTCACTCATCTTTTTGGCCCATTGTCTTTTCATTCTTTCTCGACTATCTTTCCACGCTCTAGTCCTTTTCTTTGTCACGCTCTCGGTTTCACTAGCCTCTGGGCCCTTTTCCTGGCTTGCCTCTTGGTTTTGCTGCAATGCCTGAGCTCTAGTAACCACCTGCACTGGTGCAGTGGAAGTGACACTTCCTGAGGCATCCACAACCAACCCAATCACATTGATAGGAGTGATTTTTGGCATATTATTGGGGTTCTTAGGGCAATCTCGTAAGAGATGTTCTTTTCCACAATCTTGGCAGAAGCCTTGGATAGTCACTGACTGATTTTGTGGAGGTGGAGGTAAGGGACAATCACGAATGAAGTGATCCCCCTGACATCGGTAGCATGGTCCTCTAGGAAAGGGTGGTCGTACCTGCCTAGGTTGAGGCCTAGGGTTGGGGTTTGCATACATGACGTTCGTGTAATCCGACTCCCAACTAGGTTCACTTCGTTCTTCACTATAGTATGACTCACCATGTTCTGGAGACTGCATGTAATAAGCTTGGGGACTATCGATATGTGTAGAATCAAAGCTATGGTCACTCGGGTCACTTTCTGAGATCAATGGGGTTACTGGTACTATGGCTCTATTCAGGTTTTCTTCTGCAACAGCATACTTTACTGGAATCACGTTAGCGGGGTTTGGGGGCTGTTGAGCTAGTACCGGTTGGGGTCTCTGTTGGGCCTGATATGGTTGCTGATAGGGTTGTTGGGGTCTTGCATATTGTGGTGGTGGATTTTGGTTCTGGTATCGGCCTTGTTGGTAGGGCTGCGGATAGGGTTGCCTAACTGCCTGCTTGTTGTATGGGCAGTCTTGTGCGGTGTGATTGGTGTATCTCCGTTCTATGGTGCAGTACTGGCTACTAGGGTTTACTTGGGGTTGAGCCATAATAGGGCAGACATTCGCCATATGGTCACCACCGCATGTATAGCACCTTTTCACCGGGGCAAACCTTGGGATTTGTTTGCTAGTTACACCTAATTTCTGAGCTACCTTTTCCGCGAGTTCCTCAATTGATGTGGACTGCGTGGAAGAGTGACTAGATGTACTATCTGAATCTTTGTAGATTTTGGAAAGCTCTAGTTCTTCCCCTAGGTTATCTTCAATGTCAATGCACATGCGCACACACTCTTCTATAGTCCTAGGGTCCTTTAGATACACATAGGATCTCAATTTCGTACTCAGCAATCCATCAAGGAATAAGGCTACTTGTTTAGCAGATGTGGGTAACTCCGAAATAGGACACCTTTCCAGATATTGTCTAAACCTTCTTCCGGCCAATCTGACAGTCTCTTGGGGGGTCTGTTTGAAGCTGTGGATCAATGAGGAGGTATTGTGTCTTATGCCGCTCTTAGAGAACTCTACAATAAATGCCTCTAGGAGTTGGTCTATGCTCCTGAACTGACGCTCGTCTAATGGCTGAAACCATGTAAGTGCCGTGTTCCTAAGGGTTAGACCGAAGGCATTGTATTGCGTGAACAGATCTTCCACTTGTTCAGCTCTCAAAACTTGCTTGAACTCCGCCACATGATCATAGGGATCTCCTGTGCCGTCGAAGTAATTCTTTATGGACTTGACTAGCTGGGTGGGTCTCAAAGTTCTTGTATGCTCTCTAGGCCTCGGCAGAGGGAATCCATCTACATTTCTTTGGTTCCTGTGGGCTCTATGCATCTCAGGTTCTACCCTATTCGTCTCTGTTCTCGTTCTTTCTCTGCCCACTGGGTTAGCAAAACTTACTTCTGGTCTATCTCTACTTCGGTCTCTTTGCATACCATGAGCTTGAGAAGTTCCAGCCCCAGGGTGACCATAGGATACATTTGATCTTGGTTGGGGGAAAATAAATTCACCCTTCCAAGTGTAAGCATGCCTATCGTTTTCTGTCACCACAAAGATCCGTTCTGAAGCATGATCTAAATAGGTCACTCTGCCTGGGCTATCCGGATCCTTAAACTCATAGATCATGATATTTCCTATGTCTGTTGGTTGATTAGACTTATACCTCCAAAAGGCTTCATCAGTTTCTCGATTGAGGAGCAACTCTATGCTCTTGTTGTCTTGGGGGACCCATTCAGGCGTGATAATCCTGGTGAGAACTGATTTACCTCGAGGGGTTCTAGGTTCTGCACCCATGTTCCCTTGTTCCAGGTCACCTAAGTCCGCTTCTGAGATTATATTCCCAAAGTCATCGGTCCTATCAGGGTGACTAGTGACTACATATATAGTTCCTTCTTTGTCCAGGTATGCACCATTTTCAAACTTGACAGCTGGGTGCTCTAGTCCAATGGATTGATCGGGGTTTTTAATCTGGACCACAGATCTTCCTAAGCCGTCCTCATAGATGCTAGCACCTAATCGGTTGGTCCTAAGGTACTCCAGCTGCGTTTTGTAAGGGCCTTCTACCCTGTATAGGTAAGGCACTCCTGAACTTCCCGTAGGTCTGTCCATGCCTTGGGACATTTCTGACTCACTGGTCTCAGAGCTAGGGTAGTTTGAACGGTGGCTCAACTGCTGGGCCCAAGACCTTGCAGTGTGATTGACACTAGCCTCTGAAGATCTAAGGCTTTGTCTCTCTCGTGCTAGGTGTCGTCCTGATCTAAGGTTCATATGCCTAACTGATTAGCCCAATTTTTTTTTCGGAGTACAACCTCGTTGCCAATCAATTGGTACCAGTCACTTGATTCTTTTTAGTTAATTATTGTGTTTATGGTCTTGTCTGATATCACGTCGTCGGAATACTTGAGTGTTCTTCGTAATTTCAGGTTGATCGTTCCACGTTAGGTTCTTTTCCTTTAGGTTATCGACAGTACAGTAACTAAGTTTTTAGCTTGAACTTGAGTTCCTTAATAGTCTTCAACTTGATAACTGCCTATCGTCGCCCTAACTTACTCCTATCTCTACTCGTTCTTAGCTTGAGCTAGGAAATGACAGAGGTAGTAGAGAATAATCCAACCTTACTTGTTGATCCCTGGCTTTATGGTGCTCAAGAACCCGGTTCTCAAGCTTGCAAAGAACCCTTGCTTTGTATGCTCTCAGTTGCTCTCACTGGACCTATAAAAGACCCACAGTTAGCTCAATGCTCAGATTCAAAGGACACAACCAACCACTTTTATTCATGTAACATAAACACATTTTTGCATTGTGACTTTTAGGATAATAATTCTAAAGACCCTTGACTTTTGATCCCCCTGGGTATGGTCAACTTCAAAATACCCTATCTAAAAATCAATGCATTATCTTTATAAAAAACAGTTGAGGGCGTGTAGTATATGCTACGAGCTTTCCAACAAGCCCTAGAGCTCAAAAAATGGATCTCGTATGAAAAAGTTGTGACCGTTCAGGGTTCTAGGGTTACGACAGGGTTCAAACAGGATCACTGTGCAACAGGTTTTCCCCAAGTTGTTTTCCTAAGACTTCCCCAAGTGCTCAAGAGTATAATATTTGTGACCAAAATTAGCCCAATTTTTCAATTAACAAACCTTAAAAATTTTGGCTAAAATTGGCTGTCAATCGCGATGGATAGGGCTGTCAATCGCGATGGACACTCAGTCAATCGCGATGGACAGAGAATTCAGTCGGTCGCGATGGACACCCAATTCAATCAATCGCGATGGACAGGTAGTCTGTCGCGATGGACAGGGACCTCAGTCAATCGCGATGGACACCCAGTCAATCGCGATGGACAGGGGGTTGAGTCAATCGCGATGGACAGGCAGTCTGTCGCGATGGACAGGCAGTCTGTCGCGATGGTCAGAGACTTCAGTCAATCGCGATGGACACCCAGTCAATCGCGATGGACAGGGGGTTGAGTCAATCGCGATGGTCAGGCAGTCTGTCGCGATGGACAGGCAGTCTGTCGCGATGGTCAGAGACTTCAGTCAATCGCGATGGACACCCAGTCAATCGCGATGGACAGGGGGTTGAGTCAATCGCGATGGTCAGGCAGTCTGTCGCGATGGACAGGGCTGTCAATCGCGATGGACAGAGCTGTCAATCGCGATGGACTGAAATTTTGCAAGATTTTCAAAAATTTCAGTGGGAATGTGGTGTGCAGGGTCTCTAGTCCACTGTGGTGCACTCAGATTTACCAACAAGTGAAAATTTCTGTCAATCGCGATGGACAGAAGGCGGCGACTGCGAGACAGTTTCGTCGAGTTCCGTACCTGCGCGGAAGGCTGGAGATGGTGATGTGACCTGTACCTGCAAGATAGCTCAGAAAACATGCAAAAAGCAGCACATGCAATTTCGCTCTCTCGCTCTCTCTCACAAGTGAAATGAGGGAAATGAGGTGGGGGTGAGGATATAGTCAAAAAACTGAAATTTTTGCGATGATGGAGATGGACGTGGGAGATGGTGATGATGATGATGGTGATGGAGATGGTGAAGAAAGTAAAAGAAAATCTATGAGAGTGAAGAAAATACCTACAACTCCAACGCGTCAACTCTACGTCTTACCATCACACGCTCGTCCTCAAAGCTCGATCCCCGGCAACGGCGCCAAAATTTGGTGTAGCTCAATGATGAGTAGCACCTCCTTTAATGTCAATCCGGGAAGACGTGAGGATGGTATGAAGACCTCGAGCAAGTGGCGGCACAAGTGCGTGAGTGAGAAGCACACAAACATGCACACACATACACACACACGCGCACACACGGCAAGACAAAGAGAGAGGATCAAGGAGTTCTTTAGATTACTTTCAAAAGCTCTTACAAGTTCGTTTCAATTACAATCCACCCTCAAAAATGAGCTCTCTAGCTCTTTTTATAGTTTTTGACTAACTTTTGGCCCTGTCCAGACCTAGTGTCCGGCCTAGTTAAAAATTAGGTTCCAGGGCCAATTTTGAGGGCTCAAACGGAGTCTAAAAAATACGAAAATTGATATGTAGGTACTTCTAAGGCTCCTCAAGCTCAAGGACTCCTTGGCTTGCACAAAATGGAGCTACAAAAATATGAAATGGTATTTACAATGATTGTTAGTGATAAGAATCACTGTTCAAAGATGTAGATTGGAAAAATTGAAGGGCCTATCTGCCAGATTTGCGTCGACTGCTTTGTCTGCTTACTCCTTCACCTTGTTCTGACTCTCTCCGTTGGCTTCCTTGTCTCGTCAATCCTTGGGTTCCCTGGCTTCCTTGTCTAGTCAGTCCTTGGGTTCCCATACCCATACTGCTCTCAACACCAGCCTCTTCCAAGTGTTGTGCCATGAACACTCTACTGCTCTGTTCAAAAAGTAGCTAGTGTGCCCGCATGCTCTCCATGATTTGGTATAACTGACGAAGTTCTGCAGTAAATGTTGGGGGCTTCAGTAGTCTCTTCTTCTTCTCCCTCTTCTTCTTCCTCTTCTTCTTCCTCTTCTTCTTCCTCTTCTTCACCCTTTGGTCGTTCTAATTATTGAGATGGGGTTCTCTGTTGATTGTCGTCCCGATATACATGGCGGGTCCTTCACTATCCGAAGAGAATTTGACATCCAATAGTTGCGTGTTCTGCAAAAAGGATTCAAAATCAAAGGTGCTCATTCCTTCAATGTCTCCTCTCAAATATCCCTGAGCTTAAGCTTCCATTATCCTTAAGTTTAGTGTCCCATACCACACTAAACCCAATTAAGTGATATTGTAAACCTAGGTGTCCCATACCATCAGACTTACAACATCTTTAGTGTAGACAACTATAGCTCTTACTCAAGGATTAAACTCCATTCATTTTAGTCTGATCAAATATAATCAAAATCTTTGTAACTTACGTTCTTAAAGAGTCTTGATTTGTTCTTGAAAAGACTTTGAAAATTGAGCTTTCATTGAACTATTTCCTTGATTAGATGCAATCAAAATATCTTTGTTTATGTCATTTGATAATAGGGCTAGTATTTTCATACTAGATATTATCTATTGACATAAGTAGGCATAATGTATTCAAAGGATATAGTCAATCATAAGCTTTCCTAAATGGTTACCTTTTTAACCACCTTGATAAATTGTTTCTTACTCATAGAGCACATTTTGGAGTAGAGGTCTTAAGAGTTACCCTTTAATCTCCCTCTTCTCTAGATATGCTTAATGAGTTACAAACTCTTCACTCTTGAAGAAATTTTCTCAAAGCTCGAAATGAATCTACCTCTTGTCAATGGAAGGAGAAATTTATTGGATAAGAAATGAATGCTTCAAAAGGTGAAATGTTTCAACCATTTTTTTTTCCTAGAATGTCATTTTATGAAATTCTCTTCCCCTTTTTTATGTGTTCATTGTCCTCAATGATCAGATGTTGAATTTCTTATGAACTTGTTACCATCATTCATGATGAAAGATTAACCCATGTATGTAGGGTCTCATATAGGCTTCTGATTTCTATTTTGGATGTATTTCAATCCAATTTCTTATTATCATTAATTTATGGCTAACAAGAAAATAATTTTTTTTTCACTTGTAGCTAAAGTCCTTGGCCTTTCTGATCAGGCATGCCATGGGAATTATGGAACTTGGTGGTCCATAAGTAGGACATGAAGCTTAAAGCTCCTCTTCCTAAGTTAAATTTTGTTGGCTTTTGGATTAAGCCAACATATAAAAAGCATAAAAGTCAATGGGAATAATCTCAACACACCATTAAACTTTTATGCTTTTGACTTCATTCTATCTTAAACTTACAATACTTACTTCTCTCTCTCATGTCCCATCAACCTTGCATATGTGATTAAATTTATGCATATCTAATGTATGGCAAGAAGAGATACATCTTTACTTGAAGATGCTTAGCCCCTCTTTAAAGCATGCATGGAGCTTACATATTTTGAACTCCATTTAATGCAATGATTTATGCTTAAAATACCCATTCATGCCATGCTCTATTATGATGAACTTAATATACTCAATATCTCATTATCTTTCCAAGGTGAGTCCATTCCATGCCAATGAGATTCCTTTTTATTTTAATTTATGCCTTCAGTGAACCATTAAAATGAATCATTCTATGCACCATTCCATGTGCATTAAGAATTCATCTACTGGATTTGAAATGCGTTCCTAAATGCATTGTTATAGCATGGAAAAACAAATATTAAAGGAAAATTGGTAAGTAACACTTACCTCCGTCAAAGCTACGTCCTTTCCTTTCATTCTTTGTATAGCAAGGCTTATCCACTGGCATATTCTAAATGATAAGGCTTAATGAAATTTTCACAACTTCACTGATGGCTAAGTGCCAACGTTGTCATGATCTGAAAACTTCACTAGACCATTCAATCAGTAGGAGCGATGGGTGGTGTGTGCGAAGGACAAGGATGTTTACAACACGAGCTGATGACTGGCGTTGACTAATTCCTGATTGAAGATCAATAATTATAGGGATCTATCCCTAACTCAATGAAATTTCAAAAGATTACCTGGTCCTATCGGCCAAGGTGCTAACTCGTTGAATTCATTAGTGTAGTGTGCTTGCCACCCAGAACATCTAAGGACATTATGGGCCTATTTATTGCCTCAAACTTCCATAGTCTAAACACCCATAGTCCTTGTCTCACCCCACCATCTAAGCACGGCCATGCACCACTACCCATAGAATCAAAAAAGAGCTCTCAATCTGTCAATCCTTACTCTTCTTGAAAGAAGATATGTAGTAAGCTTTTTTTTTCCGAATTTTTTATATTCATTTCCCTTAAAAAAAGTATAAGAAAAACTTACCTCTATAGCTTCCGTTTCATCCATCTCTCATGGATAGCATCAAAGATTACACAAACGATGAAGGAGGTGCATCTTCGTCTCGTTGAGCACAAAATGCTTGTGCTATGAGGGGATGGCGAACTCTCTGCGGCTGATGAGTGCTGAACTGAGCCAAACTTGTGGCTGCACAGAATAGCGAGCTTGTAATCCCTCATTGGAGATTTGATTCAACTTAAATCTCTATAAATTCCACGAAGAGCCATGCAGTTGTTCAACCAAACTAAGGCAACAGGCTCGTAGTTGGGCGGCTCTAAGTTGTTGGGTTCACACAGGGCCCATCTTGTAGGCACGCACCTATATGTCCACCTGAACCGCCGCCGTGTTCTCAAGGGTGGCTCAATTGCCTGGACTGATGCCTTCTTCCCTTTAAGGGAGGCCCGGCTGCTCGCTTTGTAATAAAGTAATTCTATGATCCAAGGGTCTGGCCGGTTCAGACAGATCTGAAATCGGACACCGTTTGGTCATCCGTGTGTATGAACAAAGATCTCAAGTTTAGACTTACTAGGAGGTCTTGTGCTCTTGTGAACAAGCGATCCACTTAGCTTAGTGGTTAAGTCTCAAGGATGTGAAGGAAGAGGTCTTGGGTTCAATCCCCATGGGAGACATGGGGAGAGTATTTTGCCCAAAGAGATCTAGAGCCTTCTAGAAGCATCCACTTGAGTTAACTCGAGTTAACTGGGACACTTGGCGCACATGTAGTTACATGGCTGACACTTGGATGGTTAGTATCCACCTGCCCAAGAAGGCAGTCCCCTAGAGAGAGCTATATATCTAGAGGCATTTGGTTGGGAGGAGAGTCATCTCTCAAGCACGTGGTGGTCGTAATCCTTGTTCTCTTGCACGCTTCTCCGTACGGGACGTAGACATGTTTTTACTCCTCTAAGAAGGATAATCAAAGACTCGCGTGCACTCAGCTGACCTTGATTGACTGAAATTCTTAGATATGGACAGAATTTCGAAAACCACATAAGATCTAGGATCTAATTAGCTCTGCATACCAATGTTGTGAATAACCATTGACTAAGGATTAACTACCTAGCAATAACTACCACCAAGGTGAAGAGAGAGCACGTCTCCACCCAACCAACTCCACCCATATATATACCTCAAGGCGAAGCAAATGTAACCCCCTTTCCCTAATATTCCTCTCTCCCGTGTACCCCTACTTTTTCTCTCTCTAATGAGTTGGTTTTTTTATTACTTTTGTATTGTGACTTGGAAGGTTGGAAGACAAAAGGGATGATGGCCCATGCCGGATTCGAACCGGCACTAAACCACGTACAGCCACCCATGCTAAGTTTCCTACAATGTCAAGTCCACATCTTTGCATGGCCTATTCGTATGCTCTAGTCCAACCATGGATTTGAGCTAGCATCTCTCATCTCTGCCAGAGTCTTCAAGATTGCCATCATTCCGGAGCTCCTGCTTGGCAATAATATGTTTCCCAAATACACTCGAAACACCACCATAGCAAAGAGGTGCTCTTCACCTCTCAACATCAACATCCACTTGCATAGCTTGAGGGTATGTGTTGGTTAAATTCCATGGCATCCATCCATGGGCCCAAGCTCCCTCTAGTAGCATGTCTACCATGTGCCCTACTACTCGATCTGGTTCACAAGTAGAATCATGTCCAAAGAGAGGGTTTCCCTTTGACGAAGGGAGTCTTGGAGCGCAGTTTAGAGGCTACCTTTCTAATGGCTCTCTACCTTGGGCTTGGAATCTTAGGCAACCAGCCAAAGCCTTTCTATTCAAGGCCCTGCTCATATTTGATATGTACAACATTTGGGCATTCTCATCTCCATACTCTCAATAGAAGAAGAAGTCATAGGTCAAAACATGTCGTGTCGCATATATTTATGTGGGTGTTGGATGCACTCATTGGACAATGTGCTCATTTTCTTCAAACCCCAGAAGAAGATTAAGATTTTCTGTAGGTCTACTTGATGGAATAAGGCCAAACGCCATAGCTTTCTCACATTGTTTCTTCCATTTCTTATTTCCCCCAAGTAAAAGGTCCGTCCTACCTCAAAACAAAATAGCTTTCAATGTAAAATGAGAGAACTACAAGAGAGATAAAGGGAGGTGCAAAGAAGGATAATTAGTAGCCTTCCACCCCCTTCATGTGATTATATCCATTTATCTACAACCTTGTTGCTATGAAAAACCAACACCCTTCAGTGTCTGGGGGGGTAGTCCCTTTAGTTCCGAGTCCTTCTGCCGAGATAGTCTAGGTATTTCTCTATGGGCCATTCTCTGGAGGGTTCCACCCAGATCCTTCGCACATCTTTCCTTCCAAGTTTTCTAGGGGACTTTGCGTTTAATCACATTCGAGAAAAGCCTTGCCAAGTAGAGCTTGCTTCTACCAGATGGGTTGATCTAGTTTTAGGCCAACGAGAGATAAACTAGGCAAAACAATTGAGAATCCAAATGTAAGAGGTAATCAACCTCTAGTAGATCCCACGAGAAAACCATCAAGTAATCATGTTAATCATGGGATTTCTCAATTCCAACAAGATTTTCCCCGAGCTAGAGTGAAACCGTGAAATCGTGTAGCTAGCCAAGAAGCTCTAGCAATAAACCTATGCCAATGCCATCAAGGCCTTGGAAGAAGCGTTCAAGCATCCCAAGTGGAAAGGTGCATGGAACATTATTATGACAGGTCTACAAATCCTTATTACCATGTAGCCAAATTGAAATTGGTGTTAATTCCCGAAAAAAGAAATCTCATATTTATTCACTCAACATAAAGCTTTTGACCTAACTCTTGTAGGAGGAGCCCTTGCCTAGTTGCATCCCTTGACAATTATACCATTTGGAAATCCAGATATGCTTATCAAAGGGTTCCTAGGAGAATTCCATGAATGTAGAGTGAAGCATGAAACTTTCTCCCTAATATATAGGTTCAAACAAGCGAGCCATGACCAAGTCATAGTAGTTGCCAAAAGATACAAGGAGTCCAATTATAGGTGGCCTATCATAGAAAGAACATCAGAGAAGAAACTTAGGTCACCGCTCTACATCAGTAGACTTGCCACCTTGAATGAGTGTATTGAAGAATATCTGCATTTCGGAAGATAACCTTGAATGAATGCATCAAAGAGTATGCAAGCCTAAGAAGGAGGGAGTGTTGAGTATGAAGTCAAACAGAAGGAAGATTAGAAAAAGGTAAAGAAAATTAGGAGATGCACATAAATTTTTGGAAGCCTACATGTAATTTTGTAAAATACCTCTTTTGGCTAGAATTTTAGTTCAGAATTTATTCTTATGGATGTATCAATTTTATAATTCCCAAGAGCATGGGAAAGCCTTCACATGTATACACTTCGACCACCATAGTTATCTAGCACAAAAACATTTGTATAAAGGTTAATGAGAGCTCAATTTTAATTGGTGTCTATAAACCCATTACCTCTCCAGTTGAGACAAGCTTATGGTTCAATCTTATTAGTACTGGAGATGGATTTGATGATGTTGTCTATCAAAGAGCCATGGGATGCATTCTCTATGTGTGAAACAATCTGTTTGATATCCACTTTGCTATCTCTTAGAGGAGCATATCAATGCATGGCCTAGGTGTCAAGCATAAGAATATCTTTCGCCACTTATCAGGCATCCAACAACTTGGGTCATCTTATCACGAAGGAGATCATAACTATCTGATTCACCTTTTTGTTTTTTTTTTGGGCTTAGATTGGGTTGGTTGTTATGACACTTGTTTGTGCATAATTTGATTTTTCTTCATGCATGGTAGGTCCCAAACACATAACATTGAAGGGATAATTATCTTTTTATATTCCACACTCAACAATACACCTTGTGTAGTGCTCCTAAGCTTGTTCTTTGTCTTGTTTCAGGAAACAGATAGAACATATATCTTTGCACACAGAGCTCACAAGAGTGTTTTCTTCATGATCCTCCGAAAGCCTTGCCAAGTAAAGCTTGCTTCTACCAGATCGGTTTTAGGTTTCTTGGACTTTGCCCATCCTTCGAATGCATCATTTTCTTTTGAATTGCACTTGTTTTTGCGTGAGGCACTTACATTACAATGTATTTGCTTATAAATGACTCTAAGCAAACGAATGACATGAGTTCAAAGAAACCATTTTAGCGTGAACAAAAGCCACCCATCTTTGTATAAAGGTAAATGAGAGCTCAATTTTCATTGATGTCCATAAACCCGTTACCTCTCGTGTTGAGACAAGCTTATGGTTCAATCTTCTTGGTACTGGAGATGGATTGATGATGTTGTCTTTCAAAGAGCTATGGGATGCATTCTCTATGTATGAATCATTCTATCTGATGTCCACTTTGTTATCTCTCATATGAGCATATCATTGCATGGCCTAGGTGTCAAGCATAGGTGTATCTTTTGCCACTTATCAGGCATGCAACAACTTGGGTCATCTTATCCCAAGGGGGGATCATAACTTTACCTTTCTGTTTAACGTTATGTTCAGCTCGAACTTTTTCATCTCCTCATGGTTTGATAGAGAGGGCACAAGGAATGTGCGTGACTGATCACGATCTCCTGTCACTTTAAGAGTTGCAATCAGATAGTAGCATCTGAGGAAATCTAGCTTAGGCAGGGATGCACTTAAGTAGTCCTTCAATCCCGCTTTCTGCCAAATGTCTTGAAGAGGTGCTACATTTTGTAGTGCTTCAAACTCTCTTGAGAAGAACGGAAATGTCTACCACACTCCTCAGAATTCCAACTTGGACTCCCAAATGTGGTCTGCATCCCCTAAATCTCCTGGCATCTCATTGAACCAATGAGAGTGTCCTTTTAGTCTTTTTGTTAAGCCACTTGGTGGATCCGCGATGGGAAGTCGTCTCACATTCAAACATTCTTCAGGCCTAGTTGCGAGTGGGGCCTCCACGGGCATGGTATCCCAATTGACTTGAGAACTACTGCCTGCTTGGGAGCTCGTGCCTGCTGCTTCTGCCATGCAATTGTTTGTAGTTGATGATGCTAATCTACTAGAAGAAGAGAGGCACACTAGTGTTGCATAGGAAATAGGATGTAATGGTGTTCGCTCCACAATACTAACATGACATGCCAAGTGGTTAGGGGTGAAGTGTTGGTGATGGGTGTGAATGATGGTTAGTGGTAGTGTCACCCTAGATGCATACTTTGGATATGCAATGTACTCAAGATGCACCTACATCAGAGTAGACAGATTTATAAAATTGGGTCAGGGGTTCGATGCGTGGTTTAAGTCTCCAAACTTTGATTGTGGAAGCATAGCTTTTAGGGGTGATGACATGTAAAGGTCTATGGTCTGGATTGTGTTGGATTTGGGACCTTTTGGGTACCCATTTCACCATATTCCTAGGTTTGACCAAAGATGTAATGGTGTGGGGTGTAGGTGTCTACCCTGAGATGTTTTCCAAGAGTGCTTGTGAGTGTTGATTCATTCTTGTGATTGGAGGTGAGGCTATTTGAGCTTGCAAGCAAGTCTTGGGCACCCATATTTGTCGAGCATTGGGGATAGCCTTCATTGACTGCTTAGGAACCCAAATAGAAATGGTATGTCTAGAGTGTTGGCTAAGGGACTCCTTCAATGTAATCCTTGATGGTGTGGCTTGGTGGCTTCCTTGAGAATCTGTCTCTAGAGCCATGGGTTTTCTATCCTTGCGTATCCAGATTTGCTTCATGCCATGAGGTACTTCATGGTGCACAGGTTGGTGTTCACGCTTCTTGATCATTGGCCTCCTCGGTGTAGTGTGTTGCCCGGCTTGCTATCCTCGAATCCTCTTTGGAAAAGAAGGGGACTCCTCATGGAATTATGTACCTTCGTCTAGAGTGATAATCTTCTGCACCATAGAACTTTGGACAAGAATAGCATCGTTTACTTCATGTGGGTTCTTGGAGGGACCAGGAGTTGTTGCCTTTTCTAATGGCCTAGGTACCTGATTTTCTAATTCAATCGTGAGGCAGTTTCGGCCTACCCAAGCCTGAAGAAGTCCACTTCTTATGTTGAGGTTGAGTGCGTGATCATAGATCTAGTCTTGGCCCAAGACCACAGGTTTGGTAAGATCCTCGTCTTCACATACTAGCACTTTTACTGTCATTAGGACCTCTTGAATGTAGAGGGGAAGTTCCACCCTCCCATGCAAGGGCTTTCAACACCTCCTAACCCTATTAGATATGCCTCTATGGGTTTTACCTCCAATTGCAATTCTTGGCAGTAAGAAAGTCACACTGCACTAGTGCCTGCACCTGAGTCGATTAAAGCTCTCATGGTCCTTGCAGTCTCTCCTTTTGCTACTTCTAGGGTCACAAAACGTCGTCGATCAACTATCCTATGGAACCGTTCACCTGAAACCTCGCACATGGCCATGTGATAACCTAGAGCTTCATGAGTGTCAAGTATGGCCTGCTCTCTACCTTGTCTTCTCAGTTTCATTCGTTGGATGCATTCTAAAGCTTCTGCCTGTGCTCCTTCTCGAATTTGCTTTTCCTCTTCCTTACGTTCCTATGCAATATTGAGTCGATTTAGCATCTCTTCCGTTAGGGGTTCTTGACATAACTTGACTCTGCATCCGCTTATATAGCTTGGTAGGATGTCACCTTCTAGAGTGGCTAGTTGTACTGATCCACTTGTGGAGATCCTATTGATAATCATTGGTCCATAGCCTCTCTTCTCTAATTTCCGTGCATGTTGTTTCAAGGTGTACTAGGACCACGTCTCCTGCTTTCAAGCCCTTATCCTTCACATGTGCATCGAAATATGCTTTTTGGCTTTTCTTGGCTGCATAAATTCCTGATGCCCTCAATCATGTTTCACCTAATCGTTCAAGATCGAGGATTCTAGAGGAGAGATCATGGCCTGTCCAGTCATGGTCTTGTGCTACCTTCAATGCAGGTATCAAAAAGTCGAATGGTAGCATTACATTTTGGCCAAACACCATCTGAAAGGGTGTGGCTTGGAGTACCGTTTTATAGGCAACTCTGTATGCCCAAACAACATGGTGTAGCTGTTTGTCCCAATCAGAACGTTTATTATTAATTAATTTTGTCAATACATTGCATAGTATCTTATTTGTGCTCTCAGCCTGTCCGTTGGCTTGTGGATGATAGGGGGCCGCCTTCTTATGTATCACCAAGAATCCTTGGAGAAGGTTTTCTATGACTTCATTCAAGAAGTGTGTGCCTCTATTGCTTACAAGCTCTATTGGTAACCCATATTTGCTGAACACATTCTCAAATAAGAACTTAGTAGTGGTCTGTGCGTCGTTCTTTGTGGTAGCTTTTACTTCCACCCACTTAGTTAGATAATCAGTGGCCACAATAATGTATTCAACATGGGAACTCTTAGCTGGGGGGCCTATCATAGGTTTCAATGGCATCTCATCTTTACGTATAGGGTACTGAGTTTGCTGACATACATCACACCTCTTCACATAGGTATGTGCATCCATATAAAGTGTGGGCCACCAAAGACCTGCAAATAGTGTTGCCTTGATCACCCTATCGGGTCCAAAGTGTCCTCCTGCTACACCTTGGTGAGCCGTTTCCAAGATCTTGAGATATTCACTCTTGTGGACACATAATCTAAGATACCCATCTTTTCCCCTTCTGTATAGATTATCTCCAATGAGAGTATAATCTAAAGCTTCTTGTTCTAAGCTCCTTTGTCTAGCCAATGTCATATCTTGGAGAAAAGTTCTCATCCTCAAAAAGGCTACTAAGGGCTTGCTCTAATCTGGCACTAAAGACACTTGGTAAAGAGTGGCATGTTCCACTGGTGGTTTAGTGCATGTGTACCTAAGTCAAGAAGTCTTAGGGACTTGTGCCAAAGAGACTAAATCTCATTTTCCACACAAGTGCATATAGTGGGGAATTGACACATGCTTATTTGTCAATGCGATGAACCGACCTAACCAAGCATATGAGGACTTGTGCTCACGTGATGGGAAATGAAGTGGTTCAGCTCACATGCATAAGAAAAGACTAACATACCTCTCCAACTCACTTAACTACAAAAAGTGTCTGTTGCGATGCCACTTACAGTAGTTTTCACTAAATCGAGGATTTCTCCCAGCTCCGAACTCCGAATATGGCCAATAGCAGGTTCCTTTTGAAGCTCTCGACGAGACACATCTATTGGACGTGTTTCACTTGATTCTGACAACCGTGCTTCAAGTTATGACCAAAATAGTGAATGGCAGGAAGCACACACTCACTCCACAACTCGTAGTAGCGCACACACACACTACAATAGCTCAAAAATAGTGGGGAGGGGTAGACAACAGTCCTACACACACATTCCAAGCATTGCACACACACCAAAGATCACAGAGAAGGTAGAAATCAGCAAGAAAGAAGCAAATTCCAAAATTCTCCAGCTCTTCTTCTTCACAATGGCAAAAAAATCCCTACAAAGAGTCACAAAGTGACTTATATACATGTGCCCTAAAAATGGTCCTTTCACACAAGTGACCGGCACTTTATTAACTAATCTCTATTTTCCTACTATTTTACAAGAAATATATTACAATGATTCAGGATTATGCATCTAGAGGACTCCTCTAGTGCATTTACATGGCTTGAGGGAATTTCTTAAGACTTTGAAGAAGAAAAATATGCCCATTAATTTGAAAATTTTGGGGCTCCCCTTTCGTGCCTCTTTGCTCTACAACACTCTCCTCCTCTTTGTCTCTGTCGTCCCTTAACAGGCTTTTGCTTCTCGTTTGTAGCTCGTCTAAGATTTCTGAATACACGCACCCGATGGTCGAAGAAGCAACAAGGACTGTCAGACAATTGGTTATCTTACCCGAGGTATGTCCTTTGCTTTTGTTTGCCCCTTGGTATTCCGTACATCACAAATCTGGGTTGTTGTATTCAGTCGGGCTGCCACGCATGCCATCAGTGACTAAGAATGTGGTATTCTTAGTCACCCGCTTCAACTTTTCAGCCTCTGCCTCTTTCTAACTTTTGGTCTTCTGATTTGTCTTTGTCTTCACACATCTGACCTAGTTGTATTGCTTTGAGCTTGTTTATTTTCTGCCATCGCACGCTATCATTGGGAGGATTATTACCTGCCAAGTATTGTCTTGCACTTCTTCATGGATACTTCCTGGCCCTGGTCCGTCCTGCCAATGAAATGTCCTGGTTGTTATTGTTCTTTAACTCCATTCCTCAGGACCTGGGTGTTTTGCGTTGTTGCCTGATGCGTGCCCCTATGGGGCTTTGGGTAGAGGGTGGTTCTTTTGCTTTATAATCTTCATTATTTACTGAGTAGTTTTGATCTTTGATTTTCTTCTTCTTCTCTTCTTGCTTGATTCCCCTTCCACATATCCCTCATCTTGAACTCTGTCATCCCCGATAGGCTTTTTGTGGTGACATGAGTATGTTTGTATGGCGGCTTGCTCTCGTTGATTAAGCAAATTGGCATGACATATCATGAACTCTTTCCACTGGCTTGACTTCACTCCATCCTCTGGTGCTTGCCTGTGATCCGCAAAGAAGCTTGTTTCATAAGCCACCAGTCTTGCATTAAGATTTGAAGTCATTTTTACAAAAAATTTTGAATCAATTTCAAAGAAGCCAGTAAAAAGTGCTTCTTCAAATGTGTGCATATATGTGCTTGGCAAAAACATGAGCCGCGAATAAAATGCCATCAGAGTTAATCGGCTTGGGATAGTGAAAAGATAAAAAATAAGTGCTTCCATCCCTGGTGGCGTTTCGCCCTATTCCATCAAGTAGAACTACAGAAAATCTTAATCTTCTTTTTGAAGAAAATGAGCACAATGTCCAATGAGTGCATCCAACACCCACATAAATATATGCGACACGACATGTTTTGACCTATGAGTTCTTCTTTTGTGGAGAATATGAGTTCTTCTTCTTTTAGGTACTCACTGAGGTGCACAAAGGTGAAGGTGAGAAGCACACTAGTGTATACAGACATACACACACAGACACACACACACACACAAGGAAGAGACAATATGAGAGGCGATGGAAGGTTATTCGCTTCTTCTCATTACTCAAAGTACAAGAACTCTCACACAATGCCCGTACATGAAAACTAGCTAACCCCAAAAATGATCTCTCTAGCTCTATTTATAGTTTTTGAGGTGAAGCGGCCGGTTTTTGCATCTAATGACTGGTCTAGTTAAAATTTATGTCCTATGCTACTTTTGGGGGATCAAATGAGGTCCAAAAAATGTGAAAATTGGTAGGCTTGTTCTATCTAGGCTCCTCACGCATGAGGACTCCTTAGCTTGCACAAAGTGGAGCTTTGCATGGAAAAATTGGGTGGTTCTATGTTACAATGGTTAGTGAGAAGAATTACAATTGATGTTTTAGACAAGATTTGATCAATCTAAATCAATATTGACTAGAAATTTCTTTAATGGGCCCCCTTGTGGTCTCCCTGCTCTACTTCTCACGTGCTTCCTCTTCTTCAATGTTGTGAATAGCTACTGCGAACAATCCTAGATGAGAATTTACAATTATAAAGCTTGGTGATGAGTTTGCATGTTTGATGAGAGGTTTTGTAGCAGTTAGTGTGGTCCTTCTCTAGCCCATTGCATGGCCATGAGAAAAAG